>OV725079.1:105554456-106189559 GCA_928085145.1 Nezara viridula | reverse complement strand
TTATGCATACAGGCTCGAAAATGCTTCCGGCGTGAACTCCCTTGCATACATATTTGCATAAATATGAATATGTTATTGCATGGATTTTGACAGGTGTGTGTTATGCGCTATCCATTCATATTTTGAAGTATGTTCAAATACGGAAGAGGCTTTATACTAATCTAAAATATTTAAGTTATGGTAATATTTTAAAACAGTGAAAGCTGGCTTTTTTTTCAAATGTTTATTCAAAATTGCTTGTTAACAAATACTTTACCCAATTTCAACGTACCAATAATGAATAACTCCTAGCTGAACACACCTCTAAGTCTCTACTTTCATTCTTCTAAGTTTTTTTTTTACTTATTTATTTAATTTTTTGGTTTTCTTTTCATTCTCCACATTCCTTTATGTCTATTATTTCATATTATATCCTTTTTTCTTTCCTTTCAATCTCTCCTGTAGATCTGTAAAATTATATTCACATTTGCATTTATTATATATTACATTACATCAATTGTTAGCATCTATTTATTTTAGTTTAGGATCTGGTTACTTAGCTTACTCCGTTCATATTTTAATATACTTACTGTTTATAATTTTAATAAGCTTATTCACATTGTTTATTCATTAACTTCCACAGTTCTCTATAATTTGTTTGTATTTTGTCCGTTCTAGCCCTGAAGAAGACCTGCAAAGTCGGGTCGAAATGTTGGCTTTTAATAAAATAGTTTTACCACTATTTAGCCTATTTATGACCGCCACCCCGGACCATCTCCTTCCTTTATATTATAACGGTCAACTATTAAATATTCAAAAGTATATTGGTTATACCAATTCTTAACATAAAGTAACTAAAATTGTCAAGTATTAGTAACTATTTTGACTTAATTTTTATTCAAAATTCGATTTTTTTCTTAGCAGTCTTGGTCTTGCACTTTGCAAGACCAAGACCAATTTTGGGCAACACTAGTTTTGTCCAATAAAGTTTATTTTATTTTTATCTTAAGAATTCTGACAATTATTGATAACAGCCATAGAATTAAAGTTGAAAGAAATACAGATATATGTTTCGCAAGTTACGAAAAATGAAATTGTTGGACAAGGAAGTTTTTGGTTTGCTTTATAAGCCAAAATTGTCGATTGAACTAATGGTGAGGAGAAGGGAATAAATGATCTCTAAAAAAAAATCTAGAAATCCGAGAAATGTTTTCATCCAATTGGAATTAAGGATGAAATTTTTTTTACA
Source organism: Nezara viridula (assembly GCA_928085145.1). NCBI lineage: Eukaryota > Metazoa > Arthropoda > Insecta > Hemiptera > Pentatomidae > Nezara > Nezara viridula. The sequence goes on along the minus strand of OV725079.1, from coordinate 106,188,331 downwards.
GTAATCGGCATTTTACTGCCGAATTTATTTATTAGAATTCTAATGGCCATCCTAAGAGTTCTAACAATCATCATAATGAAGCATATGTTTTTCTAGAATTGCTAGGAAAAGAGACATAAGGCTCCACGGTTTCTCTAAGTGTTAGTCTTTTATGGGCCGGCCATAGCAGATAAATTTAATTTTTTTTTTACAATTTTATATTACTTCACTGAGATCAGTGGCGACAAATTAAAAAATCTACTTTTGAGATTTGATCAATTGCCCATCCAGTCTATGAAAAAGTCCACCAACTCTTTTCCAAGCTTTATATATGTATTTATCTTATTATACGTACATGTATTTATTTATTTTTGATATTTATTTTCTATGGCTAGATTGCTTAGGAGATTCCTGTCAAACTGGCGATAATCTGATATATATCTATCTTGTATGTATCCCGTGATTTACAATTCTATTTCCGTAGCCCGGTTATTTAAAAAAAAGAGAGTATGTATGATTCATGTTATTTGGAACTTTAAAGAGGTGTTGTGTCAAGAGGTTGGTAAATAATAAAACATATCATTTATATTTCTCTAACTTGTATTTTCCTCACATCACAAAAAAAAACTATGAACAAAAGATTCCACTTGGACCTTTAGGAGCCGTGGGCAATACGACATTGCTGGGCCTTCTTTTTACCTCAGTTAGGACAATTTTAAATAATTCCAAAATTTTGAGGAAAAATGGCAGCATTTTATTCCATTTAAACTTTTTATATTTAATCTAAAAACTTTTACTTCTTTTCTATTCTGAATGATTTCCTCCTCGTCTGAAATTTATAATTCACGGATTGTATTCGAGTATTTTACATTTATTTTCCTGATTAGCATTTTAGTTCTCCCAGTTCAGTTCTTCCTGCGGCACTTAAGGAGACAGCCCTGATGAAGGCCTGAACTTCAGGTCGAAACATCGGCATATGTAAAGAATAAATATTATCATTTATTTTTGCCTTCCTTTTTGACTGACCACCCCAACTATTCTTCTCTTCATTATTTTTTTTTTACCTTCATGGTTTTTATTCAATCGTGATCAGACGCAACTATTTAGATTGATCAATTTGAAGAATTTTTAGCCATTGTATTGAGAATCCTATCTTTAAGTGAACCTAGAACAAAAAATAATGTTACACTTTATATATATATACTTACCCTTCGTCATAAACCTATGACGGCCTACAATATCATTTTACAATACTCCGCTTATCCCAGTTGAAAAAATCTGTTACCTAGGATTGCACATGGACAAACGTCTAACCTGAAATTCTCATACCAGACTAAAAAGACAAGAAACCGCTCAACTACTTCAGCAGTTACTTGTCAAACGCTCTAAACCTCCAATTAAGTACAAACGACTCATATACATGGCTATAATAATTTTGGACATATTGATTTGAGCTTTGGAGCTCCACTAAGCCATCGAATTCTCGTATCCAATCCTTGCAATGCTCCTTATTTTGTCATAAAAAAAATAATCCATAACAATCTTAATTAATTCCATGTGTTTCCGATTTGGTCCAATCCAGATACCTTTCTTTCCACAATAAACTTCAGAATCATCCTAATCCTTTCGTTACTAGCCTTGCTTCCTCTTCAATCTCTGATAACCCCCCGTGAGGTCTGGAAAGAAAATAGTGATTTCTTAATTTAATTACTTTATTAGAGTACTACCAATGGGTAGATTCTCTAAAATTCTTTTTAAGCTATTGTATTTGTCTGCACACATTTATTATATGTATATTTAATTCAAAGACCATAACAATGCTCAACTCGGTATTATGGAACCGGAACATTATCCCCAAAACAAAGAAAAAACACCTACAATAGTATGGTTCTGAGGATGATGACTTATGGGTCAGAAACTTGGACCATAAAAAGCAACCTCAGGAAGAAACTTCTAGCCACCAAAATGGACTACTGGAGACAAGCGGCGGGAATATTCAGAATAAATAAAGTCAGAAATACGACCATCAGAGAAAAGATAGAGGCTAAAACAACTATTCTGGAAGAGATTGAGATAAAACTCCTAAAGTGGTATGGATATTTGAAAAGAATGCCTGAAGAAAGACTACCCAAAGAAGTCCAGTTATGGAAAACTAGGGAAAGAAGAAGACGAGGAAGACCAAGGACGATCTGGGATAATGAAGAGGAGGAATCCATGATGGGTCATGGTGTACGGGAAGAATAGACCTTTCATAGGACATTATGGAAAGAAGCCATCCATGCACTTTAGGTTAACGGGCTCTATTAGTGGAAACTCCTAATAAAAAAAATTAATTCATACAGTTGTAAATTTCATGAATAAAAAAATATATATATAGTTTTTGTTGATTAGATCTCTAGAATCATATGATATGGAGAAATGACCCGTATGTTGTATGTACATATATAGTTTTAATCGAGTTAAGAAAATGAATAATACATTTAATCATCATTATCTACTCATGGATTTTATACCACTCAAAAACTTCAGGAAGATATTGACAGAATAAGTGCTTGGGCAAACCTCAATAGGCTCACTCTGAACGCCGAGAAGACAAAAGCCATCTTGATCGGATCCCCTTCACTCCTCAAATCCTCCCCAGTATCTCCCAATCTCTTCCTGAACAACTCACCTATCTTATTCTACACCACCGTTAAAAACCTAGGTGTTACTTTCGATCAATCCCTATCCTGGAAACCTCACATCTCCCAAATTTCCCGTCGCACTATCTCCACCCTAAAACAGTTCAATCGTCTACGATATCTCCTTCCATATAAGTCCCGTCAACTCCTAGTTTCCTCCCTTGTTTTCCCCCACTTCGACTACGGCTGTATGGTGTACGGTGGACTCCCGGGAGATTCCGAGGCCAAACTTAAACGCCTAATGAATTGCGCACTACGATTTGTTTTCGGAATCTCAAGGGATACGCATATTACCCAGTATTACACTGAGTTGAGGTGGCTCTACCCATCCTATCGCCGTCAGTACTTCCTAGCCACCTTTCTGTACCAAATTATTAGAACCCATCGACCCTCCTACATTTTTCACAGCTTACAATTCAAATATTCCATCCAATCCCGTCCCACCAGATCTCGCAAGAGTACGAAATAGTGCTTTTCTGGCTAGAGAAAATTTAGTGACAGAATATTGGACTTCAAGGGATAATTATATTTTTTAAACAAAATAAATATATTTTGTTCCAGAGAAATGATGAACGATAGTCACAGTAAGATAAGCTGGTACCTGGCGGCTGTTCTATTTTCGCTCCATTGTGTTGGCTCGGTTGAGTGGAGAGGGGAGCCGTAATATTCCTTGATTGCTCCCCACAGCCGCACAAATTGCTATAGTTGCATTGTTCTTTGCAACCATTTTCGAAATAGAATAGTAAATACTAGTATTGGTAGGCGTGTACCTACTAGCGACGTTCATTAGTTCATTAACATATGCTCAAATAGCTTTAGTCCGGGGCACCGACCCTTTTTACCAAATTATTAACAACCGCCTAAAACTTCGTGAATAGGTTCATCTCATTTTCACGAACAACTTTTTTATTTCCGAAAATTCTCCGAATTAGGGCGTTTACGATCTGGAAATCGGCAGATTTTGTCAACAGATCAAACATGAACTCAACTAGTGGAAAACGGATGAACTAAAGAAAAACAACTGTTGTTATCCGTTTGGAGGAACAGTTCATTCGTTTGAGATCAAGAACTGTTCTTTTCTAACGCTTGGCGTTTTCTCTCCTACCCGTGGCAAATGGAACCCAGTTTGAGAACCTCAAGTCTATACCACCAATAACAGACTTATCTTCGAAGAACATCGTCAGAACATAAATAAACTGAGTCAGTCATGACACAATCTTCCCACCTACATCTCGGTTTACCGGTAGGTAATCACATTGGCAAAAACGTTACCTCTGCAGAGATTCGTTTATCGTCACCCTTTTCCCAGAAAACACAAAATTGGTCTTAATTCCTTTTCCGTTCAGAATAGGTCCCTACATCAAATGAACTTTTTTGTTAGAAATTTTTTCTTAAATCGCCTCCCAGAGTTTGGCCATAAACAACTGAGACAAGTTGAAGAATATTAAGAATTCAGAGAGATAACTTCTTGTTTAGATCTTCGTGGTTTGGGATGGTTGTAATTTGATCTTTCATTTTCCTTTTTAATTTAATGAACATAAATAAGAATAAGTCATTGGAAATGCCAATCTTCAACCTGGTAACTCTTTTAGGAATATCTTTTAATTTAATCAGAATTCTTACCTACTATAACAAAAAAAAATCTGCCAAGTAAGGACAGTATAACTTCCTTACCATTTTTATTGCTTTAACAATATCTATCAAATACTATAATTTTTCGTATGACAATAAAATCTCCAGGAGAAGCTTTTTTCATTAATACAGTAATACAGTAATCCCTCAACATTCGGTGGTTTCATATCAACGAATTTTGTTCATCAGCGAATACTACTATGAGGAAGATTTCCACATTTGCAGATTGCGTATCTGATAATTCCGTTAAAAAAAAAATCTCAGGAAATACTGAACATGAATGTCATTATTGTTAGTGCAAAAGTTCGTACATAAAAATTCAGTATTACACAGGGAAGATTAAAAACTAATTATTCCTTTATCATTTATTAGCATAATTTCATATTTTATTGCTCTCTGCTATTTTCCATAGTAGTAGACAATCTATTTCAGTTGCAGACTACAAAATGTCACCTTTTGCTCAAATATAATCGAAATAGAAAATTTGTACATACGACCTTTTGTACTAACAGTAGCTATAAAATGGATGGAACTAAAGATTCATAATTGAATAAATTTGAAAATATAATGAATATTATATATGGAATATGTTAAATTGATAAAGTTCTAAAAATTCAACTTATTGTTCGTTACGAAACCAATATTATTCTTCAATCAGAAAAATCTAATTTAAGCTGGAATATAAAAATATGAATGAAGTTCACTCAAATTTGATGTTTAAGAAGAATATCGAGACCACGACGGACTATAAACACATTAGACTTTTTATAAAATCAGAGTAAATATTAATTTAAATTTAATGAAAATTACATGAAATCTAAGTAACGGCAGTAAGTGTCTGTCATACCAGTAGCGTTTGGAACCGACCAAACAATACAATATAAATTAACTATCTTATTTATTTATAATATTTTTTCAAACGACCATAAATTAACTATCTAAAAAAAATCTAAAATTTATAATGCTATAAAAATATTGTATTAACCTAACTCCCACTCCATGTAATCAATGCCTTTCACATTTCCTAGCCATTAAATTGTTAGTGATTATTTATATTAATTTTAATTATTAAATGAAATCGATACTAGGTAATTTCTATACTATATTCTCCAAGTTTGGGTCATATCCAACGAGCCGTTTTTGCGTGTTCCTGATCTGAAAGAAGAAGTTTTTTTTTTGAAAGTAGAGGATAAAATTTAATAAAACTGTTTACCAATCCCTAACTTTCCTCCAAATTTGAGCCAAATCGAACGTACGGTTTTAGAGATATGACCATATCAAGAAAAGCACATTTGAGCATATATAAGAGAAATTCCTGGACGAACTTCAATGAATTCCATCTAAAATTTAAATTCATCAAATACCAAATTCAAACCTTTTTTCTAACTTTGAATCAATTCGAACGAGACGTTTCTGAAATATTAGTATAATAAAAACACGTTTGCGCGTGCGTAAGTGGAAGTGCTGGATGGAATTTGATACACTACACTTTACTACACCCAGACACCGAACCAAATTCGATCCTTGTTGCCTGAAACATTAAACGCGAGTGGAAATTTTCGATTCTGAGTACAAAAACTGTTTTAACCTCTCGCACGAATACAAAGCTTCCCTACCTTCGGTAGCGATGAAGCAAAAAAATATAGTAAATATGGAAATAAATATAAAATTCTACGACCGGTTTTTCTAGGACCGAAGAAATTTACATTGCATTTTTTTCAAAGGTTGAGCTTCCTTGTTTTAAAAAGAACTTACAAAAAAAAAAAAAGGGTTTGTATTATTCAGGCGTGACTTTGAGCTTTCTCTCTGGAACAGTTCCCCGACCGATTCGGCAAAAACTTTTTGTTTTATCAACGCGGCCCAGAACAACCCCTCCTCCTTCCATCCACCCCTCCTCTTTTCACACCCCTCCCCTAAATTCACTCCCCCTCCTCACAGCAGAGCATGGTGAGGGCATGCCAACCCACTTAGGCCCAGGTCAACGGTTACGTAATGCAGTCTAATACAGGAGCTCAAGTGGAGAGCAGTTGCATGAATAATTTGGCAGTAGCGCAAAAGTTATCGTTGCCCTGTCAGTGCGAAGTTTAAAAATGAAACTCTTGTTCGGCTAAAAAGTTAGATCAATAGGCACTCTTTGGAACGATGTTTTTCAATTTAGGAATGCAGTTTGATCAAAATACAGGGTAATGTTTGGCCAAAAAAAAATTATTTTTAATTAAGACTACACGGCCAATATGTAATGAGAATCAAACAGTAATATTGAAAATCCAATTATCTGAAAGTATTACGACTAAGTTTCAAGTGGTTACTCTGTCATCAAGAAACTATTCGATTTTAAAGAAATTATTTGTACATTACAAATGGATAAAATTACTTTACGTATATCTTCAATCATCACTCAAGATTGAGGTCAATGAAGATTGTTACACTGTCATTAATCTCCGAAATTCTGTACTGCAAAAAATAATTTACGATTTTCTGTATGACTGTAAGGCTATCAGGAAAAAGAACGACCTAACTTGGAAGATTTTACAACCAATTCCATTGAACTAAAATTCATAACGAACTTTTAGTTAAATAGTTAAGACTTAGAAAATTCTTTGGCTAGATTGGAGGATTTGCTATAGCTGTACAGGTTCAAGTTACTTTAACAGGAACCAATATGAGATCTGAATGGGCATAGTCTCAGAAGAGCCTTCGTCATAAGACATGAACCTATTTAGCTTGTGGCAAACCAGTGTGTGAATTTGGCTGGGATAGACTATCTCATTCACTCTATTTGGTCAAAATATGTCACTTAAATTGTAGGTACGAAGATTGTAAGATAAGAAGATTGTAGGTACTTGGTAATGGTCAGCTATCCTCACACCGCTGTTCCTCTTTGTAAAATAGTGATGCAGAAATAAATTGCGATGAAGAAATAACTACGCGCTATATTTTTATTAAAGTGCGAACATTTACATAATTAAAAAATGAAATTATGTAGCATGAATAATGTAGCAGATGTGATGTAATAGTACATAGTTTTGCAGAGGTTCTATTGATTTCGACAAATTTATAAAGTAACTAATTTTTAGGAGAACTGAGAGATAAAATTGGGCGGAGAGGCTGTTGAAATCCAATTGTCATGGCAGCTACTGCAATTATCACCACAATCAAAAAACTGCAACCAATCCTCGAGTGGGTCCAATCAGAAACAGCCTAATTTTACCTCCTATTTCTTCAAAGCCGACGCGACAAGCATGAAAGGATGCATTCCGTTGGTAGCTATCTTTAATATACTTCATTATTTAGCCCAAGTTGTCATACATAATATCAATGATGATAATATCCTTGAAGTTTAGAAATATCTTAAACAGAGTTGCGAAGTGTCGGAGAACTTATATAGTAAAACAGACTGTTTGATATTACCTTTTTATACTGCTGTTATTATAATATATTTATCACTTCTTTCCGTAGTTTTTTTATTAATTAATACAAGAAATAATTCAAATTTTGAATTTTTTGTGTCACACAAATGGGAGTAGGTCCCTCCTGCAGTTTAAATCATTTCGAGGAATAATACAAAAAACATAATATTTATTTATTAATTCCTCTTTTTTTTAGAAAACATACTGATGATATCTTTGATATTCAGTAATACCATATGCAGAGGCTCTAAGTGTTGAAGAACTCTTATAGCAGAATAGACTTTTTGATATTACTTCTTTATACAGCTGATATTGTCAATGAGAAAGGACTCCTTTAGCAGATTTCACCAAGCTGGGAGTAAGAAATGTATTAGTAAAAAGCTTAGATTTTCTCTTTAGAAACCCGTAAAAAGATCTGGTAAATATGAATTCCATCCTAATCCTATCATCAAAGTCTGGTTTCACGCCTCAGATATTTACTAGTCGGTTCAGAACTGATTAATCTTAACTGTTTCTTAAATTATCCTTCTTCTCTCTTAACATATCCTTTTTGCGTTTCGATCCAGGATCTTTAATTTTACAGTCTCACTTGTTTACTGCCCCTTTAATATCATCACCATGCCAATAATTCCAATTATAGAAAATAGAAATAGAAATAAAAAATAACTTTATTCTGGGACAAAGTCCCTTTAGAATAATAAAATAGTAAATAATTAAAAGACTACATCTGGACAAAATAAAACAATAATAAAAAAAGAGAAAGTAAAGAAAATATTAATTAGACAAGCTATATACAAAAAAAAAAAAAAATCTATATATAAAACACTTGACACTATGATAAGACACTTAAAACTATGTACAGTAGGAAAAATTATAATTATACACTTTTGAGAAATAAAATAATAAAAAATATATTGAGTTCTTTTTAAAAATAAGCTGTTTTTCTGCTAACAAAGGAAAGAAAAAAATCTGACAATATGAAATGTCAAGGGGATATACCGCAATATAAAGGAGAAGAATATCCTCACAATGGATTTCTACTAGAAGGTATTCAACTTGTGGGCTTACCCGGTCATGATGGAGGAGGGTGTTATTCGGCAAGAAAACAGAAGTAGATGGGATGTAAGTTTTAAGCCAAGTTTCGGAGATTGCGATAATATGATGAAAAGTTTTGAGTGAAATATTGCAGGAATTCGTCATAGGAGGCAGGCAGGGATTGAGAGTTAACATGACAGGCGATTAGGGTACTAGACGTGAGAGGAATTGGGAGGGAAACAGTCAGAGTATGGCAGAGAAACTCTAAAACAAATAGAAAATACAAAAAGGCGTTTACAATTAATGAAAATAGTAGAAAAGAAAGTGTAAGCAGAAATTTATATAGTATTTATGTATCACGCGATTCCGTGTTTTACAGTTCTCTGTATTCTATTTTTTTTTTTTTTTTTAAATTAAGACATGTTCATCTCTCACGTAAATTGCAAATAGCATCCAAACCAGTATTCAATTTTATCTTTCCTGTTTCTTAACGCGAAATGATTAATATTGAAACAAATCTACAATAAGGTTTTTTCACTTTTATTTGCTCTTAAATCTTATCTCTAATACCAGAAACGTAAGTTCTCAAAACCTATCCATATGTTTTCCAAACAAAAAATAAATTCCTAATATCATCCATTCAACGTAGCAGCAATTACTTATGAAATAATACTAAATCGTGAAAGAATTATGGTTATTCTGATGTATAGTCGAAGCGAAAATTAGAATTATCATTGCAGATCACAGAAGATGCAAATTGTCCACTCCATGCGTGCTTCCTATTCACAAATAGGAGCTGTATAGCTCTTAAGTCGAAAACTCTCAGTAAATAATTATCTTAATGACTATAATTATACAGCAAGTGTAAATTATTTTCATGAATTGAAAGTTATAAAGGTGAATTTCCACTGTGTTGAGGAACACGCAACTCAACGAATTCATATTTTAATATTGCCATTTATTTCCATTTTAATAATGGGAATTTAAAAAAATATACTATCATTGTGAACAGATCGTCGACAGGTGCAAATAAATATATGAAGATAAAAAATAATAAATAAAATATTTACAATGGTAGAGAATAGGTCTAAATAATTAAATCTCGTGTTTGAAAATATATGTACATAATTTCTCAAAGCTATTTATATAAGTAAAATATAGATATAAGTACGCTCTATCTTAGTAAATATTTCATCAATTTCTGTTATACAGCTGTCGAAGGCTATGTTCTCATTCAGTGATAAAAAAAATTAGCTAATTCTCTGAAAAATAAAAAAAAAAGTTATGAAGAAAAAATTTTATTAGGGCATAACTCAAAAATGTTTTTATAATTTGGGGTGGATAATATTCATAACAACTTGAAATGTTTCCATCTTTCCTATGATTCTATATTTCCTCAAAGGAAAAAAAATCATCAATATCGATAAACTAATAGCAAAAATTCGGTCAGTTGGAATTTGAGCCCATCTTTCGATTTATTTTTTACAATAATGAACCATTGTAATCGCCGGAAAAATTGAAAAAATAATTTGTTCCTGTTATAACAGAATTTAATTAATTCTTACCATGCTATACTATTATTTTGTCACTAACTTAATACTTTATTAAATAGGCCGACTAGTTCTGTACGTTTCTCTGGTAATTCAATTAATTTCATTTATTGATTATCATCCTATTGTGTTTTTTTTTTCATTAACTGTCATTGATTAAACACTGCCAGTGCCCCTGAACTCAATTTTCATCATTGAGATTGAAGTCAGAGAAATAACTTCATGTTTTGTGGTTTGTGATGGTTGTAATTTGACATTTCATATTTTTTATATATAAAAAAAAATAAAAGTAGGCAATAAGAAATTCCAATCTTCAACCAGGAAACACAAAATATCATTTAATTTAATCTGACTTCTTACCTACTATTACAAAAAAGACCAAAAAAAAAAAAAAAAACACTTTTAAAACTGGAGAACCCCACTCCTCCGTCCTAGTTGGAATCGAGGTCAAGTGGAAGAACTGGTTAATCCGGAATGCATAGAAGAAAAAAATATAATTAATTTAACACGTGTATTAATATATATATATATATATATATATATATATATTTTACGTAGAAATTAAAACATAAATTATCCTACATGTCTGTCATATTTTTATTAAATCCATTTATTATAGCTTTAAAATTCCTTAGAACCAAGACTGCAGTGTAATGACGATCAGTATGACGATTCAGTTATTCAGGTAGTAATTAAAAAGACACACATATATATATATATATATTTTTTTTTTTTTTTTTTCTTTGCACTAAAATTTTTCAAAAATCGAGGTTGTCATGAATTAAAAGAAAATTCAAAGTTTTATTGAAAATATTTATAAACGTGAGAATATTATTCCTCACTTCTTTTAACATCACACTACAGTAAGATATGTACAGTATTATCCATATCGCTACTGTTAGTGCAGTATTTTCTATGTTAATGCTATTTGTGCTAAAGGTGATATTTTGTATTCTGCTAATGAGGAAAATAGTATAAGAAAATAAAGTATGAAATCATACTAATAAATCTTAAAGTAATAATCGGTTTTTATCCCCTTCTGTAAAAAAAAACAAACAATCTGCATCATTTAAAAGTTATTACGTATACACATTTTTGGTTTTGTGGTTTTAAGGAAAAACGCATGAGAAGATAATTTTACAGATCCGAATCAAATAATATTTAGGTTAAGTTATGATATATTAGACGGGAAAAACATTCATTCCTAAAACTTTTTCATTTAATTTCAATCAATAGTTGGTGTGACAAAATACAAAAAAAAAAAAAGAATTATGAAGTAAACATTCTTATTTTTGCTATTAAGATAAGAAAGGTCATAAATCTCTTAGCTAATCAAAAGAAACTGTATTTTACGTAATAAAATTCATTAATGATACTCTATTGATTAACTATCATTAAAAAAAAATAGTATCTACAATATAAGGATTTCACTTGTTTACGTCAATTTAGATATTATCCCCTCCACATATAAATTAAGGTTACATTCCATATTAATGCTAAAAATTAATCCTCTTAATAAATATTTATAAATGAATGAACAGAAAGTTAAACGTTAAAATTTAAATCACTGAACACATGTTATACATGGAATATTCAAAGGAATGGCAGCACAATTCAAGCGCAACAAAAAAGTTCATAACAGAAATATAACAGAATATAATAATAATAATAATATAACAGAAAATTAGGAAATTTAAATCTGGTGTTTTTTTGAGTGTCACGTTTTTTGTTGAATAGGAAACGATAACTAAAAAATATATTTAATTTTAATAATTAACCATTGCTCCACTGTTAACTAGACAAAATTTTCTTCAACTGGTAGTAGAGTTTGGCATTCTTAAAACCAAAGAGGAATTCTGTGTGGAAAAACTATCCTAAGTTTCAATGTAAAAAAATCATAAATTATTTACAATTTTTTTTCCAATCTTCCAACTATACTACGGATACCAAAATTATAGAAAAACATACTCATTTTGTAAGCTTTAAGTCCATATTAATTAAGTTGGTGTTTATAAGAAACAGTTTTGAGATACACCTCAAGTTATTAAAAAAATGTATTAAGATAATATGGACTTAAAATTTAAGTCTTTAAGAAACTTTTCTTACGGAACCCAGCAAAGTTTATTAGCTCAAAATTCAAATCGGGATTCGTTATTCATTTATAAAATTCGGTACCTTTAGACGTATTGTTTATAAAAATCCTTCGCTGCTGAGAGGTGGAAAGGAGGCTTATGCTATATGTAACAGACTCTGAACAAAAATAACTCAGTGGAATAGACACCCATATTGCTGAAACAATGAAAATCACGTTTACCTTCATTACCAATTTCTAACCATCGGGAGATTACCGCTTTTGTTCGGAGTAAGTAACCTACATTAAATTATTGAAGGAAGCTATTCGACTGTTCAACATATCATGGGTGATAACTATTCAGGACGCAGTCATTATAAGGTTTTTATTAGTGCCGACGTTTCAACCTGAACAAGTGGGTCATCATCAGGGCGTGGTTCGAGCACTGAAGATATTCAAGTACTCATGGACGCAAAATTTGATGCTCTACAACTTTGATTTTATTGGTTTTTCCTGTTAAGAAACTCATTTCCAAGTTGCAGAGCCATTTATAGTCATTTGTCTCAGTTTTTGACAAATTTGGTAAAAATCAATGTTGGCTGACAGCGGTTGAAGTAACCAAATTATAAAGTTTATTTACTCGTTCGGCGTACATTTTACCATTGTTTAATTTATTAACGAGTATATTCTTCGCTTTGATGCATCGTTTAGGAGTTAAAGGTGAAAAAACGAAAAAATCTTACTTTTTTGGCTGTTAAATGTTTTCCCTTGGCGGACAGCTTTAGCAATTCTGTTTTCTACATGTTTAAACCATATATACAAGTTAAAAAACAAAAGCTTTCATCACACTTTTGGCAATATATTGCTTGTTTCGATCCTCAAATTACTGGACTAATATTCTTTAATACAGACGCCATTTTTGAAAGCAGCGGCTCTGGAACGGCAGAGAAGTGATGACGTCGATTTTTGGGCCCTGGCTCGAGGGTTATGTGTTTTTATGATCGAGGCTTGGGAGAGTAGGATAGGAAAGTTGGGATAGTCTTCTGGGGCACATCCAGCCTCTATAAAGTTGATATTTTTAATGAATTAATTAAGGGAAAAAACTTGGCTGTTTTGACACTGCTGTTAAGTATATGTTTATTGTAATTGTTGTTCAGAGCCTAATTGTGTTTTATTAGCCAGAAAATAAATAATGGCTTATTAAAAGTATATATTTTTTAAAGATCTTTTTATTGATTAATAATACATTTTTCCACACATAAGGGCATGGAGTACTAGAGCTGAGTGAGACTCATTCATACTATATATACAATACATTAAAAAAAAAAATAAAAGATATATATCTATTTTAGGAAAGCAAGAAACTATAATAAAACCAAAGAAATATATCTTGAAGCTAAAATTAAATAAAATACAGAACTTTGTAGTAAAAATAAATACAATACAAGTAAAAGAAATAAATCTATAAATAAAAAAAATATATTAAAAAAAAACATTCATATTGAATTACAATATTAACAATCAGCTGAGGGAGCACCGAGTCCAACCCTTTTCCTCACGTATAATAACAAAAGTTAGAACTGTGAAATTTGGACACAGCACAAGTTCGAGGAAGATTCATTCAATTGGCCACATCATCCCAATCTCAAACCGGGACTTTTCAACAGCTGCATTGTTTTTTATTTTAAAACTATTATAATAGCTTCGAGACGGGGTTTGCACTTCCTGTATTACCATAACAAGAACAAGTATCATCTGATTACTTCATGGCTACGACTAGCCACAGTATAAAACATTAATTTACTAAAAGCTTGTGCATTAAACCACAATGGAGAGAGGGGAGATGGGAACCCAGAACAAAAGAATCTTTAAATAATAAACTCTTCAACCGGAGTGCTCTATGGTTTGGAAGACATTAACTGGGCTGCCCCATCGGACCTGCCAATGTTCTTGAAGTTTTAATGGGCATTCGGTTCCGTTGTCGTTTTCATATAAAACATAAAATTTATTTATTAATGAAAAATTATTTAATTTTTTAAAAATATTATTCGAAGTTATCTAGGTGAGGAATAAAAATCCTGAGAGGAGAATCTAGAACACAAGTTGGAAGGAGATCTCCCAAGGCTGCACGACTCGAAGGGTTCAAGGCCACTTCGCTAGCTGACCTTGGGACCTCCACTATCGCTCCATTACATCACTCCAGCGAGTCAGGAAGGAATGGATTCAGCAGGCACTCTGGAAAAATTCCTTGTACGATAGTAAATATTTTAGTTAATTTTTTTGTACGTCGGAAAAATATATTATTTCACTTGTTGAAATAATATATTTCGGTGCTACTTTTGTCAATATATAAAATATGTTTGTTAATTTTATGGAATTATACATATTCGGAACCTATTCATTCATTTTGTTACGGGCCAACCATTGGTTCCTACTGAGAATGATTAAGTACTTTATACGTTCTCTCTCTATAGATCCTTATTTAATCGTAAGTAAGTTATATTTGCCAGCTTCAATAAAACAAGAAACTCCCCGAAAAAAAAAAAAAAAAAAAAAAGAAAAAAAAAAACATTCAAATAAAAATAAAAACAAGAGGAAATATGCAATATTTGAATTTGTTTACTCCAGTGTATAAATAAATGGACTTTTGAGGTGAATCTCCTTAGAAAATTCTTCTTTTTTTTTCATTAATATATATTTCTTTACATGAATTAACTATTACAAATACATAAATAATTATAAGTTCTCTCTTTCAAAGGAACGGGGTGGCCGAACGGGAAAACGCGGGTGTTAAACACGCGTTGCCCGGCAACCAACCACATGATAACCAAAGTTAGAATAGAATAGAATATTTTATTTTATTTGATTAAGGAATTTCCTGTACAATTAAATATAATGGTATTATTAACAATGTTAGATCTTGAGTCTAGTTCTGCGTTCAAACAAAACATTAAGAACGTCCACAGCATTAAGTATGACTAATATAATAATAGATTAATGAATGATATATATATATATATATATATATATATACACATAACCAATTAGTAAAACATTTTTTTTTTTAATAATAAAGTTTAAAAAAAATATTCCAGAGGCATAAAACAAATAACAATATAAATAAGCATTAATATATGTTTATATGATTAACTATGCCACTTAACAGTTCAATCAGTCTACTATGAAAAAATACAGTTATTTATTTTTGTCATTTTGTCTATTTTCAGTATCTCCTCCACACAAACATCTTCCCTGGATTCAGTGATAAATGTCCTCAAGTGCTTATTTCTTGGTTCATTGAACTTGATATATTGAATCAAAAAATGATAACCAAAGTTACTAGATATAAAATAATAACGAGTTCGCTTCCCGTTGCCGAGGAGGCTTTTAAATCTGGCATTAATCCCCAACCCTCTCTCCTGACCCGAGAAAATCCCCGTATAGCCTTCAAAAGCGAGGAAGGGGTGAACAAAAAAAAAGTTCTATCTTTTAATCATAACATATGTATATACAGATGTTACATAATCTGCTTTTGAATATACGTGTCCAAAAAAATAATAATAATAATAGAACTTTTATACTTCTTGAAGAGAAGAATAGTTGGGGTGATCAGTCAAATAAGAAGGCAAAAACAAATGATAATATTTATTTTGACATTTGCCGACATTTCGACCTGAAGTTTAGACCTTCATCAGGGCTGTCTCAACCAGTGTTGAACGGAGAAGCTGCTTCTGGCCTGATGAAGGCCTGAACTTCAGGTCGAATATACGTGTCAAAATAAATATTATCATTTATTTTTGCCTTCGTATTTGACTGATCACCCCAACTATTCTTCTCTTCATTAGTCACGACAGTCAACCATTTTATCCACACTTTTATACTTCTTCTTCTTCGTTCTTCCCATTTTGGAAAGAATACGTGATGTTCAGTTTTCCTTGACGATCGTAAAAGATGTCAGTGGACCATGTCCATTTTTCGGCCAACATCTCCGATTTCTGCGTCATTTGTAGGGTTTGTTCCCTCGCAGTTGATTTTCTGGTCAGGACCGTCTTCGATACTACCGTCTTCGGCTCCATGTCAGTACTGGTAGCACTGCTGCCTGTTACCAGGGATATCTATCGGCCTCCCGGTCTAGTTCTGTCGCGTTCAGTCAAAAGCAGAGTTACCTCGGGCAGGATGCGGTTCTTCACTGCGTACAGACGGGCTTGTCAGTAGCGTCCTCGAGGTCCACTTACAGTTTCTCAGGCCTATCGGCTACTCCCCTGGTTTTGAGTGAGGACCAGTCTCTAGGTCTTCCCCATCTAAAGGTACCTCTCCTCAACCTACCTCCCTCTCCTCAACACCTTGACCCCACTTTTATACTGAAATGCATTATTCTTCCTCTAATTACCTTTACTGCGTTACTAAAAATAAAGTCAGTTCCTTCAAAATTAAATCCTGGATTCATTACTGCTCAAACTTAGTGATTTTTTGAAATTTAATCACAAAGTTACACATACAGCTACATTTTAATGTATACTATGAATTCCTTCAATGGTCTTCAACCTAGCATTAAAATAATTCTATATTGTAGAGCCCAACATACAGAACAAGTGCAGAGATTGGTTTGTTTTAAGAAATATCCTTCTATCGAAAATAGCAGTTATATTACAGGCAATAAACCATTGGAAAACGTTTACAAAAACTATTTACACACGGATAATGTTCACTCAAGAAGTGAGTTCTTTGAATATCCGAGAATCCGAAAATCACCGAGCGATTATTTTCGATATTATGATTTTATAATGCCGTTTTCAATGTAATGAATGCAGAGAAAGTCGGAGAGATAAAAACGGTAGTTAAAAAAAGAATTAGTTTTGAAACGAGCTCTTATCCAAAGTCGAAGCGGTTGACGTGGAAAAGGACCCAATTAAAGACGAAGTGACAGCTTGAAGAGAACCAAGAAGAAAAGATGGTCTCAGACGAACCAGAAGTTAAACTATTTGTTCAAAAAATATTCCAGAAAGAGAAGGAAGGGTTCCAGAAGATTCAAGCTTGGCTAAACTCCAGAAGGTGGATCCCGATTTATCGCGCTTCAAGGAGGTCCAGCATTATAGTAGAAGAAGAGTTGGGATGCTATAAAAAAGTTCACGATGGAAAGAAATAGATTTCTTAATCATTTTTAATACGCCTTTTTCTTTTAGAAACTCGATGGCTTGGTTTTTGAATCCGATTTTTTCATAACAAGCGTATTCTATTTCATCCTTCCTGCATTTCTTAACATTTTGAACTTTTATCATAACCATTAATAGCACCCTTATTATTTATTAATGAATTAAGTAGAAAATATCGTTATTCTTTAGATGATCAACTTATATTTGTTTGTTCTTTTCCGCTTTATTCATTTTCTGTAATGTTTTCCCCATCAATTATTAATTTCTTACGATTATTCAGAATACATTTAAGCTTGTATTAATTTTTTTTTTAATTTCTGACATTTTTTTTTCCGACCCCCCAGGAATTTATTTTCTATACAAAATACAATGTATAAATAAATAAAGAAATATATATACAAACATTTCTAATTTCCTTTTGATTTCTGACGTAAAACATGAACATAATTTTTATTACATCAGTACATAATAAATGTTATGAGAGTAGCAACTAACATCGATAGATTATCTCCAATTTGATTTTATTTTCAATTTCATAATTAATTATTAAATTAAGTTAATAATTAATTATGTATACTTAACCTGAATTACTATTTTGCAAACCTTTTTTAATTCAAATGAAATTACTAAACATTTCAGAGATTTTATTGTGCATACTAAACTGAACAAGTTATGTTCATATTTTGGTAGAAATTCAGAGTCTCATTTTCGACGGGTGAAGAGGACATAAAAAAAAAGACATATTACTTCTAAACTACCTTAGGATAAGTGAATTATTGAAAGAACCATGACAACTATTTCGATGAGCAAGTGTCGTAGGGCCCACCAAAACGTATGCGGGAGGATAGTGTTAGATAATTAACAATGGGAATTCGGGTTTTGATAAAGTCCACTAAAGGGAGACTTTTAGGCAAGGGCTGTTAATGTTATTGGGACGAAAAGCCTTTTATTTGTAGTTCATGGTGAAGCCCCTTTTTTACCACATTATTAAAATCCACCAAAAATTGTGAATGGTTTCATCATATCATAACATACATAGATTTTATCTACAAAATTCTCAAAAATGGAGCGTTTTCTCATTACATTAATTAATTAAATTAGATACTAAAAACTCTTAAATATTCATTTGTTTTTAACTTGAATTGCAAGATAATTTGATAACGAAATCGATAAAAAAAAGATGGTCTGCAAAAATATTGGGCCAGTTGGCCTATATGACATTTATTGCCATGTTCGGCATTTTATAATCACAATAATAATCTTACGATTCAAGTGTAAAGTAAATGTTTAGTGATGAGTTTTTAATACCTAATTAAATAGACAAAGTTTGCCAATCTGCAGATTGAAAACGCCCCAATTCCGAGAATTTTCGCAAAGAAAACAATCGTAGATTTCGAAGAGATGAATCTATTCACAAAGTTTTTGGTGGATGTTAATAATTTTAAAAAGGCATTTGTACAATAGACAATAATTTATTATAAATTATTATAAACATTATTTATTGTTTTTAAACAGTAAAAAGTAAAGGAGGCTAAATTGTCTATAAAAACATTTGTCATCAATAGTAACTTCAAACTTGGCTGTTGGTATGTTTTAATTTTATCTGGAGTTTTTCTTGGCAAATTTTATTTTATAAATGGAGAGGGTGTGATGCTTTCCGAGAGGAAAAATAAATATTTCGTTTGAAAATTATGAAGTAATAACGCTGAGAGTGTGTCCCATAAATTCATTCGTTTTTAATAACTCTTTGAAGTAATTTGACGTAAAATAATAAAGAATGTTGAAAATATGACCCAATTTTATTTTAATATCAAGGATACGAGCTTGATTTAATTTGTTTTGTTACTCCAATTTTTTTTTCTAGTATATTTATTTCCACTCAGATTTATTAAACTTTTTTAATATAAAATATAGAACACATTGTTTCGTTTTACTTGCTTCTATTGAAAATTTATCAACTTCATCTCAATATGAAATTAGACAAATTTCGTTATAATTTTTAGACGAAATATTCTTTGTTTATTTTAACAATCATTTTTATTTTCATTAATATTATTTAAAAGATAGAACTTTTGAATCATTTCAAAGTAAATAAGAGTATTTTTAACAGGTTATCTGAAAATATTATTTCGATACTTAATACTTATTTCGTACAGATTAAAAATATGTTTGGGTGCAACACAATTAAATAAATTTCTGTGGCACTCGAAGAAAGATTACCGAACAATGAGAATGAATATTAATTTCATACTTTCAGTCTCTTTTCTTTTTCTTTTTTTCTTTTTTACTCTTTTATGAGGCACGAGATGATGTAATGAGGCAATCTGTGAGTTAAGAGTGAGTCATCCTTTTTTTTTTATTTTTTTTATTTTGTGTGTAGCAAGCACACACCACATTTGGACTACTGTGGGAAAATTCTGAGTAATATGCTAATAACTCTAATGAGCATAATTAACCAAACCTCTATACACAATACTAAAGGATAACTGTCCATTTATTACAGTAACATCCCCTCAAAGCTGCAATATTTATATTTATTTGAAAAACATTTATTAGATAATGATGTTCCTCTAAACTACCAAAAAAAAAAATCAGACTTCAAGTTGTTGTTCATCTCGAAATGTACATAGAGAGGAAACATTTTGTTTACTATATAAGTCTACATCGGTTTAAATTTACATTGGCCATAGAAATCCAAATCATCACGCAATTTAGCAAACAAAATTTACTCATCAGTTTATATTGTTATTATCTGACGCACAAAAAATTTATACTGAAAGTTTTTCTTTGTTGTATGCCAATCATGAATGCCATCGTTGTATTTCATTGATTCAAAAAGATTTTTTAAATGCAATATTTTGTTAATTTTTTTTACTTATTATTATTAAATAAAAAATAATGATATTATCTGTCATAATCAAGGGAAATAGTTATTGTGACTAAAATATATATTAACACGCTAAGATACGAATTAATAAAAAAAAAAATTTAAAAAACTTTGTTCTTTATAAATTTATATTTATATATAACGGAATAAACGTAAGAATAAATCAAATTTATGATTGTATCTGCGCATAAAATTGAATTTAGTGGCCGCTAAAATTTAATTTAGTCAAATACGCCATGAATTAGTTTATATAATGATTAATTTCTTAGAAGTGTGGGTTTCCATGATATTTAAAATAAAGTAACGAAATGATGATATCTCATTCAAAAAAAAAAAAATAATAAAAATTATCTCAGGAACTACGAAGTACGACTCCTATTTATTCTATTTACAAGATGGTATTCACACTTTTTTCCCATAAAACATTTTGTTTACTATATTAGTCTACATCGGTTTAGATTTAAATTGGCCATAGAAATCCAAATCATCACGCAATTTAGCAAACAAAATTTACTCATCAGTTTATATTGTTATTATCTGACGCACAAAAAATGTATACTGAAAGTTTTTCTTTGTTGTATGCCAATCATGAATGCCATCGTTGTATTTCATTGATTCAAAAAGATTTTTTAGATGCAATATTTTGTTAATTTTTTTACTTATTATTATTAAATAAAAAATACGAAATAAATGAAAAATTTGTTGAGGTCACACATTTGAATAAAACTTAATATAAACAAAATATACTGAATATATATATATATATATATATATATATATATATATATATATATATATATATATATCAATATATATATATATATATATATATATATATATATATATATATATATATATATATATATATATATAAAATTAATTTTATCGAAGCTGGATGGGGAATTTTCTCACCTAAAAATATACAGAATTCAAGTTGAGAAGGGATGCCGCTGGGCACTTCTTGCCCTCACGCCGATAAAGCCACTATTAGTATTTTACCGAGAACAGACTCGCTAATTGTCAGTATTTCTGACAGGTGTGGGTAAAAAAAATAAAGTTTAAAAAAATTATAAAGAAAATGTTGATAAGATTAAAAAAAATTATACATTTAAATCTGCATAGATAGACTAATAAAATAATGACAAAACACACAGTCCCACAATTTAAAATAAGGTTACACTCTTTGTAATTAAATATTGTTATTCTTAGCCTGATAACATTGCACTTGTAAGAATAGATTTTCAAAAGAACTCTGGTATATGATGGACGGTTGGTTTGTTTTTACACTGAATGCGCAGAAAATACTCAGATCGTGTGTAAACCAACATCCAAGAACTGCAGGTTTTATTCTAGTCATATTTAAGGGTTGTCACACTTTTCTAAACACATGAAGATTTATTTCGTGTTTTAATCTAAGCGTTTTGACCTATCTCTCGACTATTTTGGTCAACAAATTCTCATTTCATACATTGGATGGCCTCATTATATACTAAACTATTATTAATTTTAATTCAAATTACTTTAAAATTTTATGAAAAGATTTCGATTTGGAAGTGCAAACATTTTACAAATGTTAGAAATACTTTACTCCTAAAAGATTAAATACTTTTGGTTATTTAATGAATTTAAAAAAAACAACATAATTTTTGTGTAATTTTTTAACAGAAATGCCGTTGACTTTAATTAATCATTTTTTGTTATTATTGATTTGATATTCAGAAATATAACAATCTGTCCAGGGACAAACATGTGAGATATGAGCACATTCACACCATATATACAGAAAACATAAAATAAACAAAAGTAAAATAACAACTAAATAATAATGAAAAGTATATACAATAAAAAATAAAATAACTTAAAGATAAGTAAATTAAAAGCATAAAAAAATATATAAAACATAGTAATACCTATATACAATCAGGAAGGGAACCCCAAGCCAGGGTTGTCCCCCCAACTATGAAGGTAAAAGCAGGACTCCATGAGATCTCTACGCTACTTTCTCACTAGTGCTCATAACAGTGTCATTAGTTAAAGCCAGTGGAGATTGTGCGAGAGCTCTTTTGCGTATGTTGTAGTTCTGGCAATGGCCGGATTGTCCACTCAAGACATGAGTGTACGTGTCTCAATAATTTATTGAGGCTATCCAATGTATGAAATGAGACTTTATTGACCGAGAAAGGTCAAACCGCCTAGATTAAAACACAAAATAAATCTTCATCTCTTTAAAAAAGTCTGACAACCCTTAAATATGACTAGAATAAAACCTGAATAAGGACTACAGTTCTTGACTGTTGGTTTACACACGATCTAAATGTTTTTTGCGCATTGTTTTTAAAAACAAACCAACCGTGCATCATATACTAGAGTTCTTTTGAAAATCAATCCTTACAAGTGCAATGTTATCAGGCAATGCAGGCTAAGAATAACAATATTTTATTACAAAGAGTATAACGTTATTATAAATTGTGGGACTGAGTGGACAATCCGGCAATTGCCAGAACTCCAACATACTAGTACATGCACAAAAGGTCTCTTTCTGGGCCACTGCCGCATCAACTTTCGAGGAGGATTGTAGGGATGAGTGAAGGTAGATAGGGATTGTGTCAGGGGATTTGGATAATTTGTAAGGTTCTGATGGAATTTGGAAAAGTTTTCAGGGATAATGTCCAGGACAAATGGGATATTTAGGTCGTGATGTAGGGTTTTGTTGGTTGCTTAGAACGAAATCGACTATTGTTTGGAGGACTTTGGACTGAAAGAATTGGGTGCGTTTGTCTTTAGAAAATTTAGCTGTCCCCTAATAAGTTCAAGTCCGTAGGTCCAAATAGGTTTCAGGATTGTCTTGTAAATCAGTAATTTGCTGTCAATTGATTGTTGAGATTTTCTAGTCAGTAGTCTGTATAGTTAATTAACCATTAAATTTACTGAATTAAATTTGGTTTATTAAAATCAATTCTGTATGCAAAATTATAGATAAGTAATAATATTATATATAGAATAGATTGGTATGGAGGTTCCTTCAATCGATTTGTACTCAGATCAGATTCCGCGGAACCAAACTCAAAATTATGTGACCTATTTAGAAAGGGCACTTCCCAACTTGGTGTAGATCATGTGGAACAATGGACGTCTTTGTCAGTTACCATGGAGGGCCATCACATAAATTCTATTGTCACCAAGACATTACTTCACTTGAACAAAGAGCTATTAAGTTGTAAAGTGTGCTTTATTGCTAGGCAGTAAAATATACTTTTATTGTAAATAAATATTTCATATTACAACTTTTATTATTGCTAATTATTTTTTGGTTTTTATTTAAAGCAGTTGATTTCATTTTTTGCTTCCGTACTACCTCAAAACGCGTCAAATTTCAGTACACCGCAGATGCTCGAGTGTCAATTTCATAAAATAACTTTCAATTTTTCTCAAAGTTGGAGGAAATTTGGGAATAAATAAAAAAGTGGTGCGGTATCAATTTTATCGAATTCCATTCCTTACTTTGGCAAACGAATGTGTACAAGTATTTTCTCCTCTCTAAATAAACAAAATAATCAATAATAGTTTGAAAATATTTCTATAAGCTCCCTACCGTATTTCACTCAATACATTTTACTTCAATACAAGAACTAGTTTTTAGAATTGGAAAGCCAATCAAAATATTTCTATATCAAATATTTATTTAGCTATGCACAAAGATTGCAGGATGATAAAATTTTAATAAATACACTTTTTCATTTACAGAATGAATTAGATTATTTACTATTATTGGATCATAATATTTGTTTATATGAATTAATACTGGTAAGGAAAGATAAAACTTTATCAGCATTACTATCCTCGTTCCTTAAGTCGACTGAAATATTTACATTATCTCCATTCTGTTTAATTTTTGTCTGACAACGCACAAAGATTTGAACTATTGGGTTGGCGAATAAGTCCTTTCGGTTTTTCATGGTGAAAGGAAACTCAATGTATCATAGACATAAAAGTTATTTTAATCTACACTATATTGACCATATTTTTAATATGACTTTTTCCTATCTTTCCACTAACTGTATAATGCCATGTTCTTAGAATGTTTGGCGTTTATTGTTAAAAAACTAATCCAAGTGGTTTTTGATGTCCACTTCCTATTGAAATTTCTTTCCATTCATGGAGTTCTGTCGACACCGGAATAAGTGGTAGTCACTTGGAGCTAGATCTGGCGAATAGATAGGATGGGGCATAAGGCCCCATCCAAGGCTCAATAATCTATTGCGAGTGATCAATGGGGTGTGGAGCCTAGCGGTGTCTTAGTGGAACAAAACATCCTTCTGACATTCATATCTCTTCAGGATGTTCTCCGAATTCGATGTTAATATATCCGTTGGAAATCTGAGTTATTGCTCTTCAAAGCCGTATGAATGATTTTATATTTAATGTTTATATAAGGAATAAATAAACAAAACTGCTCACAGGTTTTTATTTTTTATCTCCACTTGTAGTTTGTTTACGAAGGCCCTGTTGATGTCATTTTGTGTAGTTTATGTGGCCCTAATGTCCTTGTAGATAGCCATATTGAAATTATTTTTGTGATTTAAAAAAAAAATCATGCGAGAGACCCAAACATTAAGCCTGAAAACATAGCCGAGCTTGTGCAAATGGTTTTCTACTCGTGTGTGACACATTTAGGGCCATAGCAATCTCTCGCACTGATTGAGTTGGATTTTGATCAACAATGGCTTAAACATCGCTCGATTCAATTTTATCTGGCCGACCAGACCGTTGAGCGTCATCGATGTCAACATTTTCTGAATGAAATTTGGCAAACCAATTTTGACAGGTACTTTTGGTTTAGGCATCATCATAAACACTGTAATTTTTTAATGATTGAAACAAACAAACACAGCATAATTAATTTTATCACATAAACATTTTAAAGGATAACGGTTCGGCCAGTACTAGAGCTATTTTCAAGTCTGAAAAAATTTCAATATAAATACAATTTTAAAAAGTACATAAATAGAAACAGCTTAAAATGGACAGCTTAAAATAGAACCGCTTAAAATGGATATAATGTACAGATAAATAAATATTTTATATATGCAAAGTTTATAAATTTTAATTTTTATAGTTTTTAAAAATTGGATTTACCTATATTGATATTTTTTCACAATTGAAAATGCCCCCGTACTGACCGAATCGATGTCGATTAAAATTTTTACGTTATAAAACCAATAAAGTTATGGTGATCAAATATATTTTTTTATGCCTTATATATATATATATATATATATATATATATAAGTTAAGCGTCGGCGGACTCTAACAATAAAAAAAAAGAAAGGAAAGGGCTTGAAATGCAACACTCACGGTTTCAGAAAAGATACTGATTTATTCCTTTAGTAATCCTCCTTATATACATTTCATATGTTTATTTACATTCAGGACGGTATTAAGGCTGATATCGCCGGTCTCCGGTCTTTATCTCCCCCCCACCAGTTTACGAATAGGATTTTTCGGAAACTTAGATATTCCTAGATCGGAGCTAACGATTATCAGTCTTAACACCTTACAATTGTTTTTACAAGTATAAAGTTGAAAGAAAGTAAAACTCACTCGAGACATACAATAATACAAAGAAATAAAAAAAAACAGAACTAAACACAACACTTGCTTCCAAAAACAGAACTCTTAAAATCCTAAAAAAAACAGAGAAGAAAAAAAAAATAATACACTTTCCTCTACTGTATTGCTATGATTCTATTTACACATAAAAAAAAAATACACCATATTTTTGCTTAGACAACCAAAAAAAAACATATTTGTTATAACGTGGTGAGGGTACTACGAATCCGTTAGTTTATGTTCCGGTTCTATCATTGGGAGCTTCAATTGTTCAATGTGAACCGTTCTCCTCTTTCTAGGTTCATTAACGCTTTCGATCGTTAGTAGATTATGCTCCCTAATAGCAATCACTCTGAATGGACCCTCGTATCGTAACAATTGTTTCCCTCTGTTGGTCCCTACTCTACGGTACACTATTGTCCCGATCTTTAGATCACCCATTTGGTCACGTACGCGAACATTCTGCCTCTCTACCCGCTTCTCCTTTTCCCGCTTAATTTTCGCCGTTACTCTTCCCCACGTCTTTTCCATCTCCACCCTATTGCTCTGGATTTGCTCGACTAATGGTTCATTAACCGTTGTTTCCCCGCAATCTCGCCTTGGCCTGCGCATCCCGAATAGTACTTCCACGGGCGAAAATCCCGTGACGGAGTGAATCGAGTGGTTGTAGGCTGTTACCGCTTTCTTCATTGCAACATCCGGCTCCAACCCTTTTTCCCCCTGATACACCCGGATGTGATCACTCAGCGTGCTGTGCAACCGCTCAATGCCGCCTCTACCCTTAGGATGTCCCGGGGTGTTATAATGCCAACGAATCCCTAGTCGTTTCACCTCCTCCCTAATCGCGGCATTGTCAAACTCCCTACCACCGTCCGATGTGATCCTCTCGGGGACCCCGTAGAACTGCACCCAGGTTTGTAGGGCTTCCGCAACTGCGTTGGCAGACTTGTCCATGACCTGGTGTGCCATAGCTACATTGCTAAAGACGTCGAAGACAGTGACACACATGAACCCTCTCCAGGTAAATGTATCAATCTGGAGGTCCTGTAGTGGCATATTCCCCGTCGGTGTCTCTTCCTGAATCCCTCTGGGGGGGTGTCGATCATATTTCGTGCGCATACACACCTCGCATTTCCCTATGACCTCTTGGATGGATTTTTTCATGCCCCACCAGAAATACTTTCGACGTAATGCCTGCAGTGTCTCGTTCACGCCTCGGTGGTTGGTTTTCCCCTGGTGATAAGCTAATGTGACTGCCTGTTGCTGTTCCTCATCCTGTATAGTTTCCACTGCGTACTTACAACGGATGAGTGTTCTGTCCACACCAATTCGCTCGGATCTCCACATCCGCTTTATTTTATCCCATACCGTGTTATTCCCCACATAAAGATGGTGCGTCTTTCCAGGTTCCGTGGCGTCCTTCAGTGCCGTACAAATTTGCTCTTCACTCACCCCGGGTTGCGACCAGATGACGCGAATCTTGCTTTTCCCATATCTTCGATAATCTATTTTCATCATCCCTGCTACTCTCGTTTTCCAGATTACCTGACGATGCTTGTCATTGATGATGTCGTCTATCTCCTCCATTTCCACTGCTCTTTCCTCCGCTGAGCTCTCCTCTTCCGGGGACTCTCCCCTGTCATCTATACCGACGATATCCTCCGCTCCTTCGCCGTCGGGAGTCCATTCACTCAAGAATTGGCGCACGTCTCGCGATGGTCCTCCCCCGTCCTCTTCTACCGCGTTGATCATGATGGCCCTCGAGAGCCAGTCCGCCACCACGTTCTCCTTTCCCGGCTTATACACCACCTCTATATTGTATTGACTAAGGACTTCCTTCCATCGCGTGACCCTAGCTGAGGTTTCTTTAAGTTTCCCTACCCACTGCAGGGGTTTGTGGTCGGTGTGGACTCGAAACTTCCTCCCAAATACGTATGGCCTGAAATGGTCGATAGCCCACACTATCGCGAGTAGCTCCCTCTCCAAAGCGCTGTATCGCGATTCCGCACCCGTAAGCCGACGGCTCGCGTATGCTATCGGTCGTTCACCCTCACTCCCCCCCTGGGACAAAACGGCCCCTAACGCGTATTCGCTCGCATCGGTGGTTATATTAAAGAGCTTCTCAAAATCCGGGAACGCTAACACCGGCTCTGTCAGCAACCTATTCATACATTTTCGGATATTATTCTCCATCTCTGGTGTCACCACAATCTTCGCGCCTTTCTTCAGCAAATTGTTAATGGGTACCAAATACTCTGCCATCTCAGGTACGAATCTCCGGTAGTAGTTCAGCGTCCCAAGAAGCCTACGGATCCCCTTCACGTCCCGTGGTACCGCCATCCTTGTGATCGCCTCCACCTTTGCCGCATCCGGTCTGACCCCCTCGCTAGAGATAGTGTGGCCTAAAAAATTAATCCGCGTTTGTCCCAGCAGAGACTTCTCGCTTGACAATTTCAGCCCGAATTTCCGGAGCCTCTCGAATACTGACCTCAGATGTCCCACGTGTTCGGTTTCCGTTCTGCTAAAAATCAGCAGGTCATCCATATATACCTGACATACCGAGTCATCGATACCCCTCAAAAATTCGTCCATCAGACGCTGAAATGTTATGGGCGCATTCTTCAGACCAAACGGCATTCTTGTGAATTCATAATGCCCCCTTTCGAATGTGAACGCTGTTTTGTGTTGGTCTTCCGGGTGCATCCGTATTTGGTGATATCCCGCCTTAAGGTCCAACGTGCTAAAGACCACGGCTCCACTCAACCTATCCAGTATATCTTCGAATCTGGGGATCGGGTACTTCTCGTCTACCGTGTTATCGTTCAATTTACGATAGTCTACTACCACCCTGTATTTTTCCTTATTATCCCCCGGTGCTGCCTTCTTCTTCACCGCCCACAGGGGACTATTGAATGGTGAGGTGCTATCAACTATGATCCCTTGTTCTTTTAGACTATCTAGCTCCTCTCGAATATGCTGCCTCAACGCCTGCGGGTATCTTCTCTCTTTCACGTAAGTTACCCTATCCTGCTTCAGTGGGATTTCATGCACCGTCCTCCCTGTTACCCCTAATACCTCACCTTCCCTGAAGAAAATGTCCCTAAACTCCTCCTGTAGCAACTTCCTCCAGTCCTCCACTCTGTTCACCGCCCCTATCCGCACCCTTCTTTCTCTCGCGACCCCTATACATCCGAACTTCCTCTTTCCCAACCTAACACTCCAGGCTCCTCTACGATTCCTAATGCTCGCCCCTACCTGCCCCAACAAATCGCACCCCACTATGACCTGGTATTCCCGAGTCATGTTTTTTACTACGTGTACCTTCAGTTCGCCCTCTTTTCCTGCCCACCGATCAAGTCTTATTGTCGCTTCTCCCTCTACGCTACAGGGGCCACCCAGAGTGATTAGTTGGCAATCGCATTTTTGGATCCGGAGTGCCCTCTCACTCCCGCACACTTTCCCTAACGCCCCTCTGGTCATAATAGTGCTCGAGCTCCCGGTATCCACGAGGCACTTTACTCCCCCGTCTACCTCGATAATTGGCAACCAGCATGGCTTACCTCGGATGTTGTTGCATGTTGCTGTGCGGTCGCCTCTCTGCTGCCACACTCCTCAGATGCCGCCCAGCTTCCTCCTCCCCGCCGCCGTTCGTCGCTGCTCGGTCCGTTGGCTGCTCCTGCCTCCTTCGCCTCCACTGCTACCTGGTTCGTCCGTCTCTGTCCCCGAAGTTCCCGACTCCTCGGTTGCCTCTCCCGAAGATCCGTCCTTCCGCTGCATCCTAGCCCGTCTTGTCAGCTTCTGCGTGTTTACTTCCATGGGCTCGTCTTGAGTTCTTTCTCTCCTCCGGAATATGTACGGGCACTGCCTAGCAATATGCCCTTCGGTACCGCACTCGAAACATCTAGTGCGCGGACATTGTGCAACTAAATGTCCTGGCTTTCCGCACCCATGACATTTCCTGTCTTCCCTGCGGGGTCCATTCCTCGGCCTCACTTGTCCGGATCTTTTTTCACCCATCCTGACCTTTTCTCCGCTCGGCTGTACCGTTTCTCTCCTCTTCCAACCCATCGGGGCTGTCCGGGGTCGTCTGTCATTCACCCGGATCCACCCTGGTTCTTCCACGTCCATCCGAGTCTCTTCTTCCCTTGCGCTTAGGTCGATCATTTCCTGGGCACACTCGAGGAATGATCTCTCCCTGGGCAATCCGTCTCTCCTTCCCGTTTCCTTCGCCAACTGGACCTTGAGTATCGTCGAGAGGAACTCCATCCTGGCTTCCACCTCTCCCACACTCATTGTTTCGCGCATTTTCTCCGTTATGCGGTTGTACTTTGCCACTAGTACCCCCGCATACTGGCCCCTCGTCTGACGTTGGGACCGGCGCTCCCTAAACATTTGGAAGATGTCTTCCTCCGGCGTCCATCTGCCTCCTCCGAAGGCCTTCTTCAGTCGCTCCTTAATCACCGGCCATGGTGTCTCCTCGTCCGCCTGAATTTGGTTCAGGATGCTCCTCCTTACTCGGCACACCAGAGCCGCTTTCAACGCTTCCGCGTCCCCTAGGTTTACCAGGTCCTCCGCCACCTTTACCTCTATTCTAGACATGAGGCGGTCTCCGCCTTTCAGGAAATGGTTGAGCTCACCTACCTCGCCACCGAAGCGTTCCAGGTCCGCAATGGCTCTTCGAAGGTCCTGCGTGGTCGCCGCTCTTATTTTCATCCATTCCAGCGCGTTAGCGTGCGCTTCTGCCAATGTGTCCCTCGGTAAGGGAGGGATCTCCTGGATCTGCGGAATCTGCGGTACCTGAGGTATTTGAGGTATCTGAGGCACCTGAGGGGCCTGCGCGATCTGAGGTATCTGCGGAATTTCTTGAGGTTGAGGGATTTCCGGGGCACTCATCACTCCCGGCCTGATTAAGCCCTCTGTTGGCATTTCACTCTTTCCTTATGACTAGGAGAAGAAAAAAAAACCAAGAGAAAAAAAAATGACTTTAAAAAAAAATTACTTCTCTGTTCTCCTGTCGTAGTCCCGGGTTTCGGCACCAGTTAAGCGTCGGCGGACTCTAACAATAAAAAAAAAGAAAGGAAAGGGCTTGAAATGCAACACTCACGGTTTCAGAAAAGATACTGATTTATTCCTTTAGTAATCCTCCTTATATACATTTCATATGTTTATTTACATTCAGGACGGTATTAAGGCTGATATCGCCGGTCTCCGGTCTTTATCTTATATATATATATATATATATATATATATATATATATATATATATTTTAATATAATTGTTTTTTTTTTCTTTTGCAAAGCTACCCTATGCAGAATGAGTTTATTTTTTTGAGTTTTGCATGTTCCATGCGAATTTCCCTATTATGTGTATTGCCTTATATTTATAAACGGAATAAATTGAGACACCATAAATAATGGAATAATGGATAAAAAACTAACAATAATAACCTGTTAATAATTATTATAATATAACAACAATAATAAGCAGTAATAACAATAACAATTGTTAACAATAAAAATAGTAATAAGCTGCTGCCATCTTCGATTAGAAATGTTGAATTCAAATTCTCTTTTTCTCAGGTAAAAGAAGAACTACACATTTACTGAATTTAATCTAGAAAGATATTTAATTATTTATATTTTTTCATTCTATATAGAAAGCACCCTAGCACTATTCTCTATAGCTTTGGTGACGATACGGCAATACTTTATTCTCACAAAAATCCCACTATCGCTTCAATAGCCCTTCAAAATCATCTGCACGATCTTGAAAAATGGTTTCACAAATGGAGAATTAACATCAATCCCAGCAAGTCAACTCATGTTAGTTTCTCCCTGAGGAAAATCTCGTGTCCTGCTGTGATAATAGACAATAAACCAGTTCCCTCAAAAACACATGTACGGTATCTCGGACTATACTTGGACAAAAAACTAACCTGGAACATTCACACTAAATTAAAAAAACAAGAACTGACCAGACGATACAAACAACTGTCACATCTTTTAGACTACAGATCTCCACTCAACTTACTAAACAAGCGACTAATCTACACCACTATACTAAGACCTATTTGGACATACGGAGCAGAACTTTGGGGTTCCGCAAAACACACACACGTCAACAAAATTCAAACCACACAATCCAAAATACTCCGTAAAATTGTCAATGCTCCTTGGTTTATTTCAAATCACACCATACACAAAGACATGAACATACCAAAAGTAAAATCCTACATACACAACATTTCACACTTCTACTCTCAATCATCCAAATCCACTCGTTCTATCTCTATCTTCCTCCCTGTTACCTGGTGAGCCTCAAAGACGACTAAAAAGGCAGTGGCCTAGAGATCTGCTGAAAAGTTAAGAAGATATCAGGAATTCATGAAGATATAATTAACGCCAACACATTTGCTTGATGCGTTCCAACGCAGTGGCAAATTTAAAATAACAAAAAATAAAATAAAATAAATATAGAAAGACTAACGTACACGAAATAAAAAAAAAAAATGTTTTTATTATTTTTATTTTTATTTGCTAATTTATTTTGATGTTAGTAAATCAATTGGGAATAACACAGTGTTTATGGTGTTTAATTAAGTTAATGTTTATGGTGGGGAGGAGGGGAAGAGAGGTGCGGCAAGGCGCAGTTTTTTTCTAGGAAAAGTTTATTATTATTACGATTTATAAATATTTTTATGTGAAATATAATATATATATCAACAATTTTTAAAAGTTAACTGTCTCGAATTTCCGGCAAACCTTTTAGATTATTTAGAGGGGGGTAACTGCCCCCTCTGCCCTTTTCTACATAAGCCCATGGCTCTAGTTATAGAAAAACAAAATGAAAATTGTGTAGGGTATAGTTATTTTACAAATGCAACCTACGGATATTTTTGGATCTATCTCATGAGCCAAATTCACAGTAAATTCTCCGGGAAAACCTTTAAGAAATGTGGATGGTAACATGTACTACCATCAGCAAGTCGCAGTAGTCTTCCTTCCTTTATAGATTCTAACTTGCTATCAAGGCACTTTCCGCTTCCTCCGAGGCAGGACTTCCGTTGGAATCCATGAGTCTGGAGTGCTGCACATTTCTTTCCAAAAAAAAAAGAAAGGAATAAAAAGGTCCTCTAAGTAGGTCAAACAAAATGTATTCCATATTTTTTTTTTGGTACATAAAAAAAAAAGGTGAATAAGTAAAGTCAAAGGGAATATTATTTCAATATTTTATTTCGATATTTTTCAGCCAATTTAACAAAATAAATAAATGAGTACAGAAATAAATTTGTGCTCAGTGCTCTGATTATTTAATTTGGTTTATTTATTTTGTTTTTTCTATTACCTCTACCCTTCAGAGTCATTGGAAACACCATCAAGTTAAATACTATTATACAGTTCCGCTGCTTTTAGGGATGCTGATGTTTTTTTAATAGTTTTTTCGCTGCCTTTTAAATTACATCGATTTTCCCAAGAGCGGCTGTTGCCTAGGACCTAGTAATCTTGTACCAGGTTATAATATTCTACAGATTGTGGATATAGATAGCTGCGTATGTAGCCTACAAACGATTGAATCGCACAAATCATGTTATCATTAATATTTTTCATATTTCTACTTCTCGTGTATCTCTCATACATATGGGGAATCCGCTCTATTTATCAATGAGTGCGCAGCGAATGAAAAAAAAGACTCAACACTGAATTACTTAATGTTTAGTGTATTGAATCGTCTGGACTGAATGATATTAGCTTCCTTAACTTGAAGATTTTCCACCAAAATGAGTGATAGTGAGTTAAAAGCTCATACAACATGGTAGACATCCTGCAATGAGTGAATGTAATCGCCAGCATCTGCTTATCACAACACAGCGATTTTTACAATTTCTTTTGTGAGCCTAATCATCGATTCATCCCACAAATGTTTGAGGTCAGGGGCATGGCCCCTAACTATGGCCTGTAAGCACACCAAATCCGGCCCCTGAAAATTTGTTTGGTTAGATCAGAAAATTATAAAACTACTTAACAAATACGAAATTGAATAAATAACTCAAACAGGAGGTTTTTATAATAGTTATTGCATGAGTTATTTCTTTTAGTAAGCTCATTTCATAACTGAAGAATCATTTATTCATCACAAGCCATGGCCGCGGGATTTGGTGGAGGTCTCAACGAAGACCTTGGGACTTAGTGGAGGCCTCAATGTGCCCCGGGGGCCAAAGTGTTTAGAGTCCCCTTGTTTAGGTAACCCACTATGCGGAATACAATGAGTAAAGAAATCATTATTGGGCAACATAGGACTTAAAAGGATAAATAACAAGCTTCCAATGAATATATTCGTAAACATTTTCAGATACAAACTAAATTATAAGGAGAAAATTCTACTAAAGGTAAAGCTGTGCTGGACATTGAATGATCTTAATTTTTTTTTCTAACGTTCTTACCCTGTTTGAGTTTTTGTCCAAGAGGATCATTGGTTTTAAGCAGGAAAATTTCTTATTATTTCATTATAGTGGTCCATTATTCTGGTAACTATAAACAGAGGGGTGACAGCATTGTTTTTTAACATTGTTGGTTATTCTATGTTTTATGTATGTTACACGTTTTCCCACTCAAGAGCTTCGTTAGTCCGTGGTATAGATTCCTTTTTAGCAAATTATTAACATCCGGCTGAAACTTCGTAAATAGTTTCATCTCATGGAAACCTACAAATATTTTATTTCTGAAAATTGTTGGAATTGGGGCGTTTAAAATCTGGAGCGGGGCAAACTTTGTCTATTTAATTAGGTACTAAAAACTCGTAAATACACATTTGCTTTCTACTTAGATCGTAAGATAATTTGATCTCAAAATAGATAAAAAATGTGGCCTACAAAAATACTGTGGCGTTTGTCCTGTATAACATTGTTATTTTGAAAATTTGGGGTGTAGATCACGCCAAGCGGCTCAATAATTTTGAAGGTCACTTTTTTATGCTATTTTGTGATCAAATTATTTTGCGATTCAAGTGGAAGGCAAATGAATATTTACGAGTTTTTAGTTCCTAATTAAATAAGCAAAGTTTGACGACCTCCAGATTGAAAACATCGCCATTCCGAGAATTTTCGTAAATAAAATATTTGTACGTTACGATGAGATGAAGCTATTTACGAAGTTTCAGCCGGATGTTAATAATTTGCTAAAATGGGGTCTGTACCACGGACTAGGTGACCTCATTGAAAATTTGTGAACTGCCAATCTTCAATCCGAATTTTTTTTTTTTTTTTTTTTTGTTTATTGATAAATATTACAATCTGTCTCAATAAAGGACATTTATAATAGAGTTCTGAGAGCACATTCAATAATTTTAATTCATTAATTCATTAATAATAATAATAATAATAATAATAATAATAATAATAATAATTCATTAATTTTACAAATTAAAAAAAAATAATAATAATAAAAAAAATAAGCTAACTTCAAATAATACAAAGCTACAAAAGAACAAAATAAAATATCATAGTGAGAAAAAAAAAAAAAAGTAATGAAAATAAACATCTTAGACGCAGGCATACCTATTTACATTATTTACAGTCGGCCATAGGAACTCCGAACCATACTTATCCCCCCACACGTGGAGGGGAAGCAAGGCTTCAGGAGATCCCTGCGCTTCTTCCTCAACCATTAAATCCGAATTGACAAAGGATAATTTCTTCATAATAAATATCTGTAATGTACTCTTTCCCTTTTAATAGTTGAAAAATACTTTTACTTCTGTATTTTTACTGATTCAGACGACTTCATTTCTTAGATTGGTACCCCCAGTCTTCTAAGGCAATATATTATAGTTTAGTTCCTTAAAGTGCTAATCCTTTTTTGCTAAACGGGTTGCTTGATTCGTTTTTTTCAGTAAGGAAAATTTCCCATCAGGATAAAGCAAAGAATAAAAAATATTTGACTTTCGATTACCCTACCATATTTTCCTCATTAAATAATTCATTGGCTATAATGACAGCTGAAAACCTCACCGAATGGGCTAAAATGACACAATGGTTATATTTTATTTTAATTTTTTTTTTGACAGTCGTTCGGGCCTATCAATTGAATATCTTTCTCAGAAAAAAAAGCAGTCGACATCGCACTGATAACCGAAATACGCTTTCCGTCAGGAATAATTTCCTATAAATTTTAATGAGGCACTCGTGGAGACTCGAAGCTGCATTACTGATGCCCCGTTTCTCCAAAATGTAGAAATATAAATATATATTTCTTAATTGGTAAATGGTTGACTGTCGTAAATAATGAAGAGAAGAATAGTTGGGATGGTCAGTCAAAAAAGAAGGCAAAAATAAATGATAATATTTATTTTTACATATGCCGACGTTTCGACCTGAAGCTCAGCCCTGATGATGATGGCCTGAACTTCAGGTCGAAACGTCGGCATATGTAAAAATAAATATTATCATTTATTTTTGCCTTCTTTTTTGACTGACCATCCCAACTATTCTTCCCTTAAATAAATATTTCATTGGTCCTAATGCAAAAGTCAAAAAGTCAAAGTCAAAATGCAAAAGTATATGAATATAAGTAAATGTATAATTGATGATTATTTATTGTTTTGACTTTTGTCTATTGATAAAAAAAGCTGATTTTGTATATTTGTATTTTCTCTTTTCTAAGAGAACACAGAGTTACAGTCTGTTTATTTAAAAAATTTCCATTTTATTTTTAAATTTGGTGTATATACCCAATTGTAAAACAAAACAAAATAAATAAATAAAATAAAGATGGAAGTTTTGAATTTATGTGATCTCATATATGGTTAGTAAATAATTTCCATAAAACTAAATGAAGCTAAGTGTTTTCTATTTGTGCCTTAATAATAGCTTCTAGCAATAGTTCAATTCTAGCATTAAGCAAAATAAGATAGGAGTGAAAACTACTTATACCCCTAATTTAGATTCTACTTCAAAATTAATAGTTTTATAGGTTGGTCTCGGGGTTTTTCCTTCACATACATATATATATATATATATATATATATTTTTTTTTCAGTTAACTGGAAGATTGATTTTGGGAAACTCTACATATATGCATAACTTGAAATATTTTTAATTTATAATTTATGTAAAATATGTAATAAGAAACCATCAATCCCTATTTTCTATTAATAACTATAATAAAAGAAAATAAGAAATGCAGGAAAAATAGGAAGATTTTGTAGTCATGAAGTTTGGAATACTTATATTTTGAGTAGCTTAAAACCAATTTAAGGTTTCATGATTGAAATTATCCTTATATACTCATGTTTTTATTTCTTATTGGTTCATTATCTAGTCATTGGTTATCTTCCAGTATTTCGGAATCATTTAGTTATCAATTAGCCAAATTTTCATTTAGAAGATCACTACATATAAAATTAAAATTAAATTGTCCAAATTTTGTCTCTGTGATGAATCATTCAGTAATTCTTAGCTTTTGTGCAATAATTCAGTACCATTCCTATGTTTACTAAGAGAAAATGTACAAATTTTTCCTTTTTTTCTTTGAAACTGACATGTGCTTTGAATTCCTAAGCATCCTGGTTCTATCATTTTCCTAAGAAGGGCTACTATATTATTATTTCTTTAATAACAGACATTTCCGCCAGAGAAAGCCCTCGAGCTCGTTAGAGCTGGTTCTTGTAACGGTAGTACCCTCCCGACCGTTATGCCATAAGAAGTAGGAACATGGGGATATCTCTCTACGGTATCTTTGTTTCTTGTGTGGGAGTGGTTTTCTTCTTTTCTGGAAGAAACATTTCAAGTCCACTAGGCAGGAAAGTAATAAAGGGAGTATAAAAAAAGAAGTCATGTTCAAAGTAAGAGGTAGTATTTTATGATAGTTATCATAATAAAATCCCTCGATTAAACCTAATGATTTCGTATAATGAGGTAAACATTTCTGAAACAACTTTGAAGGACTTGGAATTATTTATTTTATATTATAAATAAAAGTCGAATAAAATCGTATTTTAAAATGAAAGATTTTAGGTAGTGGAAATGAAGAGAAATCTATACAGACCATCATGGCAACATAAATGCTTCTTTTTTTTTTTTTTTAATTCCTTGGTTGTTTTTTCGATATTAATTATCATCGGCGCTGACTTCGGAGGGAGGGGGAAGAAAGAACAGAAATCAAATCTAAATTAATTTACAGCAATGAATAAAATATGTGAACTAAACTCAATTAAGGAAATAGGAAAAGTCGACTAGATGGCTAAGCCAGGACCTAGAAGTAAGTACAAAGTATTTTACCACATCTTATTATCGAAATTTTAATTTTTAGTCAAAGATAGATATAAAGATATCCTAGGAATTTATGATTCCTTCATGTGCACCCTTTCATATTCACTTGAAGATTTTATCACATTTTCCACGAATAATTTGAAGCTGAAATAAAAAAATATATATATTATGGAGGCCGGGTGTGCCCCAGGAGAGTCTCCCGGTCCAGGATCGCCCCACGGCCAATGAAACAGATAAATAAATTTTCTGCCATGAGCCGGGGTTCGAATCTGGGACCTTTAGCACCTTACCACTGCGCTACTCAACTCCCTAAAATCAGGGTTATATATATATATATATATATATATATATATATATATATATATATATATATATATATAAGTGTATAGATTTATTTTTATATTGTATGTAGTATTATAATGTTCGTATTACAATAATTATGTTTATTATCACTCATCATTGTTATACATAATATATACTTAAAGGAGATGGTTCAGGGTGGCGGTCATAAATAGGATATATAGTGGTAAACTATTTTTATTAAAAGCCGACGTTTCGATCCGAGTTTGCTGGTCTTCTTCAGAGCAGTGTGTTCAGCTATGAGTTTCACTAAGAACTGAGATCAATAAAATTATAAACAGTAAGTACATTAAAATATTAAGAACAATAACTTGTATAAACAGAGTAAGCTAAGTAACAAGATCCTAAACTGAAGTAAATATATGGTAACAATTGTTGTAGTATAATATATGCAATGTGAATATGCTTCTACAGATCTACAGGAGAAATTGGAAGAGAAGGAAAAAGGATAACTGAAAACTCCTTCAGTTCTAAGAGAAACTCCTAGCTGAACACACCTCCCTGCAGAAGACATGCAAAGTCGGCTTTTAATAACACAGTTTTACCATATTTAGCCTATTTATGACCGCCACCCCGGACCATCTCCTTCCTATATAATGCAACGGTCAACTATTAAATATTCAATAATATATACTCCCGTTACTTTATTTGGAGTGTGGTGGGGTAACTTCGCCCCCAACCAGAATGGAATGTCTTCGCCAATCTTTATTATTATCTTCACTATCTTCTTCTAAAGATCATATTAAGAAAAAATGAACAACGTATAGATTAAAACATACTAATCGTATCATTTTCATGTGCAAGCTTATTCAGCGATTACGAAATGTAAATTAAGTGGAATCAAGGTCATGGAAAAAAATGACTTAAAATGCCATTAAAAATTTTCCCATCATTAACCGTGAAATGAAATTTGCTAACTACTTTGTGGAAGAGGGAAGGAAAACAAAGATTAGAAAAACATTTCCCAAATGCTAGTGCACTTAGGTCTTTTCCCTTCCATTAACTAGTCGTTACCTAACCCTAATCAGCCTAATGGCAACTCCCTCAGGGACATTTGCGTAAATTTCAACTCCTAAAGCAATTCCAACTGGTCACATTCACCGGCCAGCTTTTACTATTGTTAAACAAAATTATCTGTTACCTCTATAATTGCCACATCATCACATATTTTAGTTATCATAAAACTATTGTTTCATTTTTAGAGTATGATACTGACTTAATATGGTCAGTTAGAACAAAGTTTACTAGAGTAATTTAAACACAATTATAATTATATATATTGTAAATGTTATTACTTCTTGAGAATAGAACAAACAAATATTTATATTTCATATTATTAAGTCTTGTTTTCTCTTCCGTCGTGTGGTATTAAGAACACACCATAGTTTTTGCTTCCTCACTACCATACTTCAACGAGAAGAAGCTGGAAAAAAAGTTACAAGGGATGGTAAAACAGATACACAAAAAGTATACACTTTTTTGTTGATATAGTGAAAAGACGTTTCAACGGTATTTGAATTCCCTAAAAAACGAAAGAAGTTTCATCGAAATCAAAGCACCATTAGTAGAAGTATCGCGATTTTAAAATAATTTTACGAGGGATGGAAAAATTAAATTCCGAATAACTCAAAAAGTATACAATTTCTTGTCAATACTGTGATAAAATGATTCAAAGGCATTTAAATTTCCTAAAAAATGAAGGAAGTTTCATCGAAATCAAAGCACTATTAGTAGAGATATCGCGATTTCAAATTATTTTTACGAGGGATGGAAAAATTAAATTCCGAATAACTCAAAAAGTATACACTTTCTTGTTAATATTGTGATATAATATTTCAAAAGAATTTAAATTTCCTAAAAAATGAAGGTAGTTTCATCGAAATCAAAGCATTATTAGTAGAGATATCCTTATTTTAAAATATTTTTTGCTTCCTCACTACCGAAGGTAGTGAAGCATTGTGTTCGTGCGACAGGTTAAAAAAATGTTTGTGCTCAGAATCGAAAATTTCCAGTCGTGTTTTACGTTTCAGACAAGGATCAAATTAGGTTCAGTGTCTGTCTGTCTGTCGTCAAATCGATGGGACGGGCATATCACTTAGTACCGTTCATCTGATTTTCATGAAATTTTCAGGCAT
Source organism: Nezara viridula (assembly GCA_928085145.1). Taxonomy (NCBI): domain Eukaryota; kingdom Metazoa; phylum Arthropoda; class Insecta; order Hemiptera; family Pentatomidae; genus Nezara; species Nezara viridula. The sequence goes on along the minus strand of OV725079.1, from coordinate 106,147,562 downwards.
TATGCGGATTGGTGCCTAGATCATCCTATATCAATTTTATCGAATTCCATAAAGCATTTCCGCTTGCGCACGCGCAGATTTTTTTTTTTGTTCTAACCGATACAATTTCTTTTGATTATAATCCTTATCGTTTGAAATACCAATAATCGTTCCGTTTCATATCCATCCGTTCTGAACCATTAATTATTTCCATCATTCATGCAGCTCAGCTTTTAATATCAAACCATATTGCGGAGTTCCGCATTGAGTGTGTAAGCATCAGCATAACAAATTGCACTGGAAGCGATATAGCTTGTTACAGACAATTAAACTGGGTATTATCTATCTGTAATCGTCCCTTCTAACCCATAACGGCAAACTATCACAGTAGATCCAATATAGTTTACAACCGCGTTTGTGTTCTTCGCTGCAATGTTTCATGCCATTGCCTTCATAAAGTTGATTTTCTGTGACAATTATCAACAAACCTGCACGTGTTGGAGTGTTACACTTTCGAAGCATGCCTTGCTTCAGCGAATATTTAGACAAAGAAATGTCTGTGAATTTCCCCTAAAATTCTTCAACAAAATCTTTATAGTTTGATAAAAAATAGTTAATTAATTATTCCAGTTACGTGTTACAAAATCATATCTGTATTATACTTCTCACTTGGTAAAAAATATCAAGAATGATTTAAAGCTGCTGTTCAACACTGCGAATGAAGATTATGATTTATTCAAAAAGCTGCGCTACTTCGTGACATATGAATAGTAATGGGGTCGGAGAATTAAGATTCGCCCATAAGATCCATCTAGAATACTATGTGTGTGAATGAAAGATGAGTGAAGATCGCGATTCCCTTAAACTAGCTAGTTACATCATTCAAAAAGAATGTGAGAAAACTAAGAGAATTTTATTATGCTCTACAAGGATTATCTAACACCCATCTCTAAAAGCGAGTGAACAACAAAGAATTGAAAATCATGATTCCCAGAAATGAGCTGTTACATAATTCATAAAAAATGTGATGAGGATAAACGTGTATTATCTACAACACTAAAAACAAAAAAAAAAAAATAATAAAACTCTTGGTATTATGATTCCGATACCATTTTTTATTATTATTTATCTGAAAATGATAAACATTTCTGTAGTAATCTGAAGCATTTATTTAGTGGTTATGCCACTCACTAAAAATATTTATAATATTGGTTGATAGTGGAAATTTAAATAGGACAACGAAACCTAAACCACGATAAAAGATTGTGGACCTATATCATTAACTAAAATTTTTTGAATAACAAGAAATTAGAAATTGTTATTGGCTAACAAGAATTAGTTATGTCACTCTCTCACACAGATGGTCAGGTAATACAGAAGTTTGAGCTAGCCCGCTTATTTTGTTATCTCATTTGGCTAATTGAGAGTCTGATAGTAAAACGATATATAATCAAGGGAAAATACTTTCTGCATGAGCATAGATCAAATAATTCTACCTGCAGCATTTCATATATTTAAAAAAATATTAATAAGTGCTACAATTAGGTCACCAACATATGCAAATATAAGTTCATTGCTTCAAGGTACTGTACAAACAATATGGTTCATGTAACTAAATATTACAGTAAATTGTAATTTTTAAGGTCTGGCTCTTCAACTTATAGTCAATACAGTTAGAACATTTTTACATCAAGGACACGATTTATCAACGTCAAAATGATTTTACGTATTCAAAATTCATCCGTGAAAATTATCACATTATTATTATCAATAGTTGTGATCATCTTGAAGAAGTAACTAGAATACCTTCCTAGACTGTGCTATCTACTTCTTGAGTTAAGAGCTAAAATAAGAAACAGCCTCGAAGAAGAATGTGAAAATTAGCGGCACTTGCACACACTGTGCGAGGTCATCCTTAAAAGATCCAATGAAAATATCCACAACTTGATTTGCAGAATTTAAGGCAATACGTTTTTCTATATGTGATGATCGTATATTCTCATTATTTTAGTATGATTGACAAAATACCGAAGGACTTTATTACACGCAGACATATCAAATTCTTTGATAGCCTTAAATACTCGACAGACCCCCTTTTTAACCCTTACCTACAAACCTATGATATGGCAGACGTACATTAAAAATCTATAACTATACTGAAGAAATTAATTGCCATTTAAAGGACACTAGTGAACCCCATCACTAGACAAAGACACCATAACCATGTGTCCCCATCATCCTCTTAAGATGCACTCTGTGCAGTATCATCATCGAGTTCAAGTTTAACCCTCTTCTCTGTTGTCAGTAATATATCTTTTGAGGGGTTAAAAAAAATAATTGAATTGGTTCTGATTTTGTTTTTAACACTATATTCCCTTTTTGCTTCTCTAATACGGCCTTATTTCAATATACAATTTTAAATAATAGCTCATCACAAAGAGAATGAAATGCAGAACAATTCACTCGCTTACAGTATGCATGTCCAGTTTTTAGTTTTAAAGATATTTTTTTTCTATCGTCGGTCCAAGACTTCCATTGAAGTCTTATATTGAAGAGATATTTTAATCCATGTACAAAAAACTCTTCAAGTAGTCGACTCCAGCTGACATTACCCGAGCTTAACACATCGTAAATCTTCACGGCTCAATCTAATTCACAAAAAAGTGCAAAACGTGCCTAAAGAAGTTTTCATTTCAAAAAGAGAGTACAACTGATGGATGGAGTTGTGGTTAGAAAAAAGTAAGTAATTCTGTTTGAATACGTGTTGGCTTTTCGAACAAAGTTGTAAGACTTCATCTGGGCAAAGCCAAAACAAGAAGAAAAATCCTATAAGTAAGATTACATAAAGCGATATGGACAGCAAAGTATTATACGTGAAACTACATGCTACATAATAAATAACACGTGATGCAAAAACATTTACGAAAATGAATATTTATAATTTGAAATTTATAGCTTACAAATCATTTAGCAGAGACCTTCTCCAGATCGAACGCTGTAATGCGTTGAGCGAAAACAGGAAAGCGGAACCAAAGCCTCCTGAAACAATACCAAAGAACGTAAAACAATAAGAAGCATAGTTTCTTTTATGGAAGAAATATGACTTGGACTTTTTCCCACGCCAATATCAACCGGAGCCATGTTCAATAATTGACCAAGTTCAATTGACCGCCGCCGGGCCCTGAGGATGATGAGGATGAGGGGAGTGTAATGCACAGGATGTTATCATGGGAAGCAGCTGGATGACCCATCATGAAAACGCATTGCTTCCATGATGAACTCTACGCATGGATGCCAGCTTATGTAACGTCATTTCACAGGACCTAGCCATAGTGGAAGATTCTAGTGGACGCAGAGTGATCCACCAAATTTTTGGATCACTCTACTATCACATTTAATGTGAATCGTTCTAGTAAGAGATAGTAAGTTTATTTTTTAGCTATTTTTTTTTTAAACATAATACTTTAACCTATGAATAATACTTTTCTATGTCTGAAGTTTGATCTAGCCCGCTTATTTTGTTATCTCATTAGGCTAATTGAGAGCCTGATAGTAAAACGATATATACCAAAATATTTTCTGCATGAATAATTGTACTTAATGCAAATAACTGCATTATTAAGTGCTACAATTTTTTTATATTTATATATGAAAACATTTTATTGAGAAATATTACAGTCTGTCACAGTTAAGGACACTTATAATAGAGTTCAGACTGTACATTCATACCGTATATACAGACATATAAATAAATAAAGTAATAACAAAAGAATAAGAAAAAAGAACAAAAGAGAAAAAAAAAATATATATGTATACACATAAGTAAGAAAAATTGAAATAAAAGTAAAACAAACACCTTAGATACAAGCATACCTATATAAACTATTTACAATCAGCCAGGATATCTCAGAACCAATATTGTCCCCTCCCCACATGTGGAGGGAAAAGTGAGGCTTAGGAGATCCCTACGCTTCTTCCTCAGCCACTTCACTGGTATTTGAAACCAGCGGAGGATGAGTAAGAGCGCTACAGCCACAGACACTCATTACTTGAGTGGAGAATCTGGCCATTGCTTGAACTCCAAAATATCCATATTTACAAAAGGTCTCGTGGCCACTGCCGCTACTGCTACACTTAAGTCACCAACATATGCTAATGTAAGTTCACTGCTTCAAGGTACTGTACAAACAAAATGGTTTTGAAGGTCTGTTTTTTTCAAATTATAGTCAATACAGTTAGAATATTTTCATATCAAGGACACGATTTATCAAAGTCAAAATCGCAGCTTGATTTTACATATTCAAAATTCATCCGTGAAAATTGTCACATTATTATTATCAATAGTTGTGATCATCTTGAAGGATTCACTAGAATACATTCCTAGACTGTGCTATCTACTTCTTGAGTTAAGAGCTAACGTAAGAGAATAGCCTCGAAGAAGAATGTGAAAATTAGCGGCACTTACGCACACTGTGCGAGGCCATCCTTTAAAGATTGTAACGAGGCTAAGTCCTTGAGGCCAAAAGGACTCGATTCAAATTTTCTTGTGAAATATTTTCTTCTAATTTAACTACTACAACCTTACAGATAAAGTTGTAATTTCAAATATTTGTATTTTATTTCATAAAGACGCATATTATTATTATAGATAACGTTGTAAATGATGCAGCAAAACCTCATTGAAGGTAATCACTGACCTGTTACTAGTTCCAGGGGACCCAATGACCCGCAGGAAGGAAAGCAACTCAGCAGAAGGATGTTGAGGTCAGGGGAGCGAAACCGACTTCAAGGGAAAAAAAAATAAGGATGCTTTGGTAGCGTTTCTTGAAAAAGCAAGCTAATGCCTCAACAGCAATATCGTACTTTTAAAATAGGTTAAGAAGACTGTTATGAAGTGCATAATGTGTAAATATGCAATTCGATTCAGTTGAAAGTGCACTGTCATGTTGCATCCTAATTGCCTTGAATATTCACCATTTTCATTAATTTAATTTTGGTTTATACCTTTCATGGAAATACTAGTTAGCCCGTACGAAAAATTCGCATAGTATATCAGTCAATGAGTAGTATATACAAATAGTAATGTAATATGTAAATAAATTAATACAATGTAATATGAGAGGAAAGATTTTTTTTTGCTCAATCGATTCATATGACACACTACATGTATTTCCTCCCTTACATATGTTATAATTATTTTCAGGTTTACATCTTTCAGGTCGTTAAATTTTCATAAAAAAATGTACATAAATAAAATTGATACAATGCATTACAAAATTATAAAATATTACAATGCATTCCAAATTCAAAAATTATTTCAAGAAGTTATGAAAAAATATTTCCAAAAGTATTATTCAGACACGCCCGACATTAGAAAATAAATAAACTTGTTTAAGATATAAATTAAAAAAGAAAAATTGTTTCCTTCGCTCTATTCCAGCAACTAATTTATCGCTATTCGATTACTACGACAAATTATAGGGAATACTACTCTTATTCAATATAACAAAGGGAAATATTTGGGTAAAAATGTTCTCTTCAGAGAATGCACCGTGCTAAAGGATGGTGGGACTCAATTCGAGTTTTTGAAAAGAGCACCCGAGACCCAATTCGAACTCGTCGATATCTTCTTAAATATTCCGGGACCCTATTCGATTTCATCCTCTGTTTCAATATTTATTCTCATATTGAGTCTTCTTCAAAAGACTCTCAAACGGATATTTATCTTAACCTGTCAGTTCAAATAGACAATATTCTATTTAAAGGTTTCGTAGGCCATTGAAGTAGAAATACGGACAAAAAATAAAAATAAATAAATGCAAACAAATAAAAAATAAACCGTAAGGAAGTATTCGATTGTCGAGCTCTTCTGTATTCCAAGTTGGAAACAAAGGGAGTGCTTTTGTTTTTTCAGCGGGAAACGGTAGCCCCTCCTTTGGCAGACCCGGATGGGGACCTGTATGGGGAGCCATCCCATCCGGAGAGTAAAAGCAACTTTTTCTCCCCTTTCCGCTACAATGATCCTCTCTGGCCCCTGGTTGGATGGAAGTTGGGGTGGAAGAGTTTGAATGTTTATCCATCTCTACCCGAAATGGAAATATATTAATGACTAATATTAAAAGTCACCGGAGGTGAGAACAATTATGATGTCATCACACTGTAGTTGGGGGAGGAGATCTATCAAATCTAAATTTCAGGTTTACTTCTATATTTATTGTAAACATTTACAATAAAAACTGCATTAGACTTAGTATTGTTTTGGAAGAGACTTTGATGACCGAGCTTGTTGAAGCGTTGTCCGCTTCAACAATCTCGATTCTGGCCGTCGATTGGAATCCGGCCTGGGCGGATTGAAATTTGTTCCATGGCGGACCCACGGAATGAATATCAAACTTTCCACTCTGGTGATTAAGGGTGTAAATATAGTTTTAGAATCGTGTCCCAATAAGAATATCTGTATGGTTGAGAAGGTACGCAATCAGTGAGAACGTCCAATACGGTTCTTTTTTTCAATGAATGTCCATGGTTGGATCACATATGGCCTATTCCGTGACTGGTAAGTTAATGTATTCGATACTGCTAAATTTCTAATAAGAATTTAGGTTTCTGCACTCACCTTTATAAGCAGTTCTGGAACATACTTTCTTCAATGTAATGTGCAATGAAATAAAATTCTAACAATAAAAGTGTCACAGTCATCCGCATGTAAACAAAATTCAATTTTACAGGTCTGTAGCTTGCTCCTTTATTCTTTGTTTTAACTGGGGTTACCTTTTCACTGATTTCCTTGCTTTCTTCTTTATTTTCACTTCTCAATTCCTATACTAAAATTTGCCTTAACCTCTCCATAGAATCAGCCTAATCAAAAACCAAACCTAATTCTTTTAGTTTTAAAATCAGGTCTTGTTTCTTTAATTCGTACACCCACGAAGTACTTTTCTTCGTTACTTTTATCCTCGTCGCCAAATGTTAAGTATTTGAATATTAAAACACAAAACTACAATATTAGTAATCACAACTCTTTTATTAATCATAAAAGATAACACTGTTAGGTTAATACAACCGTATCACTGATTGGTATAATCGATACATCACAGATACAATATAAAAACATTGAATTTTTTTTTTATGGTGCCACATCGGTCGAGCGAGTTAATGCGTCTACAAAAATGTTAAGCTACTTGTTTATCCCGTCCACGGAATTCAAAACAAAAAAGAAATATAAAAATTGATAATTAATAAATAGAAATAAATAAGTGCCCTACTCGATTGCTTAGACCGAGCGCGGGTTCAATTACCACATGGAGACGGTAACGTCTCCGCCCTGAGATTCACAGGAAGGTGAGAGACTCCTATGTCTTTCAACAACACAGTTCCTGGTCCTCCAGATTGGAGGTTAGGCACTGATATTGGAATATATTGAAAAATATTGATATAATAAAAGGAAATATTGAAATTTTAAGAAAATAAGTAATGTTTTTATATTCACCACATCATGTTAATTTCTCATCGAAAGTGTAGCCAAGTCACCTAATATTTTATAAACCTTCCAGCTGCCTAGGTCCATCATAAAATATTATGATCCCATTACTAAAATATTCCTTCTGTTTTAGGCAGAGGAAGTGTCTCAAATTTCTCATCTTTCGCGTAGTTTAAATTTCACTATTCTTAAAAATATCTTTGTATCTTATTTTTTAGAAACAAGCCATTGGTAAAATACGTCATTCTTTACACAAATGGTATGAAAGTATTAGAAATCAAAATATACGGGGCAGTAGGACAAAAAAAGTCAGTGCTTTTTTTTTTTATTTTTTTTTATTGTTTATTGAAAATATTACAATCTGTCTCAAAGGAGGATTATAGAGATGGATGGTGCTGGATAGAGATTGTGCAAAGGGATTCAGATGATAGGTAAGGTTCTGGTGAAATTTGGAGAATTTTGCTGGCATGAGGTCTAGGACAAATGGGATATTAAGGTCACGGTGTTAGGTTTTGTTGGTTACATAGAGAGGAGCACCGACTATTGTTCGAAGGACTTTGAACTGGAAGGATTGGATGCGTTTGATGTTAGAAAATTTTGCTGTCCCCCACAGTTCAAATCCGTAAGTCCAAGTAGGTTTCAGGATTGTATTGTAGATAAGTATTTTATTTTCAATAGAAAGTTTAGATTTTCTATTTAGTAGTCTGTATATCGTCGGTTAAGTTCTTGTCCCAGTGTTAATAAGTTTTAAAATGTTTAGTTCAAAACGCAAAACTATGTTCACTGGAAATAAAAACTTAACCATTGGACATTCTTTAAAACTGTTGGATTTACCATTCATAGAGTTGGATTTACCATTTAGTATTTTGACATAATTTTTATTAAGTCAAGATACAATCAACTGTTCGGAGTTATAAATATAAAGTGACAGGTCATATATAATAGACCACATGGAAGGCCAAAAACCAAATGAGTAGATAGAATTTACATTTTTTTTTTTTTTTCTACCCTCCAGGAATTTCTTTATTACAAAATACAACATATTAATGTTATATATACATAATTTTTTTATTATTTCCTTTTAATGCCCAAGGGCATTTTAAGGTAAGAGGGCTATGCACGCTGTATGTGTACTTTGCATCTGTGGCCAGAGGCTTAAGTGCGCATACAGCGTGCATAGCCCTCTTACCTTAAAATGCCCTTGGGCAATAAAAGGAAATAAAAAAAATAAATAAATTAAAAAAAAGTAGAGGTACGGAGCATCCCTAAGTCATGATTATATCATTACGACTATCTTATTATTATATCATTAACAAAGATGTTGCAAACTATTTATTCGATAGTTGTTATTTTTAATCGCTTGGATAATTTTTCTTATAATTATTTTTGATACATACTACCCCAATATAAATAATTATTTAGGACACAATTTTCAATCAAATAGCAGTAAATATAAATTGAAAATATTTGTTAAGATTTAAATGGTAAACTTTAAACTAAAATGTGAATTAAGTGTTGTTCTGAATTAATTAAGAGAACAGCTGTTGATGTTAAATAAGGTGAAAGGTTAATTTAGTTTTGTCTTCCAAAAAATGTGTTAATTAAGTGTACATACTTAATTTTTGTGTAATAAAAGTGTTTTATCAAGACAAGATTGCTAAGGACAAAACACCAAACAAAAATTGAGCGGATTTCACCGCCAACAATGGTGGAATCATCTCAAACTGAGGTAAGTAACATGAACTTTAAAAACAGTGATATAAACAATGAAGACGGCTCCTGGGAACTGGTTATTGGTCGTAAAAGACCTATGATAGATTCGAGCGAGCCAAGAGCTCAAAAACGACCGACAGAATCTATCCCAACCTCGAACAATTTTCAGGTTCTAACCAACATAACTAATTTACAAACAGAAGAAGTTAGAAGAACGCCTCAAAACGATAAAACTCCACCAATTTTTATAAACGGTGTTGAGAATTACCATGCATTAATCTCATTTCTAGAAAACGAAACGGGTCCTAATATGTTTAAAACGAAGTCTACATTGAAAGGTGTCACTGTGTACCCAGAAAATCCTGACGTTTATCGAAAATTAAATTCTAGCCTGCGAAATAAAGGTGCCGACTTCCATACTTACCAACTTCCACAGGACAAATGTCCAAGGATTGTTGTTAAACATCTTCACCATGGAACACCAGTCGATATCATTAAAGAAGAATTTAAAAAATTGGGTTACGAAGCCACCAATGTAGTTAACGTCATATCTCGATTTAAAAAACCCCTTCCTATGTTCTTTGTGGACATTACAAAAGAGACATTTAGAGAAGAAATTTTTAATGTTGAATTTCTATATTATTCACATATTAAAATTGAGGAACCGCGTCAAAAGAGAAATATTCCTCAGTGTGTTCGGTGCCAGCAATATGGGCACACTAAAACTTATTGCAACCATCGACCACGATGCGTAAAGTGTGGTGAATATCATGAAACCAGCTCATGTTTGAAAACCAGAGACACTCCCGCGAAATGCGCCAACTGTGCCGGTCAGCACCCCGCTAATTACAGAGGTTGCCAGACGCTGAAAGACCTCAGGGTTCAGCGCAATGCAAGAAATCGTCTTCAGCGTTCCACAGTAGCAGAGCCAGCGCAGGGACCTCCAGGCATGCATGAATTCCCCCCAATGCGGCAACGTCACAACCAAGGGGAACCACAGATCATCGCAGGACCTCCGCAACAACAAAATCAAACATCATCTAGTTCAGCACCCCCGAACCAGACAACATGTACAGGTACGAGGAGAGGCATTACCCAACCGATACCTCCGGTAGATAATGGCTCTTCCCAATTATTTAATATAATTAATGGATTAAATAACCTAATCCAGCCCCTTTTCATTCTTCTTCAACAACTGTCACAGGTTACACAGGTCTGGTGCCCAAATTATGGCCCACAATAATTTAACTGTAGGCTCCTTGTCAGTTCTTCTATGGAATGCCAACGGACTGAAACAGCACAGTACTGAACTCGACTTATACTTGCACGAAAAACGGATCGACGTAGCACTCATTACAGAAACACACCTGACATCTCGATCAAAAATTTACATTCAGGATTACACAATTTATAGAACTGATCACCCAGATAAAACCGCACATGGAGGAACAGCTATACTCGTTAAAAATTCACTGAAACACAATCCCGTAGATTTACCCATTACACCCGACATCCAATCGACAGGAATAACACTATACACTAAACACTACACTATAACATTTGCCTCAGTTTACTGTCCCCCTAGGTACAAGCTTACACCCACGATGTTTTCTGATTTCTTCAAACGCCTCGGAAGATGCTTCATCGCAGGTGGAGACTATAATGCTAAGCATCAAGGCTGGGGTTCAAGGTTGTCTACTCCAAGAGGCAGAAATCTCTGGTCTGTTCTCCATGAACTTTCATTAGACACTGTAACTCCAAATTCACCAACTTATTGGCCCACCTCCAGACGCAAAACTCCTGACTTACTTGATTTCTTTATAACAAAAGGACTAAGAACCGTACCATTTGCCGTCAATACAAGCTCTGATCTTTGTTCTGATCACTCCTCAGTGCACATGGTTCTCTTCGACGCGCCTTCCGAAGCAGAAAAAAGACCTAGGCTCATAAAAGGCTGCATGGACTGGGACGCATATAGAGACCATTTGAACACCAATCTTTCTGTTCCAGGTTCAATTAAAAATCATGAGGAATTAGAAGAAGCTGTTGAAAAATTCACAAAAAGCATACAAGATGCAGCATGGGCCTCATCAACATCCAGGCCACAAAAAGCAGCGAACTTGCCCCATTATCCTATGTACATAAGGGACTTGATCAGAGCAAAGAGAAAAGCACGTAAAGTATGGCAGACTAATAGACTTCCTTCAGACAGACAAACTTTTAACAGATTGAACAACGAACTCAAAAGACATATTCAAAAATTCAAAAGCACAAACTACGACAATTTTATTAACAACCTTTCGACGGACGATGGAAGTTTATGGAGACATACAAGGAATCTTTTAAAGCATCGTGAGGTGTCAGCACCCCTACGAAGAGAGGATGGTTCTTGGGCTGTTTCGGACGAGGAAAGATCTGAACTCTTTGCTAACCACCTTTCCACTGTTTTCAAACCACATACAGACTTAATTAATACAGAACACGATATTTTTGTACATAATAACTTAGACATACCGTTACAGCTCACACTACCACCACCTCCTTTCACACCATCACAAGTTGCACAAGAAATTAGACAATTGCCCAAAAGAAAAACCCCTGGTCATGACTTGATAACTGCTGAGGCGCTCCAGCAAATGCCAAGGAAAGCTCTAGTGTTTCTTACCACAATCTTCAATTGCATTCTCAGGACCACCAAATTTCCTATACAGTTGAAATACTCACACATAACCATGATTAAAAAGCCAGACAAAGACACTAACAATCCTTCTTCATATCGACCGATTAGTTTACTTCCAGTATGTTCTAAGTTATTCGAAAAACTGTTGTACCCACGACTATTACATATACTAACAGACAGACAGATTATTCCTGACCATCAATTCGGGTTTAGAAAATTACATTCAACAACACAACAATTACACAGGGTAACTGACTACATATCGACAGCACTAGAGCGAAAACTATATGCAACCGGAGTATTTCTGGATGTCGCCCAAGCGTTTGACAAAGTATGGCATCAGGGGCTTCTCTTCAAGCTTAAGACCATACTTCCACATACTTACTACTTAATTCTCCATTCCTTTCTCTCAGATAGATTTTTCTCCGTTCGACATAGTCAAGGTCTATCCTCAATTCGATCAGTTTTAGCTGGCGTACCTCAGGGATCAATCCTTGCCCCACTACTGTACATCACATATACACACGACATTCCTCAAAGTATCCACACTCTTACAGCAACCTACGCAGACGACACTGCTATCATTACCAGGCACGACAATCCTACAGAAGCATCCCTTAACTTACAACATCACTTACAGATTATACTCGATTGGTGTAAACTTTGGAAAACTCAAATAAATTATCAAAAGTCACAGCACATCACATTTACTCTAAGACCAGAAACATGCCCTCCTGTATACATAGACAATGTACCAATTCCACAAACAGACAGAGTACATTACTTAGGCCTTACGTTCGATAGGAGAATGACATGGGGTCCACATGTGAAGAAAAAACGAATCACATTAAATCTAAGACTAAAATTGTTACATTCACTGTTAAGACGACATTCCAAATTAAAAGCAAGACAGAAACTAAGTATTTACACATATCTTTTAAAACCTCTTTGGACTTACGGACTACAAATATACGGAATTGCAAAACCAACTCACATAAAAAAACTTCAAACTTTTCAGTCTAAGATACTACGACTAATCACTCAAGCACCATGGTACGTAAACAACCACACTTTACACACTGACTTACACGTTCCGACAGTTAACGAACACATACGAACGTACTACAAACGATTTCATAACATGTTAAACGGACACTCCAACCAGCTGGTAAAAGAAATGGCCACAACTAGTATGCCCGAGAACTCCAGAAGACGACTGAAAAGGGTCTGGATGAGGGATCTGCTGAAATAATGTTATAATAAGTAAAAGCCATGGAAGGGATACCGCTGGGTATTGCTATTCCTCATGCCTATCAAGCCTTTTTATTTATTTATTATTATTATTTTTTTTTTTTTCTCTCATTACTAAGCCAGCACATCTGCTGATTGTCAATCATAATTGACAGGTGCGGATAGATATATGTTAGTCCAAAAAAAAAAAAAAGTGTTGTTCTCGTTATGAAGAATTCAAAGATTGAAGACTATTTTTAAAAAACAATATTTAAATCTACTTAAGTATAATTTTTCGAGAATTGGAATCAGGCGAATTTAAAATATGTATTTCAGTTGGAAACGAGGTAAGAAATTTTTCTCATAAGCTACGTTCCCCTTCTAATACGTTTCCCTGCTTAATATATCATGTAAAGAAAATAATATAATATAATATGCGAATTATAATGTGTGATAAGCTGTTTAAACACGGGAGTGGGATTAATCCACCTCTAAAATATTAAATTCCTTCTAAAAATATAAATTTCATTTATTCTCCCACTGTCACTGTCACTGCCGGGTTATTTCCTGGCTCACCGTTCCGGACAAACGTAAAAAGTTAAAATGTCACGGTGGCGCGGTGACAATGAGTTATCCAGGACCGCAAATCCACCGCCATTGTCCCACCTCTGGGTCCCTTCCAACTGTGTCTCGTCGGAGAAATAATTTATTGTCGGGGTGCGAAGCGAGGGCCAAGGGAAAGTGGAAGAGAGGAGTACACAGAAGTAACTCGAGGTGTCGCTATAAAATCAGTGCTCCATTTTAAATTACGTTTATTATCTTTAAATTTATATACTTAATACATTAGTCTGGTATTAAAGTTGGATGTTTGGATTGAAAATAAACTTTAAATTTATTTATTGTTTTAGTACAATACTAGCTGATGTACCCGTCGTTGACAGGTGTATAGTTAAAATTTGAGAATCTTTTTTTGAGATGGATTCTATATTATGGGGAGGGGAATCCAAATTTATGGATTTTTTTCAAGCCAGATCTCTAGAAAAATTACTCAAGAATTCATAACTTTGGTTCCACTCAATATTTTGTTTTTGCTCAAAGCCTGTTTTAAGTCAAACAAACCTAAATATAGTGTAAAAGCATTTGTGTATTTAAAGGTTTATTTTGTTAGATTAGTTTATTTTTGTTTAGTTTAGTATCTTTTAGTTTATATACATTTACTTTAGTATTATTATATTGCTGTTTATGATTTTTATTTATTGTGCATAGTATGAATGAGCAACTCTATATCACTATTACTATTGTCCTTGAATGTGACAGATTGTAATATATTTGCATAAAAATTATTATTATAGTAAAAAAAATATAATGTAAACTTTTCAAAAGCCTTCTATTAGCAATTGCTGAGTTTATCACTGCCAAAATAACATTGAACATTGAGTCTCCTACATCCGTGTAAAATTATAACTTGATCCGAATATTTTATTGGGCGGGTTAACATTTTTGGGATTTTTTTTCTGATTTTCGGCTTATCCGTTTGATTACTCCTAAAAATATATACAACATTTGTTAGGTTCGGGAAGCTGAATCAAATGACACATTGATCGGGAAGATCGGACAAAGTTGAAAAATGACTGTGTTTTACCTGTGTGTTAAGTGACAGCATTACAGATGTTTGGGATTTCGAATTTTTCCCGTTGAATCGTGATAATTTTTTTCATCAGTTGAATAGTACAACTTTTAAATATGGCTCGCGGTAGAGTAGGTTGGGATGAGAATCGAAGTAAGAAACTACCTAACCTGAATGATATCTTTTATAGACAAATTACTCAAGGATTCGTACCTTTAGTTCTACTCAATATTTTGTTTTCATTTAAAGCCTATGTTTTAAGTCAAGCAAACCTAAATATAATATCAAAATTTCAAAAGTCATCCATTAGCCATTGCTGAGCTCACCCCTGACAAAATTTCGTTGGACAATGCGGACATACAGACAGAAAATTTTGTTTTTAAAAGTGGATTTGGTGTCTGTAATGAAACGGAAAGATATCATGAGACAGGTTGATTCCATTCAATGTACAGACAAAACCTTTATTTTATTTATAAAGAGTATTTATTGTTTTTGGTGTTTATTGTTTGTTAAACCGTAATAGCCTTAGTAGTAATGCCTCGTATGTAATATACGTATTACTTTTTTAATTAATACTTGTATCTACATTCGGGTGTAGGAATTATTGTTGCATAATTAAAGAGTATTACGGTTCCAAACACGTAGGGTTACACTATTAAATTGTGAAGCCTTCGTTTCCACGTACAGGGAGGTATTCATCTTAATGCTTATTTCGTGCTTGGCAGTACAATGATATCTCCTAGCCAGGGTAATTTACTACCCTCTGGTGTGTGTGCTAAATTTTGTCGGTTTTGGCCGTCTCCTATTCTGTAAGGAAAAAGAAATTTCACGGTTTTTCGTAAACAAACATTTAAAAATTGTGAACTCTCAATTACATCTTACACCTAAACTTTATGCTATTATGCGTTTCTTCTAAGTCTCCGGTTAATTCCTTCTTCTTCAATCCAAATATTTTCTTGCTTACTTCTTGATAAAACCTTCTAAATATTTTTTTTAAATATGTAAATGTCATTATTTAAACAAAAAATGACTGAATAATAAAGCGGTCTGCGATACACAAGGACAATAAGTATCAGTGTTAAATGTATTCATTGGTACAATATAAACATACTAAGGAATAATAAATAAATTACATGTAATCAAAAGTAAAGGGGAAGACGAAGCAGGACTACAAGAGATCTCAGCGTTTCTCTCCTAGCCACGTCACTGTCATTGAAAGGCAAGGGAATTGGAGACGAGGCAGTAGACTAACTCTCAGCTCCTAAGCCAAGAAATTGGCCATAACCAGAAGTCCAATAAGATATTTTAAAGGTTTCGTCACCACTGTCTATTTAATCTTCAGGGAGAATTAAATAGAAGAGGGATTGATCTATAAGATTTAGATGACGGTACAACTGTATCACTCTAATTTTACGAGTGGGCCAAGATCTCATGTTCACGCTAAAAATGGATTCCGAGAATAGCCGAGGATTGACAAAATGTTCGCAATATAACTCACTTTATTATCACTGCTTCAGCAAACGCCTTCCTGGTCCTTTTCAATTAAAATTATTACGTTAATTAGCTTTAGTAAAATGGCTGCTCTTGACTTCCTCTTGCTTGGTTCGCTCAAATAGGATAAAGAAACCCTGAGTCCTATGTAGTTGAGATCGAGGTCTTATCAGACAGGTAGGTTAGTTCCATCTACTTTCGGGTACACTTGGAGAATCCGAGATTCCATTGGTTTGATCATGAGATCTTGTGCTAATCCCCAAAATGGAGAACACTTGTTCAGTAGCACCCGAACCATTAATTACGATAAGATTCTAATGCAAGTTTGAAAATCCGATTGGGATAATGTTGACATAATCTGGAGTTTTTGGCAGAGGTCTGAAGTACATTGGACTAGGAGGGTTGAATACGTTTGAGATTCAAAAATATAGCGGTCTTCCAATGTCCAAGTCCGTATATCCAAATAGGTTTGTTTATGTTCTTATGTATCAATAGTTTGTTTTCAATTTGAAGATGAGATGTTCTGTTTAATAGTTGACATAGTTGGCCAAATACATAAAATTCCAGTTTTAATTCCTAGTGCAATTGTGTAAACCTTGCAACCACATCCCTCCCTCGATGAGCCACCTTAGATATACGCCTCCAAAAAAAGTTTTAATAGCAGCACTAAGCGTAGCTGAATAGCTTTGACCATGAATTTGGTTTTTGAATTATTACGGACAAGGCAGACTCTTTTTGTTCCGCGTCATAAATCAGCTTGTGCCTGCGGCCTCGGGCCATTGAATGCTCTTCTGTGACCTCCGCTGCGTCTTAATAACACTCGAGATTTTTTAAGAAGATTTAAGAATCAGAACAAGAGCCTTTTCAAACAAGCTTAAGGAACAATAAGGAAAAATATTTCAAAAAAGCAGCTAAAATATCATCATAACATCATTCTGAGAAGACCGTTAACGATTTTTGTTCTTTTTTTCTCATTTTTTTTTTTAATTTTTATCAGTGCATCGTCATGTTAAAAGTAATCCGTTGGTATTAAAATGTCATTTCATTGTAAACAACTATCCTAACATGTATCTAGTCATAATCCTAATATCAATTTGGACATACGGAGCAAAATTTTAAGATTTGGCAAAATAAGTCCGTATTAACAAAATATAAAACGTGCAATCCAAAATTCTTTGACAAATTGTAAATGCATCTAGGTTTATTCTAAATCGCTCCATACACAACGACATTGTTTTTTCTTCCTTTTCAAGCTTTTTAGGTTATACGGAGTTTTCCAGAGCTAGGGGCGAGAGCGTGGGATTAATGCCAGTCTTAAAAGCCTCCGGTGAATTATGAAAAATGAAAAAAATAATTTTATTCTGGGACTACTGTCCCCTAAGAATAATAACAGAGCTACAAATTTATGTATATTAGTCTGACATAATAAAAATACCAACTAATTCATTGTTAATTGTTATTTCAATTGTACAATTGATTGAAATTAAACATTGTATAGATGCAAGTAATTTTACTTGTTAGGGGAAGTTTGAATGTGGAGTAGGTGTTGGAACAGGAGTTGTTTGAAGGAATTTGTGGACGAGGATTGACGCATGGAGGTAGGAAGTGAGTTCCATAAGAAAGCAGCACGAATGACGAAGGATTTGCTGAAGGAGGAAGTTTTATGGGAGGGAATATATAAGTCTATAGGTTGAGACCTAGTATTGAGAGAGTGGATAGAGGAGCGCAGAGTAAGGAGTTCCAGGATGTAGGGAGGGTTTTTGGTTCTGAAGACTTGGAAAAGGAAAATACCAAGGAGGAATTGTTGTCGGGAAGTAGGATAAAGCCTGTCCTGAACGCCTGGGGATCCCGAAAATGTATCTTATGAAACAATTTATGAGTCTCTTTAGTCTCGTTTCCAGCCTGGAGGTTACAAGGAGCTGTCTGGTTTTTAGAGGAATACAATCACGGAATCTTAGGAGATGTTTAAGGGCAGTTATGGATTTTCGGATAATCTGGGAGATATGATTATTCCAGGAGAGGTTCTGGTCAAAGGTTACTCCTAGGTTTATCTGCATTCAGCTTTAATTCATTTATTTCTGCCCATCTGTTGATGTCCTCTTATAGCCTCCGGGCAGCCTCAGGCATCTCAGAAGGTTGGAATGATTGGTATATTTGGAAATCGTCGGCATATAGGTGGTAATTGGAGTGTTGAATGGCGTTAGGAAGGGGGTTTAGAGAAAAGGGTCGGGGAGAGTGAGGAACTCTGAGGAACACCTCGCGTTAATTGGAGTGATGATGATGGAGGTTTATTCGGTATTGTAACTGTTTGAGATCGATTGGATAAGAAGGATAGGAACCATTTTAGGACGCTATTTGATATGGGCAGGCTTTGGAGTTTGGAATTATAAGCATATTTTGCTGACGCGTTAGCCCACTCGGCAATCTCGCTCCTATACATAACGACTGGAATATACCAATAGTAAAATATTACAGATACACTACATCTTACTTTAATTCACTTGTTCTGTCTCTTTCATGTGCCCAGGAACCCGTTGAGCCAGATAGAACACTAAAAAGGCAATGGGTATGAAGCCTCCTGCATACTAATAAACCAATCCAAAGAACCATTATAAACTATTACTAACATCGAAGACGACACAAAAACCAAAACACGTTTCTTTGATGGGTTGCAAATATATATAATTTCTTTAATATGTGGAACAAAAGTTTAACAGTATTCTGTCGATTGTTCAATTAAATATTATATAATAATAATAATAATAACCATCAGTATCCTTGCAGAACCCTGGGCCTCCTTTAAAATCTTCCTACAAATCAATCTGTCTTCAGCCACCACTCTTCAACAGGCTATATCCTATGTAACATTTCATGTAATTAAATTTACTTTTGTATAAAATTACAAAAAGCAATTCAATATATGTCTGTAGGGTTCATTTGGAATTTTTCTATATAAAATTGCATACCAACAGCTTAATAGAAACCTTTTTTTCTGTCCCATACATGTTTCCATTCCACATTCCATTACATAATCTAAAATGGAATTTGTAACTAAATAAAAACACATTTTTATTGTTGAAGTAAACATTCAAATTCACTGTATTACTTTTTTCTCAATCGCCAATCGAATGCTTTTTTGCTGTTGTTAATTAGTTTAGGAACTCTATATAACTTTTTTTTGTCATTTTTTTATTCTGTCCAGTAATGTATCGGTTTTATTTTGAAATATTGCGACACCAAATGAACTTTTACAACTTTATTAATTCGCTCAATATTTGACTATATGTGAAATTGGATTACTTGTACACATGTTAATTCCATTGAATAAATACAAATATATTGAATAAATAAATAAATGCTTGAGTTAATTAAAGTATCAAACCTATGGACTTAAACGGTGCGGACATTCAATAATACTTGTTGAAGAATTATAAGAATTATAATTCACATATTTATACAAACCGTTGAATTTTATATGTATTAAATGGCTATCTTTAGGTAATATTTTTTGTTTTTTCTTCCATCCTTTTTGTTTTATGTTCTTTTTTTTTTCTATAATCTATTTAGTTTTCAATTGAAATGGGCGTGGAGTAACCGATACTTGGTTCTCATGAAACTTCAATGAAAGATGGCTCTCGTATGAGTTATTAGTAGGAGATAGAATATTGAGCAAAAAATTTATATTTTTTTAATGCAACGAATATTTTTATTTAAGGCTTTTTGGAAGTGCCAAAAACGAATATTTCATGGTACAATATGTGGATAATGTGTAGAATACGTGCTTTATTCTTATTTTTGGATCGAATCTCAACAAAATAACAGATTTTGTTCATGTAAACTTGCTTCCGATACTTGTCCGGCTTAGAAAAAATGTATATTTGTTGTATGAGTTTAATATTAAAATAAATAGTACTGACCTGAGGAGTTGAGATGATTCAACTATCTTTTAAAGTAGAAACGAAGAAGGGATTTGTATTTAGTAAATTGGAAACCCTTAAATACGATTTTTCATAGCAATCGAAAAATAAGTTTTTTTTGCCCAAAATTTCTGCCTAGGTTCTACGTTTTTTCAAAAATCTCAAAAATTGTGATAACTTCGCCATGGTTCCATTTATCCTTACGAAAATTAGTGTGAATTTAGGGCCCTATAATATACGCCAAATGGCACAAACCAGACTCCCGCAAATAAATTAGGCTTGCAGATAAAAAATAAAAACGTCGCGGGAGTTTTTCTTTATTTATTCCTACAAAGGCATAAAATTAGAAAGTTATTGATAAGATTTTGAAGAGCAATAATTTAGCTTAACAGCGGTTTTTGTAACGTTGACTTAAAAGAAAATCCTGAGGGGTTATGAATATTTTAGTAAACGGCATGAAAAAAACTTCCCATAAAATGAAGTTTTTTTTTTTTTAACTTTTATTGAGTATTAATACAGTCTGCCACACTGAACTGCATTGGTACAAGGGCTATAGTATTCATTCACACAATATGTACATAAGAAAGGAAAAATATAATATAATATATATATATATATATATATATATATATATATATATATAAATAAAAAGATAAAGTAATATACAAGATAATTAAAACAATAGATAAAATGAAATAAAAAAAAAATTATATATTTTTTCAAAACAAACTCGCACTTAAGAGTATGAGTTGACACTTAAAACGAATTTGAATCGCTTTTCATAATGAAAATTTACTTGGCCTAGTTTATTAGAAGCGTCTTAAGGATTTTGTAATTATCATACATTAAAATTCGTTTAATACAATTATTAATATGTTTTTTTTTTATTTTTCACAATAAAATCGATCGATGTATAATAACTTCCCATACAGAATAAAAACAAAGCGGAATCAGAAAACAGTAATATAAATAATAAACATTTTTTTTGGCTGTTAGGAGCAAGAACCCTCGGATATGGATCAATATTTTTCGGCCTAGTATCACCAAAAATTTATTCCATTGAAATTGGTTACCCCACGTCAGTAACCTCCAATTGTTAGTAAAATGTATGCGTATTTGTATCTGTTATTTTAGGATTTTAAATTAATTGCAGACAAGTATGTATTTCATGTATATGTGTATAATGTATATACTATAATGTGTATAATATAAAACATAAATTACTACAGTAATTACTACAGTATAACATAAAAGTGCAATAATATTCGGTGATACAGACTCCTTTTTATGAAATTATTAACATTCGCCTGAAACTTCGTTAATAGATTCATCTCTTTGTAACCTAAAAATATGTTGTTAACGAAAATTCTCAGAATTGGGACGTTAATAAACCGGAGATCGGAAAAAACTTGTCTAAAACTCCATAAATACCCATTTGCTTTCCCCTTAAATCGTAAGATAATATGACCACAAAATATAAATAAAACGTGGCCTACAATAATATTTTGGCGTTTGGTCTATATAACCTCGTTATTTTAACTATTTCGGAGCGGAGGTCACGCCAAACGGCATAGCCCACCTTCGATTTTGTGATATTATTTTACGATTCAATTGGAAACCAAATGGATATTCTTGAGTTTTTATTACCTAATTCAATAGACAAAGTTTACTGATCTTCAGATTGAGAACGACCGAATTCCGAGAATTTTTCTAAATAAAATATTTGTAGGTAACAATGAGATGAAGCGATTTACGAAGTTTCAAGCTGACGCTAATAATTTGATAAGAAGGGGTCTGGACCAAGGACTGTGTAAATACGGAATACGCTTTCTGAAGCATACTTATATAAACAATTAAAATATTTAATGAAGGAGATGATCCAAGTTGGCGGTCATAAATAGACTAAATACTGTCAAAACTATTTTATTAAAATCCAACGTTTCGACCCGACTTTGCAAGTCTTCTTCAGGGCTGGAACTACAAGATACAGAAAGATATAGAGAATGTTTCTTGTCCGTTCTAACCCTGAAGATGACCTGCAAAGTCTGGTCGAAACGTTGGCTTTTAATAAAATAGTTCTGCCACTATTTAGTCTATTTATGATTGCCACCCCGGACCATCTCCTCCCATAATAATACAACGATCAACTGTTAAGTATTCAATTTAAATATTTGTTTTCTTGTTTTTTCGTCTTTTAACATTAACCTATCAACTGTAGTATGACAATACAGGAAATAATGACATCCAAGGCTTTGGTAATTACCGCAGTACCTATACGCAGTACCCAGTAGCACTTCTTACCTGGTTTGTTTCAATGGATTTACTCATTTAAATACATAGATCTTTCATCCAGCGCCTTTTTAATCTTCCTCTCATATTCAGGGGAATGTCAGCTGTTACCAATTTATATGGTTTTAAATAAATTTAAACGGATAATAATAAACAATTAAAATTGTACTTTTTTTTCTTTACATTATAAATAAACATGACGAATAACGTATACTGAATAAGTTTCCAGACTTTTTTTATTTATTATTATGTTAATTTCTGTTGTACAAGGATTCCACAAGAGATAAATAAGTATTGATGATAGGTATTTGATAGAAAACGTAGCAAAAATTTATGTGCTGATTAACATCCTGTTTTTTATTTTATTTTTTCATAAATGACAAAACGTCGTAAGAAATCTGCTGCAGTTTCAGCGCAAAAAATACTCCACGAGCAGCCGCCATGAAGAAGAACGTGGGTGTGATGGAAGTGGGTGGCTTCGACAGGAATGCTCTCGTTGCAGATAAGGCCGTTTGTGCCGCCACTGTTGCGTAACCCTGATAACATCTCATTCCCTTCGCTGTCGGAAATGTGATAGCAATAATAATACGTTACGCCGTTATGTAAACTGATACAGATCCTATGGAACTTGAACAACGATATCTCAGGAAAATATTATGCAATTCATCCGGTATCATATTTCCAGTTTTTTACTTATTTTTTTCCTCCTATAACGTATGAGAATATGGGAGGAAAATCGTATCGACTAAATAACAAATTATCATTCAGCTACACATAATTTTTTTTGTGTGATTAGTGTAGTTGTACATATAAATTTTCACTGTGTCATAACATTTACAATTAAATTTTTATATTAGGCTACAATATGAAATTACCTAATTAGTTGTTAATAAAATATTATGATTTAAAACACATTTTTTTTAAAAAAGTTTTTAAGCCTAGGCTTTCAGGTATGATTTAGCCTTACCTAACACTATTTAGCTAGAGCAAACTTGCTTAATTACTGCGCTTATCCTTTAGACCAGAGCACAGACAGATCTGTGTGGGGGGTCTTTGGGCTGAATCCCCTTCCCCCAAAATGGTTAAATGTAACCATGTTTTATAGAAAAAAAAATGATCTTTTAATTTATTACTGTTCATTTAATATGACTTCAAGAATTACTAAAACACCATTTCATATAGATAGGTAGTATTTCTCTTTTTTTTTTCTAAAGTAACTATCGTTATATAAATGAAAAAAAGTCTTTCGGGCTGAAGCTTCCCCAAAATTAAATCGTGGATCCGCTAATGGACCAGAGGTTACCTAACTACCACCTTTGAGGTCCGCCATAACCTTCAACCCGGCCCGCGAAATCTTATTTGATTACATGGTAAGAATTTATAAAAAATATTAAATACATATAAAAAATATATAAAATGTAGTAAATATAAACTTGAACACGAGGTTACTACATATATTGCATGAGTTGTTTCTCTTAGAAATCTCATATCACAACTAAAATGTCATTTATAGAACAATATTTTTTTTTCGGCATAATCCATTGCCCGAGGCTTAATTGAAGTCTCATCGTGGCCCGCGGGCAAAATAATTTGGTGACCCCTGCTTTGAACAAATTAGGAGTTAATTCGAAACTTATTGTACATATGTGGGAATGTGTTTTATTTATCTTAATATCATTCACCTTCAATCTATTATTTTATTTATTTTGTATACGTGTATACTAATTCTGTTTACTTTGCTTTTTTGTATTGTGTTTAAGTTATTTGTATTTATTTCCCTCTTGTATGTACATATAGTGTGAATGAATAATGTAGTCCTAATACCAATTCCCTTCAATGTGACAAATTGTTTTAATACTCAATAAACTCAACAATACAAGTTAAAAATATAAAGAAAGAAATAAAAATTCGAAGGTACAGTCCAAGAGCTGACAAACCCCAATCAATGGATTGGCCGTGCAGAACCAGTGGCTTGGCCTGCACGCTCTCCACACCTGACACCACTCATGCGGCAGAGGATCGGACATATTAGACCGACACACCTCCACTTCATAACAAATGATCTTTTTCCCATACGTCAAAAGTGTGAACAATCATTAACTATAAAACAGTGTTTTGGAAGAGTGCCCTTTTTACACCGCAAGGTTCAAAGATTTTGAAATGCTCCCAGAATATATCAGCATCCCTGAGAAATCAAGAAGAAATTATTACCAAAGTTATGTAGTTCCTAGACAATGAAAGACATATATGACAAGTTTATAACTAATTATCATTTGTAGATTTATTTTTTTTTATTTTAAAAGTTCATTTATTTACCAATTTCAATTCATTTATTGATTTTATTGCTATTTTTTAAAAGTTTATTTATTTATCTATTCTATCTTATTATCTATAAGTGTATATTATTATCTTTATTTATTTATTTTATTCTATTATTTTTCTCAATTTTTAACCATTATTATTTTTATTTTAGTACTAACCACCTAAACAGTATAAAAATAGTGTTATTGAGTTGATCGGGATGACCTGGATGTTTAGCGCCTAGATACCGAAACAAAGAACAAACCATTGGAATTTTTGTTTGGGGTGACATTAAACAAAAAGTCTATGAAAGACCGTTCAATGATCTTAATTCCTTACGAAAAAGGATAATTGAGTCTTATGAAAAAATAACACATATCCAGTGGCAGTCTGCCATTGCTGCTGTTGAAGAAAGATTCCCAGCCTGTCTTAATGCTCAAGGAAATCACTTTGAACAACATTTAATATGAATGTTAATGTTTACATCTAATTAATAAAGTAGTTAGAACAAATAAATAGGTTTTATTTATTCCATATAGCGTAAATAATTTATAACAACAAAAATCTTTAGGTGTGAATATCTACTGAACAAAGCATTTGCGAACATTCTTTCAGAGGTAATTTTTTTCTTGTTTTGAAGTCCTTAGTTCATTTTTGCAGTTTCGCCACTTAAACCTGTATACATTTATATATTGTATATGTTTTATTGTATTTTATTGTAATAATTTATTGTTTTCTTTTTTAGACGATTATGTATTTGTTCAGGAAATTAACGTGTTCGAATCTTGTTTATTGAACTTATGATTCGAATAATTGGCAAATATGATGTTTATAGCGAAAGTTTTCTTTTTTCTCTTAACTTCTAGCCCTTGCCCCAAATTATTAACTCCTAAAATTGACTTCAGATTTTTTTTTAAAATTTATTATTTATACGTATTTTGAAGATGGTTTAAATCCAGAGTTATTTTTAGGAATTGAAAAAAAAAGAAATTATTTACTTAAAATAATCAATCGATGCATACTGGTAATTTTAATTTAGTATCAATAAAGTATTGGTAGTTGCAAATTCTTCAACAATGTTTTTAATAGTACTCATTGTCATTTGCATAAACTGGAAGCTAAAGCTATTTAAACTCTAGATTGCAACTTTACAACGTCAAACCCATGAAAAGGAACCCATGTACCACCTCATCTAAGTTGTTTTATACGTAAATCCAATTTGTTGACTAAAGTGTTTGGACGGCAGGGTGATGGCCAGAGAACTTTTTGCGAACAAACTCAAGCCAACTTTGGGTAAACTTATTCCATCGAGTGGTAGACTTGTTTTCAAACAATTATACCTTTGTTTCTTGACACAACAGAAACTTTAGCGAGAATTCGGGAGGAATCTACTCTACTCTTCTTCTTTTCTTTTTTTTTTTCCTCCCGTAACTTTAAAATTCCTCCCGAGCAATTCTCGGTCTCTGGGCTTTATTTAACTTTGAAAGCTGTTGGGGAAGGTTGGACGAAAATTCCTCGGATGCCAGGTAACTCAAACTTTTACCGAACCTCCTACTGTGTTGCAGTCAGTGGCGAATGATTTTGGAAGCCCAACATATAAACAACCATGTCTTATAAAATGAATATTAAAAACCTATCTGTAAAAGTATTTTTGTTCCTGTAATTGCATTTAATAGAACTATAAGAATCAATTAAACACCGTTTCATACAGGTAATTAATTTCTTTATTTTTCTACCAATGCAGATATCATTCTTTATAAATATATATATATATATATATATATATATATATATATATATATAATATATATATATATATATATATATATATATATATATAAGCCTTTCGGGCTGAAGCACCCCACCAAAATTCAATCCTAGATCCGCTAGTGATGGCAGCCAATTTTTGAGATCTTTTGAATTTTTTCACAATTTTGTTCACGAAATAATGACGTGGCTCTGTGTGATACAGAACAATAAAAAATTATGTCATTATTTATATTACTAAATATTTTTATTCGATATTGTATTTCATTATTAAAATGTGCTGAAAATATTGAAACAGGAAGAAGAATGACCGAAGAAATAACCAATGAAATTTACAAAGGTTATATAGATAGTCTTTACTGTTAAAGTTTATCTCGGTGTACCCTTTTCTTCTTTCTGGAAAATTTGAGAGAGCCGCGGAGCATTTCTTACATAGATCATCTGTTGCAGCGACCAAAGTGATGGCAATTCTAAGAAATGGAAAAAGCGACTCTTGTGAGACGAAAATCAGCCTCTTTGACTCGATGGTCTCGTCAAACTGCTCTATGCTGCAGAGATCTGGGGGACAAGATACCTGGAGGTTCGGAGAAGACGCAAGTTCGATTTATCAAGTCATTGCTCCATTGGCCAAGAAATATACCGAGCTATGTGGCTCGCGTTAAAAGTGGGAGATCTCCATTAAGTGTTGAAGTGTTGAAAAAAGTGATCAACTTTTGGACAAAGCTAAGCTTAATGATTGACGAAAGACTACCTAGACAATGCTTTAATAGGCTTAGAGCTCTAGACTCATCCATTAGAAAACCTGATTCCAACTTATAACTGGGTTACCCAAGTCAAAATGATTGTGGCCGAACTGGGATGTCAGGGGCTGTTTTCTTGTGTTTTCTCCCAAGGTCTGATGAGGTTCAAAGATGAAATCATGGAAAAAATAAGAAACCATCACGCATCCAAGGACATCGACAGAGTGTTAAACTCTAAATCAAACCCAAGATATAGAAAAATCTGCTCATTTAATGTTACCAGACCAGAGGATTATCTTCAGTTCAGGGCTCTGAATTTAAACAAATTAAGAGCCGTTAGTCGTCTCAGAGTAGTAAGTAAATATTTTATGAAAATATACTTAAAAGATGCTACGGTAACTCATTTTCTGATCCAATGTATCAAGTTCAACGAACCAAAAAATAAGTACTTGAAGACATTGATCACTGAATCCAGAGAAGATGCTAGTGTGGAGGATATACTGAAAATAGACACTATGATAAAAATAAACCAACTGTATTATTTCATACAGGGCTGTTCATTGAACTGTTAACTCCAGTTCATTGAACTGGAATATTTAAAAAAAAAATGTATTATTGAAAAAAAAAAAGTTTTTCTAATTGTTATGTATATATATATATATATATATATATATATATATCGTTTATTAATTTGTTATTATATTAGTCATACTTAATACTGTGGACATTGTTAACGTTATGTTTGAATGCAGTACTAGACTCCAGAACTAACATTGTTTATTATACAATTATATTTATTTGTACAGCAATTTCCTTAGACAAATAAAATAAACCATACCACTACTGATAAAGTATTAGATTCAAAAGGGTAAATGTCGTTTGACAGGTACAGTGAGAACTAAAAAAATAAAATCCAAATACTAGGGAAAATAAAAGTGTACAAAAAATTAATATTAAAAAAACTTTAAAATCTATTAAACTATAAAATATCACAAATCATATCAATCAACAATTAATTTATTATTTAATTATTATTATTTGTTTGAATCTTGTTTATTGAACCATTATTCCAATAATTTAATACATATTAAAAAAATAAAATAAATATTTTTATTTTTAGTCCTCATTTGACAAGCAGGAGAGGAGGACCACCATAAGTTAGGTGATTACCATTTTATTAAATAATTTATTAAAATTGGATTTTAAATTGTTAACTTTTATTATTATTTGATTGCTTTGTAAAAAAATGTATTGTTGTTGCTAATTATATTATTTTATTATGATATACTATTTATCCTGATGGAGGTCTAATCAAAGATGGAAACCGGTTGCGCAGAGAAGAAAAAATAAAGAATTATACAGAAAGGCAACGTATTTTTTAATTTAATTTAAATTTCAATCCTGTAACATTAAGTCTCAATTAAATTAAAAAAAAAAAGTAATATAAATATTTTTTCAATACCAAATAAAACTGGTAACAATTATTGTACATATGGAAAATTAAATGTAATAAGGAGGATGGGTAATATACGTAATTATGAATATAATCCCACAAATCTCGTTCTAGCCCTGAAGCCCTGCAAAATAGGATCGAAACTTTGGCTTGAAATGAAATACTATTTTACGTTATGTTTTTTTACTATTTTAGTCTTTTAATGATCGCCACCCCGACCATCTCCTTACTCAATAAAATATTTTAGTATATTGATGGCTTAGTATATTGAAAGCTGCGCATTCATTACTTTAACATACTGCCGACGATATCATGAATGATAGATAGTCAGGACGCAGTCAGTTTTTCAGATTTCTATTGCCAACGTTTCAGCCCATACTTGTGGGTCATCATCAGGACATGTGAGGCATCACTGAAGGTGTTCAAGTCCTGACTATTCATCACCTATTATATGTTATTTTAATTTATAATGTAAATAAAATGATATTTCGAAATTTTCATCTGTATGCGACGCAGAACTTTCGTATAGAACTCTCGTAACGTTCTATGCAATCCTTCCCTCCCTCTTAATTTTGGCAGACAATTAATTGGCCAGAAGTTAGCTTTCATTTGTCTTGGTATACTTTCTTTAAACATTGCAATTAAACTAATCTTGAAAATCTTAATCACCAGGTGCTAGTCGTTCAACAATTAAATTTCGCGATTGTTCCGTGTCAACTTATCATGACAAACATTAGTTTTTACCATGTCATGAGACATCAACCACTTACAATCTCTTTCTACTCACCTAAATTGCCAGCTATTTCGATAATAGTAACCAATGTTATCTTAATTGCAATGGTAAGCCACATTGATTAGGATCATTACAATGGAGTACGCTGATAGCAAATAATATTACAAAATCTCGTTCGAAATAACACGATAAGCAGTTAAAAATACCAAAAACACGACATGCGCAATACGTTTTGTTTTCGGAATCTCAAGAGATACGCATATAACCCAGTATTACGCCAAGTTGAAGTGGCTGTATCCATCCAACCGACGTCTGTACTTCCTTGCTACCTTTCCATACCAAGCCATCAGAACTCAGCGACCTTCCTATATTTTTTACAGCCTAAAATTTAAATATTCCATTCAATCCCATACTTCCGACCTCTATCCACATCCTCACTGAACTGCTGTGTTTGACAAGTCCTTTATAATTCAAGTCGTCTCCATCTGGAATACCATACCTCCCGATATCCGACAAGCACAATCAGTTTCCTTATTTGAATCTCTCCTTTTTATGCACCTACTTCTTTTCCAACCTGATTGATCATGAAAATTATATAAGAGGACTTTTTAAGTTCCCCCAGGAATGATTTTGTTTACTAATTTCATTTTCACATGTTTGTATTAAATATATCTGTATGTTTTAAGTGTTTATTCTTCTCCCAATATTTTTATTTTAATGAGAATTGTAAATATTTAATTTAATATATATGGTCACACAGACATTTTCTCTGTATCTATAATTTTTCCTAAATGGACGACAGTCCCAGGATAATAACAAAATATTTTCATTTCATCTCATTTACATTTCCAGTGTGCCTAACATTTTCTGATTTGATTTGGATCGATCACAGTTTTTTTTTTTTTTTTTTTGCTTTTTCAGGTGCAGGGATGCCCAGCAAGTTGCGCCATCGAACTTTTTGAGGGAGGCACATTTTGATGGGGTTTTGAATTATTGAGGGAGCATATATCGACGGGGTAATGAATTTACGTATTAAAAAGTTTCAAACCAGGGGACAACAGAAAATCATAGTACAAACCACTGAAAGTGTAATTTTATACGATCTATGATTTTAAAAATTTTACTTTATCTTGCACTGTTTTTAAGAAGAGAAGAGCAATAAAATATATTAGGAGGAAGGGGGATTGAAGAAGGGTCATGCGCCATCGACCTTGGGGGGGGGATGGGCACCCCTATTCAGGTGTATCATTTTGAGCTACTGTAACAATATGTTTTGTTGAGTGGTTTAGCTCTGGCACTAACGCAAGGGAAAAGTCACTTTTCGTCCACTCACAATAATTTACTTTAAAATAACAAACAAAATATTTCAATACCTATCAATTTTTGCAGAACACCGCGCCCTACCATTAACTTCCTTATACAAGATAAAACCAACATAGCGACGGGGAAAACCTAGTAAATAACCTCATCTCTCTGGAAAAAAGTGACTTTCATTATTTATGTAAGTAGGTACTACTACTGCCTTGAAAAACTCGTCAACTTTTATGTACTGACAGTAAAATTGTTATTTATACGTTTTTATCTCACCCTGTATTCGTTTTATACTGCAGAATAAAGAAGAGTTACGATAAAAGGTAAGGCAAAAACGGGAAACAAAAAATAGCATGCTGCCGTGGATATAAATTTTTTTTAAAGATAAACGGCTTACTCAGTTTTTTTCGCGAGTAGTTATTTCCTAAAATCACAGCCATCATAGGCGTAGCTTGAGAGATGCAATGTATAAAAAGATGCCTACCCTTCCGACAGAAAAAAAACAGCAACAATTGAAGAATGGACTTAGCATTGTCGAGTGCTAAATGCTAAGTTATAAAAAATAAGCCAAACAAATTTAGGCAACTAAATGGTATTTTCAGCCGGGTTAAATGACATAACCATTTATAGAGAAATCAATACTAATAATTCTAATCTTATCCTGAGGCTGTTAGTTTTAGTATACATAGCCGTAGCCCGAAACATCCCCTCCCTTCTGTAAATTCAGCAGGGATTCAGATACAATTCTAATGCTGAAAATACAGATTTACCATAATTTAAATTGACTTTATCCATTGATGGAGGTTGATACATTGCACTATTACAAGTTTGAATAGTAATTGTAGCCTCAAGGCTAAATGAACTTGTTCAAGGCCTTCAAGGACCACTTAAAAATTATTTGATATAATTTCTTCCTTTTTCTTCCAAAGTAATTGCCTTTATTAAATGATAGTAATATGGCTTGAATGTGCTCTCTGAACTCTATTATAAGTGTCCTTAATGGAGGCGGATCGTGATACTTATCAATAAACAAGTTTTAAAAATATTAAGAAATAAATATAAGCCCCCAAAATATATAGCCCCTATGAAGAATAATTGAGTCCCCTTAGCATTGAATACTGGATCTATTACTGTTCTGAATCAATCCTCTTTGAGGTGTAGAACAAGAATGACATATTAACGTTAATAATAACGTTAATAATACGTTAGGCAGAAGTTAAACCTGTCACAGGCGGATCTACGGGGAGAGGGGGGGAGGAGGGGAGCCGGAAGCGCTTTCGGGCTGAAGCCTCTCTCCCCCAAAAATGCTAAAGTATAACCGTGTTTTATAGAAAAAAAGCTTTAAAACTATCTCTTAAAGTATTATTGTTCGTGTAATTACATTTGATAGGGCTTCAAGAATTACTTAAACACCATGTCATATAGGCTGTAAGTTTCTTCTTTTTTTCTCAAATTAACTATCGTTATATACATGAAAAAAAAAAGCTTTTGGGCTGGAGCCCTCCTCCTCTAAAACTAAAACCTGAAACCGGAAACTTCACATTTGTTTAATTTTTATAATTGTTATTCCATATCTGAGTGAAAATTACCACAAGGAATCGAATATGTTTGAAAAGATAATAATATCCATTAAAAAAAAAAATAAATAAATAAAATAAAAATAGTAAATATTTTAGGTATAAATATAAATAGAGGAAGACCACGTTTAAAGCGATAGAAGGTTCGTTGAACCACCGCCTTGACAGGCTAATAATATTTCCCAACACAAGTGAGGTCCGATCTTGAGGAAGTTTGAGATTCAATATTGATAAAATATTAACGTGGCAATACTGACAATAAGTGAGTTGGAAAAAATCATTTATTGAAAAATCATCATTAATTTATTTAATGTTATTTTTTAATTCTAACAGTAGTTGAATGCATTTTAACTTTTTAAATACATATATATATATATATATATATATATATATATATATATATATATATATATATATATATTATATATATTTATTTATTTATTTATAATCCTGTATTGATTTTTTTTTTTTTTTTTTTGTTATTTTAAATTTGCCACTGCGTTGGAACGCATCAAGCAAATGTGTTGGCGTTAATTATATCTTCTTGAATTCCTGATATCTTCTTAACTTTTCAGCAGATCTCTAGGCCACTGCCTTTTTAGTCGTCTTTGAGGCTCACCAGGTAACAGGGAGGAAGATAGAGATAGAACGAGTGGATTTGGATGATTGAGAGTAGAAGTGTGAAATGTTGTGTATTTGTTGTGTATGTAGGATTTTACTTTTGGTATGTTCATGTCTTTGTGTATGGTGTGATTTGAAATAAACCAAGGAGCATTGACAATTTTACGGGGTATTTTGGATTGTGTGGTTTGAATTTTGTTGATGTGTGTGTGTTTTGCGGAACCCCAAAGTTCTGCTCCGTATGTCCAAATAGGTCTTAGTATAGTGGTGTAGATTAGTCGCTTGTTTAGTAAGTTGAGTGGAGATCTGTAGTCTAAAAGATGTGATAGTGACAGTTGTTTGTATAGTCTGGTCAGTTCTTGTTTTTTTAATTTAGTGTGAATGTTCCAGGTGAGTTTTTTGTCCGAGTATAGTCCGAGATACCGTACATGTGTTTTTGGGGGAACTGGTTTATTGTCTATTGTCACAGCAGGACACGAGCTCCTCCTCAGGGAGAAGCTAACATGAGCTGACTTACTGGGATTGATGTTAATTCCCCATTTTTGAAACCATTTTTCAAGGACTTGCAGGTGATTTTGAAGGGCTATTGAAGCGATAGTGGGATTTTCGTGAGAAGAAAGTATTGCCATATCGTCAGCAAAGTTTTAGAGAATGGTGCTAGGGTGCTCAGGTATATCGGATGTGTAGATAGAAAATAGAAGAGGGCTTAAAACACTACCTTTTGGTGCGCCCGCAAGATTTAAATTAAATTAATGTATTTATTTAAATTTAAAATTGTTTGTTGGTGATGAATTTTTGGTTTATTTTTATCACAGGAGAAATTGCATAATTTATGGTGATTACAATGGTTCACTCATATTTTCCCTTCCACCATAGTCCACACAATAGTCTTTCCTTTAAAATACATATTGCAGTAAAAAGATTTACCAAAGTTGTAAATTTCAATAAATAAGAATATAAAATTCAATTTCTAAAAGATAACGCCTCTAGCAAAGCAGTAAGAATAAAACAGACACGGGAAAAGCATTAATACGTAAATATTGTTTTGATTTTTTTAAAGTAAAATAAAATCTTTTTTAAATCGGAAACTTAAGTATTATTATTGAATTATAATTAAAAACTATAAATTTTATCTGACTAGAATAAAACCGGATACTATATCAGCACTGAACATTCTCTTGTTTTTGATCGCACGTCTGGATTGGGAGTACGTTTCGGTTGAAAATAAGGAACACTAAAAGCATCTCTTAGAACGGAGAAGAGATCCAAAGTTGATGGATCGGGAAAGAAAGGAACAATTTTTGAAAAAGTCAGTAAGACGGGATTTAGTATACTCTAAATGATCAGCGAGCTTAAGTACTGAAGAAAATTATTAATATAGGATGGACGTGTGTCAATTTGCTAATATCGCCTACGGGTCGAAAAGAGCCACTTAAACTCGATGAATAGATGAGAGACATAAAAGCTTCTTGAGAACAAAAACCTTACGAAGCACTTTTTCACTTTAGTCTGCCCTGGAGCACTTTCGAGACTACACCATAGATATTTTCCAATATAATAATTTTACATAACAATATAGGCATTGTTATTGTAATAAACTAGAGCCTTTATTTACACATAAAAGTGCGTGTAAGAGAGAAAAAAAAATTTAACTAACAAAAAACCCGACTACAGAAATAATCCTATGCTTCCTAACAGAACATACTAGCACAACTTCTTAATCACATTGCTAGATTTTTTGTATTATTGACATCAACGAAAATTTAAATTTGGTCTAGTAGTCAGTTGGTTCCTGTCTCAGAACGAAACTAAAGACTCTTCCATACATGGGACGAAATCTACTTGTCAGGAGGCTGAATACGAAAATTGGAGGCACCCAAGTAATTCACCTATTTCAAACTCGTACAATTCAATTGAACAATTTTCAATTGTTTCAAAACATTTGTGGGAGCTTAGGGAATAATTTGAGCCACCAATCTTAAAAATCTGTCCTCCCGTTCGCTTAAAAAACCGTGACACACTTACGAGTAGTCAAATAAAAAAATATCCCTCCTTTTGGTTTCTCGATAATCGGATAAAAAGTGGAAGAAATTTGTTCAACTTTATATACAGAATAATTTTATTTTATTTTTATAAATTCTCAACTTTTCTTCTAATTTGAGCCAAATCGAACAAGCCTATTTTGAAATATGTGTCGTGTTTAATAAAATACACTTATACTAATCCAAACGAATCTAGTGGGTTGGATTTGATGAAATTGATATTGGTACTATCTCCAAAAATCCGCAAAAATGAGATTAACTGTTGTAAGTAATATGTATGTTGTACGGATTTGATTACAGACTGATTACGATACGGAACCAAATTTGTTGCTTGATGTTTAAAACATAATAGAGAGATTTTCTTACATAATAGAGAGTACAGATTTTTTTTTTTTTTTTAACTCGACGGAAACACACTTTGTCAATCATCGGTGATAAGGAAGGGAACATTAAATATTTAAAATCTAATAACATTCAAACGGTATTTTTTTTTTAGAACCGTTAAAGAATATTTTTGAAAATGCGATGTGAAATTGGAATCCTTGAAAACAATTGTTTTAAAATGGATTGCAGTACTCAACAATATTGCACATTTCTTGAATTATATTTTATTTTTCATCACGTATATTTGTATGCCTTGTGCCAGATATGTTACCCTTGCCTATCCCCAATCCTTAAAATGCCGTCCGGCAGTGGAAGGACTTCGTTAGGTGTATATATTAGTATTGTTAAACTTATATGTATAATTTAATTAAATAAACTTTTTAAGAGAGTCAGAAAAAAAAAATTGTATGATAAAACGCCAATCAATGATGTAGTATCGAGTCTTCAATCGTGTAAAAAAATCCATTTTAATTTTAATTTGAAGTTTTTTTTTTGTTGTTTTTTTCCTGATGAAAATTAATTAAAACTCCGCTCGGCATTCCAACAGCGGGTTAACATCATTCATACAAAAGCTACATTCAGATTCACCTAATTAATTCTAAAAACTGTTATTAATGTTTAAATTCCTAGAAGTTCTGTCTTTCCTTCCACGAGTGGAGAGAAAGGTTTGGCTCTGAGATCTTGAGTGAATGATTTTTATTTTTTTATTTTTTTCAGATATTGTATAGAAGCATGTATGTATTGGAGTAGTTATTTTCATTAGCTTAGTTCCTTTTTGTTTAGTTTATATACATTTACTTTTAGTATTATTATTTTTCTTTATTGTTTATTGTGAATTGACTGTGAATGTGCTCTTTAAACACTATAATAGATGACCTTAATTGTGACAGACTGTAATATCTCTCAAAAAAAAATTATTGTTTAAAAAACCTTTAATACTTTTATGGTGAATGATATAAAAAAAAAATTAAATATGAAAAATATATTTCTAAGACCGCCACCCGGACCATCTCCTTACTCGGTAATATATAACGGTCCGCCATCAAGTATTCAATCTTTAATACTTTGAGTTCCTCAACAAGAAAATTGGAAATTCCGAAATTTATAAGAACATTTTTATCCCCACTGACTGTAACGCCAGTGGAGGTCGAATTCTACTCTATATATAGCAAAGATGTATTAGTGTCTTCTGTTAATTGATCAATGGTTTTTACCGATTTCTCTAGCGATTTTGGGAAAGGTAGTAGAAAATTTTCTATTTATGTATCTTATATGTTTTAATTTTTGGTTTAATTTTTTCAATAATGAACCATTGTAATCGAACACAAAATTCAAAAACTTAACCTCGTCTCAAAATTTGAGGTTTTACCTTACGGTAGGATACGTAGAATTCGAAAAAGGAATACAAATTTTTTTGTCCGTCCGCCGTTCGCAGCCCGCGCATTTTCTCCGAAACTACTGGAACGATTTTTTTTTTCAAATTAGGATTTAAAGTAAAAGGTCACTCCAGGGTGATCCTCCTTCATCTTCTGTCGGCCTTTTCATTTCAAAATGGTGGCCAAAATACTTACGTTGCTATAGACTTTAGCGCCTAAACGAATGTGTCGATTTCAATGAAACTTGGCTAAAGTCTTTTTCTCGATGCCCTTTAAATTTATCTATATAACATACTTCAACGAGAAGAAATTGAAAAAAAGTTAGGAGGGAAAGTAAAATTAGATTCTGAATGAATCAAAAAGTATACACTTTTTTGTTGATATTGTGATAAGATGTTCAAAGGTATTTAAATTTCTTAAAAATCGAAGAAATATTCATCGAAATCCGAGCACTATTTGAGAAGTTCTAAACTTGAGATTTCTTAATATTTTTGGTTTATTATTTTCAATAAAGAACCATTGTAATCGAACAACAACAATAAAAAATAAAAAATTGGTTATTTAAAAGTTTATGAAATTTCCTAAAAAAAAAAAAAATCGTTAAAATCGGACAATTTGGAGTAAAAATGTGGTCTCTAGATGTTTTTTTATGTTTTACTTCAAATCCTTTGTTTTGGATTTTGATTTTTGAATGTGTTATTGAAGTAATGCTATTTTTTTTTTAACTAATTACTAATGATGAAAAAAAAAGTTTAGGCAAATAATTGGAATTAACTTTTTATTTCTTTTAATTTGTCACTAGAAAGGTAATGTTACTTTAGATGTATAATTGTTGGGAAATAATAAACCATTATGAAATAATTTGCAGCGTTTTAAATAGTGAACATTACCTATTAATTCTAAGCTCATAAGATTACACTGGTTCAGGATGCATTCCTGAATACAAATTAATTGATGATGCATTTTAAAAAGAAACATTTACGGTTTAATTTTTTTTTTTTTTTAAATCCTCTAGTGTTATCTTACGTACATCTTAGCATCTTACTTTAGAACGGTTCGTTTTGTATTTCAGCAGATCGAACTGCAGACAACGGAAAGAGATATTTCCAAAAATAAAATGACAATACACAGGTTCTAAAATATTTTTAGTCTAGTGAAAAATACACTAAAACAAAAAATAAAATGAACAGTGAACTGAAGAAATAAATAAATGAAACTAGACTCT
Organism: Nezara viridula; assembly: GCA_928085145.1. NCBI lineage: Eukaryota > Metazoa > Arthropoda > Insecta > Hemiptera > Pentatomidae > Nezara > Nezara viridula. The sequence goes on along the minus strand of OV725079.1, from coordinate 106,109,626 downwards.
GAGCTAAAGATAGGATACTATTTTTCAAACTGTTATTTTATTGTTAATATTTTTGTAAAATGTTTGGTTTGGTTGTTATCTTGCCTTTCTTCAGCCTAAAGAAGGCATGGAACTTTGGCAGGAACGTTGGCATACTACAATTTTTTTTTTTACTGTTCTTTTTTTACTGTTACCTAACTAACTTCGCAATCATGCAATCTACAGTCAACTATTTCTTCGTTGTAATTTAAACATTTATAATTAAATAAATGGCGAGAGCATCACAGATGTAAGCGAAAATTTTTTATTATAATCTGAAGTAAAAAATATTTTAAATTGGACCGATCCCTTTAATTTCTCGATTACCAATGTTTTTTTTTGTTATTTGACTATCCCTTTGTTGCTGTATAGTTTATATGTTCACTTAAAAAAATTGTACTGACCTAGATTCGACATTCTTAACCTATTTTCTAGGATTTAATAAATTAGTACTTACGTCTGTAATTGGATGTACTCACTTTATAAATACCCATATAGTTTTTAATATTTGTATTTATCTCGACAATCCTTTTTCTGGTTAATAAGAAATACCACAAATCTTTGTCATGGCCCACAGCAAGACGAGTCTTGGTCTTGCGCACTCAGTCTTGGGCTTGGTCTTCGTCTTGCAAAGGAGTCTCGCAACAGTCTTGCAGTTAAATGTTAATCCATTAATATAATTTTAAGATATTACAATAATTTTTCAGATAGAGAAAAGCTAACTAAGCCCGAATGAAAAATTGGAACAGTAAAATGCAAAAGTATATTGGTTATACCAATTCTTTACATATAGTAATTACAATTGTCAAGTATTAATAACTATTTTGCCTTAATTTTTATACACAAAAACGATTTTCTCACCATTCTTTGTATTGGTCTTGCAGCAGCCAGACGGTCTTGGTCTTAGTCTTGTAAAGTGCATAGTTTTTGTGCAACACTAGTCGAAAGTTACCTAATATTGTCAGTGGCATTAGAATATATTATTAATTAATCTAAATATTAAGCTATTACAACATTAACATACAGATTTATGTGTGTATATATATATATATACACATAAATTTATATATATATATATATATATATATATATAAATACTCGATATAAAAATCATAAAATGTCACAGTTCAAAGGACTGCGATTCTTATGCTTATTCAGCAATACTTCCTGGACGGATGAGCAACTTCTAATGACCGCATTGTGATCCTAACTCAGTGCCATATGTCATTTATAATCGATACTATTCATCATTTCTTAGAAGTAGATATTTAAATTCAACCTAAACGCTACTGGCCTTCATTGAAATTCTGAATGACTGGGCAGCGGAAATACCATTGATCGTGTGTAAGCGTAAATCGTATTTCATAATAATTTTTCCGCACAGCTGTTTCCTGTCTCCACATAAAAAAGCATTTAATTTTTCTTCTGTCTAAGTAATCGATTAATTTTGCTAAAAACCTTCGGCGGTAATAAGATGTTGTAAACTTAAATACACCCCAGAAAAAAAAGTTTTTTTTTTTTCCTTCTATCTTTGCCTTTACAACCAAGGCAACTCCAAATAGCATGAAGAAAAAGTGACAACAAAATTATAGCAAGAAAAGAAGTATTTTCAAACGTGCCATCCTCAATTTCGAGCAAGGGGTCATTATCTTGTCAAAGAGTTTGGAAAGCTAAAAATCTTCCAAGACACCGAGTGATGTAATTGCCATTTGATGGAGCTGCACAGTGTTAGCGAGGTCTGACAGCCGTGGAGTTGATAGCTGGCTCCAGCAGTGGAAAATCTGGAGTTGAGGGGACCGCAACGATCTGGAGAACGTCAAGAGAATGTTTGGAAGTTATGGTTCTTGATAGTTTCTGGTTACTGTAAACCGATATCAAGGGAAAAGTCGAGTGATGAATTATAGCATTCATTCATTTACCAAGCTATCACTAAATAAATTAAATTTAAAAAATATAAAAGAGTTACAACATTTTAAAAAATATATATAATTAATGATGTGGTACCTGTGCATAGTGTGTTAAGTGCAAACTAATATTTTTGTAATACAACTGAAAGTTTAGAATTTTTACAGGTTCAAATTCAATTTTCGTGTTTCAACTCACGTTTTACAACATAATTACCATCTCTGTAATAGCCGCATATCATAGCCTATTAGACACAAAGAAAAAGAAAAGATTTAGATTTATGGTGATACCATTAAAAATTCACAACGTAGCACTTAACACACTTCTCACAGTGCCACAGATATATATAATGCTCAATAAAATATTTGTTTTTTAAAATAAATATATTTTAGAAATTTACAACTATATTAACTAAAAATAATATAATATAATATATATATATATATATATATATATATATATATAATAAGTAACATGGACATGGATAGATTAGGTAGAGAAGCGATAGATTGGTAGCACTCTAATAACAGTTCTTAATAGAACTAACTAGGCTAGTTCTATATATATTCTTTAGCTTGTTTATGAAAAATATTACAGTCTGTCTCAAAGGACATTTATAATAGCGTTCATAGATCACATTGATACTCTATCTACAATAAATTATACAGAAAAATAATATATACTGAGATTGAGCGAGAGTGCTAGTTCTATATTAGATGCTTGGGGAATTGAAAGAAATCGAAGAGGATGCAAAGTTTGGAACTAGTGGATTAGGATCAACCTGAAGTTCATTATATTACATTATGAATATGCATGCAGAGTCTAGGGAAATAACTGTGATCATGTAAATTAAATTTAGTTTTTAATAATGTTGATTTGCCATCTTTAACAGCAAATCCGCAGTATTGTTACAAACAATTAAACATATTGCTTACATTCGATGGGCTCTCGCTCAACCTCCTCTGGCCTTTAATGCCAGTGATACATTTGAGAGAGAAGTGTTGGGATCTCCAGACAAGAGTGGTTGGGAGTTCCCCTGGCTGTTTATAAATAGTGTTATTGTTGTCTTTTTCATTATCTTATTTTATTTTTATTTATTTTTGTCATACTGTTATTATATAATTTATTTATATTTTCTGTAAATATGGTCTGGATATTATATTTTACATTTATAATGCAATATTCTTAAATACAAACAGTTTAAAAATAATTTTAAAAATATTTGAGTCAGCGGTAACCGTAACTAGTTCCATTATATTGATTTTTAAAGTAAAATTTCTTTTATGTGAAGAGAGCCGTCAGAACTCCGATTTGTAACGTCCGGTTGAAGTCGGCTGGAGTCGAAAAATTCAAGTAATTTTTCATATAGATTAAAATATCTTAAAAACTAAAAATCGAACCTGCGAAGGAAATGTTTCTAATTTCATTCTCTGTGTAATGAGCTATCATTCAAAATTGTATCCTGACGCGACGCCGTGTTAGAGAGGCGAAAACGAAAAAATAGTATCAAAAACCAAATAATGTCGAGTTTTTTGGAAAATATGGATTAAAATATCTCAGAAACTGAAAATCGGAACTGCATGTTGCAAGTGAGGGAAATGTTCATCATTTCATCCTCTTTGTAATGATAATTTATAATTTATATTTCATATTAATCTCACCATATTTTTATGAGGTTATTAATACCTTGTGAAATTTGTTGGAAGATTTTTTAAATGCCCGAATAGATTTTTTTCTTTTTTTTTTTTAAATGGTCTAAAGGCTAAACCGAGTTTAGGTAAATCATTTAATAAAACTCTGAGAGTTTCGACCTAAAATGTGCTATTTTCATTTTTGGGACTTGAGAGTATATACAACAGTTTCCACTTGAAAGTTTCAATTTAATAAATGTCTAAAATTTTACTAGATCGCTAAAAATATATCAATAATAACTTTAATATGTAGTAGTTGTTTTTTTTATGACAGTTCCATAACCATAGACTAAGTTGGTGAAAAACAGACTTTGTTCCATCTAAGAATGACAGATGGTAAGAAGGAAGGACTTGGAGATTAAGGGCCGAAGTTCTTGCCTAATGGATTTAGAGTTCTTATGTTGGCCACATGTAATTACTTACCACTCTTTCCTGACATTTTGAAGGATAGCATGCTTCTCGAAATTACGTTGTGCTAATGGAGTCGTAGTTAGTAGCATGTTATTTGTCTGATATTTAGTTACCACAGAACGTTAGAAAAAGTATATGATGAAAAAAAAAATGTAATGGTAAACAAATTATTTCATTTAGGCAAAATTAAATATTTTTCTAAAAAAAAAAAAATTAAATATTTCAAAATGGTATGGAATCCTTCGTGGAACCAGCTGGGAAGAGAGCTGCCGCCTGAGATTCTCCAGTTATATTTTCTCCAGAACCAGTTATTAAAAGGCTCCAGGGGCTTATGGTGAAAAACTAGAACTGGTTGTAGTGTCCCGTTGTGTCCCAGGTGTCTTCTCCCACCTGCCTCCTCTTTCAATCTCGCCATTTTTTTTTTTTTAATTCCTTTTTTCTTTCAGTAAAAGGAAACATTTACAAAAGCGGAAAGTGGGCGTGACTTATTATAGGCCATTATTTTTTGAAAAATAAATCGGAGCATGAACAAAAAAAAATATATTATACGGGATTTTACAACATATGCATCGGCGCTTCGTGGATGTCTAAAAACATTTGAATTTCTGTGAGATACTAATCTTGATAGTATCCTTTTTCGTACAGGAGATTCCAATTGTCTTAAACAATTTTTTATAAAAAACATAAAAATCAAAAGGTTGAACATGGTTGAGGTTGAACAAGGTTGGTTCTTTTTCGTTTTAAAAATTATCAGTTTTAAAATATATTATTATTTTCATTAATAAACATAGCCGGTTATAGACGAAAATATGACGTCAATCCATATGTCAAGATAAAATGGCAAAAAGTTTATCAGCAAATAATACTAATTAACGAACGTTTCTGCCAAAGATTAAAAGCTTAAAAAAAATTCTTAAACCCAACAATTATAATATATACATTTAGCAATAATTAGATATTTTTTTCGCACTCGAGAATTCAATTTAAACAAATTAATATTACGGAACGAGAAATGAGACATTATCTCATAGAAAACGTGATGTGAATATAATTTTTATTATTAAATGAAGAGAAAGATGGTTGGGGTGATCATAATATTTATTTTGCCATTTTTATTTTGACTGATCATCCCAACCATCATTCTCTTCATTATTAGCTACGGACAACCAACAACCCACAATTTTTATTTATTTATTTTTTTTCCCTCACTTACTAACATACTAATGACTCTGACCAAAAATTTCTTTACATTGATCAGTATGAATAGACAGGCTGGAACTTGATCAGATTTCAAACCAAGATTGTGAGGTACTGAATCCATGTCTATTTTAAATTACAAAAGAGTTATTGTCAAAGAGATCAAAAAGAAAATAATTCGTCCATATCAACATATGAAGGAAAGAACTGAGGACAAACTTCCACATGCCAATACATTTCCTTGCTTAAACAGTGGGTAATATTTTGGTCGTTGCTTACTATATTTTCCTTACATTTTGTTGGGAAACATTTTGACTGGGTTTTTAATTTTTGAGGGGAGGCACATTTCGACGGAGTATGAAAACATAGAACAAACCACAGGCAAGTGTGATTGTATATGATCTTAGATTTGTCTAATAACCTTACTTTGGCTTGTACTGTATTTAAGAAGGAGAACACTAAAACTGAAGGAATGGGTAATTAAGGTATCTTTAAATTGATGGGATCTCCTTCAGTTTAGTAACCATGGAAGTAAAAAATATAAAACCAGGCAAAGATTCCAAACATTTCTCATAATCTGCGAAAGAAAATAATCAAACCTTAAGGGAAAGAGGAATTACGGGTCACAATTTTTCTATCTTAACAGTTGATTTATTTCTCTTAATACCAGAGCCACTAGTTAAAAACATTATGTTAATAATTCCGTAAATAGTGAACGTGAGAGAAATTGAATTTGACGATTTGAATTCAAGTTTAATGTTGAAAACTAATTGATACTGAGATAAAATATTTGTGATGTTATATAACTTAATGTTATAACTTTAAAGTAAAATAGCCTAGTTCTCATAGGTATCATTCAGCATGGAAGAAATATTACACAAAAATAGGTTATTTATTTCGACTCTTGGTGCTGAATAAAATTAAATATAAAACCATCTGGCGACCCTAGATCTCCCACGTGGTTATCATTTCAAATTAGTTTCTTTTTTCTTTTCTGGCATGCATTATTAAAAAATATTAATAATAATAAAATGTGTAAAATTTTCCATTGGAAATAAAAATTTCTTCTGATTTCGATATTTCTGATTTTTTTTTTTAAATTTAGATATATAATAATTTGTCACGTGGACAATAATTATAGTGGGATATGAACACATTCACACTATATATACATAAAACATAAAATTTAAAAAAATAAAATAATAATCAAACAACTATAGAGGGAAAAGCTGGACTCCAAGAGATCCCTGAACTAATCTCTCAATCGCGTCACTGGTTTTAAAGCCAGTGGAGATCGAGCGAGAGTGCTTTAACCACAAACACTCATGTCTCATGTGTCAACACTCATGGAGAATTCGGCCATTGCCAGAACCCCAACATACATACTATAAAAGGTCTCTGTGCCACTGCCGCTTCAACTTTCGAGGAGGATTGTAGGGATAAGTGAAACTAGATAGGGATTGTGCAAGCGGATTTGGATGTGTAAGGTTCTGATGAAATTTGGAAAAATTTTCAGGGATAAGGTCTAGGAAAAATGGAATATTAAGGTCATGATGTAGGGTTTTGTTAGTTACATAGAATGATGCATCGACTATAGTTCGGAGGACTTTGGATTGAAAGGATTGAATGCGTTTAATGTTAGAAAATTTAGCTGTCCCCCAAAGTTCAAGTCCGTAGGTCCAGATAGGTTTCAGGATTGTCTTGTATATCAGTAATTTGTAGCACTAGCGGATCTAGGATTTAATTTTGGGGGGGGCTTCGGCCCGAAACCTTTTTTTCTCATAAAAATAATGATAATTACTTTGGAAAAACAGAAAGAAACTAACTACCTATATGAAATGGTGTTTAAGTGATTCCTTAAGTCCGTTTAAATGTAATTACACGAACAATAATACTTTAAGAGGTATTTAAAAAAAAAATCCATAAAACATGGTTATATTTTACCATTTGCCATAACATCGACTTCAACTGGAATTGTCAGAAATATTAAAAATAGTCTATGGAATATTTAAAAAAAAAATAACAGAAACAGAATTTTAGCGGCGCTAATTGTTCAATGGAATATGTTACTACTACCGCAAACAAAAAATATATATTCTGTTTAACATCTTCTCCGATTCAAAACTCTTATGTATATATATATATATATATACCTTTTTACATCTTGTATCTAGAATAATTAGTTACTTTAATAGACATTTTTAAAACGTTAAATAAAAATGTAGTGCATTATTTCTCAATACTGTTAAATGATCTTTCAAGTGGGATGTTTTTCTTGAACTGTATTTAATTTATACTCAATTTTCGAGTGTAACTTGTCTAATGTACAAGTATATCAGAGTACGTCTTTTATTTTCTGATTTAGTTATTTATTCATTTTTCAGTATCAGATAATACGACTGGTGGAGGAAATACAGACACAATAAGCGAATTTTGCGTCAGTTATAAATGAAAAGAAAACAAAAATATTATATTTGGCGGAAAAAAAAATAGATAGGGATAACAAAGATAAGATATAACAGGAAATTTACGTAACCATAAATTATATTTTAGAAAAGGCAAACCATTTATAAAGTTTTTTTTTTGTATTTGTATTCGAAAATATTTACTTGTTTATTCATATCTCGGCGAGGAGTTTACGAAAGAAACCCTTTGTTTATATATCATATAACTATATACTTTGGAACTATATAAAAGTCCATCTACTTTAAACTTAAACAATATTCGGAAACTGATTCATATTGATTTGTATTCGTGTAAGTTGTCGTAACTGTTTCACTGTCCTTAAAATTTATTTACAAAACTATACCTAATCCTTCATCATCCGGGTTTTATCGAAAACGGTTCGGTAGTAGAGACGAAAATCTCGAAAAAATTAATCAAAACGAAATAACTAAATCATTCAATGCTTTATTTTACAATAATTTATGGTTAACATTTACTTCATTTTTTCATCTTTATGGAAAATAATATCGACTCTCGTGGATTACTTCTTTGTAACGCTGCTAGGCCGGGTTCAGTTGAGTACCTTAAATAAGTTCAGGACCCAATTGGAGTACTCTAGAAGAGATTGTCGATACTCAATTCATCTCTCCCACAAAATCTTTGTATGGCGTCTCAAAATATTTTAAGCGGCTGCAGCTGAAACCAAAAGTTTATTGATTCCCCCCTTGGCCTACTGAGTTATTCCATCCCGGGGAGGGGAAATTAGAGCTATGTTCTTTAAAAGGAGAGGGATTCCTAGCCCACATTATCATATTTATGAACCGTCACCCCTCCTTCTCTCCGGGATGGGAAGTGGTACAGCCGATTCAGGGGAAGAAGAAACGTCGGCTAAAAGGAGAAAGTTGTATTATCAATTACCCAGAAGCCGGGGGTGAATCATCCTTCTCTGGAAGCCGAAATCTTCCGTCCGAAGAAACATTTAGCCGGATGCCAGTGATTGAAATGAGGAAAGTTTTTTTTTTTTAAAGCAATAACCGTGGATAAGGGAAAGGTCTGATTAATTAAAGACTATTATAGTAATGGCCAGACAAGACAGAAATTAAAAAATGGAGTGTCATGATATATACGGTGTGTACATCTTAATGGTGTCACGAGAATAGATTATACAAATATTCATTCGTACTCTTGATCGTGAGGATTCAAGGTTACGAAATGAATAATGAATTACAGTCCGCGGTACATACCCCATTTTATTGCATTTTTAACATCCGCCTAAAACTTCGTGAATAGCTTCATCTCATCGTAACCTAGAACATTTTTGTTTACGATAAGTGGCTATATCGGCCAAACGGCTCAATATTTTTGTAGGCCTATATATATTTTTTTTATTTTGTGATAAAATTACCTTACGATTTATGTGGAAAGCAAATGGGTATTAATGGTTTTTTAGTAGTACCTCATTAATTTAATGAAAAACCACTCTATTTAAAAGGATTTTCGTAGATGAAAAATTTGTAGGTTACGATAAGATGAAGGGTTGGGCTGGATGTTAATAAGTTCATAAAAAGGGGTCTGTACCACGGACTATTATACAAGCAATTTCTGTCCATATGGTTTTTGCAAAATAAATCTTGAAAGGAGGATTTGGCTCAATATTTTATGATGAGGGTTTTTAGTATCAGTAATCATCGATTTACGTAATCCTTGACCCGACATTATTATTTTGAAGAAAATAAGTAAATAAGAAAGAAGCACGGGACATAAAGAAACTGAAGCCATTTAAAATTCGTATATATTTATTAATTAACATCGTAACCTAATTAATTAAATTCATACTTCATACTGGCAGGTAGATGACCTATTAAGATCCTACGACAACAACAGCAGACCGAAACCCTCGTTGGAGTTTGTTTGAAACCTTCAGGAAAAAGCGTAGGGAACCCCGAGGATATTTCATCCACCTCATGAAAAAAACTGTCAGAAAGTGCTCTTTGTTATAATGCAAGAGGAAGGCGAAGCAGGTAGTGGCTACAGCCCACTATGGGAATGGGAATTGAGTCACCGCTTCTTCTATTATAGTCAGTCGGCGATTCTCTCTGTTCATTCTCCAGTTCCCAGGATTTTCAGATAAACCTTATATCCCAATAAATCATATCCCTTGTTTATAATTTTAAACCATCTTCAACTATTTCTTTTAAATAGTCAAGTGGGCAACAAATTAAAAAAAAAATTAGGAAACTTCACAATTTACTTTAACGTTGTGTATTGTTTATTTATTTATTTATCAGTTCTTTTCCCATTTTCCTCAACAAATTTCTTATTTTCGCAATACCTTTCCTTAATTTTTGTAAGTAGTTGCCTTATATTTTACTAACTTTTGTCAAAACGATTCTCGAACTATGAGACTAACCTTACTACTAGATAGGTTAGTTTACCTAGGTCTCGTTATTAAGTAAATAATTTCATAAAAGTAAATAGTTGTTTATATCCCTAATCTATATTATTATTAACCATTTTTAACTATTTTTTCTTTAAATAGTCAAGTAGGCAATAAATTGAAGAGAAAAAAAAGTGGAAACTTCAAAATTGTGTTTACAATCTGTTGTGTTTATTTGTCATTAATTTTTCCATTTTTCTTAACAATTGATTATTTTCGCAATAATTTTCCTAAATTTTTGTATGTAGTTGACTTATACTTTTTTAACTTTGGTCTAAACGATTTTCAGTCAGTAGGAAGTAATTATTATATCTCCGTTTTTCTCTTGATGCCCAATATTATGAATGACAATGTCCAAATAAGCATATCTATGCTGTTTCTTTGTTTACAACTGATCTAAATTGGTGTCAGAAACGATAAGTAATGATCAGTGATGATTGAACGTGTAAGGGTCTTCATAATCAAAGCGATCGCGGGCAATCTTGGCACTTCTTGTGACGTTCATTCATGAATTACCGTGTAGGGTCTGCTTATAGTCAGTCGGCGATTCTCTCTGTTCATTCTCCAGTTCCCAGGATTTTCGGATAAACCTAAATGTGATGATCAGTCTCAATTCAGGCCTGTGGTAAAGCTTATTGACAGAAAATTTCTATCTGCTATTAAAATGTCGATCATTTTTTGTAACAGTATTTTCAATTTAAACATCTTATTCAAATATTATCGCAAGGTTTTTTTTTTCAAAATTAAAGACACTACTTTTATGCCTTTTAGATAATATAGGCGCAGACTTTCAATTCTGAATGAGGGAGAAGGGGAGAAGAACAAAAAAAAAAAAAATAAATAAATAAATGGCTGGAGCTTTTATTATATGTTAAAATTCAAAATAATTATTGTGAAACGAACAAATATAATATTTAGTGTTTGAAATTGATTGGTTTATATGTTTGTATATTTTATTTTTTGTTTTACTTATGATATATACTTGAAAATATCTAAAAAAAACAACTTGAATATGTGACGTATTGGTATAGATTAAACAATGGTGGGAGGTGAGACAGCCTTCAGTCGGGTAAAAAGTGAAAAAGTATTCTTGATTTCTTAGTGCGTACAACCTCAAATAAAAATACAACGTGTTTCACAGTCCGACTAGTTCGCCGCAGAAAATTTGATAAGAATATCAAGTGAAAATTGATGGGTGAATGAATTATAAAATTCTAGGACATGTTTATATATATATTATTATCTTTGAATATAAATGACAATTTAAATAAAAGTAACATGTATGTATCAACAGGGGGCGGGGTGGCCGAATGGGCTAAAGCGTGTGCACTGCACCGCGAGTTGCCTGGCAACCGGATAAGAGATTTGAGAAGATTAAAAAAGTGAGTTCGCATCCCGGTGCCAGAGGGGATTTTAAATTCCCCGCCCTCACCCTCCGGCCCAGGAAAATCCCGTATAGCCTCTAAAAAAAGTATGTATCAATAAAATAGTTACATACCTTCTAGGAGGCTCTGGCCTAGCCAGCTAGTCGACTTTTCTTGACCGGTATTAGTTTACACATTCCATTTATTCATGTAGTTTATTTATTATTAATTTTAATTTATTTTACCTCAAATTATGGGGTGAGAAATGATATTCTCATCTATTCAACATTTTTATTGATGATTACATTTGGACTATCGTCCCCCCTGCCTATGTTTAGATGTATAAGTATTTGAAATATACAAATGATTTCCAGAGATTCGGATGTTAAAATTTTTTTTTTATTCTTTAGTTCTTAACAATAGTTGGTTAACTTATGTTTCAACAGCTTAATGTTAGTGCTGCCCAAAGTCGGCCTTGGTCTTGCACTTGACAATCTTTGTTAGTATATGTTAATAATTGGTATAACCAATATACTTTAGCATTTAACTCCTATAATTTTTCATTCAGGCTTAGTTAGGTTTATCCTATCTAAAAAAATACGATAATATCTCAATAGAAATTAGCTAATAAATAACTGCAAGACTTTTGTGAGACTCTTGCACAAGACCAAGACCATGACCAAAACTGAGTTTGCAAGACCAAGACTCGTCTCGGTCTCTTATTTGGGCAACACTACTTAATGCCAGCAGAAATCCCGAAACATTGGCAACAATATTTAACGAGTAAATAATTAATTGACACACAAGAGAAAAATTCAAAAGTGACTTAAATGAAACGTTAGATTCTTTAGAAAAATCAATAGTCACTATTTTCATATATCTATTTATATGTCATAACTTTTATTATGAGTGACATTTCGATCTAAGTTTGTAGTTCATCATCAGCAATATATTGTTTTTTTATTTTTATTGAAATGTATAACATTCTGTCACAATATGAACAATGGGGAACTAAAATTAAATCCGAAATGTAAAATGTATAAATATGTTTGTTTTGTATAAAAAATAAATAAAACATAAACAATATAGATAGATAATAAAAATAAATTAAATTGTAAGAATAGAAATAATAAAAGAAATATAACTTTTAATAACGAGAATACAAGAGATAAAGGTGAAGAGAATAAAATCAATTTGGAATATAAAATTGAATGGTGTAAAATGAGAATTGACAACGATAAAGAATATGATTAAGTGAGTATGTTGAGAACAGATATTGTAATTGTCATAAGTAGGTAAGTAAGTAATTAGCATAAACAGTGCCGGTCTTCGACATTTGACACCTGCAAGAAATTACATGAAGAGCGCAGTACCAAAATATAAAAATCTGTCTAAAATTAATAGTTTAACATGTGGTGTATCACCTTATTTTTTAATTAAATTTCCTGTGATATATATAAAATTTAGTTGATTTGTTATTGGAAAAAAATAATTCTGAGTGTCGAGTGGCTCTCTTTTTTTGTAATTTATTTATGCTTTTCTTTACACAACGCATATTCCTTATCTCTAGAGCCGGATTTACGCAATTCAAACCTCCATGAGCATAAATAGACTAAAGCAAAAACAGATTGTTAAGATAATTCTGTATGTCCCAAAAAAAAACGACATGGCGGAAGTTGGGAATCGCATTTGCCATAATCTAATATAATTTAAAAAAAAAAACAAAAGGAAAGAAAATAAAATGTAAAATTCGTCGAAGCAGATGGTGAATGAAGGCAATCTGTCAAAATGGTACAGAAACTATTAAATTCAATAACAACCAGAAAACAAATGTCTTGACAAACCGGCAACAAATGGATCGGGAGCAAACAAGAGGAAAAACTTTGAGAAACGATCCATATCCGCATTTGTGTTAAAATACGTACAATTAGTGACTCGATCAATCTCCACTGGCTTTAGCACCAGCGATACGGTTGAGAGAGTAGCGCAGGGTTCTCCTGGAGTCCCGGTTTTCCCTCCATAGTTGGAAGGACAAGCCTGCCTAGGAGTTGCCTCCTCTGATTGTAATTTGTATGTATATGTAGATAGGTATACATGTGTTTTTTACTTTTTTTAATTTCCTTATTTTTAAGTTATTTAATTTAATTTATTGATTATACTTTTAGATTATTATCTATTGTTATTTTGCTTCTGTTTATTTTATTTTTTTGTAAACAAAATGTGAATGTGATTCACTATACCTAATCCTTCATTAGTCTGTCCGAGTGACAGAATGCTGTATTACTCAATAAATAAATAGTTTAGAAAAAAGCAATTAGTGAAATGTGTAAACGTACCTTATATTTTTATTATTGAAGCACTGAGTAGTAATGACTCAGGTACCAAAATAGAAATTACTGCTGAAAATCCTAACTATTAATCATTCAAAATAACCTTCAGCCGACTATAATTCATCTAGGCTAGATTATTTGTAAATGGACAATTTTAAACATAAGACTCAAATCTCTAGAATGCAGGCAAAATGTCTTGATGAATTTCTTGAGACGGAAACAATCTGAATAAAATATATGCGATTAAATGATATTTTAGAGACTCAAGAGCATTGTTAAGAATTTTCTAATTACAATCTAATTATAAATATTTATTTTCTGGTGTGCGTCCTTGCGTGTAAGGTAAACACAAGCCCATTAAAGGTGAGCCCCGTCATCAAGTTTTTCTTGGAAAATCAACGTAACAAATGTTAATTAACATACTGCATAATTTAACCCTGTGTATATATTTTCTTTTTAAACATATTTTTTAGAAAATAATGTAGGAATTTCCTACTTGTTTAAAAGAATGTAGAAGGCCATGGAGTCGATGTATTTCGTAAGGCACATTTATCCATCCTGGGATATCCGTCGATATCAAAGATTTCGTTCTCGAAGAATTAATATGTGTTCCTAGAGGGAGGCGCGTAAGGCAGGATACGAATGCGTAGGACGCATTGGCTACGCATCCTGAAGGCGTGGTATCCATACGTCATTGGAAAGTACTGACACATAACTCCCTTCTCTGTCCTCATACTGGTTACTTCGCTGCCAGCATTTTCCCTTGTTTTTTTTTTAATTTCCCTTCTGATCAGTCATATTACCCCTTTCTTCTCTCAGGACGAACTTAAAAATCCCTTCCACCCAAATATATACAAAATAATACCTAATATTATTCGTAAATACTCGTTTTATGTCTGCTTTAGTTATATTATTAAATAAATAGATTAAACTGTGCTTAGATTAGTCTTTGATTGTTAAAAATTGTTTTCTTTTTTTCCCTCACAACCTTGGAATGTCCCTGAAAAAAGAACTTTTTCACTAAATTGGAAACCCTATTTTTATTCCTAAGTTAAATAAAACGAAAATGGCTAAGTAGTCACGTTATTGAAACGTAAGCTATGTGTAACTTTATCAATATCCATTATTTTTTCGTATTGATTTTATTTCATTTATTTTCAGCTTAAAAAAGTAAATGCCATAAACTTAAAATATATGTATTAAAATTTGTAGGTAAGGACTTCAGCTTAGTAGTAATAATGAAACCACACATTTGGTCACTTTAGTCCTACTTTATTTGTTTTTTTACATCGATGTTTCAGCCCTTCGGCCATTTTCCAGGGAAAGGAACCTTTAACAAATAAAATCACAGCCTAATTACATTTGCTAATTATTTTCATTCAATACTTTATTTTACACACCTATTTTTGGACTGAATTGCCCTTGTCAACTTCATCTAATTAGTCAAACACTAAAACCTTCCTTTATAAGGTTTATTTTAAAACCTCATTAATTTTCAACAATGCCAAATTTTAAATTTCTATTATTAAAACAATCTGCATGCATTGCTAAAATAGTTCATAAATATTACATAAAAATAAATACAATACACAGCTCTATTATTAATTCACCCTTTTAAAAAACATAATTTGTATTTTTGACATTCAATTTTATAACTCATTACACCATTTTTATATTTCAAATTTAACATAAATTA
Source organism: Nezara viridula (assembly GCA_928085145.1). Classification (NCBI taxonomy): domain Eukaryota; kingdom Metazoa; phylum Arthropoda; class Insecta; order Hemiptera; family Pentatomidae; genus Nezara; species Nezara viridula. The sequence continues at coordinate 106,094,132 of OV725079.1, read as the reverse complement.
TGCCAAAAATATACCTATATATTAATTAGCAAATATAAGTAGGCTGTGATGATTATTTTATTTGCTAAAATTTTTTTTCGCTTGATAATGGACTAAGGGCTGAAACGTTGATGTACAAAATCAAATGAAGTAGAACTAAAGTGATCAAATATGTGGTTTTATTATGTCATATATATTATTGAAGGGAAAATGGTACTAAATTTATTTTAATAAAAAAATGGATCAAAATAATGAAGATATTGCAGTTAAAAAGCGAAAATCTTTGCAAGAAAAGAAAGAAAATATTAAACTAACGCACAGTGGGTTGAAACATTCGATTCCCCTGTACATGTGTTTTACAGGTAATAATTTTAAACTCATGATATAATTTTAGTAAAATTATTAACATATATAATTTATCGTACTGAATTCAACAGTTTGTGGAATAATGTTAAAGCTATTTTTTTTCTAGCATCTAACTAAGTCAATTTAAAATCAACCAAATCTAAATAAAAAAAATTAAATACAATGTTAAACTTGAAATGAAAATTTTTTGCATACATATATTTTAATAAAAAAATGTATCAAAATAATAAAGATGTTGCAGTTAAAATGCGAAAATCTTTGCAAGAAAATAATGGAAATATTAAACCAACGCACAGTGGGACGAAACATTCGATTCCCTGTACACGTGTTTTACACCCAGATATTCCCATGTAATAATTTTAATGAAGTTAATAGTATATATAATTTATCGTACTGAATTTAACAGTTTGTGGTATAATGTTAAAGCTATTTTTCTAGCTTCTCCTGAATCCTGAACTAAGTCAATTTTAAATCAACGAAATCTAAATAAATACAATGTTAAACTTGAAATGAAAATCTTCTGCACCGCATTATTTTAAGAAATGCATAGAATAAAAATACTCGACCTGAGAAAATATTTAATAATTAGGACAAAGATATCTTATCCTTGTAGAAGTATATTTGATCAAGATTCATCATATTAATAAAAATACGTAAAATTTGATTAAACGAATAGACTGAGAGTTGCCAAGGTAAGGCCGAAACGCGCAGAATCATGTTTTTCATTCATGATTCATCTGTTATATTTTTAGTTATTTTTTTCCTTTTCACTGGTCTTCATCTTTTTCTATACAGCGATCTATTTCTCATATTTCTTATTACTCCATTATATTTCTAGTGGTGGATATTTTAATCAAATTTTTTAGAACGTGATCCTACAAAGGACTCCTCAAGATACAGGTGCATTGTATCTCCATCATCACATATCAGGCCTATGATTAAGTTTTTAGGTAGAATATTTTACATTTTATTTTAAACATAAAAATATATTAATTTTAATGACAAAATTATTTGGTAAAATTTATTTTATATAACTGGTTAAAAACCAGTCAACAGCAATCATATTAAACGATGGGGATTAATTACAATAATGCCGAAAATGTTTTGCAAGGACAATTAAATAATAAAGGTAATAAATAATAAATAATAAAGGCCCCAACAATTAATTATGTTCATTATATCATTATAGTGCTTACCTATCATAATCTATTACTTCAAACATTTTTGTATGCCAAAGAAAATAATATCCTAAAGCCAAAGAAAGCGGTTCTTATAAAAAAATCTTCTAATAATTATAAATAATTTATAATTATTGAATTGAATTATTTGTTATGTGACAGTTATTTTCCGTTCACTAATTATCCGCACTAATTAACGAAAAATATTCAAGTTTTCTTTTGTCCACCCCGTCTGGTTCCTTCCCGTCATGGTCCCCTAAAACCGGTTCGAAGGATTCCAAATAAGTTCGTGTGGGAAAAACTTTTTAAAGAACAGAGTTTATTTGCACTTCAAGACTTTTGCACTAATTTTATTCAAATACAAAAGGGGGGATATATTTTAATAAAAACTGACCCTTAATAATAGCACAATATAGAACATTAGAATAACTCTTGTGCGACATAAAACATGAAATAACAAGGTAATAAAAATATAAGTAATGGAAAAAAGTGTATTTAATAAATATATATATAGAGTGAATAAAGCATAAAATAGTTTATATAGGTTAAATAGATCACAAAAAAAAATAATAATACATTAAATATTTAAATATATAATTTATTATATATATATATATATATATATATATATATAAAGTTAAAGTAATGTTGCATCATCTAAGGAAATCCAGATAAAACAATAATTTCTCCTCCAGGAAATCTTGTGGAATTGATTATGAAAATTGAATTAAAAAACGAATGAAAACTCGATTTCTTTAATAACAGTTGGAAAATATTGCAAAATGTGTCATCGCTATATAATCTCTTCAAGAAAATATTTAAAATTAAAAAATAATTTAAATAACTTACTTATCACTTGAAGCAAATAATGTAAAATCTAATCAGAAGAGTACGTAAAGAGAAGATAAAATAATTTACGAAAAAAAATAAGGATTTAACAGATAATAAAATACTTAGAAATTTTAATAAAAAGTTAGAAATTTTAGGTCTTTAATTGAATCCATCCAAAATTTACCAAAAGGTGAGGTTTTAACGGATCGGAACAAAAATCAACTATTGAAATCTAGTCGTTAGATAAACCAAAATTGACTCATTATACAAAAATATACAGTAAATAAATAAACTCAGCAATACTATAATGGTATGCTAAATTTAAATAAATTTGCAGGAACTGTCTGAAAGCTTCTTTTTTCTTTTTTTAAGTTGGAGTGTTAATTAAAATTGAATAGAAAATTAATTGACAGGGAAGATGAGATTAAATGACAGGGAAAGAGGGCCCTCGTGCCACTTAAACACTTAATTAAAAATGAAAAAAAAATATTAAGACTGTGGCATCTTGAGACTTGTAAATTTCTTATTCCAGTTTTAATTAATGTAAGAATTTTAGCATTGGAATAAAAAAATACTGTTTAAAATAAATTATTACTAAACGTACAATAAGAAATTTTCAAAAATAAAGTACTCAGTAATAGATTTTCTTGTCTCTAACATAGAAATTCTTAATGGATGTTATCGGCATTTGTTAGCAGTCTATTTATATCCAATCATTAAACAATATTATGTCAAACAATGAAGGCCATTGTTAATACTGTAGCATTACAAACATTTTGGTAAAAATAAACTTCCATCAAGAATATTATCTAGTAGAGAAAGGGCGTTTTATTAACACTATAAAATGTTCCTCTGATGTATTATGTTATAATTAGAGTTTATAACGTAACTAAACTGTTAATATGCAAAATGTTTAACTTACATTAGTATTTTATCTTAACTTCAACAATATTATTCTCAAAATCAAAATTTTGATTGTTCCAATTTGCACACCATTGCGTCCGAATTCCATTTTTTTTTTTTTTTTTTTTTTTTTGTTTGTGGATCCAATCATATGAGAAACTTACAACCAGGGAACGAATTTTGTTGGGTGTGATCTTAGTAAAATTACTTCCATGCTCAACCATTGACTGAGAAACAGTACTTATAAAGTAGTGAAACCCATAGAAGGGCAAATGCTACTTTGAGTACTGTGTACCGAGTAATTTACTCAAGTACTGGCCTTTTTTGGATACCAAAGAATTTACTTACTGCTTCGTTTGATGTCAAACTATGAACTGAGGTAAGGATTGAATTTTCAATAGCGATTCAATTTGAGTAAAATACTTCGTACTCCGTTCTCAGAGTAGCATTGGTCAATGTCTGCTGAAACCCGAGAACCTTCATGTGTTGTAGATGTTACAGATTTTTCTTCTCCCTTCTCTTTTATCCTCAATATTCTGACTAGAGATGTGGTGCTAGTGATGTCAGTTTTCTTTAAGGCATTTTCTAGAATAGATTTACGTACTACTCAGTGAAGTGCAGAACCCGAGACACCTCCATGGGCTGTAGTATTGCCATTCGGTGGCTGGCCAATATATTATGACACAAAAAAAAAAAAAAAAAAAAATAGGTAAACGCATACATTTTCACTTGATACATGCTCATGCATCTGAAGATAGTTATTAATATATATTCAAAAAATATAATAACATAGAGCTACTTAATTTTCAGTTATTTATCTTATGGTTCGTAACGGAGAAGAAGATAGGAGGCTCAGATAGCGCGGTATCTGGGTCAATGCCCTCCTTCGTCACATTGATATTTTAATGTTTTATTTATACAATAAATAATTTATATAAATTGTAACATGGCAATTGGTTACGGTTATTTATGTAACAGGTGACTCTGAAGAGACACTTTTCTTCATGCGATTGGGAATACCAAAGGAAATCGCTTGAAAAGTCCAAGGAGAGGCTTTTTGTCGTAATGCATCGGGGATAACCTCGTATTTTGGACCTAGTCTACCTGGGATAATATTCTCACGTTCACGGTCATAATCTATCATATAGGGGTAGGAGTAGAGAGATTGATGTCTAAATTGTTTTATAACACCTGTAAATCGAGATACAATAACCAATTGTATCTGCTGCTGAACTGGACTTAGGTTAAGTTAGTACTTTTAATTATTTTGCCTTGTTTATCTCTCTCTCTCTCTCTCTCTCTATATATTATATATATATATATATATATATTATATATATATATATATATATACAGATATATTCTTGTTTGTAATACTCATGCACTTATTATGTTTATAATTAAGATAATATTGAAGAAACATTTTATTTTGTTAGTAGTAAAGCGACTTATATTATATTTAATTGTTTTTATATTATATATTCTTTTTTTAATATCTAACGTATGATAATAGAATTATCTATTAACTATTAATGTTAATCTGGTCATAAAATATTTATGTTTTATTTTAATAATAGTATAAAAACATAATTTTGTAAATCCAAAAGCGATTATCTTTTGTGCTAACGAGCTTACGAAGGTACGAGAAGATTAAGCTCTGAATTGCGTTGAGAAACCTAAAAAATATTATGTATAAAGAATCATAGAAAATTTCGTATACTTTTATTGACTGTATGATACCTTTAAGGTATCTTAGTGTCTATCAACTAATATTTTTCACTGACCTAATTCTAATTTAAATTTTACGCACTCTCACAATATTGCTTATACATTAATACAAAATTAATATTTTTTTTATGTAAATACTTTAAATATATTCTGTTTCTTATATCTGTGACCTGGAGAAAAAAGACACCATTTCCATTTTTTATTAAATAATTTAGTAACTAAGAAACAAATTTTAATAGCTCAAAGTTATGGAACATTGGCTCCTCTGAACAATAACAAAAATGGACGTGGTGCTCTTTTCCTCCGGGGTACGTATAAATATAGATAATTTAAAAAAAAAATCTGCCAACTGTGTGTCAAGCAGGTAGAAGTTAATCGTGCTAAAATTTAATGTGAAAAAGCAGACTTATAACTACTGCAATGTATTCAAACACTTTTCTATACATCGATTTCTTTATATTCCTTAGTTGCCGCTATTTTCAAACTGTGCAAATATAAATATACGCTATTTTTACTGACTCTGCGACGTTCAGGATGATCTGAATTTTTTCTATTAATATTAGATAGTTCTCTCATAGCCTATATTCACACACACACACAAAAAACTAATATACATAAATAAATAAATAACTGACGAAACTACAGTGACTAAACATTTATTTGAAAAATAGACAACAAATCACAAAGTATAAAATTTGATTTAAAAATACCGAGGCACTCATAAGAGATAAATAAAATATATGTGTTACAGTGATTTAACTGATTAAAAAATTGCGTCATTCAACTGTACTGTTTAGAAAATTAGCACCAACTGCAGATAAATTCTTGAGCCTTGTTGTTGAAATAGAAATTATTTGCGTATTTTCAAATTGAAGGAATAATGTGATAACAACCATGACGTTATCAATACATGTGAACTGACGGACATATTTTTCTATTATCTTGAAAAAACTAGAAACCAAATGAGCGAAACCTGCTGATATACTTTAATTAGAGATTCTCACAGAATATTAAAACATTAATTCTAATTATCAAACATACATGTTCAGAGTATTTATAAAATCTATATTCAATGACTTACCACGACGCTCGTAAGATTTACTTTTCTCTACGATCACATGTAGGCCACGAAAAAGATAATTCCGCATCATTTTTACTGTAATTTTAAAATAGAAACAAAGGCGAACATAAGAGATTTGTCAGAGTAAGATATGTTTGTTCTGTTAATCAATTTATTTTTATTTATTTTTAATTTATGATATTTACAATTGTATTAATAAATAAAATACATTTAGTAAATTTGATAACAGGAAATAATAACATGAAATCACTTGTTGAGAAACTACAAACTGGTAGCACTCTAATAATCAATTTATGAATCAGTAGAACATCGGATGTATGTTTTTTTTTATTAAATGTCCTATATATATATATAATAATAATAAAAGGCTTAGCGAACCCGGAGGTTCGATGCCGACACCACCAATCGCTTATTGCACACCTCCCTCCATCGTTCGCCGTCCAAACCCAGTCCCTTCAGATCGGCTTTAATGCAATCTTCCCACCTTCGCTTCGGTCTACCCCTCGGACGCTTACCATTCGGCACAGCAAATATTAGCCTTTTAGGAATTCTCTCGTTACTAAGTCCAACAACTTTACAAGCCCATTTGATTTGCCGCGATGAAATTATCTCAATTATATTACTCGTATACAGTTCACGCAATTCGGCGTTGTGTAACCGTCTGAACTCTCCAGTTAACTCATCCTTCTTCGGTCCGAATATTCTACGCAATACTTTATTTTCAAAAACCTTAAGACGCTGCTCATCCCTTAATGTAAGTGGCCAAGTTTCGCACCCATAAAGAACTGTAGGCAAGATAATTGTTTTATAGATTCTAATTTTTAAGTTTCGGGACAAGAGGCGCAAACTAAGTAGTTTTGTCACAGAAAAATAACAAGCATTTCCCGCCTTCAGTCTAACCTTAAATTCTTCTTCAATTTCGTTTTTTCTAGTTATCGTAGAACCTAGATACCTAAACTTATCTACCTGTTCAAACATATTACCATCTATATCGATATCACTAGTAGTATCGCCATTTTTGCAGCTAACCATATATTTTGTTTTATCCACGTTTATTTCGAGTCCTGGTTCTTTACCGGCTTTCATTAACGTTGTCGTATTTAGTTTTATAGTTTCAAGGTCTTCGCTTAACAGTACCAGATCATCCGCATAGCCCAGCACGGATGTTGTCCCACCCCGATCCAACTCTTTCTCGGTACGCATTACCTCCCTAATGGCATGTTCTAATGCCAAATTGAACAGGACAGGCGAAAGGGAATCACCCTGTTTTAAACCCGAACGAACCTCAAATTTTTCGGACAGATTATTACCGATTCTAACTTTATTGAGTGTCTCCGTCAAGCACATCCTGACTATATGACCACTCTAAGGCGTCCTGCACAGCAGACTCTCTGGTTTGCAAATGGTGTGCCTGCCCAGGTCACATAGCTAAGGAGTGCCCAAGAAAGAAGGAAAGGGCAGAACCGATTTGTGCGAATTGTGTACGAGAAGGGAAACAGAAACACCTGGCCAAGCACCAAGCGGGCTGTCAAACTTTCCCAGTCCATTTAAAGAAGACCCAAGAACTAGCGAAGAGAACCAAGTATGAGTAACAAGATTACTATTCTACAACTTAATATGGGCCGACGGCGTCTTGTGTCTGATGAGCTACGAGCTCTAGCGCATCGCTATGACATTTTCGCGGTTCAAGAACCAGGTTGCTATAGGAACATGGTCACGGGGTTTGGCCTCACGTCAAGGGTTATAGCCTTGAGCAGTGGAGAGGGGAGGCCCAGGGCTGCTATAGTTATCAATAACCCCAACCTTGACGTGATGGAACTGAGGCAGTATACCATGGCGGGCCGTGCTTTATGTTACATAAGATGGGGCAGGATTGCTTTTACACTGATATCTGCCTACATGCACGATAGAAGAGATGTTGAAGAGGATATATCCGCCATGGAAACGATCTTACAAGGTACAAGAAACGTGATCGTCTGCTCAGATGCCAACTCCTGGAACACGGTCTGGGGGTCCAATCGAACAGACAGAAGAGGCGTCAAGCTGGGTGAATTTATTGCTAGAAACCAATTGGTGGTGATAAATGATCCATCTGCTACACCTACCTTCTCTGGAGGTAGAGGGCAGAGCTGGATAGATATCACTCTAGCTTCACCAACGCTACCTAGATACATCTTCGATTGGACACTCAGATCAGAGACGAGTTCGGACCACAATGCGATTGCATTTGGCCTGGTAGATGATCCAGGATGTTCCTATGGCAACGTGAAGGGCTATTTGACCAGAAGAAGTGAATGGAATGTCTTTCGGTGCATGATGGAGGGTGAAATGGTCGACGAAGAGTGGGAAGTTGAGGTTTCAGAAAACACCGATGACCTAGACTACAGGGTGTCAAGGATTACTGATGCCATCCGTGATGCTGCCGAGAACTCCCTCCAGCACCGGAAGACGAGGGCTCGACCTGTCCCGTGGTGGACGCCGGCCTTAACAGCTATGAAGAGAGACCTCTACAAGGCATGGCGGTCGTACCAGAGGTGCACATGCGACGAGAGGCGCACTGCACTTCGTAACGAGTATAAGTCCATGGCCATGGTATACCGAAATGAGGTTCGTTCACGAAAGCGGAAGTCTTGGGACGATTTTATCGTCGAAGAATCTTCAAAGAATCCTTGGGGTATTCCGTATAAGGTGGCTCTGGGCAAGTTGACTCCGCTGCAAACGATAGCGGCGATGAGGCATGAAGATGTCCATGCTACTACCTTAGAAGAGACCGCTAATTTCTTCGTCAAAGCGACTTACCCCAAGGACGACCCATCTCAAGACACCCAAGAGGAACATTTTGTGAGACATACCACGGTATACCCGCCAGGCACTGACTTTTGCTCACCATGGGACGCAGATGATATTCGTATTGCCGTGGGTAGGCAAAAGAATGGCCGCGCTCCAGGACTTGATGATATAGATGCAGCGATCCTAAAGAACAGTATCTCCTATATTGAAGAGCGACTTTTAGGAATCTTTAATGATTGTTTAGATAGGGGATACTTCCCAAGGAAATGGAAGATCTCTGATTTGAGACTCCTCTACAAGGGAGGAGGCAGGGATAAACAACTTCCTAAGTCATATAGACCAATTTGTCTCCTCCCTGTGATGAGTAAGGTCCTGGAGAACCTCATGATGACCAGGTTACGGCCAGTTCTCAATCAAGCAAGCCATCCACGGCAATATGGCTCTACCAGAGGCAGAGGAACCGCTGATGCTCTGCTGAGAGTTCGCAGAGATGTTGAAGAAAGGGCGGAGCGATACGTCATGCTGCTCCTTTTTGATATATCCTCCGCCTTTGATAGTTTATGGTGGCCCTGCGTACTCCAGCAGCTGCAAAAATATGACGCTCCCAGCAACCTATATGCCCTCGTAAGGAGCTATCTTCAGGACAGGCGAGTGAAGATCAAAGGCAGCTATTACGAGGTAGAAGCTTCCGTAGAGAGGGGATGCCCTCAGGGATCAGTACTTGGTCCTGCTCTATGGAAGCTGGTTTTTGATGAGTTGCTGGGAGTGCTTGAAAATGAGCGGTTCTCTGCCACTGCCTATGTTGACGATCTAGCTGCTGTGGTGGCATCCAACAGCAGGGCGGGGATCAAACTAGCAGCAGAGCGATGTGCCAACCTTGTAGCCAGATGGTGTGAGGGAAAGAAAATGCGTATGGCTGCTGAAAAGACGCAAGCCATCCTCTTGAAAGGCACGACTGATAGAGCACACCCCATTAGCATGGATATAGAAGGTCAAATAATACGCCCAAGTGAGGTGGTAACATATCTTGGTGTAAGGTTAGGAAAATGCCTAAATATAACACCTCACTTGGATTATCTAGCAACTAAGGTGACCCAAGCCTTGAACGGACTCAGTCGTGTTGGGGGTGCATTCTGGGGCCTCAGATACCCCGCAACGATGACGATCTATAAAGGTGTTGTGCTGGGTATCTTGAGGTATGCATCTCCCTCCTGGTATAGGAACCTCACACAGCGACAGCGAAAAAGGTTGGCGTCGATCCAGAGGATGGCCCTGTTGCGTGTCACCAGAGCATTTAGGACAACGTCACATGAAGCAGTGCAGGTCCTAGCGGGGGCGGTACCTCTCGACCTCCTCCTGCGAGAAGATGTGACCAAGCATAAATACAAGAAAGAAGGCTTGGCTGGAGTTCCAGAAAATCTGCGGGTGAGGATTGTGGAAAGTCCCAACAAATGGAAGAAGATAATCCGGGAGGATACGATTGAGGAATGGAGCCGTCGGTGGGTTGCTACCCCGAAAGGGAGTACTCTCAGAAAATACTTCCCCACCGTACAGTCGCGGTTAGATGCACAATGGATCCTCCCGGACTATTGGATTTCACAGTTCCTCACGGGGCATGGGGGTTTTCGAGCTAAGCTACATGGCTTTGGCCAGGACATAGATCCCCAATGCCCCACTTGTGGAGTTCTGGAGACTGTCGAGCACGTGGTCACGGCCTGCACTGCATTTGAAGGAATAAGGGCAACGATGATGAGAACCGCAGGAATTTACGTCCTAACAGAGGATGAACTTCCTCAGTTGGTAAGTAAGGAGAACTTCCCTCGGTTCAAGAAATTTATTTATGACTGGAAGGAGGCAGTGGGTCCAGCCCACTTCAACATCGGAGCACGGAGAAGAGGACCACCACCAAGAAGACCGCCGGAAGACGGACACCCTTGATAAGACGTCACCGAAGATATATTTTAAACTGTTTCACTTGCAGTAGTATGCTGTTATGCAGTCATGCATAACAGCCCACTATTGCAAACGCCCGTATGGCCCATCAGGCAAGGTAGGGTGGAATGTAAATAAAATAAAATAAAAAAAGCACATCCTGACTAGATTTACTAATTTTTTAGGAATCCCCTGCTCGATTAGAATATTATACAGTTTCTGGCGGTCAATAGAATCGTAAGCCTTTTTAAAATCTATATACAGCTGGTGAACAATACCGTTGTACTCCAATTTTTTCTCTAATATTTGCCGTAAAGAAAATATTTGATCAATAGTCGAACGATTCCGTCTAAATCCGTATTGGTAGTATCCGATAATTTCCTCGGCGTATTCCGTGATTCGACTGGTTAAGATTAAAGTAAATATTTTATAACATACCGGAAGGAGTGAAATTCCTCGATAGTTATTACAATCCGTCCTCGGACCCTTTTTGAGAATAGGAATACGAATAGATTCTTTCCATTCTTCAGGTAATTTCTCATTCACCCAGATCTTTTTAACCAACCGATGTATTTTAGAAACTCCAGCTTCCCCGCATGCCTTAATTAGTTCAGTGGGAATATTGTCGGTTCCCGCTGCTTTATAAGATTTTAATTTTCCGATAGCTAATTCAACTTCATCTTTACTCGGTCCTTCTATCAACGGTTCAGCACTCTAGTACTCAGAGGGAGGACACAGATCATAATTTCCCGTATTTAAAATATTGTCAAAGTGATCCTTAAATTTATTCAATATGTCAACCGAATCGGTCAGAATATTGTTATTATCATCCCTAAATATTTACGTGATCTGTTTATACCTTTGTACATGTCTCGTACGTTATTTTCGATTCTATTAGTTTCTATTTCAATTATTTTATTTTTAAGATACTCCCTTTTTTTATTTTTGAGCAATTTTGTCGTTTAGTTCTTTGAGGTTCGGAAGTATTCCAGATTGTCTTCGCTAGGATAATTTAGAGCTTTTAATTTAGCGGCTTTTGGTTTTTCGCACATGTTTAAGCAATCTTCATCAAACCACGGTTTGTTATTCTTATTTTCCTTTTTTCCTAGACACGAGTTACCGACCGCTTTAATAGTAAAAAAAACAAAAAAACAAACAATAGATGCGGTTATTGGCATTAAGAGCAGGAAGATATTGTAATATCCCTAGTGAAGTTCACAGTATAGAATAGTACTATCGTTTAATGATGACTAGAAATGTATAATATCGAAATTTTAGCAGTATCTGACTGTTTTTGGGATAGAAATTGGAATAGGAGGGATTTGAATGTGGATATGGAGGGGGAATGCCGAATTTTGATAGGTAGAGTATTCCAGAAATTGACAGCGCGAGCTATAAAGGAATTCTGAAATGAGGCAGATCTGTGCGAATATATATATCTTTTCCCAACGACGATTATCCATTAAAAATCCATAACCCAGGAACAGTTCTTTTCTATTAAGAATATTAAACACTTGACAAGAATATAAATACCATTCAACTACCTTTAATTCATTTTAGCATATTTTGTACCATGGTTGTCCTATCTGCTATTTTTATCATGAGCAATTGTCAGTAAACCAATCTCATCTAGCCTCCAATTCAAGGAGGTTTCACGGCGCCATCAAAATTTTTCAGGGGGGACATATTTTGACGCGGTTTAAACATTTGAGGGAGGCGTATTTCGACGTGGTTGTGAATATTCGGTATGAAACTTTCAAATAAGGGGGCAAGGGAAAAACATGTAACAGACCGCAGCAAGCGTAATTTTATATGACCTACGATTTTAAAAATTTTACTTGAGCCTGCACTGTTTTTAAGAAAAGTGAGCAATAAAATCTCTCCAGAGGAGGGAGAGGGAGGTTCCTGCGCCATAGGCCTGGGGATGGGGAGGATATATATATATATATATATATATATATATATATATATATATATATTATATATATATATGTATATTGAATACATCTATACAAATATATCAATACCTTGACAGTTACTGATGGTCAAGTAAGTAAAGAATGGGCACAGAAATAGAGCAGAGTGAGCAGAACCCTTAATTGAGGAGCAAACTATAAGTTCTGGAATAACAAAACTGCATGTAAAATGTTCAACATGGAATGTATTAACATTAGAAAAATAATGTTTCTATTGATGTTTGGATATTTTCTTACCAACATTCAATACCAACCTTGTATAAATTACCTGATTGATAATTTTTTTTTTAAATATTTAAAAAAATATATATATTTACTGACTAAATGTGTTTATGGTTGTGGTTGTAATTTAATATTTTAATTTGGAATGAAATCATTTTACATATTATTATCATAATTCCTACTTGTCTTAATCATTCCCTTACCTTTTCCTCATGGTAAGTGGTTTTCCCCTGGTGATTTTCAAAGTATCTTGATGTTGTTCATCCCATTTCTTCCAAGAAGCAATTTTACCAAAACATTTCCGTCTGGAGAAGAGAAAAATAAAATAATATTTATGTTTTTTATTCCGAAACCATCAATGCATTGTTTATAGTACCAACTAACTTGAAGAAAAACATCTTTTTAAATATATTTTAAATAGAAATTTCTACTGATCAATGAAATAACAGTTTTCTTTTTTTCTTTTTTTTTAAGTTTACCCATAACTAATTCTTCACCAACACCTCTTAGAATTACTGACAGTCTTTTAGACTGCTATCGAGAAGAATACTATAAGTAGTAGCATTGATCGGCGTAAAGGAGTAGCCCTGGAAACAGGGCCCAAAAATTGGCCTTATCGCAGGCGAAGGTTTGATTGTAAATTACGAAAGTGTATGTTATTCAGATTAAAAAGAACGTTGTCTGCCGTTCTGCTGATTTAAAGAATATTAGGCCAGTAATTTGAGGATCGTAACGGGAAAACCATGTGAAAAAAAAACTTCCTATTTATTTAACTTGTATATATAAATGGGTTTAGACATGTAAAAAAAAAAAAAAAATTGTTAACGCGGGCCACCAAGTAAAAATTTTTTAGAGACAGATTTATTCTTTTTTTCACCTATCGCTGTTGAGAGGTGGAAAAGAGGCTTGCATTTAACAGGCTCATAACAAAAATAACTCGGTAGAATAGACACACATACTGAAAATCACGTTTATCTTCATTACCAATTTCTAACCATCGGGGGATTACCGACTTTGTTCGGAGTAAATGACCTAAATTAAATTAGTAGTTAATCACTGGAAACAAAATTTGATCCTCTACAATCTCGATTGTGTGGGTTTTTCTCTTAAGAAACTCATTTCCTAGTTGAACTGCCATTTATAGTCATTTGTTTCATTTTTTGACACGTAACCAAATTATAAAGTTTATATATTCTTTCGACACAAAATTTAACGCTTTTTAATTGTTTAAACGTAGATGATGAATAGTCAGGACGCAGTCATTATACAATTTCGTTTTATTTGTGCCAACCCCTTGAAAGCCTTCAGTGCTCGAACCACGCCCTGATGATGACCCACATGTTTGGGTTGAAACGTTGGCACAATAAAAAAAATTGTATAATGACTGCATCCTGACTATTTATCACCCATGATATTTAGAACAGTGTACTAGCTTCCTTCATTAATTGTTTAAACAGTACATTTTCAGCTTCGATGAATCGTTTAGGAGTTATAGGTGAAAAAAACAAAAAGGTATCGAAAAAATATGACTTTTTAGGCTGTAAAATATTTTCCCTTTGTGGCTAGCGTTAGCAATTTCCTTTTTTACATGTCCAAACCCATATATACAAGTTAAAAAAATAAATTTTTTTTACTCAGAATAAAATACACTTTCGAAATTTACAATAAAACCTGCGGTGAGGTTGATTTGTAAATTTGTAAAACTGCGAGTTCGAAGTGATTGGAAATAGTTCCCTTTTTCATGCCCATTGAGTTATATCATTTCCCTAGTCCCGTACAGGTCGATAGCAAGGTCATAAAGGTTCTCCCAACTCCGAGGTAAAATAATTATTTGATATAAAAAAATAAAATATGCGTTATACGAACTGATAAAATATTAATAAGGAACTTTGGTTTAATATTTTAAAATTATTAAAAAAAAAAATCTGAACAAACTGGGTATCCAATTATATAATTTATTTATGTTGTTTTTTTTTCCCCCTTTCTTCGGCTTTCCGGTTATAAATGGTTTTTCCCGGTCTCGAGGAAAGGGCAGAGAGTTAATGCCAAAGTTAAAAGTCCTACGGCAACGGGTTTCGAACTCGTACTCTTCGGGTATTTAGGTTACTAGGCAACTTATTTTTGCAAAAGCGTCAGCACTCCATTTCGTTTATGTTACAAATTATAAAATATTCTTGAATAATAAATTACAATCATGATTATTAGTTATAATAATGGAGATAAAGCAGGTAATTACTAATTAATAATAGATTAAGACTTCAAAAGAAACTTTGGAGCCGGAAGACATTAAAAATGTACATATTCAACGAAAATAGAAAAGAGTGAGGAAGTACATAAGTAGTGTCGGAAAGCCAAAGAAAGGGGAAAAAAAAACAACATAAATAAATTATATAATTGGATACCCAGTTCGTTCAGATTTTTTTTTAATAATTTTAAAATATTAAACCAAACTTCCTTATTAATATTTTATCAGTTCGTATAACGCATATTTTATTTTTTTTATATCAAATAATTATTTTGCCTCGGAGTTGGGAGAACCTTATGACCTTGCTATCGACCTGTACGGGACAAGGGAAATGATACACCTCAATGGGCATGAAAAAGGGAATAATTTTCAATCACTTCGCATTTTTTTTTTTTTAACTTGCTGCTGTTCTAACAATTTGCATAGTATATTGGTCAGTGAACAAATGACAATATAGTATGAAAATATAATGTTTTAAAAAAGGGAGAAACTAATTTTCATTAAAAATAATAGATTATAGAATGTGTAAAAAGTTATAATGGGCTGTTATATATAAAACTTACAATTGTCCATCTTAGCTGAACATGGTCGGTTTTTTATTTTATTTTTTTATTTTAAAGAGGGATTTAGAAACCTTTCTAATTATCTTGGGTATGACCAAACATAAATTGTATTCATATCGGTTCATGTGCAAACCAAGTTTCCTTTTCTTCATGTCTATTTTTCCTCACTTTTCTGGGAACTATGTTTATTTTTCGCACCTGTAGAAGACGACAATATTCAAAATGACAACTGAATCGTAGGACTTGATGAAGGGTTAACAAATATATGGCGTAAAAAAGGGAAAAATTATCTAGATATAATATTTTTAATAATACTTTCGATTACACTGTATATGTGAACACAATGTCTCTTTATTCACCGAACAGCCAGTTTTAATAACCCATCTGATCACCTTCAATGAGCTTTTGTCATCAATATAATTTACTGAAGTTAAATGAGGATAAAAAGTGAAAGTTTTAGAATTCTGAACTTTAATTACATATTGATTATATATATCTTTCTAAATTTGAGTTCTTAGTAAATATAAATTAGCTCTCCATAGTTTAACATCATCACATTTAGATCGGTTTAAGTTGAAATTTAATCCATGCAGTTCTATCAGATTAAGTAAGTCCCTAAACCATGCGATTTCTTCTTTAATTTATTTTTTAATTATCTGTATTGCTAATATTTTTGGACATCTATGTGGTTGAAGATTAAATATTTTTATAATGTAATCAAAATGGAGTTTAATTGTGAAGATAAATAACTAATCTATTTTAGTCTCAAAATGAATTAAATGTGTTGGAGTACATTTTGGTAATTTAAATATTTTTTTAAGAAAGAATCTTAGAAGTCCTTCCACGGCTTCATAAGGGAGCTCCGGTTCACTCATTTGTCAGGTCAGTTCATAAAAAAGCTTTAAAAAAAAATATTATCTTATTAGATGTACCATACAACATTGTCTCAGCAGTTTTCTACAGCGGATGAAAGTTTTTAAGATACGCATTTTAAGCACAGGATTTTGTGTTATAAAATATCGCAATAATTTGAAGTTTTCAAACAAATTTCTTGAAACATAATTATAATAGAAACCATAGAATCAGAAAAGCAGTGGATACTGATTTCAATATGACGAGTTTTAATTTTGCCCTAATGTATATTTCATAGAATGGAAATCCTATCCCTAAGTGGAATCGAACCCCATCCCCACAAGAACATCGATTAATATTCCATTTTCTAAATGTATTCAGTAGGCAGATGGATTTTGATGGCGTGCCTAACAAACCAGCCGACAGTAAATATTTCAAATCCTTCGCTTAAAAGGATCATTCTCTCTGATTCAAATGAAATATATTCCACGGAGGCGCAAATAACGGACATTAATTTTAACATTTCAAAGGACAGGGCAAACAGATCCAGCGCAAAGGAAGGAACAAAGAGGCGAAACTGGGGCAGAATGGGAAGAAGCATTATTTATTGCAGACCCATCCCCTCCCCCTCCTTCTCTCTCTCCCCGTCACGGAGATCTGTCACGAATTGATATATCGATTTCCATCGTTTTTGCTTTATTTCATTTTTTATATAGAGGCTATTTTCAGTTCTTCTACGGCTATATAGTAAAGGCAACATTGCAAAAATTGGCGAAAGCTTCGTTGTAGTTGTAAATTTTGGTATATATGTTTTTTTTTTTTTGTATGATAAAGTTGTATGATATGTGAAAAAAAAGTTTCATCTATCTGTATTTTGATTATGACGGATACATATACAGTACACTTTTTCCCCCATACTGAATTACAAACTTAATTCCAACAATTTATTTTTCTAATATAATAAGGTGTATAAACAAAAAATGACCGTTTTCAACCAAATATTTGTATTATTACTTCTTTGATATAAAATACAATAAATATTCAAAGTATAGTACATTGTTTTCTACCGTCATTAGCCATCTGCTAGCCAATTGCTCGATCCCACGCTGATACCATTCTTTGGGATGGTTGTCAAAGAACTGTTGGACCGCAATTTCATTTTCCACAAAATTATAAATTTCTATTCCTTGTAGAAAATGGGCCATGGATCTAAGTAAGTAGTAATCCGATGGTGGGAGGTGTGGACTATATGTTGGATGAGTCATCTCATGTCAGAAGGTTTTCAATAAATTTTTACAAATTTATAACCTCTTAGCTGATTACTGAGGAGTCTACTGCTCTTTTTCACCTTCCCCATGGAGAGTAGATGGCGACTAACAGGATCTTTCGACACACCACATTTGACTCAATAGCTCTTCCAACGTCGTATCTCCACTGCTAATTTTTTCAAACCAAAGCCGCGCAGTGCGCTAGTCAAGGACACCTTCCCCTTCATATTTAATAATTTCAGGAGCTTCTTCAACGGCTGTGATTATTTTTTTTTTTTAAGTAATGCCTTACAATTACCAGAATTTCATAGAACATTGTTATTTTCCTTCTTTAAAACAAATAACTAAACCAATTATTTTTTTGAAGAAGTCGAATGGGATTAAACAAGCTTAGAGAATGCTCTAAAGGGACTATTAAGTATTGGTAAGCATTAAATAGGATTAAAATATTTACAGTCCTTTGAAATCTTGAATTTGATAAAGTCAAGACGGTCATTTTTTTATACACCTATTATTTACCACTGTGTTAGTCATAAATAAAAAGAAAAGATAAATTATTGCATGACATCAACACGTAATTCTATTAGGAAAAATCATTTGTGGTCACTTCTATAAATAACTGAACTCATGGTCATTAATTTGAATTTTTCATATACCTTTTTTATGGCACATAAATAAGATAATTGTGTGAATCACATTGTTTCTGTAATTGAAAAGCAAAGAAAAAAAGATTTATGTGCTACAATATCCATTATATGACATTTTAACGTTTGATCTGGCATAAAGAAGACATTTGAGATCAAGGTATGTAAACAAAAAATAAATAAATAAATCTTACTACTAAAACAGAAGTGTCAATATTTCAGAGATTTTATTCAAGGTTAAAGTTAAACTATAAACTAACTCCACGGTTTGGTTGCTTCAATGTCAAAACGGAAAAACCTTGTTTCAAACTGACCGAACCATTATCTTTGAAGGGATTGATGAATATGCATAAGAGCTAGTCTAACAGGATTGAGATTAAAAAAAAATTATATTCTAAATTACTCTTAAAAACAGGTTTTAAAAATATTTGATCATTAAAGTACACGTTTTGTAGGTCTAACGTTACTGCCAGTACCTGATGTTTAACTTCATGAATATTTAAATTTTTGGGGTCAAGAACACTTCTATCACAAGCACATATTTTACTAATAATTGCAAAAACTTTCTTAAACTCACATGTAATTAAGTAATAACGGTGCATTTTTATGAGGATCCCAGAACACGTTTTGCAATTAGCATAACGGAATCTATAATGATTTGGAAAACTTTTATTTTTCAAAATTGCAACAATTCTGGCAAAGGTTTTCAGAAGAATTACTTGGTAGGAGAATAAATATGTTTTAATGCAAATTTAATCTTCAATTTCAAAATTTAATTAATCTTCAAGTAATCTTCTGGTATAATACAATGTTCATTTTTTCAATTTCTTGTTAAACTTGCTACATTAATTCGTTTAAATAATCTAAAAAAATAAAAATATGTACTGACTTAAAATTTGTTCATTAATTATTTCTCTGGAAGTTTCTGAAGTCAAGGCTGTGCTGGTTGAGAATGTTGATTATTCATTATTTAATTAACAATCCTCACATGTTATCAAACATAAAAAGCCATTGAGGCACTTTTTACTATGGCGTAATGAAAACTATTTTATGGAATTTTTTCCTGTTATCAGTAATTATTTATTTTTTTAATTTATTAAAGGCTGCCGAAAAACCGATACCATAGTTTTTTTTTAAACGTAGAGCTAACATTGCGCTGTATTTTCCAAGGGGAAATACTAAATACCACTTAAATAGCATAATCGTTCCCTTTTTACGTGCAATGGTCAATTTTCTTTCCCCTGTACAATAAATGTTGGTTTTTTATTTTATTTGTTTAAATATCATGATAGGATTACTTATTTGAAACTGTCAGCGCTTCAAAAACACTGACATCTGTTCCTTTTACAGTTAATTCTTCATATGAGTGGCTCTCAGATTATGAGAATTTTATAATTTGTTCAGCATTTAAATATGTTTTCGAATACTTACACATACTTCTATGTGGAACGAGAGCCCTCTGAGTAAATTGAAATAAATTAAAAAAATCAGTGAAATCATAGTCCACATTGAACCGCCCTATTCGTAGAGAGGAAGTTTCCTTAACTAGATTAAGAATTGGTCACACAAACCTAACACATTCTTACCTTACAAGCAAATAGCCAACACCAAAATGTCAAATAATCAACAATGCTACAGTCCTAAACAACAACAACTTACATACTATTAACTCTTGGCTAATAGTTCTTAACAAGTGGTCAAGAAACCAATTTTAGTTCTTAAGAGATTCTTAAATTAATGTCAACCAGCTTACATTCCATTTATCATTTTACAGCTTAAATACCATTCTTTTTTTCTAATCTAAGCGTAAGAAAATTAGTGAAATAGGACATAGAATGGACTTTATATACTATCTTACATCTAGGAAATTATAAATTATCGTATAACAAAGAATGTTTTCATTTATTATTTTCATAAGATCAAAAGTAGTTTTTATAAAAATATTATTACTGTAAACTGTTTTTACAACATCCGATAGACAAACCTAAATTATGATGAATGAGATTATTTAAAAAGTTCAAAGCGGTAATAAAGTTCATGGTAATCACAGCAAAAAAGATACGCAACTTGTTTCACAACACGAGTCCTTGGAGGTAGGCTCCTCAACTGAAGAAGTATGCTCCTAATCCCAGCGCTGAGCTCACCGATGGTATAGGATCTCTCTCAAACTGGACGAAACGATACCATCAATGTTTTCGGAGCTGAGTTTATTAACTTGCCCATGTAGGTAATCCGTTGGTGCCTGATCCTACAGGTCCCGGACTAACACTTCTCTGGGAAATAATTTCCTCAGTTCTCCATTTTTTCTGGCTTAACCTCTGATGGTCTGCTTTTTGCTTGGTAATGACGTCAAATCGCAATTCATATATATATATATATATATATATATATATATATATATATATATATATATATATATATATATATATATATATATATATATAGATAGATATATATATATATATATATATATATATATATATATATATATATATATATATATATATATATATGTATATATATATAATAGATATAGATATTAAGATAGCTTGTGTTATCCTTTATAAGTGGACATAAATGAAACAAAATACATGGATGATAAATATACAGAACGCCTTTTATTTAAAAAAAGACTGCTTCCTGAATATTTATCACCCATGATATGTAGTCGACTGTGTGTAACAGTCGACCAACTTCCTTCAATGAAACAAAATACATGTTCGTTTAAAAACAGAGATTGGTTGGTAATGACACTTCAATAGCATACACATTTGTAGCATCAAACGTTTTCGTAAATAACATTATTTTTGAGATTTCATTATTAAAAAATGTTACACAAGCATATAGCATTACGTAAAAATTACTTCAGATTAAACTAATTGATTATAAATTATAGTGATCTAAAATTTGCCATTACATGAGATTCATACACTTTCTAAATTTAAAATTTAAAGTCTCCACTGGGTTTAGCCCAGAGACGCGGTTAAGAGAGAAGTACAAAGATCTCCTGGAGTCATTCTTTTCCCTCCACCGTTGGAAGGACAAGTCTGGGGGTTCCCTCGCCAGATTGTAGATATTGTATATAGGTATGTATGTGTTCTTTTTAATTATTTATTTTTAGGTTATTTTATTCTTATTTATACATATTATTTTTCTGTATAATTTATTTTATTTATTGTACACAGTGTGAATGTGATCTCTGAACACTATTATAAATGTACTTGAGACAGATTGTAATATTTTTAATAAAAAAAATAAATAAATTATTTCATTTCCTTTAATAATTTAGTTATAAAAGTTAATAATTTAATTATTAAGAAGAAATAAATTAGTTATTTAATATTTTTATATTTATTAATTTATTTGTAAGCGTCTACATTTGCTCAAATAAATATTATAGATATTACTATAAACAACCTTATTTTGACTATTCATTACTTTCTAGGATATCAATTTGATTTTTACGTTTAATCAATTTAATGTTAATGTTTCTACAATTAAGACCTGTTTATTCCTACAATCTTAATTTAATTGTTAAAAATTCCTTTCCCGTTTAAAAATTCAACTTTCTCCATATATCATGGCATTACAAGCCTAATTTCCAAAAAAAAAAAAAAAAAAAAAGCCCTCGGGCAGTGGAAGGAATTTATTGCATGTATATATTGTATTATTGTATACTATATATGTAATTGTTTCAATAAACATTTCGGAGGGTAAAAAATAAAAAAATAAAAAAAATAAAATAAAAAAAAATAAAAAAAAAAATAAAAAAAAAATATCTGTTATGAATCTTCTATTAAATGTTTTTATGTAGTTTATAGCAGATAGTCCAATGGATGTTTTATAACGATTATTGATTTTCTTGTGGGCTTTTGGACTGTTTGCAAATGGCTAAACGTTATAATTTGGATAAAGTGAAATTTCTTGCTAAAAGAACATTTTCATAATGAAATAAATGGGATTACGCCTTTTTGGTAGAAATACTAATCATGTATTGATTAAATCTAGTATTATTAATATCACTACCTGAATTTTTTCTTCAGACTACTAATGCGATCTTTCTGAGACTTTATAATAGTAGTT
Source organism: Nezara viridula (assembly GCA_928085145.1). Lineage (NCBI taxonomy): Eukaryota > Metazoa > Arthropoda > Insecta > Hemiptera > Pentatomidae > Nezara > Nezara viridula. The sequence goes on along the minus strand of OV725079.1, from coordinate 106,071,491 downwards.
TTATAGAAAATAAACTCATTGAATACGTATCAATAATATAAATATATAATTTGTACTCAATTTTATTTAATGAGATTTTCTAAAACCTTTTTCTCTGAGCTGATAAAAATTTTACTTTTCCTTGTCAAGGATAAAGCACCAGACACGATTCGGACGATCCTGTTTTCCAGTTTTTATTAAACCGTTATTTAATAATAACATAAATTCCAAATGCTTTCACTCAGAAATTAAATGTCAACAACTTCTTTAAGGTTCAGGGTCTGTATAAGAAGATCCCGTTTGAGGATCAGCTTTCGAAAACAAAGGTTACTGTAGCAGTGCATATTGTATTGGTAGCAAGACCCAGTAAAAATTTAATATGGATATAAACGAAATACAATTCTTAAATGTCGGGATTGTTGGTGTTAACGCAAATGGGACTTAACACAGGTACTGTCCACTCCTGTAATGACCGAAATAGAATTCTATTATTTAAAAGAGCATTTCTGTAATATTTAGATACACATATCGATAATGATACATAAGGTTCACATGTTTCATTCTGGTACACCGAGTTGAAGTGGTTTTTTCCTACTTCCCGACGACAATTCCTTCTTGGCGTTTTCCTTTTCCAAATCTTCAGAACCAAAAACCCTCCCTACATCCTGGAACTCCTTACTCTGCGCTCCTCTATCCACTCTCTCAATACTAGGTCTCAACCTATAGACTTATATATTCCCTGCTTCCTTATGGAACTCACTTCCTACCTCGATGCGTCAATCCTCATCCACAAATTCCTTCAAACAACTCCTGTTCCAACACCTACTCCACATTCAAACTTCCCCTAACATGTAATATTACTTGTATCTATACAATGTTTAATTTCAATCAATTGCAAAATTGAAATAACAATTAACAATAAATTAGTTGGTATTTTTACTATGTCAGACTAAGATACATAAATTTGTAACTCTGTTATTATTCTTAGGGGACAGTAGTCTCAGAATAAAATTATTTTTTCATTTCATTTCATTTTAAAAAAGGTAATTTGAACTACAGCTTTAGTTCAGATGGTGAATTTTCACAAATGGATTTCATTTAAACAAAATTTAGTGTCTTATCTAAATATGTGCTTTAGATAGGCCGTTTGTATAATTTTTCATGGAAAACATGGAAAATTCTGATAAACAATGAGGCAATAAAACATGATTTTGTAACAGTAATCGACACTGAGACTTTTCAAAGACGCAATAGGCACTTTTTTGTATCAGTTGAAGACAGGTTTTTTTTATAGGAAAAAAATATAACGATAAACAAAATACAATTATAACGTTTGAAAAATAAATATATTTTTAATAACAGGCAAGTGGATTCATAAGATTATAAATAATACGTTTGCGTTTTTTTTTCCTTTCCTCTTCTTTTTTTGATTCTGACCAAGGCTCTCTCTCTCTTCCTAACTTCCAAATTTCTCTTCATATTTGCTTTCCGTTACTGGTACTCTTGCAACTGTTTGGATGTGACTACACTTATTATTTCTCTTGATTTTTTTTTTTTTGTCTTAGATTTTTGGTATTAGTTGGTATTAGGTTTCCAGCTTTATTGATTAAGACATTGTATACGATTTATTGTGATTTTATGGCGCTTACCATTAAACATTAACATGAAGTGAATTAAATAAACTTAAACGAAACGTTACAGAAGGTTTTATAACTTTTATCCATAAACCAGACGTTCTAAGATGTCAAAAGTTATTACTAGCACAGAATTAAATAAAACTTCCAGGGATACAATTTTCAATATTTACTAACCAATCAATTTTAAAACCAAAATAAAACTAATGAATGTATCTATTACTATTTCTATTGCTTAAATGCTGTTCCATCCTCAACCAGACTGAAACGACAAGAAACTGCTCGACGATTCCGATTAATTCAGCACTTACTAGACAAAAGTTCTAAACTTCCAATTAATTACAAAAGACTCATATACATGACTATAATAAGGCCTATTTGGACTTACGGAGTTGAGCTCTGTGGTTCCACTAAACCATCGAATTCCTTTCGTTTCCAATCTTTACAATTCAAAATCCTCAATGCTCCCTACTTTGTTACAAATAAAACCATCTATAATGACCTTAATGTTTCTTATGTTTGAGATCTGGCCCAATCCAGATACCTATCCTTCCATGATAAACTTCAGAATCATCCCAGCCCTATCGTTTCTAACCTTACTTCCTCTTCAATTCCTGATAAACCTCCGAGGAGTCTGAAAAGAATGCGGTAGTCAGCGTTAGCAGTAGACTCTTTTTTTCAAATTATAATTAAAAATTCTCAGAATTGGAGCGTTTTCTGAATTAATTAAGTAATCTAAATTAATGAATTAATTTAAAATTTTAATTAATTAACTCATAAATATCTATTTTGAGAAAAAACTGAGGCTAACAAAAATATTGAGTCATTTGGCCAATATAACCTCGTTTTGTTGGCATGTTGGTATAGGCCAAAGCAAAACGGACCGATATTTTTGTATGCTAGCATCTTTCTCGATTTCATGATCAAATTAACTTACCATTGAGGTGGAATAGAAATGGGCGTTTATGAAATTTACTAACCCCAGCCTTCTTCCAAATAGAAAACGTTAAATTTCCAAGAATTTTCGTAAATAAAAAAATATTTGGTTACTAGAAGATAAAATTTTAGACGAGTGTTAATAATTGTATAAAAATGTGTCTGTACAGCATACCATGTGAATTATTCTCGTTTAAAGAATTTCTGGATTCTTTAGTGGTGTACTTAATTAAAAATAATAATTTGATTATGTATTATATATTATAATTATAAGTCATTATTAAAAAAGGATAAATGATGACTATAACAGCCTACATACAACTCCTTGCAAGACAGGATGAAAAACGGGTCAGCATGACCCAGAAGCCAACCGAGCATCCTACATCTTTCCAAGAAGTTTCAACTACATGTTTTGCATTATCAAACATTTTACACTGTTGTATTATCACTATATCTTCTACATCAATAAAGGGGTAGAAGAATGAAGGCGTTTTATTAAAATTATCCCTTTAAGTATATAAAATTTTAGTATCATTTATGTCTAAGTCAACGAACTATCGATAGCCACTAGGACAATTGTCGATATATCTATAGTACTATCGACTATCGCCCATCCCTAAATAAACCCATCGCTAAGGATGAAGAAGGAATGTTAGGCCATTAAGACAAACGTGACCCCGCTTGTTGAGGAAGCTGGCTTGAGAACTGGCTTGGAGGACAAGGCGTGAGAGAGGTCTTAAAGCGTCTGTGCGGGCCGCTTGCTGGAGCTAATGTTCCCTCAGGCATTAGGAGCGACCGATGGAGTCTGCTGCGTCGTAGTGGCGTGCGGCATTCCTTCCTGCGGCCTTGACTGGGCAAACACACATCTGTTGGCGGAGGGGCCTTGTGGCTTGTGAATAATGCTGCCATTCATCGCCCCTTCAGTCCGGTTATCGTAGGAGGTAATTCGGTACATCTCATAGTTCTCCCAATAGTTTCTTCTTGGTACGGAGGTGCGTACCTGAGAAATAAAAATGTATTAAATAATGGTGGATTGATGGTTGACTGAAGTAAATAATAGAAGAGAAGTTGGTTGAAACATTCAGTCAAATGATCAAGTAAAAGTAAATAAATTATATTTTAATTTAAAAAAAGATACAGACTAGTCGCGGTAAAGACCACTTTTTACCATTCTGTTAACATCCGTCTAAGACTTCATGAATGACTTTATCTTATCGTAACCTACAACATTTTTATTTACGAAAATACTCGGAAATGGAGAGTTTTCAATATGGACATCGGTAAACTTTATCAATTTGATGATGTACTAAAAATCATGAACACTCATTTACTTTTCATTTAGATCATAAGATAATTTGATCATGAAATCGAAAAAAAGAGTAGCCAACAAATATATCTGGACGTTTAGAGTGTGGCCCATACCCCCAAAATGTCAAAATGCCGATTACTATGAATACCAGTTATATAGGCCAAACTGCCCAATATTTTTGTAGGCTATTTGTAAGTTATTTTAATTTTTCTCGTTAATAATAATAAGTTTTTACTATCTCAATAAATTAATTAGCTTACAAAGTAATTATCAAATAATTAATTAATTAATTATTTGATAATTATTATTAATATTATTAATTATTAATAATTAATTTGATAAATTAATTATCAAACAGAAAGTCTAGACGAGAAGAAGTGATACTATGTCGCCTAAGAATTGGCCACTGTGAGTTTTCCCATGGATACCTCCTGCGAGGATTAGAAGCTCCAACTTGCACACATTGCCTAGTACCCAGAACAGTAAAACATATACTATTAGAATATAGAAGGTACACCAATATAAGGAAAAAATTTCAAATGGGAACGGAAATGAAAACAATTCTGCAAGATGGGGAGAATGAAATAGAATAACTGTTCAAATATCTAATAGAATATTCACTATTTATCAATGATATATAAAATGGAAACATTAAGCCAATGATCCTTAGGTGTAAAGGCTAATTATAAAAAAATAATAATTAAAATATAAAAATTAGCTTACAATTCAAGTAGTACTAATGAGTTGAGTTTTTTTTTAGTTTAGAGTTTATTAACCAATAGTTATAATTTGGAAAGGCCATATGGCAACATCTATCGGTCGGTGGGAATAAGTAAATAATTTTTAAATGGTCGCATTTATTTTTTTTTTTTAACAATTTCAATATGATACAATACTAACGTTGTATATATTAATAATATATATTAAATACTAAGTGGCATAATAGATATTAATATACAGCGGTATTAATTTATGGGATGCGATTTTTTTTCTACTCGACGCTGGGTAAAAGCACGGAGAGGAAGATAAAGAAGAAGGTACTAATTTATAAGATAATAATAAAGTAATTAATAAATATGAAAAGAAGCATATGAACAACAATAAGGATTCATGATATTAAACATTATATGGAATGAATCCAACAAAAATTGAAAATTCTTGAAATACAATCAAATATTTTTTCGATGTTCTGAGCTCATCTAGTTTTAAAATATTCTCAAAATTTCATGGACTGATTTGAGCTATCGAACTTAAAAATCGATATGTACTATTCGATCCTTTTAGTAGATTGAATAGAACATATTTTACATAACAATCTGTTGCTGTTTTCAGCCCACATTGATTCAAAACATTCACGAGATCTCAAAACATTGGAACCAGCTGTTCGCCCAACAAAACGTTATTTACCTACAAGCAGTCAACCCAACAATGTTGCAGCATGGAAAAAAACTATGCAGCAATCGGTAGACAAACAGCATACATCTGCTCAAATATTTTGGATAGCACCAGCACGCAGCAAACTGATCATTCACATTGAGCAAGCACCAATATATAGGATAATATAAAAAATAATGAAAGTTTGAACAGGAAAGAGCCCCCACAACTTTGTTTGTTCTACTAAAACATTCCGGTATCGATGCTAGAACATTATACCAGATCACAACTCATATTCTAAAAACTTTTTAGTACCATTTTTAAAAGTATACAGCGAAAAACGATCAAACTCATCAGTCAGTAAAAGACGCTAGGAAGCAATTTCAACAAAAACCATAGTTCCTTGAATCGAGTTAGTTGTGTTAATTTGGCGACAGATCAGCGAAATAATATAAGAACTAGTTTTTAGAATTCGAAAGCCAATCAAAATATTTCTATATCAAATATTTATTTAGATATCCACAAAGATTGCAAAAAGATAAAATTTTAATGAATAAACTGTTTCATTAACAGCATGAATTAGATTATTTACTATTATTGGGTCGTAATATTTGTTTAGATGAATTCACATTGGTAAGGAAAGATAAAACTTTATCAGCATTTCTATCCTCGTTCCTTAAGACGACTGAAATATTTTCGTTATCTCCATTCTGTTTAGTTTTTGTCTGACAGTGCACAGAGATTTGAACTATAATCATGGTCAGTTGAGTCGGGTCATCTTATTATAACAAAATGGTAAGGCTTTACAAATATCGACGAATCAAAAATTAACTTTGACCACTCTCTTCGTTTTAAAATTCGAATAATACTGCCCTTGAGTGTGGCAGGTCGTTTTAATATTCAATAAATAAAAACAAAACTGGGGGAATTATATAGTATGATGACACAGTAAATAATAATGTATGAGGCATCAGTATTGATGTCTTTGTTAGGTCATGTTTCCCGAAATATTAGTTTAAAAAAATCCTAACATTGCTTAATAACGTTAAAGCTTCATTATTGCCTTATTAATGCAGCCACTCGTCTATAAGCTGTTTGCTGACGTAATAATGGTAAAAAAATAAATAAAAAATATATTAATAAAAATGGTTGAGCACAAAAGCCGTTACCTTAGAGTTCCTCCGCTATGCTTACGGACTGCAATAGGGTGGTAATCAGACCATGCTGTGGAAAGGCAAAAGTCCTTCATGGACCAATCTAATTATCAATTGGAGGCGCAATACCCTGAAATTTACTCAATGATTTTTCTATCCTTTGAAAATTTATGTAATGCTTTGTAAATAGTCAACAAAGGTTATAATAATTAACTTATTATAGAATATCGAACTTCTGCAAACATTGCTGGGAATATTCACCAAACCGGACTCGATGAGTCGGGAGTTATAGCCAGGGCTAAAAAATCGACCTGATCGCAAGCGAAGGTTTTATCGTGAATTATGAAAGTGTATGTTACTGTGAGTAAAAAGAACCTTGTCTGCCATTTCAGATCCGCTGTTTTAAAATTGGCGGCTGATTTAAAGAATATTATTATATTTTATTATATTATTATATTTAAAGAATTTTATAATTTGAGAATTGAAACGGGAAATACATTGCGAAAAATGTGGGAAAAGTTTTTATTTTTTTAACTTGTATAGATGGATTCAGACATGTAAAAAACAAAATTGCTAACAAGGGCTACCAAGGGTATACTTTTTACAGCCAAAAGAGTCAGAATTCTTTTTTTGTTTTTTCACTTAAAACTCCTAAATGATGCATCAAAGAAAAAAATGTACACTTAATAAATTAAAGAACGTTAAATTGTGCGTCGAACGAGTACATAAACTTTATAATTTGGTTACGTGGTAAGGTATAAAACCACGGTTAACCAACGATGATTTTTGCCAAATTTGTCAAAAACTGAGACAAATTATTATAAATGGCACTGTAACATGGAACTGAGTTCCCTAAGAGGAAAAACCCATAGAATCATAGTTCTGGAGCATCAAATTTTGCGTCCGATGCATTTTTATTGTAGATCAATTATATATCTCGAATCGAGATATTTTCTTTATTTCTTTATTTATTTTTTTATTGAATAATAATACAATCAGCCACTGTTGGAGGGATATAAGTATTAAGGCTAGAAGTTCTCATTCATACAGTATATACAAGTAATACAGAAGTAACTATAAATATAAAAAGTAAATAAATAATACTTATAAAAAAATGTAAATCAATAGGAAGAAAAAAATAAAATAAATAAATAAACAAACAAACAAAATAAAATAAAAACTTCTAAACACATTCATACCTATATACAATATATACATTCGCCCAGGAATCTCCGAGCCAGGCTTTTCTCCCCACATGTGGAAAGGAAAGCAGGACTTCAGAGATCCCAGTGCCACTTTTCCAGCCGCATCACTCGTATTAAAAACCAGTGGAGGCTGAAGGAGGGCACTAGAGCCACAGATGCTCAGGACTTGAGTGGAGAAGCTGGCCATTGCCAGGACTCCAGAAGCATATTTACAATAGATCTCGCGGCCACTGCCGTTTTAACCTTCGAGGGGGATTATAGGGATGGTGGGAGCTGGTAACTGGCCTTATCGTTGGTTAAGTTCTTGTCTTTTAAGTCTCGTATGTGGGTTCCAAGTTAGTCTTTTGTCTAGAAGGAAGCCAAGGTAACGGACTGTATCTGAGTAGGGAAGTGGTATTGAATTGAAAAGGATTGTGGGACAGGATCTGCGTCGCAGGGTGAAAGTAATATGTTTGCATTTTGCTTCATTGATTTTGATGCGCCAGTTGTTGCACCACTGCTCAATCAAGGAGAGGTGAGATTGTAGGTTTTGAGATGCTATTTGAAGATCTGAGTGAGAGGATAGAATGGCAGTATCATCAGCAAATGTAGCTGGATAGGGATTGAGCTAGAGGATTTGGATGATGGATAAGGTTCTGGTGAAAGTTTGAGAATCCGGATGGGATAATGTCGAGGACAAATTGGATGTTAAGGTCATGGTGGAGGGTCTTATTTGTGACATAATATGGGGCATTGGCTATTGTTCTGAGTACTTTGGACTGGAAGGATTGGATGCGTTTGATATTCGAATGTTTAGCAGTTCCCCATAGTTCATGTCCGTAGGTCCAGATAGGTTTCAGTATTGTCTTGTAGATTAAAAGTTTATTTTCAATCCTAAGATGAGATGTCCTGCTTATTAGTCTATATAACTGGCCTTATCGTTGGTTAAGTTCTTGTCTTTTAAGTCTCGTATGTGGGTTCCAAGTTAGTCTTTTGTCTAGAAGGAAGCCAAGGTAACGGACTGTATCTGAGTAGGGAAGTGGTATTGAATTGAAAAGGATTGTGGGACAGGATCTGCGTCGCAGGATGAAAGTAATATGTTTGCATTTTGCTTCATTGATTTTGATGCGCCAGTTGTTGCACCACTGCTCAATCAAGGAGAGGCGAGATTGTAGGTTTTGAGATGCTATTTGAGGATCTGAGTGAGAGGATAGAATGGCAGTATCATCAGCAAATGTAGCTAAGAAGGTATCGGGATTTGAAGCGATATCGGCAGTGAAAAGGATGTAGAGAACTGGACCCAAAACACTGCCTTGTGGAACACCAGCCTCAACTGGATAATTGAGAACGATTTGAGGAACGATTTGAGAGATAGGATTTGAGGACTATGTATAAGGATTGGGGTCAATGGGTTTTGAGCTTAAAAAGCAAGCCATCGTGCCATACCCGGTCGAAAGCTTGCGCTACGTCCAGAAAGGCACCAGTGCAATATTGCTTGTTTTCAAGTGCAGAGGATATATGGTCCACAACACGAAGGCCTTGTTGGACAGTGGAATGTCTTGAGCGGAATCCAAATTCATGAGAAGGGATTCGAGTATGGGTAGGATGCGTTTGAGGAGGATTTTCTCAAAGATTTTTGAGAGGATAGGGAGTAAGCTTATCAGTCTGTAGGATGATGTGTTATTAACGGGTTTGCCTGGTTTTGGAAACAGCACGATTATGGAGTGTTTCCACATCAAGGGAAATTTGGTAGTACGAAGGAGGCAATTATATAGATAGGTCAAGAATATAATTGATTTTTTGGGAAGTTGTTTAAGGATTTGTGAAGTGAGGAGATCATATCCAGGGGATTTTCGGGGTTTCAATTTGTTTATGAGGAATTTGACCTCAGAGGGGTTAACAGGTTTTGGAGGTAGAGAGAGAGGAATCGGTGAAGAGAGGAATTCTTTAACTTCAGCAGTGTGGGTGGGATGGAGTTCGGGATGGGGAGTGAATGTGTAGGATAGATGTTTAGCAAACTCTTCAGCTCTATTCGCATCTGACGAAGCCCAGGAACCGTCATCACGGCAGAGGGGGTGGGAAATGGATTGGAATTTAAGGATTTTTTTAGTTGCAGTCCAGAGGGAGTTATCACTAGATGATAATGAGGAAAGGAAGGAATTTTATTATTGGGTTCTAAAGATATCCAGTTTCTTTTTTACTTGTTCGGAATAATAATTATACGATTTCCGGTCATCAGGATGCCTGGTTCTTTGCCAGAGGGCCCTAGAGCATCGTTTGCTATGGATAAGGTCCAGTAGGTCTTGGGGTAGAGGATTTATACTAAGGTGTATTTTGGGACGATCAGGTGAGGATGCAGTCCTAACTGCTTGCTGGATCAAGATATTTTCTAAGATCTAAAGTAACATGTTTAATAAATAGCAATAATCTAATAGGTAACTGCAAGACTCTTGCGCAAGAACAAGACAACGACTGAGTGCGCATTTGGCATTTGGGCAACACTACAACTGTAGTATGTATGCACTAGTATGCAAATACACCGGCTAAGCTAAGCTAAAATAAAGCGAAGAAAAAATTTCCTTCCACAATATTGTTTTATTTTTCAATTTTTATTATTTTTCAGATTCAAAATATCTTTTTTATTCCATAATGCATTCAGTCACATCTGTGTAGAAAAAAAACACTACAATTATCTGTTTTTTTAGACATCCGAATTTATTTTATTAATAGAATATATTTAATTTATTGATTTTTGTAAAAAAAGTAGTAAGTTTTATTAAAACATTTTGATTTTGATTTACTTATTATACTGGCAACGTTTTGGCTATTTCGCCATTTTCTAGTCATAACATAATGAACATCATTATTTTAAATGGCAACATAGCCGAAATACGAAACAGTGTACATGTAAGTTATCGTGAAATCTTTTGTAGAGTGTCCGTATGTGCTCGTTAAAGGTTGGCATTTGAAGGTCTGTAATGTAAATTAATATTTGTGATGGACCATGGAGATTTAGTTATAGTCCTGAAAGTTTTTTAATAAAAAGTTTGTAGTTTTCGTATGTGGGTCGTTTTGGTTGTTTCCTAAATTTGTGAAGCGTATCCCCACTAGAGCTTATCTAGATAATTTAAGAGTTCAGTTTTTATTTTAGGTTTAATTTTACCTAGGACTCCATCTGGACAAACGTCTAACTTGGAATCCTCATACCAGACTGAAACAACAAGAAACAGCTCGACGTTTCCGACTACTTCAAGACTTACTAGACAAACGCTCTAATCTTCCAATCAATTATAAAAGACTCATTTACATGACTATAATAAGGCCTATTTGGACTTACGGAGTTGAGCTATGGGGCTCCACCAAACCTTCAAATTCCTCTCGCATACAATCCTTACAATCCAAAATCCTTCGTAAAATCCTCAATGCTCCTTACTTTGTTACAAATAAAATTAACCATAATGACCTTAATGTTCCTTATGTATCAGATTTGGCCCAATCCAGATATCTGTCCTACCATAATAAACTTCATAACCATCCCAACCCTCTTGTCTCTAACCTTGCTTCCTATTCGATTCCTGATAACCCTCCGAGGCGTCTGAAAAGAAGATGGCCACGTGATCTTCTAATATAGACATATTATTAGAGTGCTACCAATGGGTAGTTTCTCAACATGTGTTCCATGTATTTATATCAATGTGCGAATTTACCAGATGTATTTTTTGTATACAGTTGTAAATATCACATAAATAAATAAATAAAAAAAAGGTTTAATTTTGAGGGTCTTAGGAGGAGTGAGTATAATAGTCTGAGCTTTAACGTTTTCTTTTGTTTATTGGTGTGTGGGCTCAACTGAGATATTTATTATATTATTGTATATATATATTTATATATTATAGCATGTCTTAATATATTTTTTCTTAAAGTTGTTTTCTCTTCTTTTATTCTTCACCGAATCCAATGATTGAGACGTCATTATGAAGTTTATTTTCACTTTTGTTCTTCAGGTGGGAAAAACAATCACATCTCACAGAATATTTATAAAGAAATGGAAAATTTATTTGCTCAAAGATTAAAATGTATACTTTTTTTTTTTTGTTAACTATGCCCATTATGATTTGAATACTTTCTTAATTACCTCAACAAAAAAAAAATATTATTTTTAATTAAAATTATTTTCTCTCTGATATAAATTAAATTTTTTTACTTATTTTCATATTATTTTGCCGTTTGTTTAATGACCAATTCACTTTGTAAATTATTCGCACAGACTAGCATTTGTATTATTTTCGATTTTTTTCGAGCCATAATAAAAACATATATAAGTCATGCTCTGATCTAACCACCTACACTTAAAAAATCGCTTTCGTCAGGCTGCCGCGTTGAAGGGAGTCCTTTCTTCAGTATGTCCCATCGTTTTCCCACCGAGACTAGACTAAACAAGGCCCGGGGGTACATGGAACGGCTCAAAAAGGAATGCCGTTGATGACTGTGCAAATAGCCTTTGGACCTTGAAGGACCAACTAATGGTCTACAAGGTAAGCCCTGACTCGGCAGCTCCCAGCACACCATTCTACTCTCATATCTAACCAATACCAAGTCTCTTTTCTTCTCACTTTTGCTGACTAAACGTAAAAAGCATACATATATTTATCGGTATGAGTAAAGATATTATTTGCACCCACAATAGATAGATATCGCAGCTTTTATCATAATCGACGTAAAAACCAACCTACTGATATCAGACAGATCTAAAAAGCGAGGTCGCGTGTCAATTTTCATTTCGGGTACTTCGGATAGGAGGGTTATCGGAAGTAGATAAGGAAATGAGGTAACTGATAAATTGGCATAGGCGGCGCAGAGTTTGCATTTTGATTGGGGGGCATGGCTCCCCTCCAAAAAAGCCTCGGGGGTTTATACTATGTATATAAATTATGAGTGATGATTAACATAACTACATAATTATTGCAAAAAGATCTATATAATATCATATGATATAATAAACTTGATAAAAAGACAATTTTTGTAACAGAGCTCCAATTTAGACAAATTCTAAAGGGGACCCTACACGGTCAATCGGAATTGCACTAATGATGTTCAGAATTGTCGTGTAAGGTAGTGAATGAAGTACTGATGGTGGTGCGCTGCGGATTTCCGAACATCCGGAAATCAAAGGTTCATTCACGAGAAGTGGAGGGGGGACAGAGGTAAAAGTAGTGCGGAGACTAACCATACTGCTGGATAGGTTAGGTTACCTAGGCCTCACAACCATTATAAATTTCAAATTTTCATTATATGTAAATAGTTAAATAATTTTTCATATCCCTTGTTTATAATTTTAAACCATCTTCAACTATTTCTTTTAAATAGTCAAGTGGGCAACAAATTTAAAAAATGAGGAAACTTCACAATTTACTTTAGGAAAATAAAAAACTTTAAAGAAAGTTCTTTTCTTAAAAATAAAAAGTTCTTTTCCCATTTTCCTCAACAAATTTATTATTTTCGCAATACCTTTCCTTAATTTTTGTAAGTAGTAGGCTTATATTTTACCAACTTTTGTCAAAACGATTTTCTATGAGACTAACCTTACTACTAGATAGGTTAGTTTACCTAGGTCTCGTTATTAAGTAAATAATTTCATAAAAGTAAATAGTTGTTTATATCCCCAGTCTATATTATTATTAACCATTTTCAACTATTTTTTCTTTAATTAGTCAAGTAGGCAATAAATTGGAGAGAAAAAAAAGTGGAAACTTCACAATTTACTTATAGAAAAAAAATCTTTAACTGTTGTGTTTATTTGTTATTAATTTTTCCATTTTTCTTAACAAATTGATTATTTTCGCAATACTTTTCCTAGATTTTTGTATGTAGTTGACTTATATTTTTCTAACTTTGGTCTAAACGATTTTCAGGCGATAGGAAGTAATTATTATATCTCCGTTTTTCTCTTGATGCCCAATATTATAAATGACAATGTACAAATAAGCATATCTATGCTGTTTCTTTGTTTACAACTGCGCTTAGTTGGTATCAGCAACGATAAGTAATGATCATTCATGAATTACCGTGTAGGATCTGCTTAAAAATTTTTCGTAATTCATCGTAGACATTCTTAAATAAGATCATCAGAAACAGTATGAGTTGATCCAATCAAACAAAAATTGATTTTTTCTCCACGTTCTGAAAATGACAGATGTCCGTCTTTGATGTGAAGCCACTCATATATAAAAATAAATTTATATATAATAGTTTTATTTCTTTTTTTTTTTTACATATGGTCATATTTGAAAATATGTTAACAAAGCGATTGAATGTAGCACATATTTTTATTTATAAGATTGACGCAATGAGTGAACTCTCAAGACTCCAATGCTTTAAAGTTTCCTTGGAAAATGTTATAAATCTTCACGTAACATGGAAGGATCATAACATCTTAGGGTATGTTACATATATATTTTTATTTATTTATTTAATGAAATTTGCAACTGTATAAACAATACAACTAGTAAAAATGTCTACATTAGAAATAATGACATGAACAGACTTGAAGAGATATTGCCCAGTGGTAGCACTCCCTATTTAATTCTAGGTGAGAAGATCACGAGACCATCTTCTTTTCAGACTCCTAGGGGGATTATCAGGAATCCAGGAAGAAGCAAGGCTGAAAACAAGTGGATTCGGATGGGACTGGAGTTTATCATGAAAGGATAGGCATCTGGCCCGGGCTAAATCAGCGGCATATGGAACATTAACGTCTCTATGAATGGTTTTATTTGTGACAAAGTATCGGGAATTAAGGATTTTACGAAGGATTTTGGATTGTAAGGTTTGGATACGATAGGAATTCGATGGTTTGGTAGAACCCCAAATCTCAAATCCGTATGTCCATATAGGTATTATTATGGTTAAGTAGATGAGTCTTTTATAATTAATTGAAAGTTTAGAGCGTTTGTCTAGCAAGTGATGGAGCAGTTGGAAACGTCGAATGTTACATATAATCATCTTTGAATATAAACTAAAAATTTTATAACAGTAACATAGGGTGCCGTAAAACACTTGCGTACCTACTTCTAAGCCTTAGCTAAGCCACCTAGTCGACTTTTCCTATTTCCTTGATTAATTTAAGTTTACATATTTCATTCATTCAAGTAGATTAATCGTTATTGACATTGATTTGATTATTGTACTTCGAAATATTAGGGGAAGGGAGAGCGAAACGATATTATCGCCACCTCTCTATTCTCATTGGGGGGAGGCGATCACCCCCTTGCCACCCCTCTTTCTCCTCTACCCTTCCCTCACAGTATACGCCTATGGTTAATGGAAGCATGAAATTGATTGTGAAAACGGCTTTTTTCTTTTGAAAATTGTTATAAAGATAAAACACATCGAATCGTGAAGAAACTATTCCTATACTAACGCATCCTATAAATATCAATAAAAAATCAATTAACACTATTTCCTTTGAACTGTTATTTGTACAACCAATCAACCTTTTTATTTTTTGTGTTACACTCTACCTGGTCAATTCTGGCATTCATTGTTGGTACTCTACAAAAGTGATTGGCAACATGTCAATCCGGGTCCAATTAAGTTAAGTTCACTCAAAAAAGTATAAATTAGCGAATTATCCGCTTGATTTAAAATTTTAATAGCATAGGTGTAAAATATTAAAAAAAAAATCTAAAGACTTTAGACCTCAACATAGATTAGGAATCATTCCTGTTTATGGCTGGAGTCACACGGGGGAATATGGACGAGTAAAGTACCATTAAATTTTAAACGCTCGTGTTAAGTGTGGGCTGGTTAATTTGTAACAGTGGCTAAACCTGGCGTAATTTGGGTATTGTTAAAAATACCTCTGAAACAACAAGTTACAAACAAATTTTAACGTAAAGTAGATTCGTGGTCTCCAGAAGGTTTACTAGTAACCAAATATATTTATTTTTCAATTATTTGTAATAATAATTTACATATTCAATGAGTTATTTTACGCAAATATTTTGATTAACAACTAAAGCGGAGTGACAAACTGACACAGCTTCATCTCATGAATAACCATATGTTGTCTTCTTATCAAGATGAAGTTGAAATGGAAACCAGCATACCTCGGGCAAGTCACTGAAACATGAGCTGAAGAAGAGTAGAGGATCAGTGGAAGTACTTATATAACTAGCCAAGGTATACTTATACCACATGGAGAAAAAAAATATATCGTTTACACTGAATTATTTTATATTTCTTTAAAATAGTTCAAAACATGTAGTATTCTTAAAATATTTTATTGGTGCATAGTCATTTAACAGAGGAATTATTTTGATTTTTTTTAATGTTGAGTAATTATTCCAAAATAAATTCCAGAGTTCAAAAGGAATATTTGTGAAGGAAGTTATTCGATTGTTCGACGTATCATGAGTGATAAATATTCAGGACGCATTCATTTTAAGATTTTTATTGTTGCCAACGTTCCAACCCAAGTATGTGGGCCATCATCAGGGCATGTTACCAACCTTGAGTACTCTTGTAGTGTATTAAATACACCTTGAGTATTTAAACACCCTCAGTGCTGGTAACATGCCCTGATGATGACCCACATGTTTGGGTTGAAACGTTGGCAAATGACTTCGTCCTGACTATTACCCACAAAGAAATATTTGTCATTTATATTATTTATTATTGTATAAATTAAATTTGATTATGTTTGTATAATTATAAACTGCACATTTGTTGCCGCATTTTCTCGGTTTTTTCGTCGAGTGTTCTGTACTTTCAATAGTTTCCCATAATCACTATGCTGATCAAAGGAATCCGTCAGAGTAAGTGAACAATACCTAGAGAGAACAAATCAAAATATTATTAAATACGGATACGATTCATATTTTATAATTATATCAAACAAAGTATTATAATTTAATCGGAATTTTGTACAATATTTTCAAGAAAAATAAATTAACCGTTTATAATTATCGTTGCAATTAAGATGGATAACAAATACGTACAGGCCGTGGTACAGACCCCTTTTTATCGGATTATTAATATCCGTAAACTTTGTAAATAGTTTCATCTCATTGTAACCTACAACTATTTTATTTACTAAAACTCTTAGAATTGGGGTGTTTTCAATCTGGAGAGGGGCAAACTTGATCTATTCAATTAGATATTAAAAACTCGTAAATAGACAAAGCCCTTGTTGGCTCTTTCCAGATTGAAAACACCCAATTCCAACAGTTTTCGTTAATAAAATAGTTGTAGATTACGATGAGATGAAACTATTTATGAAGTTTCAGGCGGATGTTAATACTAAAAACTCGTAAATACCCATTTGCTTTCTACTTGGATCGTAAGACAATTTGATCACAAAATCGATAAAAAATGTGGCCCACAAAAATATTGGGCCGTCTGTCCAATATAACCTCGTTATTTTGAAATTTTGAGGATTTAGGTCACACCAAACCGCTCAATATTTTTGAAGACCACCTTTCTTCTCGATTTTGTGATCAAATTATCTTAGGAACCAAGTAGAAAGCAAATGGGTATTTACGAGTTTTTAGTGCCTAATTAAATAGACAAAGTTTTCCCCCCTTTAAATTGAAAAATGCCCCAATTCTAAGAGTTTTCGTAAATAAAATAGTTGTAGGTTACGATGAGATGAAACTAAGTTTCAGGGGGATGTTAATAATTCGATAAAATGATGTCTGTACCACGGACTAGCAAACATGTCTTAAAATTATAATATCATTTGTTATTGCAAGAGTCAAGTCTTGTTTATTAAAAGAGCTTCTCATTTATCTCCGAATAATCGAGTTAATATTCCTTAGGAAATAATGAAATAAAATTATCTTTTCTGTTCCACTCTATGATAACCATTTTTGATTTTCCTTGATCTCTTTTGTACTGCCTTGGTCCACAGACGCAGATTTCGGAAGCGGGTGGAGACTAGGAGGTGATCGCTTCCCAATATGAATAGAGAGAGAGCGAGAATATCGTTCCCTTCCATCCAATATTTCAAAGAACAAAAATTTAAATTTCAAAACAAATTCAATAGCAATTAATAATATTTAATTAATAATCTACCTAAAGCAATTAATAATCTGCCTAAATTAATAATATTTGTAAACTTATATCCATTAAGAAAATAGGAAAAGTCTTCACATGGCTAAGATAAAGCTTAAATGTATGTACTCAAGTATATTACCGCATTAAGTGTCCCTATTATTTTATACTCAAAGATTATTATATTGTACATATACTTTAATATTATATTTTTTAGTCCAAATACGAAAAAATATTCGAAAAAATCCTCATTATATTTCAGAATAAATACATTGATTCGTGCAACAATCCTAATCAAGGTAAGAGTTTTGGAACGATGGTTCCTAAATTACTCAAAAACGTTTTATTACCATCTTTCTACATTCCAAGAATACCGTATTCTGCCGACAAGTCACGATAAGACCTGTGTAATAATTGAAAAAGAATGTGTAAACAGGAGGTTCTCTACATTTGGAGGACACAAATGTTAGCAAAGAAAGTCTGGATTTCAAAAAATTGGATAGGACTTAAAGTACATCTCAAAAAGAAACTTGCAAGAGACAAAGTTTCTAATTTTATTTTGTTATTCATTTTGCGCGTGTTTTATTTTTGCACGCACAATCATAATTAAGAAACATATTTTGTCTATGATCTGCGTTTCGTATGTTGGTTTTCAAAATATGATATGAGAACATCCCTTATATACTGTATAATAATTACATAGATTCGTAAAATCCTAAATAAGGTAAGAACTTTGGAGCGATGTCACCTAAATTATATACAAGCGTTTCATTACCATATTTCTACATTCTAAGAATATCGTAAATATTCTTCCCACAGGATACAATAAGATCTTTATCATGAAAAACAGCTTCTATTTTACTATCCTATCGACTCCATTGTCAACTGGTAAGATATAAAATTCAAAGCTCACTAAATAAATCTATAATAGTAACACCTTTCATCACAATAATTTCTTTGATGATATATTTTAAGTCATTACTGAGGAAAAGATTTATTAGCGATAGCTTAAAATACGTGAAGGCAGACAATGTGATAGGGAAACCATTACTAAGCGTTAGCCAAACAATAATCTTCCACCTTTGATAAAAACAATTCACCAAGAAACCGTTTAAAAAAAAATCTAAACGTTAAAAAAACAAGATTTTAGGATTTTGAGATAGTAGCTAGCTGATGTTATGCATTGAGACAGAGACAGAATCATTTCCTTAACTTTTACGGACTAAGCTCCGCCCACTTTTTAATAAATTATTTAAGACTCAAACTCGTGTAATTTTTTTTTTTTTTTTTGTTGCCTTCATGCGGCGCATTAGAAACACGTTCATATAACTAGGAAACGTATGTTATTGCAATCTTCACTAACCTATGACGAATTTAAAAAAAAAAAATGGATCCAAAACTCATTTAACTCTTTGCATGATGCTACGGTGACAACTAAAGAATTAACTAAAGCTATTAAATAAACTGTAAAAAAAAAAAAAAAAAGGTTTTTATGAAAATTATTTCATTGTTTTAATGTGGGGTTGAAACTTTTATAGAACTTTTCAAAAAAGTTCCATTTTAACATATTTAGGGATTTTTTTTTTTTTAAATAAAAGTTCTAAATAACTTTTTTTGTAATAAAGTTCCAGATTTATAGTAAAAGCTTAACTTATGTTTATTCAAGTCCTTAAAACAAAATCCGGTAAAATGAAAAATAAACAGTAATCAGGCATATATTAGAGTTACAATTTGTCTTAAATAAATTACACATGATTCTATAACTAGCAATGAATAAAAGTCAGTTTTAAATCGACATTTTAGCGAAATCGACAGAACATTTAAATAAAAGTTTTTTAAAAGTACAAGTTTTGTAAAACTTTTACTTGAAAAGCTGCTAGGGGAAAAGTTCTAGTTCCCAAAGAATTGAAAACTATCGTCAATAAAAATTCTGTTGATACCTACATTTTTTTTTTTGTTTATTTTTTTTTTTCGCTTCAAGCTCTGGTCTTAATTTTTTTTATACTAAATTTTTATTTTCCTAAATCAAAAAAGCTAAAAGAAAGTTTCCATTTAGAATTAAGAAGATGAGAAAAAAATATATAAATATAAATCCAGTTAACCTATCCATAAAATATTGATAGAGCACAACTTAAAATAGTAATATATTATATGTTATATATACATATATACCTACACATATAAATTGGGTAAATTGTCGGTGTATGAAAAAGTATGAACACCATCGCACATCTGTTCATCAATAATACCAATAGTGTTTTATCACCTGGCAGGATGCCGCAAGGGCAAACACATCGAATTTCCGTTAAGGTACTTCCTCCATCTGTTGTAACAAGGGTATTGTCTCCGAATAATAACCATCCGACATTCCAGTTCGTTGAATGAGTCAGATGGGAAGAAACTATTTGAGTAATTTTTATAGCTACATTTTGAGCAGTTTAAGTAAACATTTTTTATCTAGCTCTAACAATGCGATTCTACTTCAAGATTATAGACTTTATCATTATAGAAAGTTGAATCACTAATTGTAAGTAATTGCATGAATATTCTGTCTTAGAATAATAAAATTAAAAAAACGTGCGTTTAGTATAACTATTTTAATTAGTATAACTATTTAATAAATAATGCGTGAGCTGTATCCGGGTAATATAATTGAGGTAATTTCATCGCGGCGAACCAAATGGGCTTGTAAAGTTGTTGGGCTTGGTAAAGAGAGAATTCCTAAAAGGTTGATATTTGCTGTGCCGAATGGTAAACGTCCGAGGGGTAGACCGAAGCGAAGGTGGGAAGATTGCGTTAAAGCCGATCTGAAGGGACTGGGTTTGGACGGCGAACGGTGGAGGGAGGTGTGTAACAAGCGATTGGTGGTGTCGGCATCGAACCTTCGGGCTCGCTAAGCCTTATTATTATTATTATTATTATTTAATAAATAATTAAATATTTGGACTACTTTGATGCTTAATGAGACTTTGGACAAACTTCTATCTAAACACGCATAAAAGTTTAGTTATAAAAACAAATAAAAATTATATTATTATTTTATTATTTTATTATATAAAATAATAAAAATACTTTGAAATTAAACTGGTCTTTTCTGAGCGAAATAGCATATAAAGTAAAGAGAAATCGGTTTTGTTTTATAATGGGGCCCCTATCAACTTATTTCTCAGTATTTATCTAGCTCTCACAGTATAACATCCTTTTCACACTGTTTTCTGGAGCATAATTCATCTTTCTGCGTGTGATGGATGCAGTTAAGAATAAAAAAAAAATCAAAACTTTTCTTTTCCATTTCATTCGACCGTAGAAATGAGTAATTATAACGATCTAAAGATATTTTCGCAATTTAAGAAGAATATTTTTAAGGTTTATTGAATTTTTGAGGGCAGCAAATTTCGATTTAGTTATGAATTTTAGGACTCAAAAACAATGGGCAGAAAAACATAAAGCAGACTGTATGTGATCTACAAGTTTTCTAAATTTACCTGTCTTGCTCTATTTTTAAGAAAAGGTGATCAATAAAATATCTTGGAAGGAGAGTGGGATTCTACGTCATCGGTCTGGGGGAGGGGATGGGCAGCCCTTCTAAACATTAAGACACGTTTCTTCAACTCTTTCTTTTATCTTTTAGAGTCTGATGGATATCAGCAAATTGGGGAAGTTTAGATTCGGACAAGGTGAAGGAATACAATTTCGACCTTTAAAGCATAATATTTCTAAATTTCAAGTTATTTATTCAAATTGATAACTAATGGCCAACATTGACAGAGCTTGATTGGTGGTAAATTGCTATAGATTGAGGACAACATTTGTAACTTCCAGAGAGATGGTAAATGTAATGTCTGAATCGCATTGATAAATATTCTGTGTATGTAACATTTCTAAATAGTACGGCAGCACTGCTAATAAATAAACAAAACCTTCGGTCCCTCAAGTATCCGTTAGCAATCATATAAATAATCATAAATCATAATTTATATGTATATATATAAATCATAAATATACAAAAATCATACAAATACAGTACAGAAAAAGAAAATACCTCATCATATATTTTCGAAGCTTTGCTGAATTTGGAATAATTATAATGATTGAAATTTTAAAAAAATTTGAAATTTCCAAAAACAGATATACAAAAAAAAATTATCTATCTTGAACTATGAAGCAAGCCTTATTGTCAAAAAAATAAATAAATGAATTTTAAAAAACTCACAATAGCTAGTGAAGAACTTAAATATTCCATTCACAATCAGTCTTTTTTTTTAAGTTGAAAGAACGTAACGCTCTTCCTGATGATCAATGAAAAAAAATAATATAAATAAATAAAAGTAAGATATTTTTGAATCATTAAAAAAAATCAATTACAACAAAAAGTTAGTTTTTTGGTCTTAAATTTAGTGCATAATCAGCTAACGCGGATTTGATAAAAAAAATTACAAAAATTAGCTATATTTAAAGGTTAAAATATAAAGTCAATTTATTCTTCAAATAACTAGATTGGGTCTTTCAAAAACAAAACAAAAAAAAAAGTATTTTAACAAAAACAAAGAAGAAATCACGTAATTTATAAGAAGTTAAAAAGAATAAAAAAAAAAAACACTTTTTAGTCATAGATGGTATCTTATCTACCAGCTAACTAAATAAAATGGCAAAAGTATTGGCAGT
Organism: Nezara viridula; assembly: GCA_928085145.1. Lineage (NCBI taxonomy): Eukaryota > Metazoa > Arthropoda > Insecta > Hemiptera > Pentatomidae > Nezara > Nezara viridula. The sequence continues at coordinate 106,049,203 of OV725079.1, read as the reverse complement.
GATACCTGACAGAATGAATGAGCTAATCGTAATCCAGAGGAATGTGGGGTCGATGACTCAATGTCTGAGGAGCCGGAAGTGATGGGATAAAAAAAGCGGAAGGACTGGCGCAGGTGGTGATGATTAAGGAGGCAGTGTTATACAGCGCAGTATCATACAGCCAGATATAGAAGGCCTTCGTCATATTCCAATAGAATAAAAGAAAACTAACTATACTTCATACAAAAACACCGCTCAATATAGGTTCAACATTAAAGACAAATATCGATTATTCGAGCTAAAAAGGACAGAATGACTCTTCAATATGTTATATCTAGACTCTGGATAATTTCAAAATAATCATCTTATACTTGATCTACACCGAAAATATTTTATACCAAAAAAAAAAAAAAACGCTGCAAATTATTGGTTTATTATTTCCAGACAATTATACATCTAAAGTGACATTACCTACATAGTTACAAAGAAAAATAAATAAAAGGTGATTCCAATTATTGGACTAAACTTTTTTTTTAATCATTGGTAATATGCTAAAAAAAATAGTATTACATCAGTAACACATTCAAAATTTAAAAACCAAACAAAGGATATAACATTTGGAGTAGAACATATTAAAAAAAACCGGAGACCATATCTTTGCTCCTAATTGTCCGATTTTAACGATTTTTTTTTTTTTTTTAGGAAATTTCGTAAACTTTTAAAAAACTTTTTGAGTTATTCGGAATTTAATTTTACCATCCCTCGTAACTTTTCTTCCAGCTTCTTTTCTTTATAGATAAATTTAAAGGGAGTCAAGAAAATGAATTTAGCGAAGTTTCATTGAAGTCGGTACATTCTTTTAGGAGCTATAGTCTATAGCAACGCAGGTTTTTCGGCCGCCTTTTGAAAGTAAAAGGCGAATGGTAATGTCGATGAAGGAGGATCATCCTCGATGACCTCTGATTTTATATCCAAATTTGAAAAAAATCGGTCCAGTAAGTTCGGAGAAAATGCGCGGAAGGCGTACGGCGGACGGCGGACGGCGGACGGACAAAAAAATTTTTATTCGTTTTTGGAATTCTACGCATCCTGAAACGTGAAACCTCAAATTTTGAGAGGGGATTAAGATTTTGAATTTTTTGGTCGATCACAATGGTTGATTATTGAAAATAATAAGCCAAAAATATATGCAAGTTATGTATCAAGAAATATGTTTCCTCCATTAATTTTTGCATGTTTTGAAAATCCATTAATTGGAGTAGCTAATTAGTCACAAATCGATCTTGACTGTCAGATTAGTAATATAGACGGTTCTCTTCATATTTATAAGTCAAAGTATTCGAACACTACATGAGTGGACCATACAGCGCGCATATTTCGAGAAAATATTTATGTTACAAACGCTTAAAATTTCTTTTTATTACGAAAAGCTCATTTCATTGTCTGATATATCTAATTGACCTTTGTACCTCTCCGAATCCAAGAAAAATTGTTCTAATCCAATCCTCAAAGCTTCAAATTATATCACAGATAAAATTATCCAAATAGATCTTAGTATCTCATAACTTACACATTTGTTTTTTAGTATATTTATCAAAACGGCTTATGATTTATTCTTTGAGGCAATTTCGAAATTGATGGTATTATTTAAATTTTCTTTAATAGTGATAGCTTCCAACAATATTTAAATGTTTTTCTGATCATTTTTAAACTAATCATTGAATAGTTAGAACTATATTTATAGAAAGAGACCTTTGAATACCATGCATTTATTTCATTTTTTTTCTCTAAGATTTGTCAAAGCAAATAATATTTTGATAATGTTATAGAAATGGCGAGGGACGGGAAATACCATTAATTGAGATGAAATAAAATATTATTAAAACAATACTATAAAATATTAATACGAATTTAAAAAATATTAATTCACTGTAGAAGATCCCAGAACCATTTTTTTTTTAAAAAGATTATTGGTACTATGTCAAAATATATGTAGGAGTTAGTGGGTTTGTAAGGATTCATATTTTGTTCGGCGTATTTTCAATCGTCTAAATTACTGACAAGCCAGTTTTATTCAAATTCAAATAGTAACTTAGCTTTGAAAATTAGCTTAAAAAAATTGAATTTCAGAACATCCCAAAAATAATGGATGAAATGAAAAAAAACCATTATTTTTCACTTTTATTATAATTTGGTGTTATCACGTTTAGTAAATAATTCACACCGATTTTTTTTTAATAACCACCTTAATACCTTCCAAATTATTAGGAGGTTATGTGACTGGATATTGCAAAATATCTGTTGATATCCTTACTTATAGTGGCATAATCGATTATTTGCGAAACGCCTTACGAAATTTGCTTAATCGATTCTGATCAATTTCGCAAGACTTATGGGTCAAGGGGATGAAATGTTGACAACAATATTCTCATACGATAGCTAAAGTTGAAATAATAAGGAAGGGAGTTTGTTTTGTTTCTTTACTAATTAATTGAAATTTTCTGATTTTAAAAGTAATGGTTATTAGAAATTAGCTAATATTTTATCAATTCACAATCACTTACCGAAACATATATATATATATATATATATATATGTGTGTGTGTGTGTATGTGTGTGTGTGTGTGTGTGTGTGTGTGTGTGTGTGTGTGTGTGTGTGTATTCATTATTATATGCATTAGTTTTAGAACTTCTTTCTTTATGATATTACTTTATTAATTTATTTATTTATGATCTCCGAGAATTCAATGCAAATATTTGAATAAATGGATGTAAATGGAGTCGCAATATTCTCTTTTCAGACTTTATGAAAATTTGTAATTAAGCCTAGCTCGGTAGACATTTGCGTGGCTTTCAGTTGGAAATGCACTGTATAAATAGAACCGGCATTTCTCGACTGAAGTGATTAATTTTAACAAATACCTGCGGTGGATGAAGAGGGGAGTTTGCAAATGCTGCAACGAATATTACTCCAATATTATATATCCAACGTTTAACATTGCTCTGTATGATTAAAAATATGAGGTATATTGATAGATTTTAAAATACATATGATGAGCATTACTATGCTGAACTAAATGAGAGAAATTTATTTCATAGCTAAACTTCATAAATAACGATTTATTTTTGTGTTGTTATTTCATGGCCCTGTCAACGGACAGGGCCATGAAATAACAACTCTACATACATTTTACCCAAACTCATCAAGTACAGTGTACAAATTATTCTCCAAAACTAATATTATATATTCTGTTACGTGTAATTAGTTTAATTTATACATTTAAATTTTAAATTGATTTTAAGTCTATTTTGAAAAATTGTTCCCACACTACCACTAATAGATACCAGCTTGTAATACAATGTCGTAATAGAAAGCCATCGTCTCTCGACAGTTCTTTCATATACTTATCTTATTTCATTCACAGTGCATAGCCAAAAAATTTTTGTTTGATAATTTAAAATTATTTATCAAAAAATATCCTCGGCCAGGCATTGTTACTTCCTTGGGGCTATATACAGTGATTGACAGTAAACGTGATACACAACGTAAAAAAAAAAAAATTAAAAAAGACTTAAATAGTTACAGTAAACAAATAAAACCAGAAACTCTTCAAAGATTTATTTATTATCTCAATTTAAATATGTGCACACTCAATCAAATTAAAATATCCAACTATCATTGTTTAAAAAAATTAACAAACAAAAAAAACGTAGTAGTTTTACCTCACAGTCAAGCCATTATTTTTTATCTGTCTTCTTTCAGTCTGTTTGTATTGGAATCGACCATTTTTTTGGTGAATTCCGGACTCAGCCTGTTCCACATTTTGAGGAGATATTTTTTTAAGCTTTATTTGCTAAAAATTTTCTTTCTTCTAATTTCTATCTCCAATTTCGCCCACACGTGTTCTATCACATTAAGATGTGCTGATTTGTCCATGTGCTGATGTGGCCATTCCTTAACTAGCATGACAGTGTGTTTGGACCATTTACCTGATAAACCCTAAATTTGTTTTTTTTGCTCAGATTTTCCTTAATTTCTTTCAAGTTTTTTCTCAGAATGTCTATTTTAATATGTTTATTCACTATACCATGTTCCACCATATTTATATGTTATACCATATTTCAACTGCAAGTGAAGATTTCCTACGCCAAAGACCACCACATACCCCACACTAAGAAACAGAACATAAAATAAGAACAAGACAAAGAATATAACAAATTGCTAGGATTTTTATTGATCACGATGAATTATTGTTTTCAATGTAGTATAAATTGAGCTATTAATTTAACCAATGATTTCTAACAATATTCATGTGTATCATTTTGACTGCGTGCGACTGTATATAAAATTTACAAGAAGAAAACAGATGTACATCGAAATAGTTCTTGTGTAAGTTGTTAGTGATTAAATGATATTATAAACTAAAGATAAATTAATAAATAAAAATACTAATAGTAATGAAACTAAAATAAATGAAATAAAGTCTTTAGCCACCTTAACCATCTCTACCTATCTTTGGTTGTTTCTATCCAGTTACCTGTATGCAGCTCAATTGCATCTATGTTGATTTGATCTATGCATCAGATTTTTGGCCTTCCACGTGGTATCTTGCCTACTACTATTAAGGCATTTATCGTTGTGTATATATTCACACAAACGTACATAGATATTTCTTTTATACAAGTACTCGAGAGATTGATAGTTGAGAAAATATAGAAATATTTGGAGTTTGAATGAGGATAGTAAGTGTGATTTACGCTTGAGGTTAGGTAGAGAATTCCAAAAAGCGGTAGCTAAAGTTGAGGATTTTTAAATAACCAGTTCTCTCTATACTTAACAAAATGCTCTTGAAGACAAAACAGATAAGACAGTACTACCAACTTCCTCAATTTGTAGACCACAAATTTTCCTATAAGACTTGAAACCGAACATAATGTTGTGATTAGTATTCCCCAAAAACGAGTCTTGGTCTTGCAAACTCATTCTTGGTCATGGTCTTGGTCTTGCGCAAGAGTCTCGCAACAGTCTTGCAGTTACTTATTAGTTTATTACTATAGAGATGTTACTGTAATTTTTTAGATAGGAGAAACCCAACTAAGCCCGAATGAAAAATTAGAGGAATTAAATACAAAAGTATATTGGTTATACCAATTATTAACATTTAGTAACTAAGACTGTCAAGTATTATTAAACTATTTTGCCTTAATTTTTAATTTAAAAAATCGATTTATTTTTTACTAGTTCTGGTAGACGGCCTTGGTTTGGTCTTGCAAAGTGCAAGACCAAAACCAATTTTGGGCAACACTAGTTAGGATCCAGGAAAAGAAATCCACTTTAGAATAGTGCTAAGAGGACATCCTAAAAAATATAAAAACGAAATGTATTTTAAAGCACTAGATATAACAATTTTGAGATTATGATGACTTAGCGTTTTTAAGAGTGAACTTTAAAATTTTCAAGTCTAACGATGCCGGTTCGAATCCGGCCTGGGTGGGTTAAAATTTATTTATACCCACGGAATAAATTTCGACCTTTCTACTCTGGTTAGCATAGGTTTGGTTGTGCCTCTAGAACAACTCACCGTTGGCGAGATCTCATAATTTAATCTCACATATAAAACTAATACTAAAAATCAACCCAAATATCAGTGCGATCCTTTTAATCCACTCTGCTATCTGGTGGATAATAACGGTGGCAGTGAAGGCAATGTTTCATAAAAAAACTTCTGTTTTAGTAAACTGAATAAGAAAAAATTATTAAGATTAATTGATCTTGAAAAGCGAGAGCGGGCAAATTAATCAAATCTACATGATGCGCTGGGGCGTAGTTGCAATTTAAACGAATATTTGAAATAAAGGTGACTTTACACATATCACTAATTTACAGGAAGAGGTTCTATGAATGTTGGAGAAAACATAAGATTGGTTAAAACAAGTTCTATCAATTCTTTCAGATTTTTAAAATGATATTTTTGAGCTGTAAACTCTTTTTATGGATCAAGATAAAAAGTCTGTTCCCACACAAAACCAAGATTCTGCTGCAGATGTTCCGCATCGTGGCTTGGACATCGTGGGAGTTGTGGGGTCCGCATGCCCAGCCAAGGGCAGTTTACGTAACGTTCACCTAAGCCGCTAGCATCAAGCCAGTACTACCTCACAAATGTTAAAATAAATAATATAATAAGTTAAAAAATAATAAATATAATATCTAAAGCTAAGGAAAGAGTGTATAATAAATTCAAAACTAAACCTTGCTATCACAAAAAAAAAAAAAAAAATACAAGTTAATTCAAAGTTAATAACTTGGATATATTTAGTGGGCGGGGTGGCCGAATGGGCTAACGCGTGTGCACTGCACCGCCGCTGCCCGGCAACCTGATATATGACTCTATGATACAAAAATAGTCATGAGTTCGAGTCCCGGTGCTGGAGGAGTCTTTAAATCCCCGCTCACACCCCCTGGCCCAGGAAAACCCCGTATAGCCTTAACGCGAGGAAGGGGAGGACAAAAAGAAAAAAAAAAAACCTAGAATATATTTGGACTTGGAATTAATACATAACTGGTATATATCGCTGTTCTTAATGCAAAAGGTGGAAAAATTGAGTGTTTTACACGAGAGCATGAAAACTGATCATTTCTTTAATAATTATCAGTATAATTTCAGATTTTATTTCCCTCTAGAAATTTCCATAGTAGTTTCTATTTACAGCAGTTGCAGACGGAAGAAAAATATTTTTGTATGTTCTCTCGTAAAGCACTCAATTTATACATACAAGACGTCGTATTTTTACATACGACTTTTTGCACTAACAGTAGCGATATATATATTACGTTTATTTATTTGATAATTATTTATTTTCAACTGTGCACATAAATACAAGTTTTCAGATAAATAAAATAGTAACTGTGTTCTCTCAATAATATAATATGACAGTAAGAAGAACCCGAAACCATATTTTTCTCCTAAAACTCTGAGAATCATGAATTAATTTGGAGCACAGTAAAAACTAATGGGTATGAGTTTCTTCTATATATTCTGTGCCGAAATAAGTGACATGCGGGACATATAGGACTTTATGAATAACTTAACATTGCCCTAAAGTTCAACACTAAATATCCAACAAACTGTTCATGAGGGACTACAAATTATGTATGCAAATATAAGAAGTAAAAAATGAGGAAAATGCAAGAAGGAAGACAGCCAATATTTTTCTTATATCTTGAAAAGCACGGAATACGTTACCGAAATATTAAGTGAATTTAGTATGTATGTTACGATGCGTACTAAAGATATAGACAGATGAAAACACAATTAAGATATTCCTAAAACGCAAATATAAATATGAACTTACTAACTCGAAACTTCCCAAAAGTAATTCATGTTACGCTATTTTTTTATTTTTTGAATTCACAAAGCAAAGGCTAGAATTAGTATATGAGTTGACGAAGAATTTACAGTGAGTCTGAAATAATGATTTCCACTATACTTAATGGATACTTCTTTTCTATACCCAGCTTTTCCAAAAAAGTAAAATAATAATCCTCTAAAAAGAGATGGGTTCCTCTACGTTCGAACCCAAAGCCCTATAATCGAAAATTCTCTTTCTCTCTCTCCCTCTATCCAAAAGGTATATATTTTTAAATTGCCTCAAGCATTTACCTAATTATGTGGTTTCGACATGCTCATTGATTCAGGTGAATTATATAAACCTTTTTAAAAATTCTATATCGTCACTAGAAAACTGAAACATGATATAACTGATTTTTTTTTTACTTACATTAAGTAATGTAAACTGTTAAATTTATATTTTTACACTGGTTCGATACTTTACCTTAGTTACGTTATGATGTTGTCGTAACTGGTGACTAAAAATATATAAAATGTAAACCATCTTTAATGAAATAAATTCATTTAATCAGCAGAATATTCTGAAACCCTCAAACGCTATTAGTCATGCCCAGAAACGTTGAGAATCCGTACATCATCAGCCATATTAGTAAAACAGGATTTTTTCACCACCGTAACTAATAATTCAGGATGGATGGTATACCCGCTATACGAAATAGTGTTTTACGAACCAGCGGTACTAAAAGGTACCGTTCGAACAACCGTGTACCTCCTTAAAAGGTTACCTTCGTGTCCCGTCATAACTGTATTTAACAGTAGTTTTAGATGGGTTATAGTAGCTATACAAAGAACAAAAAATGAAATTTTCCTACTATAGTAACAAGAGATATCTTTCTCCATCAGTGTTGATAAATAAATATAAATGTGGGTTGGTTTTTACTTCTATTTTGGGGACAGATAATATTGGGGACAGCGGCATTCAAGTTCTTGTTGTAAATCCTTAATGTGCTTTCATGCTAAGCAGTCAGCACAAATTTTGAACGAATGGTAAATAACATGTATGTGCTAACGTGCTAAAGTGCTAAAGTGTTATTAGTTATAGTAATGTTATGGCTGTACTTTAAACAAAGTTTTTGAGTTCTTAATTACTAACGTTTGGATTTATTTTTAAAATGCCAAAGCGAAGTGAAAAGACTGGAGTTGCTGGATTATTTGGTTAAAAATGCTTTATAAGAAAGCCTGAATGAAGATTCAGATGATTCAGAAGGCAAAGAACTTGATGAATACATATATGAAATCCTGATTATCTTAACATTCTATTTCTGTGAATATTGTATTTAATGTACAATGTACAAAGAATCAAACACAATAAAACCTTACATATAACCTTCTCCGTGAGTTTACGAAGTTAGCAAGACTTTACAGGACCATAGACTCCGTTAAAATCGTGAGTGCCAGCAGTCATATTTTGCACTCATTTCAAAGTTTACAGTACTTAGCGCTGGTTGCATGAATACTCCTTATTTATGATTTTTATACTGCTAATACAGTTATCTTTTTACTATTATTCATCTGTTCGGTCAATATAATAAATAATCACACCTAGTTTGTTGATTATTGTTTGAGCCTTTCAGTGGACAGAATGACTAACTCCAATTTCAACATTTTTGAGTGAAGTCATTTTAGTGATATTTCCAGTTGGGAAATTGGTAATACCTGAACAGACAATGAGTTAGTTGATTCCATAATAGGTGATTGAAATGTTAAAGTATAGAACTGTGAATAAAGGTGTAAATTTCCTCATAAGAAATATCACCAATATTAGTAATCAGAACGGTTAAATTGGAGTTAGTCATTCTATCAACTGAAAGGCTCATTTATTAATGAACGTTTCGGAGAATCTCTGTACCTCAGAGACAGAGGTTCCCCTAAACGTTCATTAATAAATAATAATAATTATAATAAACTAAGTGTGATTATTTATTGGATTGACCAATAGGCAAATAATAGTGAAAAGATAATTTAGAGAAAAGTTCAAAACTGGAAAATGAAAATATATACAGTTAACTAACAATCTGTTATATTTCAACATACATTTCTACTAAGCCTCATACAAGATAAGCAGACCAAATCGGCCTTGAAATAAATGGAAATAAAACTAAATAAATGATAGTTGAAGAGAAGTTGGTTGGGTTGTTCAGTAAAAAGAAATAAATGATTTTGTTTTTCTTTTCTTTTTCATTCTTTTCTTCTCTTCTTTTCTTTTGTTTTCTTTGTTTATAAATCGAATGTCTTGCACATATAATAGACAACATTATATGGTCCGATAATTAGTAGTAGGTTTTTTTAATAATTTTACTTTCTTGTTACTTTAATAATTTTATTGATGGTTTGGAAGCCCCTAAATAGATTCGTAGTTTGTTAGCTGCCTGATTTCGTTTCGCTCTAGACCTTACAACTTGGTTTTGGAACAGGCCTCGAAGCGATCACAGAATACTTTTATTTTTCAATCGTTTGTCCATTGTGACAATCAGGTGTAAGTTGCTGATTATAATTTGAAAAACGGAGCATTAATAAAAAATTATTGTCTTCTTTAAAAGCTTATAACTAAATTGAAATATTTTGCTTCTTCTTTCTAACTTTCATTTCTCGCCAAAATATTATCATTTTTTTTTTCTATAAAAATGTATTTGCGCTTGTGAAGTTGTTAAAATCAGCAAATGTGCTAGAAATACAAGATATAATTACATGTCAGACATGGGGGAGAATAGCAATCAACAATATCTCTCCCCTGACTTGTTTCAAATACTTAGGTTGTTTAAGAAAGGAGATCTCTCATCCAACGCCTTTTTAGTCTCTCCACATGTTCTGCGATATGTCAGCAGTGGCAATGTCTCTTATTAATCTGTTGTAATGTCGGTTTAAATTAGTATAAAATGGATGGCAAAGGGTTGTTATATGTTGGCCAACTGTTGGAAGGTGGAAGCCACAATCATTTTGATTGGAAGGTTTCAACTTTTAGTCGGTGAGCCTTTCCTTTTTTTTTTAATTCAGTTATTTTGTTTATTCAGTAATCCCACATGCTCCTTGGGAATGGTTCTACGAAACAAAAACAACTCATTAGTAAATATCGTAGTAGCTATTTATCCTTTCGTCAATTTGAAATAAAAAAATAAAATAAAATAAAAAAATAGTCCGAATATCTTTATAGTGACCAATCTAATTTAATCACCATTCCACCTCAAGAGTACTGTCTAAAAGAATAGAAGTGAATTCGATATGAAATTTTAAGAATATTGTTAAAAACTCTAAAAATTATTATAATAGCTCATTATATATAAATAATTATACTTATAATTATCCTTGCCATTTCGGAAAAAAATAAATAGAAGGTGCTTACTATAATATTAGGCAGCTTAAAAATATTTATTTTATTTTTTGAGAAATACAGACAATATGAATTGATTATTTACATTATAAATGAAATTCAGTTGATGTAAAGTTTCCCAAAAATCAAAAACCAAAACAAAGGATATCGGCTTAGCAGTAAAGCATATGCTATACTTTTAGAACGCTACTGCACCAATTTACACCATCCGAGTTCAATTATTTTTTTGAAAGATTTTTTTTTTAATTTTAGTGTATAATTTTTGATTTATGTTAAAATAAAATTTTGCATTTATCGTAACTTTTTTGAAGCTTATTTTCAGAGAAGTATAGTATATATATATATATACACATAAATTAAAGAGCTTCGAGGAAAAAACTTTAGGCAAGTTTCGTTATATATCAACAAATATAAGTAATATAAATAAAATAAATATTTTAATATTAAAATAAATAATCCTTTGAAATATTTTTTTAAAAAATTATTGTTACTACTAAATATACTTCCATTAGAGCTACCTTCCATACGATCGATCCTTGCCGGAGTGCCCCAGGGACCAATATTTGCACTGCTATTGTACATAACATTACATTGATGGCATTCCACATTGTCCAAACATATTGACAGTAACATAAGCAACGGCACTGCCATTATTACTAGATACCTGAATTCTATACTGGCCTAGCTAAAGTTACAACATGGCTATGAAAATTCCCCGCTCATCACGTTGATTGTTGAACATGATACATGGTATATCGTTTACCTTGACAACACACCGATCATGGAAAAGAAATGAGTAAGATATTCATGATTTCATGCTGCCCCAAATTCTGAGTAAAAAAACAAGTCAAAAATTAATCACGTACAGCTATGTTGTAAACATATTTTGATCAGGTGCATTACTAATGAAAAGAATACAATGACAAAAAGACACTCATTAAAGAACTACAAACTCATCGATTAGGACGATGGCAAAACTTTCTTATACAGATTTATTCCGACGTTTGATAAACAAACAAACGTAAAAAGAATACCACCAACGCACACATGAAAAGGACACAGTTGCTGTGTCAGATAACACAAGATTACGGATGTGGGATTTGTGGGTATAAGTAAATTGATTCAGGACAGGATTTTTAATATTTAACCGACAGGATATCTCATTCTTGAAAATTTATTTTGTAAGGAAATTAATTACAAACAATGATAAATAATTGTTAATCAATTTGGCTATTCCTGCACTCAGTAAATTAACGAATTTCCAACAGAGCGAAGCGAGTACGGTAACATTTACCGTAGGCAGTTGGAATCCGGGCCACCACTCTCCGTGTAACGGGACATGTTCTAGATCCTCCGGTACCACTTTCTTCAGCCTACTGTTCTCCAGCCGGCGTCTTCCATCAAGAGGATCGTTTTCCGAAAATAATAATCTGATGTGGTAAAGTGTATTGTGATAGCATTGTACCTGTATTTGTGAGAGGTATTTATTTTTTTATTTAATTTGGTTTGTGATTATAAAATGGAATTGAAATATATATATATATATATATATATATTAATTGTTAAATTGACCTTGATTCCATACTATTTGCACATTAATTCCCGAACTTCTTCCAACTTTTGAGCTAAATCAACTAAGCCATTTATATAAAAAGATATATCATATTACCTTTTCTCAACCAAAACTTGATGTATTGGTTATAATTTGATGAAATTTAAATGGGAATCATATACCAACCAATACAATCCCTGGAAATTTTACCAAAAATGGAATTACGGTCATGTGCTGGACCTAAAATGGTGGAATTAAAATCATGAATGTGAAATGTTAGTCATAACGTTAAGATCTTTTTTTTTTTAAGAAAGTATCGCAATGGGGTTAAATTTCCGATATGCGGTTTATGACGGATCTATAAGTTTCAGAGCCCTCGAGTTCGAAAAACACATTTTAGCCATTGGTCTGTCTATCTGTGCCAAATGCAAAGATCGGGAAATAATGATACCTGTGACACAAATTGGATGCTCCATGGGCAATAGCTGCGCATTAAATGAAAAAAACATGTTTTTCTATAGACTGTAGCGTGAAAACGGCTCTAACGATTTTGATGAAACTTTCCTATAATGTTCTAATTATTATCCTTTCAATTTTCGTATATATAAATATATATATATATATATATATATATATATATATATATATATATATATATGTAGAGAGAGAGAGAGAGAGAGAGAGAGAGAGACTAAATGCCCTAGAAAATTCAGGAAAAAAGTTATAAAGAAAAGAAAAATGTTTTTGGACCTAACTCGCTAAGTATATATTCCATGGTAAAATTTATAATAAAACTTTTGAAAGGAATTTAAATTACCAAAAAAAAAAAATATATCGGAATCGAACAAGTATTAGTGATGACACAGCTTATTCTAGTTTCTACACGTTTCAATTTATTACTTTCCTACCTATAGTAGGTAAGGAAAGTATAGCAATCCGGTCAAACTTCCAAAGTGCGGTTTTTGACGGATCTATACGTTTCAGAGCCCCCTGAATCCTAAAAACACATTTTTAGCCATTGGTCTGTCTGTGCCAAAATTTTCACGGGAACTAGTTTGTTGCTTCTTTTTTTATTTTTTAGGATTTTGACTACTGATGCCTGTGACACAAATTGGGTGCTATCTGTGCAATAGAAAAAAATACCGATTAGCCTGTTTTTTTTTTTAAAGGTAATGAAATTTCCTATAAAACTGTATAAAAATCGTTCATTTTGGACAACTATTAACGATGTTACAGCTTTTCAATTTTCAATGTAAGATTAAGGGTTCATATCTTGGTTTCAGAAAGGAGTGAATGAGAGAAAAAAGATAACTAAGTGAAAGTAAGAAAATCTGTCAGTCCGCATCACACAAGCTTCACTATTTACTCTACTTTTACTGAAAGTATTAAACTGATCTACCTTAAGCCGGTTTACATTGCTTTAGTTTATCGAATAAAATATACTCAAATCTTTTCTTTGATACATTTTCAGGAAAATAAATCTTATTCAATTTTTTTTTTTTCTTGATGGACATAAGTAAAGGTATAAAAACTTTTCTGAATTAGTCAAGAAAGTCGTGTGAGTGGACACATCAGATTTTTTTTTCATAACCCCAGTTTTATGTATAGTTTTGTTTGTTATATATACTGTAAGATGTTCCTTGTGCTGTAGCATTAGATACATTTTAAGGTCTTGCCGAGCCTTACTTATTCCTGTTATTCTTTTTTTTTTCTTGAATCGGGGTATTGGGCATACACCCAATAACATTTATATTCATAACTATCTTCTTAGACTAATTTAAAATCTATATTTTGCCATCGCTGAGGAGCCAGCGGAAATGTTATTGTATAGAATTCATTTTGGTTTAATTCGTTTTAACGAATCATGGAATTTTATTTTGACACTTGGGTCACAACTGAAGATTAGAACAAGTGAAATTATTATTGTTAATATTGATTAAAACTATTTTTGTATAAATGGGGTATATAATGAATGTGATGATCAAACCCGTATGGAATAATAACAATTACCTACTAAAGTATAAAAAAAAAAAAAGATTCAATAATATTCATTATGGTATTAGTATATGCTTGAATATAGCTGAATTATATCTGAAATGGTGGTGGATGATTCATTTTAAATAAATATCTCAAACAAGGTGATAGTTTCCTTAAAATCAGGACCGGAACTATGATTTTTCATTATCTTTTTCTTAGCTAAAAACACATAAATGAAAAAAGGAAAATCTGATAAATTACACGCCTTGTAAAATTTTCCCAGCGTAACAGAATTTTTAAACAGAAGGATAATAAAATTCATAATTGGTAATTGGTTGACTGTCGTGGATAATGAAGAGAAGAATAGTTGGGGTGCTCAGTCAAAAAAGGAAGGCAAAAAATAAATTATAATATTTATTTTTTACATATGCCGACGTTTCGACCTGAAGTTCAGGCCTTCATCAGGGCTAAGAAAATACCCAGATAACAAGGTATGAGAAACATAAGTAATGATGGTAAAAAAGATTTAAAAAAAAAAAAAAATTATTAGAAAAATAAAATAGATAGATATAAAGTAAAATGAAATTGTAAGAATAATGACTAAGAACTAAGAGATAAATAATAAAAACTGTTACATAGTGTGGAATGATGAAGTAGGCATAATCAAAAAGGGGTGACAAAAGTGTTACATTGGGAATCTTAGAATAAAATGTAAAAACATAACAAAGAAATATAAAGTTATATAAGAAATGAAAATAAAATAAATAGTAAAATTAAAACATTGAGAATGGAGTAGTTAGATAGAAAATTGAGATATTGTAAAGTCTATCAAGATGTACAGACAATGTATAATATAATAAAGAGTTAACAACAGAGAAAAGGAATGAAAGGAAGGAGGAAAGAAATTGAGAAAGCTGAAATAAGAAAGAAATAAAAGAAGTACTACCTTTCTCCTTAAGTGTCCAGGGGAGAATAAAGTCGTTACAAGGGAGGGGGAGAGAGAAGAGATGTGAAGGTGGCGTCATCTCTAACGGTTATCAGACGTAGTTTGAACTAAACGCTAGAAGCCTAAATAGGTACGAGAGATATATTATTTAGAAAAATTATGGAATATTGAACGAAAGTTAATAGAAAGTGAAAGAAAATTCAAAAGAAAAATAACTATTGAGTAATAAGGAAGAAAAATTGAAATAAAAATATATCATATATACATAAATATACATATATATATACACACACATACTTGCATTCACTTGCATTTAAATCTCACAACACTCTCTCAAAACTATGCACATCCCTAAAAGATCCGGTTCCTCTGTCACACCGCTCTCATATCGTTTACCGTATTCCATGTTCTACCCCCAATTGTTTTTCATCCTACATTGGTGAAACCAAAAATCTCCTAAAAGACCGCATAACCCAACTAAGATTCCCAATGTAACACTTTTGTCACCCCTTTTTGATTATGCCTACTTCATCATTCCACACTATGTAACAGTTTTTATTATTTATCTCTTAGTTCTTAGTCATTATTCTAACAATTTCATTTTACTTTATATCTATCTATTTTATTTTTCTAATAATTTTTTTTTTTTTTTTTAAATCTTTTTTACCATCATTACTTATGTTTCTCATACCTTGTTATCTGGTTATTTTCTTAGCCCTGATGAAGGCCTGAACTTCAGGTCGAAACGTCGGCATATGTAAAAAATAAATATTATAATTTATTTTTTGCCTTCCTTTTTTGACTGAGCACCCCAACTATTCTTCTCTTCATTATCCACGACAGTCAACCACTTACCAATTATGAATTTTATTATCCTTCTGTTTAAAAATTCTGTTACGCTGGGAAAATTTTACAAGGCGTGTAATTTATCAGATTTTCCTTTTTTCATTTATGTGTTTTTAGCTAAGAAAAAGATAATGAAAAATCATAGTTCCGGTCCTGATTTTAAGGAAACTATCACCTTGTTTGAGATATTTATTTAAAATGAATCATCCACCACCATTTCAGATATAATTCAGCTATATTCAAGCATATACTAATACCATAATGAATATTATTGAATCTTTTTTTTTTTTATACTTTAGTAGGTAATTGTTATTATTCCATACGGGTTTGATCATCACATTCATTATATACCCCATTTATACAAAAATAGTTTTAATCAATATTAACAATAATAATTTCACTTGTTCTAATCTTCAGTTGTGACCCAAGTGTTAGCCTTCTGGAAAAAATGTAAACGGTGTGTATACCCAGCTGTTATTCATGAATTATTTATTTTAAATAATTCATGCGTTATATTTCACAAGTCTAAAGGAATGTTTGATATTCAGATGCTGAAAACATGAGCCTGTTTACACAATACGAATTTTGCGTTCCTAAGCGAGTACACTTATTCGTTTTTTATTACGAAAGTTGTTTACTTTGAAATAACACAGAGGAATAACATCTATGTTTCGTTTTCTCTGTTGTTGTTCAATAATGTTACATAAAGAAGGATCATCGAAACATTTACTTTAGTAATTAATAGACTATTACTAGAATTTGGATTCTATTTTTTAGATCAAATTAAATTTTTCACATTATGTGTTTGTTCGGTTCATAAATATTATTTTAATAATATCTGCTAGGAGTCTGAACTTTCGTGTATTTAATCAGTTCTAGTAGGAGTACCTCAAGGGTCTGTAGTCGCACCATTACTATACATTATATACACACACGACATACCAGACAGTCCGAACATCCTGACAGCAACACATGATGACAGCACTGCAATCATAACAAGATACCAAAAACCTACACAGGTCTGAACACGTAACACTAAATCACTTAAATGACCTCATTATTCAGACCACAATTAAAATTACAATTAAGACCTACATCTACTTACTCCTCTTAAATTTTCAGTTCTGCCAAAAAGAAACACATACAAAGACTCCAAACATTCCACTCAAACATTTATAGACTTATTTCCAAAAAATTATGTATATTTCTAACAATAAATTACATACTGTCTGAATGCCAAAAATGAATGAGAAACCTTCTATAAACTTAATATGTCTAAAATAGTGACACGAAAGAGAATACCATTGAGTAATATTCTTCTTCATTTCTGAAATGCTATTTTTATTTTATTACTGATTTTTACAGGCAATTTACTGATTGTTAATGCTGTATAAAACAGAGGTGGGTGTCTAAATAAAGTTAAAAAAAAATAATTCTATTTTCTTGTAAGAAAGACCTTTTTTATCTTAAATTACTGAACTGTTTTTTTATTTTCGTCATCGGTGATGGAATTTTAAACCAACTGTAAAACGTACATATGTCTTTTTTTTTTCAAAGTTAATTTTCTATAGCTTTTAGGTACCATTATAAGACAAAACTTTGTCTTCATAGTTCATATTTGAAGTATGTAAATATCACACTTGTTACATTAACAAACATTGTTCACAATAAAGAAGATTGTATTATCAATAATATCTATTTATAAAAAAATATTTCTTAGAACCCGAAGGTTCGAAGCAGATAAGGTCTAGTTGAATGACGCCCACTCGAGAGATAGCATCGGCCGATAGGGGTACATTCACCGGTAAGTCAATATCCTGGACATGCAGGCGTCAAGGGCTGGGTGATTTGATGCACGCTGTCAGGACCCCCTTTAACCGATGGATGAATGCATGCCTAACGCTTTATCCGAGCTGCATAATGCCCCATGCATCACATGTTCAACACACTCCCGCGATTTACATTCAAGTTCAGTAACCCCATACTACCAAGATACATTCCTTCCTTTACCTTGACTCTCACAAATCCATTTCCCATCCACAGTATTTACATAATATAAACTCAAACGTTTTACTTTATTAGCTACCAGAGTGAAGTATGGTAATCGGTCAAAACTTTTTAATTGTTAATTACATTCATTATTGTTGTTATTACTGTATGTAATTACATATTTACATACAGTATGTATATACAAATAAATCGGAAAAGTTAAGTTTTAACGATCTGAAGTATAATAATAAACACAAACATAAATATATCTTTTCTACGCTGAACAATGTTTGTTAAGGTAACAAGTGTGATAATTCCATACTTCAAATATGAACTATGAAGACAAAGTTTTGTCTTATAATTGTCACTTAAATGCTCATAGAAAATTAACTCTGAAAAAAAAAATACGTATATACGCCTTACAGTTGGTTTAAAACTCCATCGCAGATGACGGAAATCAAAAACAGTTCAGTAATTTAAGAGAAAAATAGGTCTTTCTTGATTAAACAGAAATATACAAGAAGAAAGCATTATTATTTTTTTTAAACTTTATTTAGACAGCATTAACAATCAGTAAATTGGCTGACAAAATCAGTAATAAAATAAAAATAGCATTTCAGGCACGAGGAAGAATATTACCCAATGGTATTCTCTTTCGTGACACTTTTTAAGACATATTAAAATAAATTTATATTTTAAGAAGATCTCTCATCCACTTCAAGTCATTAAGTAATTTTGTGTTAGAAACATATCGAGATGCTTGTGGTAATAAGTCTACATATTTTTTATTGAAATGTTTGAAGTTTTCTTCTGTGTGTCTTTTTGGCAGAAACAATAATTTAAGAGGCGTAAGTATATGTAGGAAACAAATTTCGGTCTTAATTGTAATTTTAATTGTGGTCTGAGTAATGAGTTCATTTAGGTGATTTAGTGTTTCGTGTTAAAGCCTGTATAGGTTCTTGGTATCTTGTTATGATTGCAGTGCCGTCATCGTGTGTTGCTGTCAGGATGATGGGATTGTCTGGTATATCCTGCGTGTATACAATGTATAATAATGGTGCGACTATAGACCCTTGCGGCACTCCTACTAGGACTGATCGAATACACGAAAGTTCAGGGTCCTAGCAAATATTATTAAAATCATATTTATATATTAAATATATTTATATTAAAAATATATATATTTTATATGGTACAATAAATATATTTCCGTATATTCCTTGTGGAGTCCAGTTCGATGGAGATAAATGTTTCATTAAAAATTAATCTACTGCGCTCACGAGCAGATATGGTCCCCACAATCAAACTTATCTCAGGCTGTAGATAAAGTCTGGTTGTGAGCAATCTTTTCTGAAACCTGGACTTTAATCAGAGGTGCACATCCTCCTTAAGTCTATGGCGCATGCCCCCTTCCTCCTCTCCTCCCCCTCCTCCTACCCTCCCTCCCCCAAGAAATGTCACGACTCTCTAAATTATAGTAGAATTATTTATTTATTCTTTCCTGCCTTACCTTTCGGCTACAAGCCCTTTTCTGCTATTAAACATACAAGATTTTTAAACTCAACATTTTTCTCTCCATCGGGTCTTCGGGTAGAAAACAGTTCCATCGTTCTGGCGGGCTTCCTGGAGTTAGTCATCTTCTTTCCAGATTGAAGTGTGCCGGACTCAGAGCAGCTTTCGACGCTTACATGAAATTTGTTTAATAAGAGAATAGTAGTACAATTTTTAAAAAATTGTATATTATATACAATTATACAATCATATTTTTGTGCTTGAATGAAGATTAGAAAAATACTCAAAATTAAAACCTCCTCAAAAATTTAATATTTAGTGTCACGTTGTCCCACCTTCGAAAATTCGAACTCTTGTTAAAAATGTACTACCCTCAAATATTCGAAACCTCTTAGAAATGTGGCCCATTTTAGATATTTGAATGGTAAAGCTTGTTTAAAACGAAAATATCATTTTCGCATCAATAAGATTGAAAGTTAACACTTGAAACAAGAAACAATGTTGCAGACATTCAAATAATTGTTACGGATAGCAATAAGGAATACTATTTCATAAACCTAACATCCCTTAAATAAGCCGTTAATGGATTGATTGATACAACCAAATCTTCATCCTTGATCCTTATCCCTTCACTACGAATACAATCCAACATTGAGACTAATCTTGTTGGATGGATTGGAATAAATATTTCATTGATCTAATGTTCTTTACAACTTAATGTATATTTCGTTAATGAATGCTGCATTCCGATAAAGCATTTGGATTTTCCTTAGATGAATATTTTTTAGAAACAGCCAAAACCTGGCAAATGAAAATCTTTATTTCACAAGACCAGGAGATCATCACCAATTAAAACTAGTAGGATGTTATTATTACTTAACATTTTTTGAAACATAAATTTGTAGTTGGCTTCATGTTTTTTTTTTCACGAAAACGAAAATTTGGATTAGAAAATATGAATATTTAGTTGTCCATCGAACTATAAGGGTCGATTCCCTAAATTGGTACCAGTGATTTTTTTTTAAATATTTAAAACCGTTTTATTGAGTAATATAACGTTCTGTCACATTATAGAAAAATCTTATAGTTAGAAAAGAGTCCATTTACACCATATTACACAAAAAATATAAATAAATAATATAATCATCAAAAAATCATATACGATAAATGAAAATAAAAATAAGTTTAAAGATAAGTAAAGTAAAATAACGCAGAGATTTATATATATATATATATATATATATATATTATATATATATATATATATATATATATATATATATATATATATTATATATATATATATATATATTGCATTGGTCTCTAATATATATATATATATTAGAGACCAATGCAAAAATTGTTATATTATTCACAATCCGATTCTCTACATTTTTTTCTTTTTGAATAAGAACCATACGAATACTGGTTACGTGCATGTGGCAATACATTTTTTGTATCCCATAATTAAATACGTCCGTTATGGAAGTCATATTCTACAAAGTCATAGTGCTAAGAAGAAAATTTATAGCCGTAATTATGAATTAAGAAATTATAATTTTTAGAAAACCGTGAATTATCGGATGTTTACATAATTAAACAATATTCATCATTCTCCGGTGTTGTTACGCTTTAGAATATCATCACTATCCCTCGACGGAATGGCACTTTAGATAATTCAGTTATACTTTAAATGCTTTTTTTCTCCACTTTTTAAAAGGATCTACAAACTTTGCATAAGCAATGAACTTGCCATACTTTACTTCAAGTTGGAGAATTTGTAAGGAGCTGCTAAAAACGGTATGGAAAGCCTTTTCTTTTTAGCTTTCATAGATCCTTTCAAATTTTATAAATAAATAAGAATGTTTTCATAGCCTGTTTTTCGATGCAGAGAAAAACAACAAATGTTTTCTATATTACCTCCCATCATTAAACATCTTTAAAATCTACAAGGCCACGGTAAACACGAAGACCCCATTTGCGTCGTGGTCGACCCCTTTGGGGCAGTGATCATTAGTAAATCCTTTCCTGTCCAATATAAACATTATTTTCCAAGTGTTTAAAATACAATTTTTATTTTGAAGTAAGTGGCCAAGTATTTCTTTTGTATTTTTTTATGTAAATAAAAATGCTGCCTCAATTATGGAAAATGGTATTAGTGAGAGTACATTCAAACCATATTTATGGAAAATATAAATAAATTAAATAGTGAAAATATAATACATGTAAAATAGAAAATAAGAAGAAATAAAAATTTAAACTTACAAGTGGCTTTTTTTTTTTTTTTTGGTCCTCCCCTTACTCGCCGTTAAGGCTATCCGGGGTTTTCTCGGGCCAGAGGGTGTGGACGGAGATTTTAAAAGACTCCCTCGGCACCCGGACTATTTTTATATCATTTGATTCATATATGAGTTTGCCGGGCAATGGCGGTGCTGTGCCCACGCGTTAGCCCATTCGGCTACTCCGCCCAACTTACAAGTGGTTGTATGAAGTAAAATAACTTCTTAAACACGAATTCTTATATACACTATTTACAATCAGTTAGAGAAACTTACCAAGCTTGTTCCCCTTGCCACAATGACAAAGCAGAATTCCACAATTTCGCGAATCTTCTCTCTCAACCACATGCAAGCTAAGTCAGGATATTATAGCTGCAGACTCACATCGCTTTAACGGAGAACTTGGCCATTGCCGCAACTCTTATATGCAATATTAAGGCCTAACTAAGGTCACAGGGCCACTGCAGTTTTAATATCGGGGAGGATTTTAGGGATGGGCGGAGTTAAATAGAGATTGTACTAAATGTTGTGTACAAAATGTTTCTGATTAAATTTAGAAAGGTTAAATGAGATTAGATCAGGAATAAACGATTAAAGTAATAATGAAGGGTATTGGAGATACATTGAATAGAAGATTAACTATTGTTCGAAGGGCATTGGACTGAAAGGATTGGATACGGTTGTTTTTCGAATATTTATCAGCACTTCGCAGTTCGGGACCATAGATTGGTTTAAAAATTGTCTTTTAGATTAGTAATTTGTTTTCAGTTGAAAGATGTGATTTTCTATTCAGCAGTCTAAATGACTTTTATTTATTATGTTATATTTTTATTTATTCTATCTATCAACTGCTAGCAGTATAGTTGGCCAAACGGTAGGTTAAATCCTTGCATTTTAAATACAGTATATGGGTTCCAGATTAGTCTTCTGTCGGAGAAGATGCCAAAATAATTCTAGTGTCAGACGAGAAAAGCGGTATCTAGAAAAGTAACATTATATTTAGATTCACTATATTTGATACACCGATTATAGCAATAGTGTTCAATCAGAGAAAAGTGACTTTGTAAATTCAAGGATGTAGTTTAAGGATCTTGGTTGAATGACAGAATAGTATACAACAGTGTTATCAGCAAATATTTTCAGGAAGATATCAGGATTAGTAGGAATGACAAATAGAGGACGGGACCCAAGACGCTTCCTTGTGTATCAGCCTCAAGTGGATAACAATTGAAAAATTCCTGGTTAGGTGAAGAATCATTCCATGGTCTCCTCACAAAATAAATTTCAATCCGCCCTGGCCGAACCAGCTTTGCTAGACTCGAGAATGTTAAAACGTACAAAGTTCTAACACGCTCAGCCATCACGACCTCAACTCGTCTGGAATCTTCAGATTGGAGAACTCAGTATTAGAACTGTGGTAGATTTTAATTTTGAAAAATAATTTAGTGTGAAATAAACCGTAATTATGTTTTTTGTTTTTTTTTTGGTGAGCCATTTTTAGAAATGCACTCGGAAAGAGAGATTACTTTATATAGCTGAGATCAACAACTAAGAGTCTTTGTTAAACTGTGAAATGTTGTGAATAATGAATAAGATTCTATTATCGGTAGGTTACAGTTCAAAGATTTGTGAAAGGATTGGAAGTTAGCTAATTGGTCTACAGAACGTCAGGCTATTTTGAGATTTACTTAGATTTAGGATTTAAACAATAACGCTGAAATGTTTCCATAAGAGAAGTGGGAACTTCACAGGATGCTTTGTGAGATGTGAGAAATACGACGTCTTTGGTTGGAAGTATATGAAGAGTAAGCAGATCGTGTCTAAGGGATTTCCGAGAAGTTTTTGTTAGGAATGTTTGACATCGCAGAAATCAACGGCTTTAGGAGGTATGGAGAGTGGAATTGGTGATATAAGGAATTCTTCTATTACTCTGGTATGGTTGGGTTGGGATTCCGTATGAGAAGTAAATCTAAAGGAAGGCAAAGATGTTAGGCAAATTCCTCTTTATTTATTGGAAAAAATAAAATGTCGCCCATAATATGAGTTCTATGATAACTGTGTTTTCATAGAAATGCTTATATTTCAAAAACAGCTTAGTGTTAGGTTGACTAAAAGTTAGGTGATATGATTTATGCCTTAAATTTGATTTTTAAAACAATAAAAATAATAATAGGAAGATTAAGTTCCATTGCCATTAGAATTTAAAGTATTTTGAATCTACAACATCTAAAGAATATGAAATATAGTAAAAAATAATAGGAATACTTAAGGCAGGGATTTTTATATACTTCTAATGTAAGTATGAAATTACAAAGTTGAGCTTTTACAGAAATGTCTTTTGTAATTTAAGGTAAACGAATAAAATGTTTGGTATCGAAGTCAGTTCTCTAAATATAAACAACCAAACTCTATTGAAGTTGCCTAAAGCAGTATTCAAGAAGAGAGGAGCAGTTATTTTCTTGTTTTAAGTGCCTTTCGTTCTATTGCACTTTTTTTCGTCCACATCCCTTCGCTAAACTATAAACTTTTATTGGTCATAGGATGAGAGACGAAGTAAACTGTTTCAACATCCTGTTCTATCAACATAAAAAGGCAAAAAAAATCCATTTTTAAAAATTCTTAAAAATGGCTGACTGTCTATAATTTTTTTTGTTGTCCCTGGTCTCGGAGTGGGACCGACCCCAAAAAGGCTGAGGAGGGGATTTAAATCCTTTTATTTCGTAAAGCAATGATCTCTGACCCCAGCCCATCAATTTAAGGGGGGCCTTAACAAGGCTATGAAGGGCCGGGTGGAAGGATTTTATTGTTGAGTAATTCAGGCAGCTGAGTGGAAACGAAATTACCCTCGCGCAGTGCTGAAGAGTGCATTGACTTTTGGAAGAATTATACTGCCTATTCACTTTTTTTTTTTTTTTTTAGTAAAGATTTGATGTGATTACCAACTGCTATTTGAAATCTGTCAGACTCAAAATTTCAGACTAAATGAAGAAATAAAAACAAAATAACTAAAAAAAAAAAGTATATTGCAATTATGGTACAGATAATAATATGGCATGCTTTGTATATCTGAGCTTGATAGAAAAAGTTTGGAACCTATAATCGAAAAGTAAGCAGGCCTGCAAAATGTTGATTTCTTGTTTAATTGCTATACAACTGAAACGTTTTAGATAGATGCATGATACTGGTACTGGTACAGGCGGGGGAAAAAGTTCAGTGGGCCTATTGGTCCTTTTCGCCAACCCCAAAGACAATAATACCAATGGTAGTCTGTTATTCCTCCAATTCTGTCACAAACCTTTTTGTTCTTTTCATGAAATTCGAAAGACTGAGACTATTTTATGGAGGAAGATTCATGTACTCGTATTCTATCTGAGCCCAGAAGTCTTTATCTGAGTAAATCAGACGCATTATGCAAAGATTGCAGAATTCATCATCGTAGATCTTTTGATGTTTTTTAAGTCTTCAATGGTCTGTTGGTACACCGATAATGAGTCGGATTTCCTTTTTGGTTATGCGCAACAGCCGTGATTCAGACCTCTTTTTATCGAATTATTAACATCCTCCTGAAACATCGTAAATAGTTTCATTTTATCGTAACCTACAACTATTATATTTGCGAAAACTCTTGGAATTGGGACGTTTTTAATCTGTAGGAGGGCAAACTTTGTCTATTTAATTATGTACTAAAGACTCGTATATACTCATTTGCTTTCTACTTGGATCTTAAGATAATTTGATCACAAAATCGAGAAAAAAAGTGGCCTACAAAAATATTGGGCCGTTTGTCCTACATAACCTCGTTAATTTGAAAATTAGGGTGTGTAGGTCACGCCAGACAACTCAATATTTTTGAAGACCACCTTTATTCTCGATTTTGTGATCAAATTATCTTGCGATCCAAGTAGAAAGCAAATGAGTATTTACGAGTTTTTAGTGCCTAATTAAATAGACAAAGTTTTACCCCCTTTAGATTGAAATCCCCTCAATTCCAAGAGTTTTCGTAAATAAAATAGTTGTAGGGTACGATGAGATGAAACTATTTACGAAGTTTCATGCGGATGTTAATAATTCGATAAAAAGGGGTCTGTACCACGAACTAGCTCTATTCCAAATCCATCAAGTCAGTGGTGCCCATCCCCCCAAGGTCGATTGCGCAATAACCTACCCTCTACCCTCCTTCCAAGATATTTCATTGCTTTCTTTTCTTAAAACAGAGCAAGCGAAGATTGAATTAGAAAAATCTTAGATCATATATAATTACACTTACTGCGGTATGTTCCATGTTTTTTCCCCTTGTCCCTTAGTCCGAAAATTCATAGCCCCCTTTAAAATTTCCTTCTTGAAAAATTAAAAAAACCGTCAAAATATGCCTCCGTAAAAAATGTTGATGCCGCAACTTGAAACCCCCTTCTGGGCACCCCTGCATCCAGTACTTCTTTTTTCTTAGATACGAAATTCTATGAAAAAAAAAATTAAATCTTAAACATATAGTATTACTAATTTATGTCAATAGTTGATCGACTCTCAAAATCTTTACAGTTCTAGGCAAAATTACAACGTGAAATCGCGTTCTATAAAATAATGTTATTCAAGAGGGTTTCGAAGGACGATATAAGTTTAAGAACTCTATAAGCGAGAGTAACCATATTTCTCATAGAGTTTTACAACAAATAAACTCAGTTAATGAATGGTTTTGTTATGAAAGAGTTTGCTGAATCGTTGAGGGTTGGTCAGACCACTTTATATAATTGACTGAAATATCTTTTAATGAAAGGTTATACTGCAAGTTAAAAACCTCCTTTGAATCCTCGTTAAGATTATTGTTTTTTTCAATAAGATAATATCGATTATTTAACATCTATGAAAGTTGTAGTTTCTAACTCCATTTTATTTAAGGGCAGTCATTGAGTCATGTTTTCTGATAAATCACTGTTTTACTGGTTAAGTAGGTAATCAATGAAGAAAGTAATGTGAGGAAATTCGATAAACAGTTGAAGAAGAATATCCTAAGTATTATACAAAAACTTGTTCAGTTCATTATTTAATAGTAACTAAAAACTAATTCATTTATTTAACTCATATTTTAGCAAATACGTCACCCTCCTCCCCATTTATTCTATGTGTAACTCATAAATTATTTGTTAATTTTTTTTTTATTCTTTTTGTTACGTAATTTCATTATTTTCATTTTATTTATTATGATTATTACATTAGTCCCCAACTTTGTTGCCGTTATTATTTATTTCATAAGTCACTCTCTGTTACTGTTATATTATTTTATCATATTATTATTTTCTTTTTAATGTTAATAGTTTCTCATACCTATTGTTATCTGGTATTTTCTTAGCCCTGATGGAGGTCTGAGCTTTAGGTCGAAAGTCGAAAAAATAAAAATAAATATCCTTCAGGTTTGGTGCCATTTTCTCATAATTTTTTTTAAATATATATTTTATGTCAAAGGTCACCAAACATACACAGTTTTTTTTATCTCCTGTATTCTTTATTCAGTCCTGTATGAATGCCCTAGTGAGGAGCAACAATTTTCTTGGTATCGGCTGCAAAAGAGGTATGTGAATCGAGAATTAATGATATTCTTTTTAACAATAACATTAACAATCTATTTTAATTTATTATTTATGTATTACAATTTTTTAGAAGTGAAAAAACGACATTCTTTGAAATAAAAGAATGACTAAAGGACGAATCATATCGCAATGATAGATTTTAAAAATTTTATGGCGCGGTGCATGTTTTGCAGGATCTTGAAAATTGCTCTTGAAGCCGAAACGTTGAATAAAGTATATAGGAGATTAAAAAAAAAAACTGTGTATATTTGGTGACCTTTGACCTAAAATATATATTTAAAAAAATTATAAAATAAATATAATTTATTTATTTTTATTTTTTTTTTACTGAAAACTCCAACAAACTTTTCTTCAATTTTCACTAAAATCAGGCGTCAATCCAGTTTCATTTATTTAGTTGTTTAATGTAGTGTATATAATGAATCCCGATGCACGTGTACCATATGCCCAATAGCGGCTGTCCTGTAAGGAATCATAGTTATCTTACCTTATTTATCTTTTTTTTTGTCAACTATTTGTTTTGTCAACTATACAACTTTACCTCCTAAATTATCTTTTCTCTCTGTGTGCATATTTATACATCTGAATAAGATATAGAGGAGAAAGAGATAGAAACAGAGGGAGATACGAGAAGCATTGAAGTATTTCTGTGGCTGTGACACGAAATTGAAACCTAATGGACTTATAAACTTCTTCAAAGACAATCCCTTGTTGATATTGAGATAAAAGAAAGTCAAAGTCAACAAGTTATCAAAGGGATTACTCACCATATCTAATTTTAGAACAAACAATTCCTGTGTTCTAAGAACCAATCTTTGACTGAAATACTTATAAGAAACTTTAAAAATAATTTTTATTTGAGTCGTTTATATCCATATCGAACCCCAATCATAATGGATAATGTTTCCAGAAAACGCAAAAAATCTTTTCTATTTCATATGGCATAGACATATATATGTGTGTATATATATTATATAATATATATATATGTATATATATAAAATTAAATTAGCCAACTGATACTATGTTAATATGATACTGATAATATGTAATCCTTATAAAACTTTAAGAACTAAATATCATTCAGCTTATTTTTTCTGATTTAATTGTGATGAAAATGTAAAATTCTCAAATTTTTGATAAATTAATTTCATTCATAACATGAGATATGATTTGATGTTTACACAATATATCTATATATATATATATATATATATATATATATATATATATATATATACACGATCTGATCTGTCCTATCCTTAAGAAGGGCTCCATATAGGAATGTGGAAATTTCAGAGGGATAGCACTCGTTCCGGTTGCCTATGACATAATGACTAATATTCTGCAAAATCAGATATATTCGTATTATGAAAACATAATGGGCGATCATAAAACAGGATTCAGGAGAGGGAGGAGTATGCTAGATCAGATATTCATCCTTAAACAAGTACTTGAAAAATAATGGGAAGTAGATCAGGACTTACACACCTTATTTGTCGATTTCAAAGCAGCCTATGACTCGATGGACAGAAACTGTCTCTGGAAGATAATGGCTGAGCTGGGTGTTCCCGGGAATTTAGCTAACGAGGTTGACGAAGGCTTGTACAACTGATCCTAAGTGTAGAATTACTAATACAAGGAGAAGTATATGAAGCCTTTGTTCGAATGGGTGGGTTTGAGGCAGGGAGATGGACTCTCGCCGATGCTATTCAACTCAATCCTAGAGAAAGTAATAAAAAAAACATCACGCGAAGAAGGAGGGATGTACGTCGGAATGAAACACAAAATCCTAGCATATGTGGATGATATAGCTGTCTTCGGAAGTAATCAAGAGGATATTGTGAGATTCGTTCGGACTGTGTTAAAAGAAGCAGAGCAAATCAAACTAAAAGTCAATGTAAATAAAACAAAATACATGATAGTTAGCCGAAACTTCCACTATAATAGCATTATCTGCGTGGACCCTAAGTCATTCCCGAAAGTAGACAGATTCTCGGATCCACAATAACCTCAAGCAAACTGGAAAGCAGTAGCCCAAGATAGGCAGAGGTGGAGAAGGCTGGTTCAGGTTGCCAAAGATCTACAAGGTCTGTAGAGCAAAAAAAAAAAAGTATATATATATATATATATATATATATATATATATATATATATATATATATATATATATATATATATATATATATAGCAACTAGCCTGTCTAAAACAGCAGATATTAAGGCATGTGGATCGATCCTGGAGTCGGTAAACCTTCCTGGATCACACCCAGTCTCGGTAAAGTGGGCGTTCTTAATTAAATAATTAATTAAGGGAGGAAATATGGCGTTTGAACGTGATCCTGGCTCTATCACCTCCCTACACAACTGTTGATCTTGTAATCTTGTAGTGATACAGGCTTATATTAAAAAAAAAATGTGTTTTATTATTTAATATTAAGTAAAAAATAAGGACTGTAAAATACATGGTGTCATGAACAGAATCAGGTATTGTTCGAATTAAAAATAAAATATTTTTTTCAATTTATCTTGAATTATGTTATAGGTGTTTATGGCTTCTTTAAAAATTATTTCTTTACGTAGTAAACATTTTGTTATACCACAAATTATCTTGAATAATGATTTTCAATCAATCGTTTTCGTATGTTATATGTTTCCAATAAATACTCAATGCGATTTTTCGATAATGTACAATAAATTTCTTAATTTAAACCGGTGACTCATGTACTTTCTTCATTTGTAAACGGAGACTTATCAAAAATGAATCGAACAATTAACTAGTGGCGTTTGGAGAATGGGACAATAATACCATTCGTTATCTTTCTAAACTAAAATCTATCGCTCTGAATCAAGAACTGTTTTCAAAGGTTTGGCTTTTCATCCCCACCACAGACCTAGATCGCGGCGGGCAGATAGCCAGCCCAGTGTGGAGCGGGCAGGGAGCCTGTATAGATCGCCTCGGGCAGCCGGCTGTGAGAACGAAAATATCGCGCTGTTGGGAGAAAAGTTCAGTGCCATGGGGAGGGAAACTATGGCACTCATAGAAAAAGTCAAAAGACACGAGTACCTGTACGATAGTTCGCACGAACTATACAAAAATATGGAGAAGAAAACAGAAGCATGGAGACAGATCGCAAGAGAATTAAATATATCAAGTGAGTATTATTCAACAGTATTATTATTATATTTATAGTTTATTTTTTTGGGAGGGAGAGGGGAGTAAAACCTCCTTTATAACCTGCTCCCCCATGAAAAAGACCATTTCTATATACCCTTAGAGCTCTGTGCATAGAATTTATACCTGCCAACTATATGTATTTTTTAAATTTGTTGTATGTAACTTTTTTATTATATATAAATATATGTGTGTGTGTATATATATATATATATATATATATATATATATATATATACTTATTGATTTTACGCGTCGGCTTTATAGAGACGGACCCTTTACACATGGATGATTCAACGTAAAGGTTACTTTTTTTTTAATGGGCAAAAAAAGTTTTTTCTATATTTTATTTATATTTCTTTTTACGTCTTTGCCACCGATAAAAAAACTAATACACATCAGGTGGCTGTTAAAAAACGATATTCATTTCCCAACAATTCTACCTACTTTCGGTTAAAATGTTTTACAACTCGTAAAATGTTTTACAGCGGTTAAAACGTTTCAGAATAATATTCTATATATCCTGAAGAATGATATTCAATTACAAAAGTAGAGCTTGTAGGATAGAGAATAATTTAAAAAATAAATAAATAAAAGCATAATAACTTGTCAAAAATCTACACAAAATTGATTAAAAATTAAACACCCTCAACTTTCAAAATTTCTTCCTCTAAAGTACCATTCATTTTTATTTCATATCACATTAATGTTCATTCTCTGAATATTATTATGTCCATAGTCCACCTCTTAAGTATTTAACACGTGCATGTAACAATTCGGTTTACGAGTTGCAGCTCTATACCATCACAGATAATTATTATTCTCATTATTCTTGTTATTGTTGCTCGTTGCTAGATTTCGACCAAAATCTATTGAACGAACAGGTGTTGCCCAAATGCGAGACCGAGACGAGTATTGGTCTTGCAAACTCAGTCTTGGTCATGGTCTTGGTCTTGCGCAAGAGTCTCGCAACAGTCTTGCAGTTACTTATTAGCTTATTACTATAGAGATATAGCTTATTACTGTAATTTTTTAGACAGGAGAAACCTGAGTAAGCCCGAATAAAAAATTAGAGGAGTTAAATGCAGAAGTATACTGGTTATAGCAATTATTAACATCTAGTATCAAATATTGTCAAGTATTAGTAACTATTTTGCCTTAATATTTATTTAAAAAATTGGATTTTTTTTACCAGTCCTGGTCTTGGTCTTGCAACAGTTACATTGCAACAAAACATTTGAATTATCATAATCAGGGTGTTCGCGCAGCTCTCAGACCATTGTGCGGCATCGCGTTAAGAAGGTACAATTTTGAATAACCGGTCATTACAAATAAAATGAAATGTGTTCAGGTTCCTCGCTTACAGTATGCAGGTTTGATTTTTAGTTTCTGAGTAGATATTTTAATCCATATGCAAAACACTTCAATTACTCGAGCAGACTTCACCCGAATGAGCGTACCACTGAGCTTTTAGCGCAGAATACCTTATCTTATTAGCCGATGTGTAGATAGGGCAGAATACTTAATATTTTTTTTATGTTGTTGGCATTTATTTTTTTCATATTCCCTACTTATTACCAATGGCGTACCTAGACCATTTGGGGTCCAGGGCATTTTTTTTTTAAGGCCCTAAAAAAAATTCCCATGGTGTGAGCCTCCCTTAGTCACTGGAACCCGGAGCTGGTATATTTTTTAGTACCCCTTAAAAAAAAACAGAAAATACTTGATTCAATTTAAAAAAATATTGTTTCAACATTCTTATTCGTTTCTATCATCGTGTTAATTGTTTTCAATCATTAGGAATATTGAATAATTAGCTAGCTGTATAAGAATACATTAAGCACTTAATATATTAAGCACTCGAAAACAAACCAATAAAAAGTACAAGTATATTCTTACGTTTTTTTTGCTTAGGCTCGTTAATAAACTGTAGTAATATGATAGATTAAATAACTCTAAAAAGAGAAAATTCACTTTAAAAAAAGTTTTCGTTTTATTGAAGTAAATATTTTTTTTTTAAACGATCATTGTAAAAAAAGATTCCCAGCTGTGGAGGGAACTGCCCGCACTGGCTGCCCTTCTCCTCACAAACGGATCCAGGATTTAATTTTGAGGGGACTTCAGTCCGAAAACTTATATATATATACAAAATTTCTCCAATCGACCTTTGAGTATTATATTTTAACTAAATTATTATTATTATTATAAATATATATATATATATATATATATATATATATATATATATATATATATATAGAAGTATTATATAGAAGTATTAATAAATTATCATTAAAAGTATCATTCCTCGTGAAATTACATTTAATAGGGCTTAAGAATAACTGATACCCCATTTTATGTAGTTTCTTTTTTTTTCTTCCAAAGTAATTATCGTTATATGTATACATATATATATATTTTGAATTATTTTGAAGGGACTTCAGTCCGAAAACTTATATATATATATATATATATATATATATATATACAAAATTTCTCCAATCGATCTTTGAGTATTATATTTTAACTTAATTATTTAATTGGGAATAAGGTCACTTTATATATATATATATATAAGTTTTCGGACTGAAGTCCCTTCAAAATAATTCAAAATATATATATATGTATACATATAACGATAATTACTTTGGAAGAAAAAAAAAGAAACTACATAAAATGGGGTATCAGTTATTCTTAAGCCCTATTAAATGTAATTTCACGAGGAATGATACTTTTAATGATAATTTATTAATACTTCTTTTCATATGACATGGTTATATTTTGCCATTTTCGGGAGGCTTCAGACCGGAATCCCCCCTTCTCCCTCCGTTAATCCGTCAGTGCTCCTCCCTAGGATACTTGCCTACCGTATCTATCTATTGATGTAAATTTTTGTGCATTCAACAAAATTTTAGACCCCGTTTGAACTTATTACAAATAACATTTCTAGTGCCAGATTGTCAAACAATCAATACCGGTTTGACATTCTTGCCTGAATTTTGTATTGAAATGCCTCTTTTTTTTTAGGGTGGCGGGGGAAGGAGAAGATCATTAACTATTCCAATTTGAGTAATAATTCCAAGACAAAATATCTTTGAATATCTATTTAATGTTAAAGATAGAATAAGTCGTTGAAGTATCTTTAAAAATATTCAAAACACAGCCGTTAAAATAAAATTTAGAGAATGACGTTAAAAATTTCCGAAACAACTGGAGATATTGTGGAAATATTTATTTTTCCCTTTTTGTGAAGTATTGAATTTAAAAAAAAAAATAAGAAAATAGTGAAATAGAAACTTTCAGACGATTTTTTTCAGAAATAAGTCCTTCAGGTAAATATGTTCCTTCATTTCAATGGCTGTTTAAAGTATCTAAATAATTATTCCAAAAAATAAATACAAGCAGCTATTTGATTGGAATTATTTCATATGGTCAAGAAATAAAAGTTGATGAATAGCCATTATTT
This sequence comes from Nezara viridula, assembly GCA_928085145.1. NCBI lineage: Eukaryota > Metazoa > Arthropoda > Insecta > Hemiptera > Pentatomidae > Nezara > Nezara viridula. Next base: position 106,015,161 of record OV725079.1, on the reverse strand, counting down.
TGGAAATAACTAATTCATTAATTATTCCGTAAGATAATTTATTTAATAAAAAATCAATTAAACAGTACCCAGGTTTACGCTGAGGAAGATCGCATTACTTAAGTTTGAAGTACAAAGACTTCTCAATAACGATAAAGTTGAAACAGAGGTATCTGTACCATCTAATGGCTTCAATAGAATTCCCATCAGTATATTATATCCACTGGGAGAAACCTGAATTTTTAAAAAAAATTAATGTTTCTATGGCGGCCATAACTTTCTATAACTAACGAACTAACAGTCGCGATCATAGATTATTTTATTTTCCACATTGCTATCAACTGGTATTTCTTTGCCAGTTTTTAAACGATATTCTAAAAACAATCGCACTATTAAGTGGTCAAATTGTTCGTTTATTTGTTCCCTTCCCTGATCCTTTCTTTTACTGTATGGTGGCTTTTTTTTCTTTTCGAAAGCATGACTACGGTTGATTGGTGATACCCTATACTAATTACTATTTCCTGTGAAAATTCCTTTACTTCATGAAACGTTAAACTTTTAATATTTTATAACGTGAGATTTAGAATAATTTCATGTATTTATTAAATCTTTTGGTATTTTATTTATTTACTAGCTGATGTACCCGTCGTTGAGGGGAGGGTAGGGATCCAAATTTAATTTCATAAAATTTGGTGGGGGCGGGGTTGAAAATTTTTATGGGACCTTATGGAAGTCAAGGTTTCGTAATAGTCATAACAAAAAATTGCGGTTATTTGTTTAGGTGCCACAGAACTAAACCGACTACCACCGATCCATTAACATTTTTTAAGTGTTTAATTTTCAGTTATGATGAAACGAGTATATCATAACTTTTGTTCTACTCAATATTTTGTTATTACTCAAAGCCTGTTTTAAGTCAACAAACCTAAATATAATTTCAAAATTTCAAAAGTCTACCATCAACCATTGCTGGGTTTATCGCTGGCAGAATTTTGTTGGACAATGCGGACATAGAGACAGGCAATTTATTTAAAAGTGGTCTGTAATGTATGAAACGGAAAGACACATTGAATGGGAAGATCGGACAAAGTTGAAAAATGAGTGTGTTTTATCCGTGTTTTAAGCGACAACGCGTTGCAGATGTTAGGATTTTTCCCGTTGAGTTGTGATAATTTTTTCCATCAGTTGAATAGCACCACTTTTAAATGTGACTCGCGGTAGATTAGGTTGGTATGAGAATCGAAGTAAGTAACTGCCTAACCGTGATCTTTAGACAAAGATGGAATTACTCAAGAATTCATAACTTTGGTTCTACTCAATATTTTATTTTCATTTAAAGTCTTATGTTTTAAGTCAATAAAATTTAAATATAATGTCAAAATTTCAAAAGTTTACCATTAGACGTTGCTGAGCTTACCCCTGACAAAATTTCGTTGGACAATGCGGACATACAGACAGACAAACAATTTTTTTAAAGTGGATGTGGTGTCTGTAATGTACGTAACGGAAAGATATCATGAAACAGGTTGATTCTATTCAACATTACGGACAAAATTTTTATTTTATTTATATAGATTCTATTTATAATTTTTATTTTTTCCTTAATTACCTTCATTTATTTTTCTTTTGTGTATATATTGAATGAGTGGATAGTTTTAGCACTAATGCTTCTTGTTGGCAGATTGTGCTAATATTCAATAAATACATTTTTTTTTTTAATATTAAGAAGTAAAAAAAAATGTATGATGTATAATTTTTTTTAAACTGGTCAAAAAAATGAGAGGTGGCAGATATATTATTGGCTGTGAAACTTCTAAATTTATCGACAGACTTGTTACATTTTTTTCCTCACCATTTTAATATGTTGTTCATACTTGTTTTTGTTTCAGTTGATTCAGCAAAGATTAAATGGAAAAATTTAAGAGACTGCTACATAAGGCACAAAAAGAGTTCAGAAGGTGCATTTGAGGTAAGGAAGTACCTCAATTGGCCATGGAGTAGATATATGAAATTTTTAGATAACGCGGCTCTATTGCGTACTTCGGTGAACAATGAAGCAGCCCAACCTGAAAAAACCACACCACAAATTACCGAAACTCCACCTCTAGTTGAAGTAACTGAAAACAGTGATTCCAACCAAAACCTCCAGCCATCTCCAACTTCTTGGCAAAACACGAGTACATCGCCTATTCCAAGAAAAAAATTGAAACTTGAGTGTACATCTAGAAAAAATGACATCGATAAAATCATTGACTATTTGAAAAATAGGCCCTCTAAACGAGATTTCGACGATGTAGATCACCTATTTCTCAGTTATGCGGAGACGTTCAGAAAATTCCATCCGATGAACCAAGCCTTACTCAAGATAGAGTTGGCGGAACTCTTTGCAAGGACTGAAATGAAAGAGCTCGGTACACCTCTGTCACCAACTGTCGTTTACAGCTCTTCGGATTCTGATGAGAATGCAACGCAGAAACAACACCACTGAAGCTTAACTTTTAAGATTTTTTTCTTGTTCTCATCGACGCACCCATCAATATATATACATTGTATATTTTTATCGTAATGCATGAGCTTTTATTTGTTAATGTTAATTCTTTTATAAAATATATTTTCATAACTTACTACAAACAAATGCGAATCTTTCTATCTTCCCTAATGGTTTAATTTGTTGTGAACTCCTCAATGCTGAATTTCAGTAGGCAATCCATTTTCTGGAAACTTTCTCAATGGATATGGAAATTCTAAAAAAAATTACCTTCGTGAGACTTCTTTCGGGTCCGTGAATGAATTGTCAATTTTTATTAATCTACCAAGATTAAGTTATAACAATTAAAAAGCAAAAAATTTCTTAATTTTTCTGATGCATATTGCAAAGATGATTAGCGTTAAAGAAAAGTGGTAGGGCGGATCTAGTTCACCAGATCTCAGTTGCGTCATGCTTTATCAACCCCTAATATAACCTCATACTGTTGATTGAGTAGGAGAGATCGGGACCATAAGTTGTCGGGGTAAATCGTTCCGAGAAAAGGAGCGGGGTAGCCGAGAGGGCTAACGGGTGTGCACAGGGTATTAAAATAATACCGAGTTCGCGTTACGCTGCCTGCGTCCTCATCCCCTAGCTCGGGAAACCCTCGTATAGCCTAAAAGGCGAGAAAGAGGTGGACAAAAAAAAAAAAAAGGAATTTCGAGGGAGATAGCTCCAATACGAAAAGAGATAAATATAGTATCTTATACGTCCTGTGATTAATATAATACTAATTATGATGAAACTATGTTATGTGTTCCTGATTATAAAGACGGATCGGCTACATCAGCTGTTAATTGCAAAGTGAGATAATGTATAACCTGGAAATACAACTTACAGTGGTGAAGTAATTATAAATAATTACAATAAGATGTTAACACGAAAAGAACATTATATATTTTGTATCATTGTTTTGTTTAAATGATCAGACATATATGACTGAATACTCTTAAGATATTTTTCATTAATCTTTAAATAAATGAATATATATATTCAAATTTTTAATCAGTAACCCAGTAAAAGTTACTCCAAGTTGGGGTAAGTTGTTACTTTTTGTTTTCCTGTTTACTAAATTACATATAAAAACATCCGTTGAAGGTACACCCAAAAGTGTTTGAGATTTATAAAGAATAATATATGTATAAATTATAAGCTTGCATACATTTTGTTAATTGGTAATTTTTCTAAATAATATTTTTGGTTGCTTAAAAATCGAAACTTTTAGCACCGCTCACCCCTATCTCATACCTCATATCTTAAAAAAGTGTTATCAGCTTCATAGTTTCTATTAGTCTGGGTAGAAATAGTTAATTTAAATATATTTTATAAAAGCATGTTATGGAGGAAGGAATGGCCGAGTACATAGGGATGTGGGTCCCAGAGTGCCCGGTTCTGAACGTTGTGGGTTCGATTCCCACCTAGTTCGGCTACTTTTCATTTATCGAGGAACCCGAATCGTGACATTCCCACTCTGGTAGGTACGCGGTGGAAACCTCAAGGTAGTCGTCTGAGGTTAGTATAAAGGACAACGACAGGGCACACTCACCGGACTAGTTTCCCCACCCGCAGCCAGTAACGGCAATAAAGTAGGGCTAAGAAATGCATGGTAGCATCGTATACAGCAGCCGTATACGTCACACTAAGATAGACTCAAGCCACACCTTCAGTCCCTACCATATCACCCAGATTCACAGTTATTTTAAATTTTTAAACAACAATAAACCTTTTCCTTGATTTGAAAAGTTCAGTGTTAGTGTTATATACTTTCTTTATTGCTTGAATTCCTTCTCACTAAAATTAACTATTATCCATAAAAGCTAAAAGAAACTAGAAAAAAGAAAATGTTAAACAACTCGTGAAAGCAATCACGTACTGGATCGCTCAATTTAAATAATGACGTGATTAGACAACCCAAAGTTCCTTAAAATCTAAATATTTTCTTTCCTTTTTTTTTTTTTTTTTTTTTTTTGTTCAAAAATAAGTAGAATAACGAAAGAACGAAAGGTGTGTGTTACAATCTAATTTTATAAATTTGGCAAAAAAAAATCAGATTTTTTTTAATAATTATTATGTTTAAATTTAATTTGTGTAATTGTTTACTAAGTATACTTTTTTTTTTTTTTTTTTTTTTTTTTTTTTTTTTTTTTTTTTTTTTTTAATTTTGTTCTAAAGGGAAAATTCGTCCCATAATAAATATAAATTTTTAATTTTATTTCATTTCATTAAGAAACCATGTCCTACTCCCGATAAAGTTCGATGTTTATTTATTTATCTATTTGAAAGGGGGACGAACAAAAAGTGGCAATATAAAGTATAAATATGCTTTCTTAATTATTCATTAACATATCGACATATCGAAGTGAATTTTAGGCTTACTTTTGTCTATTCAAAGGAACTTGTGGCTATATGAAGTTTGAAGAATAAGATAATGGAAAACTGAAGAAAAATGCTTATCCAGATCGAAAATGAATCTCCGGAAATAACAGTCAGAATGTACACGTATAATATATCGTAGGAAAGCGGAGAATTTTAGAAAAAATAATATCAAATAAATAAAGTTATAGAAGGTAACGGAGAGTGATGAAAAAAGTATAAATAGTAATTTCTGAAAACTAACATTATTTAACGTAAATCACATGTTTCCAAGGAAATTAAATGAAATTTTCTTACTAAATGCAAACTTAATTTTTTGCTTCCTCACTACCGAAGGTAGGGAAGCATTCTATTCGTGCGAGAGGTTAAAAAAAAATTTGTGCTCAGAATCGAAAATTTTCACTTGCGCTTTACGTTTCAGACATCAAAGATCAAATTTGGTTCGGAGTCTCTCTGTCTGCCTGTCTGTCTGTCTGTATGTCTATAGTCAGATCGATGTGACGGGCATATCACCTAGTATCGTTCATCCGATTTTCATGAAATTTTCAGGGATTATGCGGATTGGTGGCTAGATGGTCTCATATCAATTTCATTAAATTCTAATTAGCACTTCCGCTTGCGCATGCGAAAACGCATTTTTATAGATATGCCAATATTTCAGAAATGGCTCGTTCGATTTGGCTCAAAATTGGATAAAAGGTAGTTATTTGTGAAAAAATAATGTAGGGTCAATTTTATCGAATTCTATACATTCCTTTCCCCAAAACGTTCTATATATGCCCAAACGCGTTTTTCTTTATACATCTATATCTCTAAAACCGCAAGTTCGATTTGGCTCAAATTTTGAGGTTATTTTGACCTATCCATGACATGCAATAAAAATCACGTAATTTCATTTTAGTAAATTTTACAATAGAAAATAACAGTTTAATAACTATAATCCTACAATTTATAATCATTTATAGGTTAAATATTCAGATGTACTTTCAAATCTCTCTAGGCATATATGAGCTTTTCAGTTGACAGAATGAGACTTAATTGCAATATTCCTCATTATTAATTTTAGTGATGTTTCTACCGGGAAAATTTATACCTTTAGTCACAGTTCTATATTTCAACGCTGCAATCACCTACTCAGGAATCTACTCAATCACTGTCTGTATAGATATATGTAATTTTAATGGTCTGAATGATTTGTTATCTGTAAGCTTAAAGCTTTAGCTCCGTTTATAATGCACTTCATAAATTTTATAACGGCCCAACATTGCCAGAAAATCATTTTTATTCAAATTAGAGCGATAAGTGAAAGTTTTTTTGTATTATATGTTCAACTCAAATTGAATCATGAAAATAAATCATTAGAATTGATTTAAATTGAAGCTATGTTTCAATTTTATTTTTTTTTACTTTTTTAAAAACGACAGATGTCCCTCTTTGATATAAAGCCACTCATATAAATCGTTTCTTTGAATAATATCGAATTCGAAATTCCATTAGTTATATTTCAGCTCGGTCTTCAACTAATAAAAATTAATTGATTTAATTTACTAATTTTAATAATTATTATTGGAAATATTTTAAACCTATACGGTTTGTTGAACTTGAGCAATCTCAGTCATAAATAGGGCATCGAGTGTGCCAATTTGGTGTCGCGCTCAGTCAAAACAATTCCTAAAGCGTTCGGATTACGCAATCCGGCGCAGTTGGTTAAGGTCAAACCAAGGAAAAGTATGACACAGTAGAAAGTTTATTCCGAACCACGATATGTTATCCTTAGAATACGTCTTCGCCCACCAGGTATGCGCTATGAATTTCTTAGTGACTCTAACAAAAATGTATTCAAACCGATAAATTGATCTTAAATATACGAGTTTACTTGCTGATTTGGTAGCTTTAATTTCAGAAAAGATTTGTTAGAAAATGTAGGTCTAAACTATACCCGTCTCAGAAAAGAAAAAAAAAAACAGAAAAAATCGATAATTTTTTCCGGTAGTATAGAAAAAATATTAGGTTTTCAAGTAATTTACATTTGTATTAATATTCAGCATTTTTAACTTGATTGTCAATCAAATAATCTTCTAAATAACTGTTTATAATAACTAGTGTTCGCCCAGTTGTCGAATTTCGACCATAGTCATTAAAAATTTGAGGAAAAAATATAATTAAATTTTTTAAAATTAAATAAATAAAGAGTAAATCACGATTCAAAAATAGTCATTTATTAATATAAATAAAATTTCAATTTCAATTAAAAATTAAGCTTAAGTCATTTAAAATTATTTATAAGTAATAAAAAATATACTCATTCAAAAATATTTAATTTTCATTTAAATTTATGTGTGTTATTATCACAATAAATTAATTTTATGATTAAGCAAGTAAAAAATAAATTTAAATTAGAGATTTCAAATCACTTTAAATCCATTTTTATTCAGAACTTCTCTTTAAGCAATGTGTTCTTTTTGAATGTTCTGTTATTGCTTAGTACATAGCCTTGCCCATTGCCATTGAAAATATAAATTTAAATATTTTAAATGAACGTAATCTACTTGCTGCCACTTATAATTGTCCATGCGAAATTACTGGACGTCGCAATAACACACACATTTTTCCAAAACTTTGACCATGCAATTTGATTATGGTAATAGCAAATGCAGCTATTAATAAGAACGTAGTTCTTTGAAAGTCGAATGTAAGTATTGTGTTAGAAAATGTTAAATTAATTCTTGGAATTAAAATTCTTTAATTTGAAGTAGCTCTCGTTAGTACTTCACTCTCATTCGTGTTTCATTAACTAATGCTTGTCCATTAAGTTAAGAGTAAGCACAACTTTGGAATTTATTAACTTAAATTTATAGAATTTATTTAGAACATTCCAATAACATTCAATGATATCATATCTTCAAATAATAGTCCAGATTACTTCATTAAACGTAAAATTTTCAACTTATCAAAAAATAAATTAATGGAAATCGACTTTGCGAGAAAAAAACGTACTAAATGTTTAAAATGATATATCTCTGCAACAAATAGTCCGATTTCGATGATTTTATTTTTATTTTTTAGGAAATCAAGAAAGCTTACAAATAAATACAATGTGCAGTTTTTGAGTTATTTGCAAACGACTGAATTCATAAAAAAATTCTGAATTCATCATAAAAATGTATATACATAAATTATAAAGGTTTCAAGGGGAAGACTTTAACCAAGTTTCATTGAAATCGTTGAAACCGCATTGGCGCTACAGCCTAAAGCGAATCACGTTTTTCGGCCACCATTTCGAAAGGAAAGGCCTGATGACAATGAGACGTAAACAAAAACACTTCTAAATATTATTGCAACGTTGTGTCAAAATTTAAAAGAAATCGGTGAAGAACTTTTTGAACAAACTACCATTTATATTTTTATTTACATACTATTTAATACTTTTATTTATTGGTAACACTAAAGCTTGTCAATATCTATTAAACAAAAAAATAAGGAAGAAAATCGGTTGAATAATAGAGGAGTAAAAGTGGCTGAACCGTTTTGTGTTTGCCTATTTATATAATGATACTGCTTTAATATAATAATATATATATATATATATATATATATATATATATATATATATATATATATATATATATATATAATAATAATAATAATAATATCATTATCAATTTTTGCAATGAATATTTGTACCATTAATTGAAAATTGTTATTAATGTTCATAATCAGTTAAAAATTCAATGCATTTTTTAAAATGAATAATACATTTAGAAGTATAAGAAGGAATAATCGATCAAAAAGGAAACAAGACTTAGTATGTTTTATGTCCTATTTTGATATATAGATCCAAATAAAATCGTATTTATTTAGTCTTTAGTTACTTTAAATGTAGAAAAATGATTTACCTATGTGACTAAAAAATATAATAGCTAATTGTCAGCTAATTTCATTAAACTTTTTTTTTTTTCGTTCCCTAAAAGTAACAATCCATCGAATCAAAAGATCGGCCATAAATGTGAACAACATATTCCATTTTTTTATTTTATTCCTTTTTTTTTGGAACTATAAATATGTTAGCTTGTTGCTAATTAAGTGCGAATCATGCTTTACTAGAAAATACTTCATCAAATATTCTTGACCAAACGCAAATGAATAAGTCAAAATAATCATGTCAGAAAAAATTGGAAGAGACAAAAGTATTAGAAAAGTTGTTCGACAAAATAAATTTAAAAAATACGGAAATGGTTATAAATTCATATAGCATTTTATAAAAATATAATATATGTATGTACCTTATTTTATCTACCTATCATAGTTATATAGCTTTTTTTTTTTTTAATCACATTATACGATGAGAAAAACTCGTTAGTAATGAAAATTTTATATTACATAGATAAAATGCATATTGGGTTGGAGTACAACATGCAAATAAATTCCTCGTAGACGGAGTTACTGTGCAAAAAAAGTATATTCCTGTTACATATGTATGTATGTCAGTATTTACGCTCTCACAAAACAATAATTATTAAGAAAGAAAAAATATAAGAAACGAACTTTTACCACAGCATGGAAGAATTTAAATTTAAAATTACATAAAACTAGATTTGAGACCACATCTATTGTAAAGATAATAAATCCGAATTTCCAAATTAGGATATAATAAAAAAAATTTCATAGATTTTTTTTATATTCATAACCTTTCTAAAATTATAAATTTATGCTTTTATTTCTTTTAAATAAATCATGTAAAAAATAATCACTTTCATTAGTATATATATATATATATAATTAATATCATAAGTCATGTTGAGATGAGTTGGAGAATATTTTCGAAAATTTGATTAGCAGTAAGGTTATACCCCTACATACGAGCAAACCCACCTTCCCCGGCAGAACTGATACTGCCCAAGGGGAGGATTGTAAGAGCCTGGGGGGAGGGGGCTACAGATGGTTAGGGAAGGGGAAGGGAAACTCGTTTTGAAAAAAAAAAATCGATGTGGGTGGTTCTTGGGGGGAGGGACGGGGAACGCCGTTAGAAAATCTCAAAATTATAATATATTAAGGGATTTCCAAACTCTAAGATAATTTATCAAGTTCAAAATCGATAATGTATATATATATATACTAGGTTGATTGTAATAATTATTATTCTAAATAAAATACAAAAAAATGTTTACAAATTACCGTAGGCTGTATCTTTTCAAGTCTGTTTCAATTTTTTGACGTTTAGAAACCTTTAGAATAATCAAGGGTTTAGTAAAAAATATAAATTTCTTTTATTTTATATTATGCCAACGTTATAACGTTACGTGCTAACGTTATATTATGCCAAATGCTAATAACAATTGTAATGTCTGAACCAATATTTTTATAAAAAATAAATTAAGAAATTCTTTATTTATAGCACATGTTTTCGAAGAGCACTGATTATTACAATAGCAATTAAAAAACATTGAAACTTAAATTTTGTTTACAATAATAGTAACTAAAATAAATTTATTTTTAATTTTCACTTGAATCAAACAACGAATAAAAAAGATTTTGATGATCTTTTTTACTTTCCTACCTATAGTTAGATAAGGAAAGTATTGCAATCGGGTCAAATTTCCGACATGCGGTTTTCGACGGATCTATACGTTTCACAGCCCACTGAATCCGAAAAACACATTTTTAGCCATTGGTCTGTCTGTCTGTCTCTGCCAAGATTTTCTAGGGTACTACTAAACCGATTTCGTTGCTTCTTTGTTTATTTTGTAAGGTTTGGATTATTGATACCCGTGACAGAAATTTGGTGCTCCTATAGCTTGCGCGCAATAAATGAAAAACATGTTTTGCTATAGACTGTAGCGCGAAAATGGCTCCAACGATTTTGATAAAACTTTCATATAATGTTCTAATAATTATCCTTTAAATTTTCGTATATGGACAAAATTCCCCAGAAAATTCAGGAAAAAAAGTTATAAAGAAAAGAAAAATGTTGATTGACAACTATTAACGAAGTTACAGCTATTCAATTTCCAATGAAAAATTACGAGTTTACTGTTGCCCGCATCACACAATCTTCACTATTTCCTCTACTTTTAACAGAAATTATTGTTTGACAATACTAAGCTATAGCTGATCAGCAATGTTAGTGAGTATAGAAATTTTTATACTGATCTACCTTAAGCCGGTTTCATTGCTTTAGTTTATCTAATAAATTGTACTCAAATCTTTTGTTTGATAAATTTTCAGGAAAATAAATGTAGTTCAATTCTTTTTTGTTTCTTCATGAACATATGTAAAGATATAAAAACTTTTCTGAAATAGGTAGGAAAGACGTGTGAGTGGACACACCAGATTTTTTTAGTAGTAGTTATTAGTAGAAAAAGGTTGGTTTCGTAAATAAACTTATTTCAACGCTATTTTCTTTAACATTTAGATTATTTAAAAAAAAAAAAAAGATTACATCATCGGATTGATAATCATAATCAGGGATATTTAAAGGTTAAACAACAATAAAACAAACAAAAAAATACAATACACACGATATTTTATTACATAAAAATAAACTGCAGGGGACTATTTCATAATCAAGCTAATAGTACTAGTAAAAAGTACAAATGTACAAAACTACAAAGTACAAGAACTAATACTTTTTATTTTATGGATTGATAAGAAAAAAGTACAAGTTAGTAAGTGGCTTGGTTATTTTTAGAGAGGTTAGTTTTGAGAAGATTAATTTAAAAACAGGCTCAATACATTGAACAATTTTTTTGTTCTCTACCACCGTTTAGAATAACGAAACATCCAACCGGACTTTTAGTCATCAGTAGATATACTTACTAGTAAATAGTAATACTATCGTACTAGTAGTTTGCATAACAATTTCATGTCATGATAACATAGTACAAAACTACAAAAATCAAGTTAAAAGTACAAGTTATACTGTTTCATAAAGATGATTAATAGTACAAATCATATGATTTTACTAATATTTTCTTGAGCTATTAGTACAAATCTAAGTTCACTTGTAATACTGAAATACTAAAAATAGTTTTACTGTGTAATATTAAGTGACTGTTTTTAACAACTGATAAGGGATTGTGGCATTAAAAAAAAACATTCAGAATTAGAAATAGCTTTAGTTTGAATGTGGAATGAGAACATTTTCGAATACCATCGCCCAAAATCAAGGCAATGATTTTGGAGATGATTGAAATAACATGAAGGATGAAAAAAAGGGAGCATACTACATAGTATGCTTTCGGTACAATACTACATAGTGGCCTACATTGGATTGAAAATAGGAACAAATATTGTGAGGCATTGGTGAATCTATCAGGGTGGGAGATAGGAGAGGGAGGGAGGAGGAGTGGAGGGGAGAGAGGGAGAGCTTTGGGTCTGAAGCCCCACAAAAAATGAAATAAAATTTTTGTGGGAGGAGTTTTTCTGAAGCCTCCCACCGAAATGAAAAAATAATTTTGTAGGGAGAAGACTATCAGCCCGAATCCTCTTCCCCCAAAAATTAAAAAAAAAAAAATTCCATTGGTCCGTTTGAGCTAAGTGTTCTAAGCTAAACACTGAAACAATCCAAACATATTTCCTTTATAAATTATAATGTATTTACGACTAATAAATGTAAGCTTCAGTAATGTCAATAGACTTTAATCCACAAAACTATTATAAGTTTTGTATTGTACAATTATACAATTATAAGTTTATTTTATAATATATATTTTTTTTATCATGTATGGAGCAATACATTATTCACTGATATACTACTGGGGCTGCAGTTGAAAAAGAATCTGTATTTCTAGATTGGTATAGAACTTATTCGATTAACTTTATGTTTTGTTTTGGCTCTATAGTAATGTTGCAAGTGTTCATGAGTGCTTCGAAATAGTATAATTTATTATAAAATGAAAAAAATATTATTATTTTTTTTTTTTTTTTTTGGGCGGAAGGATTCTTATTGTTCTTTAAAGTCTTGGCTAGTACCAGGAACCAAAAAGTCTCACCTGAAGAATTCATAACATGGGAATTAAACCTAGTGGACAAAAAACGACGAACTTTAGGTATCATGAAAGTCAAATTTAAAGTTGTACATGTTTGAGAGGTCCCGTCATGATTTCAACAGACAATAAACGAACATGAGAATAAAATACTTTTATTTAAAGAATATTTAATTAGAATGATCAAATAATTTCTTTATAGTAATGAGGTCAAATAAATGGTGCTCAAACCTTTCGTTTTATGCCCTAAGCACTTCACAAGTTTATTCATATTTACCATGCATTACTTGGCATCACTTAAACACCATTTCATATAGATAATTACAAATTAATTAGTTAGTCTTTTTCTCCCAAAGTAATAATCATGGCTTATATATATATATACTGAATCCCCTTCCAATCCAATCCTGGAACCGCTAGTGACTGCAGTATTAACGTCAAGTTTGTCGCCTCTGGCACTTCAATGAAATATATTGCACAATATATCAACAAGAAACTTATAAAATATAACTAAGTAACTTTCTCTGAAAATGAACCTTTTCACAGGCATATTTGTACTTTTTCACTCGTATCTATGGCTAATTGTATTAGTGATATAGTTACCATTATGAAACAAAAAAGAATTAGTCCCTTTACTTTTGTACATATGATCTAATACTCGTTTTATGGAAAAAGGTTATTCAAAATCTAGGTTATGCCCATTGCTTTTATGAAATACGTGAAAGTATAAGATGCTTTAACTCACTGTTTGGCTCATCTGACAGCTTATACTTATATAATTAAGAACAAGACAAAAACATAGTTGAAACATTAGCACGAATAACGTATATTTCAACTTACGAAATAATAAAATACAATTGTATTTAAAAATACACACCTCTAAAGATAATTATAACTTTTTCATTATAGAAAAGAGTTCACACACAAAAATAAATTAGAATCAACAGTTTAGAAAATAAAAAATTTATAAATATCACTCATATTTATTGCTCGGACGAGATTATCTTTGTCCGTAAATTATTACATTTTATTACTTTCCTTTATATTATAATAAAAAGTCCTAAGGACGATTTTTTTCACTGTAATGAAATACAACGCATAATTTGTATTTGTTTATTCTATTTCTATTCTGTTGAGAATGGGAAAGAAAACCGATCCAAAACATAAGTAAATATAGTCATAACAGAAATAGTAATTACCGATTTCATTGTGAAAATGTTTTATTTTTATCGCTAATATTATTAAACTGATTAAAACAAAATCTAACTTTTGACATAATAACCTATAAAATGTTGTTGTGTTTCGTCAACAGGGTCAAAAATTGAATGAATTGGTCTCAACAGCAATTAAGTTGCATGTTTATTATTATTTTTTTATCTTAGTTATCACATTATAATCTTACAATATCATAAACATAGTACAGTTAACCTTGCTTCCAGCTGTGATCTGTTGATAACAGCAATATTTAGCTTATACTTTCAATTTTACAACTTGTAGTTTGTACATTTTTTATAAAACGAAAAAGTACAAAGTACAAGCTACTAGACTAATAGTACTAGTTTGTACTTTATTATGAAATAGGCCCCAGATGCCAAATTTGTTTATTACTAACTTATAAATGTTAATTGAATCATTTATTTCAGAAACAACGTTTGGGCCATTTTTACCGATATTGAATTAAGAGCGGCATTATATGCATTGATCATAAACGCAGTGATAGTGAAATAAAACAAAACATAATCGATGATTTATCCATTAAAATAAATCTTTTTTTTTTTTTGTGTTTGTGTGTCTGGTTTCTTGTCTTTCCGCAGCCCTGATAAATGCTTTAAACTTAGGCCGAAACATTGGTATAACTATTTCTTTTTTATTGTGACTGCGATCTATAACCAACTTCCCAACCAAAGTTTTCTTTCCTTCATAAATTTTCTACCTAACGTTTTTGAGGAATGTGCTTATTCTTCGACACTCAAGGAGAAGATAATCTTCAAAATGATGGTTCAATATCAGGGTTTGATGAAGTATTAACGAAGATTTAGTGCTTACAAAAGAACGTCATTTTATTACATGTTTGATCCCATATGTGTAAGTTAAAAAAATAAAAATCTTTTTCCACAGTTCTCGCTGTATATTTTCCGTTTCAATCCTCATGTTACTGTCTAATACTCTTTCAATCAGCCGCCATTTTTGAAAGCAGCGACTCGGGAATGGTAGACGAGGTAATTTTGCTTAGAATAACAAATACTTTCATAATTTAAATTCAAAATGCATGCAATGAGTATCCTTTTTAGCCCCTGCCTCCAGGATTAACAGATACACTTTAGTAAATCAGATTTAAACCTTTTCCATCACTGCAAACACAAATTTTTAGGTTGAAAGTAATGTAATATACTGGTAGTAATTTTCTCATTTTTTTGTTTGGGTTTACGCTGCCGTTAATTTACAAATATCTCAACATCCAACATGTTAAGACAAAAGAAACTCAGACGGGCCACGGCACCCGAATTAGGGCCAGACGCATAAAAACAGGTGTACGCCTCCATGACCTCAAATTTTTTCTCAAGCGTGACGCAATTTCCTGGAGGTTCTAATGTCCGTGTACGCCTCGGTTTTACGATGGGCACGCCTTGGTAACGATCCTCCGGGTCGCCGAACCCCATTGAGCCTTACAGCTTTGGGGAGGTAAACAGGAAGCCCTACCATCTCAATGATGAAGACTCCCTTACGAAGGGTGGTGTCGTTAAATTTTACGACCGTCTGGCCATCTTGGGCTGTTGGGCCTTTAGTAAAAAGTGCGTGCGTATTCCTGACCATCCGCTGGAGGGAGGGAGGTCCATAAACCCGGGTGGGAGGAGGAAGGGATCCATATGGTTGTTGGGGACCCATTGATACCAGAGGAGGGGATGTACTTCATGGTCGAATCAAGTTGAAACACCCATGAGAAACTGGGAGGATATTTTTTGGGAAGAAAGAAGAGCACATTTTTCTTTTTTACAATCGAAATTTACTCAGACATCGAATACTCCCAAACGACTCCTCTGTTAGGTTTCCCTCTCTAATTTTGATAGAAGTGGTACAAGTAATTTTACAAAACTATTAAGATAAATAATGTTGCATGTAATTAATGAACCCATCATATAACCCTAATATAAAAGGAAGAACATTAACATATAATTCAGTTTGTTAGAAATATTATCAACAGAATTGATAACATTAATAACAGTAATTTTCTATTTGCGATCTCTGTCAGTAAATTTATCTATTAAAATGTCCGATTTAGAGTAATACATTTTTTTAATAAATGTAATAAAGGTATTACAAATCAACAATTTAATGATTGATGTATTGAGATAAATTTGTGGTAATAATAAATTTCCGATATTGAACATATGCATAATTAAAGTTCAGTTCAGAGTTTGGGTATTAGGATAAAGTTCATAGCAGAAGAATAAATATTTGGCCAATACTTCCAACATAGACGATGTTATGATAATATTGTGTTACACTTACCTTGTGATAACTCTACTGACTATATTTTATTTTATAAATCATCTGTTACAAATACAGTTTCTCTTTTTAAAAACTGCTATTCTTTTGCTTGTAAATCAAATAATAAAAAATCATTTGTATCACAATTATGGGAGAGGGGTGGGAGGTAACATCATAACTCTAAGAATTTCATAGCTAACGGAAAGCAAACAAACTATAATTTCCCCATTTTTCCATTCGTAGTTATGTCTGAAAAAAAATTGTAGAATTTTCATCTAAATGTAATTCATACTGCACTCTGAGGTTTCCGTTGCTCGTTTTTTCGTTATTTAATATTTTTATTATACGTTTCAAAAGCTTTTATTGCACGAAAATATAATTTTAATAAAACAAAAAGTTGTATTTTACAATAATTTATCTTAGGTGGAGCTCAATCATGACAATAACAAAACTTGAAAATTTATAATTTTGTATATATTTGTTATACATACATTATATCAAAATAATTTCTTAGGTTTTTAGAAAGAAAAAAAAAAGTGGTAATTTTTATATTTAGCGCCTGCAATAAAAGTATTCTAATTCAAATTTTATCTAATGTTATTTTCTTTTTGTTTTTATTTCTACAACTAATTATAAGTACAAAAAAATAAATAAATAAGTAACAATTTATTCTGTTAATCCCCTAGCTGGTTTTCAATGACGTTACTTATTTTATTTATTATTTTTTTATTTTAGTTTTTTTAGTTTTTGTTTACATGTTCGGTTTTTGTTAGAAATGTTATCAACATAATTAATAACATTAAAAAAAGTAATTTTCTATTTGCAATCCCTGTCAATAAATTGGCCAATTAAAATGTCCGATTGAGAGTTATACACTTATTAAATAAATGTAATCTAAAATTTAATAATCGATATATTGGGATATATTTGTAGTAACAATAAATTTCCGTTATGGAACATGTGTTTAATTAAAGTTCAGTTCAGAGTTTGGTTTTGAAGTTGTGAGAACGCTATCACGTCGAACACGTGGTGGCCTAACTCGAACTTCCCTCAGAGAATATAGCAATGGATATATTTTAATGTTTGCAGATCGACAATACTTCAAATACATCTGGTAACGATAGAATCGTTGTTAGCTGTTTACCATATCAACAGTTAAATATTAGCTGAAAAAAATCTTGAATATTCATCTTTAATATTTCACGCCACAAATTAAAACAATGTCTGAAAAAATATATTATTTTTATAAATTTATATTTAAAAAATTCAGGACATAAATTTATCAATATATATTTTTATATTCTCTCATACGAAGGTAAACTATAAATTTTCTTATAGTTTTTAATATATAAGGATAATATTAAAAGAAATGTATTAGCTTTGTGTCGTAAAAACAGGCATTATAATTAATTACAGTTAATATTATATAGTGTTAATAGTTAATATTATATAGTGTTAATAGTTAATATTATATATATATATAAGCAGTAGCCCAAGATAGGCTGAGGTGGAGAAGGCTGGTTTAGGCGGCCAAAGATCTACAAGGTCTGCAGAGCCAACCGAAAAAAAAAAAAAAAAAAAAAAAAAAAAAAAAAAAAATATATATATATATATATATATATATATATAAGATAAAGACCGGAGACTGGCGGTATCAGCCTTAATACTATCTGGTAATGTAAATAAACAGGCTAAGTGTATATAAGGAGGCTTATGGAACGAATAAAGCAGTGTTATTTCAGAAGTCGTGTATGTTACATCTTTTCCCTTTTCCTTCTTTTTTTTTATTTCTTAAGTCCGACGACGCTTAACTGGTGCCGAAACCCGGGACAACGTCAGGGAAGTAATTTTTTTTTAAGTAGATATTTTTTTTTTTGGTGTTTAAGGAAAAGGTGAAATGCCGACAGAAGGATTGATTAGACCGGGAGTACTAAGCGTACCGGAAATTCCTCAACCTCAGGATATTCCACAGATCAATCAGGTACCCCAGATCGCGCCTCAGGTACCTCAGATACCTCAAGTCCCTCAGGTAGCACAGATCCCTCAGATCCAGGAGATCCCTCCATTACCAAGGGACACGTTGGCAGAAGCACACGCCAATGCCTTGGAATGGATGAAAATAAGAGCAACAACCACGCAGGACTTACGGAGGGCCATTGCGGACCTAGAACGATTCGGAGGCGAGGTAGGCGAGCTCAACCATTTCTTGAAAGGCGGAGATCGTCTTATGTCAAGAATCGAGGTGAAGGTGGCGGAGGACCTGGTGAACCTAGGGGACGCGGAAGAACTAAAAGCAGCTCTTGTGTGCCGAGTAAGGAGGAACGTCCTGAACCAGATCCAAGCGGACGAGGAGACTCCGTGGCCGGTGATTAAGGAGCGGCTGAAGAAGGCTTTTGGAGGAGGTAGGTGGACACCGGAAGAGGACATATTCCAAATGTTTAGGGAGCGGCGGGCCCAACGACAGTCAAGGGGGCAATATGCGGGAGTACTCGTGGCGAAGTACAATCGCATAACCGAGAAGATGCGGGAAACAATGAGCGTGGGAGAGGTCGAAGCCAGGATGGAGTTTCTGTCGACAATATTGAAAGTCCAGCTGGCTAAAGAAACGGGGAAGAGGGACGGACTGCCCAGAGAGCGATCGTTCCTCGAATGCGCCCAGGAGATGATCGACCTAAGTGCCAGAGAGGAGGAGACACGGATGGATGTGGAAGAACCGGGTTGGACCCGAGTGACGGATAGACGACCATGGACAGCCCCGACAGGTTGGAAGAAGAGGGACACAAGGCAGCCGAGTGGAGAAAAAGCCCCGACGAGGGAAAGAAGATCGGGACAGTCGTCGAGGCCGAGGAATGGGCCCCGGAGGGAAGAGAGAAAATGTCACGGGTGTGGGAAGCCGGGACATTTAGTAGCGCAATGTCCGCGCACCAGATGCTTCGAGTGCGGGACGGAAGGGCACATAGCAAGGCAGTGCCCATACATATTTCACAGGAGGGAGAGACCTCAGGACGAACCCATGGAGGTGAATGTGCAGAGGATGAAAAGACGAGCCAGGGTACATCAGCGGGACGGATCTTCGGAGGAGGCAACCGAGGAGTCAGGAGCGTCGGGAACGGAGACGGACGAACCAGGCAGCAGCGGAGGTGAAGGAGGTAGGCGCAGCCAACGGAGTGAGCAGCGACGAGCGGCGGCAGAAAGGAGGAAGCGGGACGACATCTGAGGAGTGTGTCGGCAGAGAGGCGACCGCACAGCAATATGCAACAACATCCGAGGTAAGCCATGCTGGTTGCCAATTATCGAAGTAGACGGGGGAGTAAAGTGTCTTGTGGACACGGGTAGCTCGAGCACTATTATGACTCGAAGGGCGTTAGGAAAAGGGTGCGGGAGCGAGAGGGTACTCCGGATACAGAAATGTGACTGCCAGCTGATCACTCTGGGTGGTCCCTGTAGTGTAGAGGGTGAGGCGACAATTGGGCTTGATCGGTGGACAGGGAAAGAGGGTGAGCTAACGGTGCATGTGGTGGAGAACATGACTCGGGAATACCAAGTCATAGTAGGGTGCGATTTGTTAGGTCAGGTAGGGGCGAGCATTAGAAATCGTAGAGGAGTCTGGAGCGTTAGGTTAGGAAAGAGGAAGTTCGGATGTATAGGGGTCGCGAGAGAAAGAAGGGTGCGGATAGGAGCGGTGGACAGAGTGGAGGACTGGAGGAAGTTGCTACAAGAGGAGTTTAGGGATATCTTCTTCAGGGAAGGTGAGGTATTAGGAGTAACAGGGAGGACGGTGCACGAAATCCCACTGAAACAGGAGAGGGTAACTTACGTGAAAGAGAGAAGATACCCGCAGGCGTTGAGACAGCATATTCGGGAGGAGCTAGATAGTCTAAAAGAACAGGGAATCATAGTTGATAGCACCTCACCATTCAATAGTCCCCTGTGGGCGGTGAAAAAGAAGGCAGCGCCGGGGGATAATAAGGAAAAATACAGGGTGGTAGTAGACTATCGTAAATTGAACGATAACACGGTAGACGAGAAGTACCCGATCCCGAGATTCGAGGATATACTCGATAGGTTGAGTGGGGCCGTGGTCTTTAGCACGCTGGACCTCAAGGCGGGATACCACCAAATACGGATGCACCCGGAAGACCAACACAAAACAGCGTTCACATTTGAAAGGGGGCATTATGAATTCACCAGGATGCCGTTTGGTCTGAAGAATGCGCCCATAACATTTCAGCGTCTGATGGACGAATTTTTGAGGGGCATCGATGACTCGGTATGCCAGGTATACATGGATGACCTGCTGATTTTTAGCAGAACGGAAACCGAGCACGTGGGACATCTGAGGGCAGTATTCGAAAGGCTCCGGCAATTCGGGCTGAAATTGTCAAGCGAGAAGTCTCTGCTGGGACAAACGCGGATCAATTTTTTAGGCCACACTATCTCTAGCGAGGGGGTCAGACCGGATGCGGCAAAGGTGGAGGCAATCACGCGGATGGCGGTACCACGGGACGTCAAGGGGATTCGTAGGCTTCTCGGGACGCTGAATTATTACCGGAGATTCGTACCCGAGATGGCAGAGTATTTGGTACCCATTAACAATTTGTTGAAGAAAGGCGCGAAGATTGTGGTGACACCAGAGATGGAGAATAACATTCGAAAATGTATGAATAGGTTGCTGACGGAGCCGGTGTTAGCGTTTCCGGATTTCGAGAAGCTTTTTAATATAACCACTGATGCGAGTGAATACGCGCTAGGGGCCGTTTTGTCCCAGGGGGGGAGTGAGGGTGAACGACCGATAGCATACGCGAGCCGTCGGCTTACGGGTGCGGAATCAAGGTACAGCGCTTTGGAGAGGGAGCTACTCGCGATAGTATGGGCTATCGACCATTTCAGGCCATACGTATTCGGGAGAAAATTTCGAGTCCATACCGACCACAAACCCCTCCAGTGGGTAGGAAAACTCAAGGAAACCTCAGCTAGGGTCACAAGATGGAAGGAGATCCTAAGCCAATACAACATAGAGGTGGTGTATAAGCCGGGAAAGGAAAACGTGGTGGCAGACTGGCTCTCGAGGGCCATCATGATCAACGCGGTTGAAGAGGACAGGGGAGGACCATCGCAGGACGTGCGCCAATTCTTGAGGGAATGGACTCCCGATGGCGAAGGGGCAAATGACACAGCAGGGATTGAGGACAGGGGAGATTCCCCAGAAGAGGAGAGCTCAGCGGAAGAAAGGGCAGCGGAGATGGAAGAAATAGAGGAGATCGTGAACGACAAACACCGTCAGGTGATTTGGAAGACACGAACAACCGGAATCATGAAGATCGATTTCAGAAGGTACGGGAGAAGTAGGATCCGCGTCATTTGGTCGCAGCCCGGGGTCAGCGAAGAACAAATCTGTACGGCACTGAGGGATGCCTCGGAAGCGGGTAAAACGCACTACCTATACGTAGGAAACAATACGGTATGGGATAAGATCAAGCGAATGTGGAGGTCCGAGCGAATAGGCGTGGACAGGACATTCATCCGGTGCAAGTATGCTGTGGAGACGGTACAGGACGAAGAGCAGCAGCAAGCAATCACAGTAGCATATCACCAGGGGAAAACCAATCACCGAGGCGTTAATGAGACGCTGCAGGCATTGCGTCGGAAGTATTTCTGGTGGGGCATGAAGAGGTCCATCCAGGAAGTCATTGGGAAATGCGAGATATGCATGCGCACAAAATACGATCGACACCCCCCCAGAGGAGTTCAGGAGGAGACACCTACAGGGAATATGCCGCTACAGGACCTTCAGATTGACACGTTTACCTGGAAAGGGTTTAAGTGGGTCACGGTAATCGACATATTCAGCAAGGTGGCGATGGCATACCAAGTGATGGAGAAGTCAGCCAATGCAGTTGCGGAAGCCCTACAAACCTGGGTGCAGTTCTATGGGGTCCCCGAGAGGATTACTTCGGACGGTGGTAGGGAGTTCGACAATGCCGCGATTAGGGAGGAGGTGAAGCGATTGGAAATTGCGTGGCATTATAACACCCCAGGACATCCTAAAGGTAGAGGCGGTATTGAACGGCTGCACAGTACGTTAAGCGACCACGTCCGTGTATATCAGGGTGAAAAAGGGTTGGAGCCGGATGTGGCAATGAGGAAAGCGGTAACAGCCTATAACCACTCGATCCACTCCGTAACGGGGTTTTCACCCATGGAAGTTCTATTCGGGATGCGCAGGCCAAGGCGGGATTATGGGGAAACTACGCTTACCGAACCGTTAGTGGATCAAATTCTCAGCAATAGGGTAGAGGTAGAGAAAACATGGGGAAAGATAACGGCGAGAATTAAGCGGGAAAAGCAGAAGCGGGTGGAAAGGCAGAATGTACAGGTTCGCGACCAAATGGGGGAACTAAAAATAGGAACAATAGTTTACCGGAAATTGGGAACCAACAGAGGGAAACAATTGCTACGGTACGAGGGTCCATTCAGAGTGGTTGTTATTAGGGAGCATAACCTGGTAACTATTGAGAGCGTGAATGAGCCCAGAAAGAGGAGAACCGTTCATATCGAACAATTAAAGCTCCCAATGATAGAGTCGGGACATAGACCTACGGATTCGTAGTACCCTCACCGCTGTATATAAAACAGAGAAATATGTTTTTTTTGTGGCTGTCAAAACAAAACAAGTTGTAAAAGATTTTTTTTTGTTGTATTATTTCATGTATAGAGGAAATTGTGTTTTTTTTTTGTTGTTGTTAGGAGTTCTCAAGTGGTAGGAGTTCTAAAGTGCTGTGTTTAGTTTCAGTGTTTTTAATTATTTCTTCTTTATTTATTATTTTTCCAGTTGAGTGGAACTATTTTATTTTCTTTTAAGGATATACTGTAAAACCAATTGTAAAGTGTTAAGGCTGGTCACCGTGGGCTCCGATCTAGCAATATTTAAGTTTCCGAAAATCCTGTTCGTAAACTGGTGGGGGGGAGATAAAGACCGGAGACTGGCGGTATCAGCCTTAATACTATCTGGTAATGTAAATAAACAGGCTAAGTGTATATAAGGAGGCTTATGGAACGAATAAAGCAGTGTTATTTCAGAAGTCGTGTATGTTACATCTTTTCCCTTTTCCTTCTTTTTTTTTTATTTCTTAAGTCCGACGACGCTTAACTTATATATATATATATATATATATTACTAAGGTGTTTATTTTATGAACAAATTTATTTGCAACCATCCCTTCCATTCTTTCTCTTATTTCGGTCCAGGATCAAGCCCTATGAAATTGACCAATGGTAGTTATGAAAGAAAAAATGTTTAACTCCTGTTTGTTACTATATATCATTTTTTTTTATAGCCTGTTCTTACAAGTATTATACCTGTAGGCCTCCCCTAATTAAGAGGGTACTGGTCTAACTTCCCGCGGGGACCAGCCGAAACTTCCAAATTCAGCACTTCGTTCAATTGAATTTTGTGGCAACTAGACTACCATCATGAAACTATTATATTGGTTAAAAGTTATCATATTGAAAAGTAAAAGATTTAGGGTATCATCTCCTTTTTCAGAACATTCTGGTAACCGGTTGCTACCAACAATATATATAATTTAATTTTTTATTTAACAAGAGAGGTTTCCAGTTGAAATTCATCTATTTGCAATATATGAGCCTTTCAGTTGACAGAACGACTAACTCCAATTTCAACATTTTTGAGCAATCTCAAAATTTAATGATATTCCTAGTAGGAAAATTTATAATATCTGTACAGACAGTGAGCAAGTTGATTACAGAGTAGGTGATTTCAGTGTTGGAATATAGAACTATGAATAAAAGTATAAAATTTCTCACTAGAAATATCACTAAAATTGATAATAAAAAATATTGAAATTGTATATATATTCATATATTAAAAGGAATGTATTAGCTTTGTGCCGTAAAAACAGGTACAAGAAAATTTATAGTTTAGATTCTTACGAGAGAATATAAAAGTATATATTGATAAATTCATGTCCTGAGTTTTTTAAATATAAATTTATATAAAATAAATAATATATTTTGTTTCATACATTGTTTTAATTTGTGGCGTGGAATAATAAAGATGAATATTCAAGATTTTTTCCAGCTAATATTTAACAGTTTATATGGTAAACAGCTAACAACGTATTCTGTCGTTACCAGATGTATTTGAAGTATTGTCGATCTGCAAACATTGAAATATGTCCATTGGGATATTCTCTGTGAGAAGTTCGAGTTAGGCCAAGTGTTTAACGTGATAGCGTTTTCACAACTTCACAAGCTAACTCTGAACTGAACTTTATACACAAGATCCATAACGGAAATTTATTGTTACCACTAGCTGATCCAGGATTTAATTTTGGGGGGGGGCTTCAGCCCGAAACCTTTTTTTTTTCATAAAAATAACGATAATTACTTTGGAAAAACAGAAAGAAACTAACTAGCTATATTAAATGGTGTTTAAGTTATTCCTTAAGTACTTTTAAATGTAATTACACGAACAATAATACTTTAAGAGATATTTAAAAAAAAAAATTTCCCATAAAACATGGTTATATTTTTCCATTTTGGGGGGGGATCTTCAGCCCGAAAGCCCTCCCCGTAGATCCGCCCGTGATTGTTACCACAAATATATGAAAATATGTTACCACATCTATTTCCAATATATGAGTCTTTCAGTTGACAGAACGACTAACTCCAATTTCAATATTTTTTATTATTAATTTTAGTGATATTTCTAGTGGGAAAATTTTATACCTTTATTCATAGTTCTATATTTCAACACTGCAATCATCTACTCTGTGATCAACTTACTCACTGCCTGTACCGATATTATAAATTTTCCAACTAGGAATATCATTAAATTGAGATTGCTCAAATATGTTAGTCATTCTGTTAACTTAAAGACCCATATTTACTCTAAGAAATGTAATAAAATATTTAAATATCTCAAACATAAAATTAGTGTATTTTGCTATGATCAAGTAATCGTCTGGCTTCTTCAGCATAATGTTACGCTGCGCATGCAACTCCATTTCCCGATTGTTAACTTTAAAAAAGGTTTTTCCATTGTTTCTTCAGAAGAGAAAAAAACGCTAGCTAAGAGGGAACTGTTCTATAATGGATTTTCGTTAGTTTTCCATTTGATTTGTTCGGCCCGGGAGAAGGAAACCCCTTGGGCACGTGGTATCGATTTTCAGCTTCGTTCATTGTTTATTAGAACCTTTCCAGATTGCCCTTTGTCGAACGGCTACACCAACTTAGATTCACTAATGTCTATTCCCTATTATCTGACCAACCTAAACTAGTTTCATTTGTTCTAAAATCTATAGAACAGTGACAGCTTATTTAAAAAAAAAAAATTAAATATATTTTAGAAGAAGTTAGACGGGGTGCGGTCAAAAAATAGTATATTACATTGGACAAAGTTTCGCTTACGTTGTAGGTCATTCTTCAGGGCCGTCTCGCACTGCTGAAGGCAGTACGACGACTGTTAAAATATATTTTAGCTTTTTCAAAAATATATATTTTAAATATCAATACTTCCAGTAACAAGAGTTAAACGAAATTAGCACCGTCCTTTGATTTGATCATTTACATTATTTTTCCTGAATTGAATTATTTTTGGCTGTAAGAATACTTTTATCGAAAAGTCCGGTTTGAGATTTTCTGGTATATTTGCATGGCCTTGCACATATTCAAAAATATAAAACAAAATTATTATATAAAATTATCATGTAATTAAAGCTGGTTATTAAATCAAATTTATAAATTAAACACTACAAAATTATTATATAATGGTTTACTATTATATATATGGGATATATAAATATATGGTAGAAATTATAGTTATAAATATATGGAATATATAAAATATTTAAAATGTAAAACATGTAAATGTCTATGGCTTAATGGATATAACATTTGGTTCTTTATAAAGTATGTCTAACGCATTCATAAACTATTTACTAAATTATATATTTTTCTAAATAATAATGTTTTTATCTGTTAAAATATATAGGTATATAGTATATGTCAAATTAGATAAATATTTATGTAAACTATATTACTTAAACCTTATTAGCGATTTCATATTTTTAAATATTTCCATCTACCTAACGATGAATTTCCTAAAAAAAAAAAAAACTTCAAAGTGGACAATACATTATATTCATGGTAACTACATAACCCCAAAAGAATTCAAAATATTTATAAAATGAGGAACAAAAACGGAATTCTAAGTATTAATATTTTCCTCGTTCAGACTTTTCTGTCACACTACTTTCATTGTCACCTAAAAAGTGAAAATAAACAAAAAGTGTTTGGCAATAGTGAACAGCATAAAAAATTTTTTTTTTTCATTTATTGCTTAGAAATATCGACAATAATCTCGATTGCTTCAACACATATATATTTCCAGCAATTAAAAACCAAGAGAAAACAGATCAAAGGCTTTACAGTAGAACATTTACTAAACATTTAGAACACTATATCTCTCCACTAAAATGTTTGATTTCAATAATTTTTTTTTTTCGTTTTTAGAATCAAATTTAAACATTCAATTTAAAATATTCTATTAAAAATTTAAACAAAAAATATTTTATAACAGCCTTATCTTTACTTATAGTGCTCCATTCTCGTGTGTCTTTTTTTCAACTTTAAAGAATTTTAAATTCCTTTGAAATAGTTTATAAAAATCACAGAAAAAGTGCGTACTTTACACGCTTACGTTACACATAAATTTAAAGGGCTTTGAGGAGAATATTTGAGGCAAACTTCGTTAAAACCTGTGCATCCGTTTAGAGTCAACAGCGACACGGGTTCTTCTGCCGCTATCTTGAATGGAAAGGTTAGATGGTAATGTCGAGTTCCGAGAATTATCTTCGGATGACCTCTGACATTGATACTATATCTCGAAACAACTGACCCAATAGAATCCCGCAGAAAAAAACGCGGACGACGTACCCCGGACGAACAGATTATTTTTTTATCCGATTTTCAGATAAAATTGAACAATAAAACCTATCATGAAACGTAAAACCTTCATATTGAGGGGATTAATTTTTTTTTTCTTGGACGGTTACAAAGGTCCATTGCTTGAAAACATAAACCAAAAATAATTCGAAGTTTTATTGAATATTTTCAGTTTTTCACTTACAGACTTTGTCAGGTTATTAAAATTATGTTAACTTATTTTCTAACAATAGAAGCCATATAGCATATCTCAATTTTGTAAACTTCCTATTAGAGTGAATTATTAACTTTGTACTTATAAAGTTTACAACTGTAAAATATAAACAGTCTTCATTTTTATTCGTAAAACTAAATTGAAATTCGCCAGGGCTTCAATTTTTTTATGTAGGTTCAGCAGAAAATTTTGAATATTTGACGGAAGTATCCAAATTTCATTAAAAAATTATATACGTAATATTGCTTCCATAGAGGTGACTTATTGTTCCAAAAATTGGTTGATTAAAACATCCGGAATCATCTATGTAGTAATTCGTAAATGTTAATTTAAAATTATATAAATACTTTATAGTGCTTGCTGTTGACAACGTTCGTAAAGATTTGTGTTGCATATTTATTTTGGCTAGAATATATAGGATAAGTTCGTTGCCATGAGCTGTGAATTATTTTTAGACCTCTCCCGTGTTGTTTATGATTATGTGTCGGGCTAAATGAAAAATGTCTTTATTATTCTGGGATAATGAAGTTATTACACAGTACGGGGGTACTGTATTTATACTTGATGTAAATATAATCCATAAATACTATAAGTATAGGCAAAATATTATATTAAAATATAATTTAAAGGAAAATACAATTTAAAATAAAAACTACATTAAAAAAGAATAACCTAGAAAATAATATTAAGAATGTTGGGTAACATTTGAAACAAAATAATATCTAAGCATTAAGCACATAAAATATTAATCAGACAGGAAGAGGATAATATGGTCAGAAAAGTCTGAACGAGGAAAATATTAATACTCAGAATTCCGTTTTTGTTCTTTATTTTATATATATTTTGCATTCTTTTGGGGTTGTGTAGTTTCCATGAATATAATGTATTGTCCACTTTGCAGTTTTTTTTTTTAGAAAATTCATCGTTAGGTAGATGGAAATATTTAAAAATATGAAATCGCTAATAAGGTTCAAGTAATATAATTTATAGAAATATTTATCTAATTTGACATACACTATATATCTATATATTTTAACAGATATAAACATTATTATTTAGAAAAATGTATAATTTAGTAAATAGTTATTGACTACGTTAGACTTATACTTTATATACAACCGAATGTTATATACATTAAGTCATAGATTTTTACATGTTTTTCATTTCAAATTTTTTATTTATTTATATATTTTCATTTTTACTAATTATTTAAATACACTAATGTTTCTTATAATTATCATCCTTTATAAGACCTAAAAATTAAGAACAGCTAAATACGAGTGCATTCTGTTATAAAAATAATAATAGTTTTATACTTGATAATAACTTGAGATTGTATGATTTTATTTTACATTTTAGATGTTAAATACCCAGCATATATGGCAATACATGATTCGCCAGCAATAAAATCTAGATGAATACAAAATACTACTGCTGCCAATTTTCTCCATTTCATTCATGGTTTCTTGATAGTTTCTATTTTCTCGAGTCATCCTTCTGCTATAAATCGTATGGATCGGATATTCTACCTGTGGACGCCGTCTTCTTCTTCGGGATCTAAGGTTAAACTGGCCAGGCTCCACCGCTGCTTTCCATCCATAAATAAATTGTTGGAACCGCGGGAAAATGTCCTCACTTACTAATTGAGGAAACTCATTTCCAGTGAGAACGTAGATTTCCGTGACTCTCACCGATATGTTCCTTAAGGTCTAAAATGCTGTGAAAGTCATGACCATATTGACCAAAGTCATGCTCTATCGTTTTACAAGCATGTTATCTGGTATCAAATCAAACAGTTTTTCAAGCCATTTCTGAAATATTTAAAACATTATAAACTTTTTGTTTACTTCCCCTTTAATTCTATAAAAAAAAAATACAAAATCATTGCATAAAATTCAATACGCTGTAACTTTGTGAATAATTGTTAAATTTGGTTAATTTCATTTTGCTTTTGTTAGAAATTTAATAACCTTAATGAAAATTGCATTTTGAAAATTTGATCCGATTACTGTACTTCTTATAACGCATAGTAAAACGCGTCTAAATAGGCTATGTATAAATGCTAATACTCGTTCTAATACAAGAATTTTGGGTATAAGCTTTTGAGTTATACCCTCTTCCCGCACACTAAAAAAAATTATTTATTTCATTTTTCTCTGATATATATATATATATATATATATATATATATATATATATATAATGTACTACATATATGGAAATTAAAATGGCTTCAAGTAGACGACTATTGGCAAGTTTATTTGTAGAGCCGTTTTGGTGCAAAATATAAATATAAAACACGTTTTTCTAGTAATGCGCAGCCTATATTTCGAACAGGGCGAACGAACGATTTGATTAGATTCAACGGCATCGGATGTTGAAATCCTACAAAACAAAAAACCCCCCACCCATTCAAGAGATAATCTCGACGTAGACACATAGACAGGCCAATGGGGGATATACATTTTTGGATTTAAGGAGGTGTAAAACTAAAAACAAAACATTTACAGTGAACAAAAGCGAAATTTTGACTCAACACTGTTCTATTCTTTATCTATTAGAATTAAATTACTGGAGTTGCTGGTGGAAATTAAATATTTTTTCGTTTTAATTTCAAAATAACTTCATATTTAATTCAATACGTGACAACAACCACGTGGTTTGTTACTTAATAAAGGGACAAACGCTAAGAAACGAGGCAATTATTTGGGGAGAAAGCCTTGCTGACCACAATTTGTGATACCATCTTAAACACAACAAAATTTCTCTTAAAATTAATTCGGTCAAATGTTGTTGCAAAATTATATGGTGTACAAAATAGTGAGATATCTATTTTGAAGATATAAAATAAGTGCGAAAATAAATAAAATAAATTGTTTTTCCAGATTTAATAAAATAAAATAATAGGTAACTATTTTGTGATTTTGTGAGACAAACATGTCATTTATTATAAAGGAAAATCACACCAAAGAAAAAAAAATGTGAGAGACAATAGCAATAATTATAACCTCGAAAAAGTTTTTTTTAAAATCAAATATTATTCCATGATTTATCAGGCACGTTACAAGTGTAAAAATTAAAGATTTTCCGTTTAATTAATTAATCAGATTAAATTTTTAAAATATGTTAGCATCTATGGTATTAGAATTGTAAAAGAGAATGTTTTTTTCTATATTTATTTAATTTTGATATTATATTTATTTAAAAAATATATTTTTCCGCCTCTCAAATTCTATGCGCCTTTTATCAGCCAGTTATTTGTATTTCTCGATATTAATTACGGGTTTGGAGGCGAACATGGCGTATTCAGGGAATCAAGGATCTTTCAGCTTGGAGATAATTTAATATTAAACTGAAACCAATTTCTGAAAAATTAATTAACAGCGGTAGATCTATTGTATTTCAACGTTTTTTGGGAGGAACTAATTGGGAAATAAAGACTGATTGTTCCACCCTTAAATTAATTGCTTCCCTTTTAAATAATTTCTTTTGTTTTTAACTTGCTGTTCTCTTCGAGAGATAAAAGGTATTTCTTCAATTTATCTTCACTCGGATGAAAAGTTTACGTTCCGAAAATAATCTCTGAAAATATAAGGCCAAAATGTTCTTAAGATCCACGTGGTTACCAAAATTATTCAACCACGTGGTTACCAGCCATATTCAACAAAAACGTTCAACAATTATTTAAAGCTTTTTTATGATGAAGCATGATTCATTAATAAAATATATTTTAAAAAATAAATTTTTTATTTTTATATTGCATGTTAGCATTAAAATTGTTCAATTTTTCCAATTACTATATACCTTTTATTTTATTTTTTAGGTGAATAAAATTTATATTTATGTGAAATAACAAAATTATTTTTTAATAATTTTTTTTTAATTTGACGCTTATTGTTTGAATTGTACATATCATTGCATACATTAAACAAGGAACGGTTACTAGTTTAATTGTGTTCAAAAGGGAATGACTTTATTAAAATTAAAATATGTCTAACTTAAAATTTAGATATTATTTCACTGCATAAATGTTAATAAATAGAGGTACAAAATAGTTATAATCCTTAAACTTTAATTAAAAATTAGTTATGGTCCTTTAAAGGCTAATAAAATATAATAATAGTGGAAAATGTTATTCCAGCTAAATATAGAACATGAGACAAGTCACTTAAAATATTTTTTTTTTAACTTATGAATGTAGCAGAAGTAACTTTTTTTATAATCTTTAAATACATTTTAATAATCAGGCAATTTATTCATTTAATAAATAAATAATTATTTCAATAATTTTAAAAATGAATAATATATCTAAAATCGTGTTGTTTTTAATTAATTAGAGACATTCTTTATGGCGTGTCGGCGACCATGTGTCCAGCAATACATTCCAGAATAATTAATTTATTAATTAAATTGATTCAATTATATTACCAACTAATTAGTGATATCAGCTTCTAATTAAGGAATGTATGGATTTTCGAAACCACCGTTTCGTAATAGAACCTCAAGAAATAATAAACAATGCAATAAAAGTTCTTATAAAATTTGTGATTCAGATCTGTCGAATATACAGTACCTGGGGTATGTGGAGAGAAATAATGATACTCTCTAATTTCAGCTTCCATATCATATTTTTTTTTAAATTAACAAGAGAAATTATCCAAATAAATGAAATATTTTTTATGTATTTTTTTAAAATTTCATATATGTGTTTTCGTCTTTTATTTAATGAAAGGTAAACTGTTAAAATACAACTACAGCTTGTAAAAAAAAATACAGAAAAACTTTAAATATAATCAAAAATAGATTAGTATATGAATTTTTTTTTCGCCTTTGTGGAACGTAATTCAAAATGTTTTTCAGCCTTACTCTAGATTTATTGATGAGTCGGTTCTCAATTTTGCTGCTAAGTACTCCGGTTAAGCTAATGGCATATCAAGATAATTTTTATTTTTAGTGATGAATAAAATCCTACAAATAGTGTTGCCCAAATGAGAGACCAAGACGAGTCTTGGTTTTGCGCACTCAGTCTTGGTCTTGGGCGAAAGTCTTGCAGTTACCTATTAGTTTATTATTACAGAGATATTACTGTCATTTTTCAGACAGAGGAAACCTAACTAAGCCCGAATTAAAAATTGGAAGAGTTAAATACAAAAGTATATTGCTTATACCAATTCTTTACATGTAGCAAATAAAATTTTCAAGTATTAGTAATTATTTTGCCTTAATTTATATTCACAAATCTATTTTCTTTTACCAATCTTGGTCTTGGTCTTGCAACAGTTAAGCAGTCTTGGTCTTGCAAAGTAAACACGGCAAAGATCGCCAATTCTATTGAAGATCCTCCTAGTTTAAATAAATACCAATTAAATATTCTCATTCCTGCCACAAAAAGGTTACCAATTAAAAATAATTTTTTACTACCACAAATCCTGATACCATAGTAAATTGGTTATACGATAATAAAATAACAGTAAAACATACCACGAATTGAAGATACATGGAACCAGTAAAATGTGCTATGTTAGCAGACTCAAAAACTACTCGAATAAAATTTACACTACTTACCTTCCAGCCCCAAAAGTTAATTTTGACACTTTTTTTTTTTATAAATTCTTTGATGAAAATTATCCAAATAGATCTTAGCATCTCATAAGTTACACATTTGTTTTTTAGTTTATTTATCAATACGGCTTATGATTTGTGCATGTTTTGTGAGACAGTTTTGAAATTGATGATATCATTTAAATTTTCTGTAATAGTGACAACTTCCAGCAGTATTTAAATTTTTGTCTGATAATTTTTAAAATATTCATGGAAACATGAATTATTATAGAACTATATTTATAGAAAGGGACCTTTGAATATCATGCATTTATTTTTATTTTTTTTCTCTAAGATTTCTTAAAGCAACCCATCTCAATCATGTTATTGAAATGGCGAGGGACAGGAAATACCATTAGTAGAGATGAAATACAAATTATTAAAACAGTATTAAAAAATATTAATATGAATTTGAAAATATTAATTATTAATTTACTGCAGTTATTATATTACATTTCAAATAAACGTAAAAATAAATAACAAAAAAGATATATTGTAAACTATTGATAATACGTTTACCCAAGAATGTATGAACCAAATAGGTAGGTATGATTTTTTAAAATTTATTTTTGTAACATTGACACCTCTTAAAATGCCCAAGGGCTCAATTCAATTATCCACATAAATATTTAATTATTTACTGATCAAATTTCATTGCTTTGAGATAAGAGAATATTTTACTGTCGTAATAAATTCCGATCGTGTAGCTAATTTTAAGTAGCGAACCCGAAGGTTCGATGCCGACACCACCAATCGCTTGTTACACACCTCCCTCCACCGTTCGCCGTCCAAACCCAGTCCCTTCAGATCGGCTTTAATGCAATCTTCCCACCTTCGCTTCGGTCTACCCCTCGGACGCTTACCATTCGGCACAGCAAATATTAACCTTTTAGGAATTCTCTCGTTACTAAGCCCAACAACTTTACAAGCCCATTTGATTCGCCGCGATGAAATTACCTCAATTATATTACCGGATACAGCTCACGCAATTCGGCGTTGTGTAACCGTCTGAACTCTCCGGTTAACTCATCCTTCTTCGGTCCGAATATTCTACGCAATACTCTATTTTCAAAAACCTTAAGACGCTGCTCATCCCTTAATGTAAGCGGCCAAGTTTCGCATCCATAAAGAACTGTAGGCAAGATAATTGTTTTATAGATTCTAATTTTTAAGTTCCGGGACAAGAGGCGCGAACTAAGTAGTTTTGTCACAGAAAAATAACAAGCATTTCCCGCCTTCAGTCTAACCTTAATCTCTTCTTCAATTTCGTTTTTTCTAGTTATCGTAGAACCTAGATACCTAAATTTATCTACCTGTTCAAACATATTACCATCTATATCGATATCACCAGTAGTATCGCCATTTTTGCAGCTAACCATATATTTTGTTTTATCCACGTTTATTTCGAGTCCTAGTTCTTTACCGGCTTTCATTAACGTTGTCGTATTTAGTTTTATAGTTTCAACGTCTTCGCTTAACAGTACCAGATCATCAGCATAGCCCAGCACGGATGTTGTCCCGCCCAGATCCAACCCTTTCTCGGTTCGCATTACCTCCCTAATGGCATGTTCTAATGCCAAATTGAACAGGACAGGCGAAAGAGAATCCCCCTGTTTTAAGCCCGAACGAACCTCAAATTTTTCGGACAAATTATTACAGATTCTAACTTTATTGAGTGTCTCCGTAAATATTAAATAAATTCTAATTTTAAAAAGTCAACAACTTTTTTTATTAACTAACCCAGTTAGAGTAAAATTATTTTTAGCTCAAATTAGGTTAGTTAGTGAAAGTTATTTGATCCATTCTTAGATTTTTGTCTTATGTACTATTATTTATAAGTATACTTTATACTTACGTTTTTCTTCGAGTTTTTCTATTCTTACATTCCTTCCTCATAGGTAGGGTTGAATAAATTTTTATTTTATTATATGTAGTTGTATATTATTTTATTATAGCCATAGAAAGGCAGGAACAGAGAAGTCTCGTTAAGGCGGAAAAAGATTTATAAGTTCTGTAAAGCCAATAAAAAAAAATAAAAAAAATCCCTAATCAGACTTCGATAATAAATTATATGTCCCGATAGTTAGTAGTAGGTTATTTTGACATTTTTCTTTTCTTTTTAGCTTTCACTGATGACCTGGAAGTCCCAAATGGATTCTTTGTTTGTCAGCTACCTGATTTTCGTTTTCGTTCTGAACCTAGACTTAACAGCTTACTCTTAGCATAGGCCTAGAGGCGGTGGCCTGCTAGAAAATTTTGTTTATCCATTGTGACTAGCTGTAAGATGCTAGACAAAAATTAAAAACAGAGAATTGCAAAAAAACAAAAAACAGAATACCTTCTTTAAAAATCTATAGCTTAATATCGCAAGTTGGAATATTCTAATATTTATAAAAAAAATTTTAATTAGAACAAAAGTAAACGAAAAACCACTGCAAGAATATATATATTTTTTATTAGGATAATAATAATACAATCTGCCACAATCAAGGGCATTTATAGTACATTCATAGTATTATATATAAATTGAAAAAACAAAAATAAGAAGAAAACATGTAAGTAAAAAATATGTACAATAAAAGAATAACAAACAAAAAATACAAAACACATGTAAAAAGAAAAAAAATACCCTTAAAAGTATAATAAAAACTTGTCACATTCATTTCTAAATACAATATTTACTATAATGGGTGATAAATAGTCAGGACGCAGTACTTTAAAAAATATATATATATATTTTTTTTATTCATGCCAACGTTTCAACCAAAACATGTGGGTCACCTTAAAAAAAAAAAATTTGTTATTTTTAAAATTCAGCCCTAAAGATGATCCGTATGTTTGGGTTGAAATGTTGGCATAAGTGAAAATTAAAAAAAATTTTTTTTTAAAACTGCGTCCTGGCTATTTATCACCCATGATATGTAGAACAGTCGACTAACTTCTTTCAATATTTACTATACTATATTATTACAATATTCAGCCTGGGGAACTCATGTGAAAGGCAAAGCAGGGCTCGAAGAGATCCCAGCGCTTCTTTCTCAGCCACATCACTGTTTGAAAGTCAGAGGAGTCTGAGTGAGAGCGTTAAGGCCACTTACACTTAGAACTGCTGCAAAAATATAATTAAAACTTTCAAAACTAAACCTAATGTATCCCAAATATTAGTAAATAAAAGGCTAGTCGACGTTTGACCACCAGACCAGAAACAGCACATGTGCATCAAGTTACCTAAACACCACCCAACTTAAACCCAAAATAACAGCCTTGAAAATAATGTATTTTATAATATATATCATCGACTATTAAAATTAACTCGTGACACTGACTAAATTAAGCACAAAACAACAACGAAGTAGAAAGAAGTTTCTCCAGAAATAAAAAGAAATAAATTCTCCAAATTTACTGCCCTCTAAATTCTGCGACCCCGGGTTATACCCCCCTTTGCCCCTCCTAAATTCCGGCCCCTAACAAAGTATAGTTGGTAACTTTATAATGTCGAAAGAGTTCTATTAATAATACTAAGAATTTGTCATTACGACTGAGTAATATTTATCTTCTTATTTCAATGCAATGGAATTCGATCGGTAAATAAGTAAATATATGTGTCAATAACTGCTTCGAATCCTTGGGTATTTCAAAAGAATTTCACACCTTCCTATTTGATTCATAAATTCCAGACTAAACTATACATTTGGATGGTTGTTTTATCTCTTTAATTTTATTTATTTTGATCCACGGTCACATTTTGTAGAGTTTATTCTTGAACTGTGAATCCCTTCTTATTTTTTTTATTTGCCGTTTTTTAACGTCACATCGATTGCCAGGCTCATTAGCGACGGTCTTTCTTCTTAGATATAAGTTATTAATTTTATTTATCGAATGTACTTCAGCGTGTTTTCAATAACACTGTTGTACGGTACTTTGTCATCGATTTAGAGTTCATTTTGACGTATTCGGAATTTTTTGCACTGGAATATGTCTATTTATAATATATTTTATATATAATGCCTTTTAAGAGGAATTCATCAACATTTAATTTTAGAAGGCGTTTGTTTGTCTTGAGAAATTCTCCAGAAGCACGGCACGGGTTAAACTTACAATCTAATTTTTAAAAGTACTTTCAACTTGATTGTTATGGAAGTTTATTTTATTTTTTTACTAAGAATATAGCAGTGTATATAGGTATGTATGTGTTCTTTTTATTTATTTATTTTTGAGTTATTTTATTCTTATTTACTGTATATATATTAGTTTTCTGCATAATTTATTTTATTTATTGTACATAGAGTGTGAATGTGATCTCTGAATACTATTATAAATATCCTAATTGGTAATTGGTTGACTGTCGTGGATAATGAAGAGAGGAATAGTTGGGGTGTTCAAAAAAGTCAAAAAGGAAGTCAAAAATAAATTATAATATTTATTTTTTACATATGCCGACGTTTCGACCTGAAGTTCAGGCCTTCATCAGGGCTTTCGCCTTAAGTGTCGAAGGGAGAAAGGCCCATTTCTCCCTTCGACACTTAAGGAGAAAGCCCTGATGAAGGCCTGAACTTCAGGTCGAAACGTCTGTAAAAAATAAATATTATAATTTATTTTTGCCTTCCTTTTTGACTGAACACCCCAACTATTCTTCTCTTCTTTATTATAAATGTCCTTTGAGACAGTTTTCAATAAAAAAAAATATTAATATAATAAAGGATAT
Organism: Nezara viridula; assembly: GCA_928085145.1. Lineage (NCBI taxonomy): Eukaryota > Metazoa > Arthropoda > Insecta > Hemiptera > Pentatomidae > Nezara > Nezara viridula. The sequence goes on along the minus strand of OV725079.1, from coordinate 105,977,320 downwards.
AACATCAAATTCTCGTGCACGCGAATATTTTATGAGGATTTACTGAAAAAAATATTCTGAAGCAGTTTAAAGGTGAAGTTAAACAATTGTGTAAATTTTTTAGGTCGATATATAAATGAATAAAATCATTTAACATATGGTACTTACTACAACTCACAATTCAATTCATTCAAGTTTAAACTCATACTATTAATATAATAAATAATATTAAACTAAACTTAACTTTTGAAGAAGGTTTAAAAAACAAAAATATTTCCCCCTCATTTCACGTAAAATATTCCAAAATATAGTTAAAACGAAGTCAGACAATATGAGTAAAAATGTTAATGAGAAAAATAAATTCCATCTAAAAGAGTGAAAATCATTCATAATTTCATGTTAGTTAAGCAAAACTCTATCAAAGGTATTGGACTTATAACCTCATAAAATTATAGTACAAACTCAACCTCCCCATAGTTTCAATAGCTACTACATTTCACAGCCATTATAATCCTAACAATTTCTAACATTAATTTTAATCGTTGAATGGAATTTTAAGAAATTTATACTAGACCATATGAATACTATCACCCAAATTTCCTTCAGCTAATCGAACGAGTCAAATCGAACGAGCGCGGTTTGCAGAATATAGGCGCATGAAGAACAATTTACAGGTTTGCAAGCGAAAGTGTTTTATATAACTAGAAAATGGAATGCAATGAAATTGAAACTTAATGATTTTTAGTCGACAAATCTCCAAATTGTATAAAAAAAAAAATTGGTCCACATCGAACAAGCCTTTTCTGAAATTCGTAAAGCCGTGTCTAAGAAAATACGTTAACACGTGGACAAGCAAAAATATTGGACGTATTTTGATAAAATTGTATGAAACAAACTAGACACCGACTCACAATTTATTGCACTACAATTAAATTTATTGTAGTAGGTGAACATGGGTTTGACTATAATCAGACACGAAACCATACCGATTTTGATATTCAAGCTTATCAATAAAATACGCGCATATGTGAGTGGAGATAGTGGATGAAATTCGTTAAATTAATACAATATTATTTTCCCCACAAATTCTCAACTCTCCTCAACATGGAGTCAAATCGAACGAGCCGTTTCTGTATTACAAACGAGTGTAAGTGATTACATTTACAATTGCGTGAGTAAAACTAATGAATGGAATTTGACGAAATTGTATTAACGGTAGTAGATGATATACACGTCACATGTATTTGACTAAATCTGAGGAGGAAAACGTCACCATATCCATTTTAACATTAAATAATTTAACAACGGAGAAACTCTTCTGTCCATCCTCCTCCAAAAAAAGCAAATTAAAAGATGTTAAAAAAAACAGTAAAGCCGTGGTAAACACCAAATTGCCATTTCCACAGAAGGTTTGTCTTAACCAGACTGAGAATAGGCAGCACCTCATCTCATCTTATTAGCAAATAGCTACGACCAGAATGCCAACACTGCAAAATAATACGCTTACAGTCAGACACATTTTACAAGAATGTTTTTTTTATGGGTGATAAATATTCAGGACGCAGTCATTATAACATTTTTATTAGTGCCGGCGTTTCAAACCAAGCATGTGGGTCATCATCAGGGCGTGGTTCGAGCACTGAAGATCTTCAAGTACTGTGGTGAGTAGAATATCTTCAGTGGAACAGTCGATTAACTTCCTTCAATAATGTTTTTTTTTTTACATATCAAATCTAAATAGGTTAGGACTTACAACTCTCCAATATAAAACATTGTAAGGGATGACGAAGGCACAATAAAATGAGTGTTAGATTTCTTAAAATTAAATAATTTGTTAAATAAAATTTAACATCTCTTAAAAATTTAATCCAGAGATAAAGAAGGATGATTTGCAGGCGTAGATTACCTTGATGTTTTACGCCTTGAAACCTTAACAAATGAACAACAAATAAACAAATTTTAATAGCGCAAAGTTGTAGAGCATTGGCTACCTGAAACAAATACAAAAACTGATATGTTGTTCTTTTCCTCCAGAGTACAGAAATAAAGGCTGATACAGATGTAAATTTGTTCACTACAAAGTAAAATGTGAGTGATAATTTTATATTCTGTGCACTTTTTTTTTACCTTTCGATTGATTCAAAAGCTTCCCTACTTTCTTTCATATCAATTTTGATTAAGAGAGAAATGCCTACACCGAATGATAAATATTATTAAGAAATACTCGTCATGTACTGTCACGTGCCATCAAATGGATACATTCGTGGACAAGTAACTAATTTGATTGATTAATTTCAATTATTGGATGCGGAAAACAAAAAAATGTTCGACTCCAAATCCCAAACGGGATGTCATCGAATATTTCTGCTTTCTGAAAGCGAGACGCAGCGATGTGGAGCATTGATTGAGTTCCCTCGAGACTGTTAGGTTGCTATTCGAGTTGGGGCTCTCTCGAGTTCGGGGCCTGCTTTCTAATTAGCATTCGAAAGGAACCAGTTTAATTTGGACCCCGCCCCGAATCCATTACATTCGACGTTCGGGATTATTGATCCCCTAGCGATTTGGTAGAAAAACTTTACCGTTTATCGGTAACTCCTGTAATTTATATATACATACACCGAATATACCGTAAATAATAAGAACAACAAATAATAAAAAGAGAGGATAGTAGATCTTTAGAGCTATAGAAAAAATTATAAATTCCATTCATAAAAACAGGAATTTTTTGTATTTTTACGTAAATCATATAACAAATTATTTTATTTAGATAATTACCAATTGCAGCATGACGAACTAGACAAATCTTTCTTTAAGTTCAAGGAGAATTCTAAGCTAACTTCTGTTTTTCATAAAATGACGGACTATTCTCGATTTTTTTTTCTCAAATCTTCTGTTTATATCTTCTGTCCAACGGATTGCCCCGTTTAATAAAGGCTTGATGATTTAATAAGCTTTAGATACAAATTAATGAAATTTAAGTTAGTATCAGAATTAGCTAAGAATTAGTTTTGTAAAAAAATTACTAGATGTTCCCTCAAAGTTCAAATATTTTAACCAAAAATAATTACAATATATTAATACAAATCCCTTTTTTTCTGTGACCTAGGATGCTTTGTATTACAATAGCACAACAACGATTATATATATATATATATATATATAAATAATTTGAATAATTCACAACTTAAATTCTTGATATTATTATTGCCTAAAATGTAGTTTTCAAAACACGCATATGTAATTTTATTAACTGCTTTAGGACAGGAAAAAATCATATAGAATAATAATTAGAAGATTATTTTTAACATTTCAGCTGTAATTAATTGTAAGAGCTTATAATAACCAACTATGTTTCTCCACACATATTAACTTGGATGTTAATACACAGCTTAAGCACCAGCCTTGTATAATTTAATTCCGAATACAAAACAGAGAATTTAAATATTAAATAATCTTATTAATTCAACTACATGTCATCTTGAATTTGAAAACAAGTAGAAAAACTAAGGCTTTTAAGGTTTTGGAAAAAGAATCTCTTCAGTAGAACTTAACTTGAGTTTTACATTAATTTATACCATTATTAACTTTAATAAAATTTTAAAAATAACTATATTTGACACTAAACAGTACTTTTACAATAACAATTATATTAATATTCAAACATTTAAGTTAATATATGTATTATTGGTAGTCAGAGCGATGACCTTTGTAGCAATCACTATAGAGATTTTGAACATTAGGTGTATGTGTAAACACCCGAATGGCGTCACTGGAGATTAGCATAAAATTCGCATAAATTTCAAGATATTTTACTGCGCATTATGTCTAAACACGTTTCACTTTAAACATTAGCATCAAACGTTTCGGTTGATAAATAGTTTAATTTATTCAATTAATACACGCATAATTCTGTAACCTATACGATATATTTCCTAGAAATTTGGTATTGTACATGTAACATAAATTAATAAAACAATAATTAACATTCAATCCCTATAAACTGAAATACGTTTACATACTTTATCTTTATCACTTCTGTAATGACGTTTAATTTATAGTTTCGGCATCAAAGCGCACAGTTTTTTTATGTTCATTATACAGTGGCTCACAGTGAAATTGATACTTCTCTTGGAAAAATTGAAAAAAAAATTCTATGGTTACAGTAAATAAATAAAATCAGAAAATCTTCAACAGATTTATTTATATATATTTTTTTAAATTTGTTCTAACTCATTAAAATTAAAATATTCAACTATGTTATTTTAAGAAAAAAAATAATTTTACTCCACAGATACACCTCAAATCTGATTAACTTTTAAATAATATTAATTTATTTCAACACCTTGCAGGCAAGCAATTATTTTCTATTGCTCCTTTTCAGACTGTTTGATATTTCTTAAGAAGTATTTCTTAACGTATTCTTTGCTAGAAATTTTGTTTTCTAATTTTGATCTCTAATTTTGCCCACATAAAGATTTTTTGTCACATTAAGATATAGTTACTGTAGTGCTGTTTTTATAACTTTGGGGCAGTTAATAACGTAGCCATTTCTTAATTAGCATGGCAGAGTGTATTGGGTCATTATGATGATAAAAAAAAATTGTTTTTTTGGCCCAAATTTCTACAATTTCTTTCAAGTTTTTTCCTAAAGTGCATATTTAAATATGTTTAATCACTATGCCATGTGAATATGTCCACTATAAAGTGAAGATTTTCTACACCAGAAGCCGTAACATAACATAAGAACAAGAATAAGAAAATAGCATTTTACTAGGATTTTCATTGATTAAAATAAATTATTATTTTTAATTTAATATAAATTGAACTATTTATTTATTCAATAATTATTATCAATATCCTGGTGTAACATTTTGACTGTAAGCCATTGTAATATTTATAAAATACATATCCCTTGTGAAGAGGGACGGGTTCTGACAAATGACAAAAGAATTTCATGAAGAACTGACATATTCCAATTTTGATCCTTGGATTCTAACTATTATTTTAATAATTGTGATTGAAGTGGTATGAATATTCCAATTTTTAAAGTTTTGAGGCGTAAATAAAAATCTGGTCACGACGTCCATACGGAACCCATCGGGCCCAACAATATGAAGCCCCAAAATTCACCGTTTCCGAAAAAAACTATAATTGTAGCCTATATCCTTCTAGATGCTACGGTTTCCAAGCAACACTTCATCACTTGTCGTTCAGATCATAAAAAGTAAAAATATCGCTATTTTAGTAGTCTATTTGTAACTAAAAATCTATTGAAAAGGTTGAAGAAGAATATCACTTAAATCTTTTTGTCACCTAGAATAATATAGAAGGAACAACTTTGATATATCTTGTAAAAATTGATACATTTTGTAACAATATTCTAATTTTCTTGGTTGTTAATATCTGCACAACGGTGATGAGGTTTTTATCCAGGTCTTTCTGTATTCCAATCTTCATAAGAAAAAGAACTGTAAAGAAAATATACTTACTGCTCTTCTACACCTTGTGGCTTAGTGGATACAAAACTGGACAAGTATAGGTTGGTATTTTTAGTACAAATGGAGTTTATTGGTTAACTGGTTAACTGAAGAGATATTTTCCAGTGGGTTAAGTTAATTACTTATAAACTTTTACTTCAACATAGTCATTATAAAGTTTGGAGTTCCAGCAACAGACTATCTTGATAATAATGTATTATTTATATGAATAAAAATGTTTCCCTAATATCTTATATACTTCAAATGTTTTAGGAAGAAAAAGGTTAGATATCTAAATAGACTTCTCACACATTTGTATTAGTTGTATATTTTTATTATACATCAGCGTCAATGTGGTTTTTATTACCTATTGTAGCTTAAAATATAGAAATAAACTCATTAAATCTATCAGTAATCGGTTTACAAAAAAAACTAATGTGGGTAACATTAGCAAAAGAAAATATGGAACAAAAATAATTTTTTTATGAATTATACCTAATTCATCATCCTATCATAATAAAATTATATTCTTGTTTTTGTAAAAAAAAATATTTCAGTAATATTTTTATAAAAAATATTTCAGTAATATTTTTATAAAAAATATTTATTTGTTTATTATTATATTTATTAATTACTAAAATAATATTATTAAGATAAAAAAAAAAATGATTATTTGACCTAAACAATATCTCTGAAATTCAGCAACATAAACATAAATGTTTGTTAATTCTAACTAAAAATTAAAATCAACACATTTATTGCATAATTGTAAATATTATAAACACCAAGGTTTTAATTTTGTAAATTCTTTAATGAAAATGCAAAAAAATCAGAATGACGGTAATAAATTTTTGAATAATTTCCAAACTGAACTCTAATCATTATTGGCAAAGTTTCAGGAAAAGCGTGAAAATATATTTTCTATTCAGAATTTTAATATCAAGACCAGTATTTAAAAAAAAAAAAAAATTAAGCAGTTATTTCATTAATAATAATGTTTAAAAAATAGAAATTTAAACGGGGCCGCTTTTGGAAGGAATGAAGCTTTAAGGTTTTGAAGCGAAAAAAGGTTGATTGAGGATCGGATAGGAAAAAAACTTGGTAAATGATTTATTAGGAAAACATTTATTAAAATTTAACTCTACTTTTTAGAATGAAATAAATTTATTTATAATGCTCATTCCAACAAAGATGTTTTTAAAAAAATCTTTCGTTATTTTTTTAAATGCTTAAAAATGGAATTATTATCACATCTCTTGGAAATATGGACTAGTTTTTAAAATAAACATATTTTCACACCACTTTTTTTAAATATTATAATCTTATTATAATAACTATATAGAAAGTTATCTCAATTTCCTAAAAAAAATTATGGTTAAATTTGAAAATAAGCGAATCACCTTTTTAAGCATGATAAAATAAAAATAAGTTAATCGTTATTATTTAATTTTTTTTTTTTATTTCTTTGTATTTCGAATTCGTTATGATCTTTCAAATATTTTTTTCGTAGAATCTTCTAAGCTATTTAAAATGTTACAACACTTTTAATTATGACACTTGAATTAATTCCAATTGAATTTTGAATTTATTTCAATAAATTGTTTTTCTTCGAGTATTGCTAATTGCGATAGCAGAAATAAAAATAGATCTCGTATATAAAAATGTATTTATTTTATATAATTATTTAGGGTGAAATTATTTACGATGTGAAGGGCTGAAAAGTTTGGTCGGACCGTTCTAGAGTGCGGCACAAGTTGGGATTCCGTAAATGCTGTTAAATTTTCTTACTACCCACTCCGCCTTGGCCGATAGTCGTCTTCGCTCTACCAAGCTGAGCTGTGTAAGTTTAATATTATTAAAATACTTATTATTACTTTTTATGATTTAATTGTTTGCTGATGTAATTGTACATACCATTATGTCCAAAATCTTTTATAAGCACGTTTCTTACGGAAGTAAAAAAAAAATAGTAAAAAATTAAGAAGTTTCACAGTACTAAAACAAATTCAAAATAAAGCAACATGGCCCAATTTATTTTTCAATAAAAATAAATAATAACAGGAAATAAGAAAAATATATCATTAATTTAATAATTATTAAAATTATCTGGGATTCCTTTTTAAGAGACCTTAAATTGTTTAATTTTTTGTTTTCAAGGTAGAAAATTTGTTGCCATTATGTTTTTTATTGTTCAAAAACTTTCTTCAAGAGTTTAGAGTTTATAACACAAACATGTTTGTTCCAACCAAGCTAGTAAAAAAAACAAAAACAATTATTATGTACAATAATTCTGTATTATTTACATAAAATATTTTCGGAAATAATCGTATTGTTTCGTGATATGATTTATTAAACGGGCTGTATGCATATATTAAAAAAAAATAGTACCTAATATTTTATTATTTGAATATAAATCTTTTTTTTTTAATCAAATATTGATTTTTATGGACCGTTACGCAATGAAAACAACACTGATAATACTCAATAACATTAAAATTAAATTAGAAGAAAACTCAAAAAAGAGATAAATTTTCACTTAACATTCAGTTTATATTTATTTAAATATTTTAAGAATCTTAGAAAATTGAATATTAGGTACCAAAATGAATATACAATTTTAAACTAAATAAATTCAACATGATACATAAAAATAAAAGCCATTTCCTCAAATTGAATGGAAATTTCAAAATTGCAGTTCCTCTAAACCGCAAATAATAAACATTAGGTATAATTAACAATTTAGAAATTTTAAATAAAGCTTACTTAAAAGTCTATAATATAATTCTTTATAAATTCAAAATCACCATTCTAAAAGTATAATATTATTTTCAACATGGTTATATTCTACTATGTCAATGTTACTTATTTAGGGATAGTGTATACATTTTAATAAATAAATTCTTACAACCTGATATATATAACGGATCCATTTGGCCAAATATTCATGTAAATATCCTTTTTTCCCAACACTTAACATTCCGTCATAATTCAAGGATAAAATTTGAATTAAAAGTAAAATTATGTTTTAATTGTATTGTATATGTTTCAACTATATTAATTCGTTATTCTTACTTATTTCCTCATTTTAATGTTTTCTTATTATTGGGAGATGTTTTTCCTTTTTATTACTGACATTTTTACTGACGATAATCTATGTGGCAATTTATTTTTATCATTGTAGTCATTTGTTCAAATATGTACATGTTTGTCTACAGAGACATACCTAGATTATTAGAATTTCATTACCGTCCAGAAAACGAAAATCATTATTTAGATTTTAACTACATTAATATTTTAGTGGGTAAATTAATAAACTTAATATGTGATATAGGATTTAAATTCTAACACCATTTTTTTAATAGTTTTATTTGTGGGAGGTACCTTATTTAGATACCATTCTCATTAGTTTATTTATTTTTACTCATATTTTTAAACAATGTGATTTTTTTCTCATATTTTTAATAGAGTATTTTTTAAACGTAAAACAAGAGTTATAACAAGAGTTGACCTTCGTAATTTTAATCAAATGGTTCTGTCCTGTAACAATTTCAGTGAATTATTTTAACCTCAAAAAAAATATCCCAATTATCAGAATCTTAAGTGGAAATGACTAAATATGAAACATAAATAATGTAGTTTGCAATTAATAGCTTTGGCGTAGCAAATTCATATTTTAAAAAAGAAATGTTAAATATCGCTTCCACGTAGGTTCATTTACATATATGGAAATATGATAGTATCAATCTATTTTCATTCCCGATAAAGCTATTACAAATATGTTTACGACAAACAATTGCGTAATCAGAAGTTCAATTCTGAAACACGTGAACATAAGTGTTTAGTCATTGGATGAAAAAAAAAAAAAAAAAAACGGAAAAAGAAAATGGTTATGTGTTTCCGACTACAATTTCGTTATGGGTGAAAATGATAAGTTAAAAATGGGGCTGTTACGAATATTCGTTTCACTAATGTTCTGCCATTTTCTTGGGTACTAAATTTAGTGGTTGGACCGTTACTTCAAAGTTTCAAAGATAAAACATTCATGGAAGTTATAACAGATGTTCGCTTTAGTTAAAGAAAGCAGATTTGGCAAATCAAAACTAATACTTGGACATAAAAATATTTCATTAGCCAACAGTTATTTATACGATTTAAAAAACGGACGATGCCGTCGCAAATAGTAAAATATTAAATTTCCAACGTATTTTTCATTTTAACATTTCTTAAAGCAGTTTATTACCATTATATAAGATTATAAAACAACTAGTGGGTCTATTAAAATATTATATTTATTAGCGATGTAAGGATTAAATACGAATTACTTCTTGTAATTCATCTTCTATTGACTTTGCTAATGCTTTATTTTCATTGCACATCCAAAGTGCGTATTTGTTAGTCCAAAATATTTTACGTATTTCCAATTTACTTTTGTCGATTCAGAATCAAAATGTCTATTAGAACTAATAAAATAGTTTATTCTTAATTACTTTCACATTACCATCCTATCCACACTAAACTGTAACACCGCGATTTCTGTAGTTAAAAAAATATATTTAAAACGTGCAATCGGAAATTCAGTGAAGATGAAAACTGAACCAACTCAGAAAATTAAATTACTTTTTCGACTGTTTATTATATAGTCAGGAACGTTTAAGATTTAATGAACGAAATCCGCATATATGTTTTTAAATATACTTATTATTTATCCAAGTCTATCAAAAATAAATATTAAATTTTAAAAGATTAGAATTAGTATTTACATTTTCAACTGATGTTCACGAAACAAACAATTGATATGAAAATTTAAAGAATTCCTGAAGCAAGATAATACAAAACATTTTTTTAAACCTTGAATGGTTGTATTGTTCTAGATAAAATTAACATAGGAATTTCTTGGTTCATTACCTTACAAAATTATAATTATTTTTCGTCTTAATTTTATTGTAATTACAACATATTTTATTTTAACAAAACAATTAAGTTCAAAAATTATTGAAAATTTAATTCAAAAATACTTCCATTGAACACAATATGTGTTAGTTAAATCATGACGAAATTCACCTATATTCAGCATTGTGGAATTATTTTCGTTTTAATTATTACTTTTATTAAACTGATTAAAATCGAATGTACGAACTCTTGACTTTTGGGCAAGGAATTTTCCATTGGATTATTAGATAAGAGATAAATAAATCAGTTTGAAGTATGTTCCGAATCGAATTGTTCAAATCTCGTCAGAATTTTTTTTCTTTCTGATTTTCATAGATACATCTAAATTAAGGCCTTAAAGTGTTGAATAATATGTGAAAAGCTACCTTATATAATAATTGTGAATATTTTTCTTTAATTTCATCTACATAAAAATATTTTATCTTATATATATTTTTTTTTCAATATAATCGATTGATATATATTAATGCCTGTAAAAACAATTTAACTATTTTATAAATTCAGTTTACTGCCGTGTATAGATTATGAGAACAAAGTTTGACCAAAAAATCATATAAGTTCAATATTGCTGATAAAGTTGAATTATTAAAAAATATATTTAAAAGACAACGAAGACGCATTGAAAGGTTATTAACGAAATATTTTTTTACATATAGTTCTTTAAAACATCTAAAGCTGTAGATTATATTAGGAATTTAAGCGACTCGATGTTGGCTACTCTGCGAAAACACTAATTTGCCGTTAACGCTCAGTAACGAGGTTACGTCGCAAAGAACATATTTTCTGTAAGTCCTTTTAACAAATTTAGATTAATTGCATATTTATATTTATATATATTCATTACTTTCGATGGATATATAATTCAAGACGACATTCAATTCATTTACACCAATTTTTTTTTTAAATTTGCATATAACCACATTTCTGTTTTATTTTTTAAAGGAAATGTATTTTAGTTATTGAAATAAAACAAAAAACTATAATCCCGGTACTTTCAAAACTCGGGAACTTTAGTAAATTTTATATTATCACGATAATTAGAAAATATATTTTTAAATTGTCCTGATTCTTCAAAGAAAATAAATAAATGTGATGCTATGTAACATAAATATTTATCCTGAGGGTATTAACCTTTGTCAGTAAATAAGGTGGATCACTTCAACGCACTTCGGTACATACAAGTCCAATAATCCTTAGTGTTATAAACAATTATTATCAGTAGAATTTCTACATTTGTAATAAAGAGTTCTTTATTACTAAAACAGAGAACTTTTCGAAGGATGTGGGAGACCTACCATTATGAAGTAGCCAAAACTTTCATCAAATTTTTCGGTAACGTTATTAATATATTTTTGTTGATTTAAAAAAAAAAAAATGGTTATGAAAAGCGGAAACACAATATTATAAAATTTTACCCGCTATCGTAATAAACTACATTTATTTGAAAAAAATATTAATGATTAAAACAAGACAGACTCAAAGAAAAAAATTGAAAATGTACCGTACCGTAAATATATTTTTGTTTTGCTACTCAACAGTATCCGATTTTGTATATATTTTTTAAAATTTTATTTCCTGTTATTTTCATTTCCAAATTTTTGAAATAATAATACAAAAAAAAAATTATTTTTTAATTTTTTTAAAATAATTAATTGACCAATAATTTAATTATGTTGATCAGTTTTAATTAACAGAAAATTTTATTTTTTCGTTTTATTATCACTTCGTTACAAAGAAATGGTGTACAATGTATCAAGATTACGTACGAATAAGCTCTTAAATTTAATATAGATTTACAGAAAAATGTATAAAGTTTATTAAGAGTTCATATTAAAATTCAATTAGAAATAATTAATTAATGAAGTTCTATTTCAATTTTAATGTATTAAAGTTATTTTAATAAGATGCATATAAGTATTATTTAATTGCTTGTTTCAATGATATTTTTTTCTTATTAAACAAATTGAAAATTTGAATCATTTAATTGTAACCATATTTAAATAGAAACCAGAAAATATTTTTTTTTTGTAATATTAAATAATAATGCATCTTACTTTTAAGCGATAAGTATTCCATTAAACATAATATTGTTTAATAATTGTTTTATTTTGTAACTGTTAAAATGCTTATTATTTATTTGCACCATTAAACTTAATTCATTTCAGGAAAAATTATATTCATTTTTCTCCATTTTACGCGAGGGGAATAAAACATTATTTTTAATATATTTTTTTTTAAGAAATGAATACTAAAAGCATCAGTTATGTTTTGATCATTTAAAAAAAAAAAAAATAGTAAAGTAAAAAAAAATATGATAATATGCACACTAGAAAAAAATATGAACTAAAAAAAAAATAAAAAAAAATATACTCAACTATGGTATGAAGAAAGCAAATAATATATGATGGTGGTTGTATAGGAATAGGAAACTGCACAGAACTCATTGTTGAAAACATTATATTTATTGGCCTGCATGTTTAAAATTAACCCATGCAATATGATCTTTTGTTTAGGAATGGATCAGGGAATAAGCAGGTTTTGTGTGAGCGTCTCACTGAACACAACTCACGAACACAAAACACAGTAATGCCCTTTCACAGAATCTATATTTAGTATCATACAATTCGAGAATTTATTTCTTAGCTCGCTATCCCCCATTCAGTTATCGAAAGTACAAGAAAGAGCTTTTCGAAAAACTTGATCAAACTAGACAGCGTTGGCTAGGTGGGACAAAAACAGGCGGAAGATTACACTTTACAATAGGAGTGAATATTCCGTGTGTTTAGAGTCACGTGGCCTTGCGAGCTGTTGACAATGCGAAGCCTTTCGGGGGACTGGCCGGGGAACCTCATCATGCATTGAGTGGGGGCCGTACGAGACTTACCATTGGCTCTGAGGGCCCCGCCCACACCAATGGCGCCCGATAAGCTCCGCCCACGGGAACGCCCATCCAGCGACCCCGCCCATCCGACTCGCGGCTAACTTTAGTCTCACAAGAGACTGGTAGGCGAGTGTGAAGCTGCCGCTGTAGAAAATGTCGACGAAATTTACGTCAAATATACGGCAAATAACTCACCTATATCCCTTATCATTCCTTATCACCAACACTACCGACATATAAGGAATTTTGCGCTAAAAAAGGTCTCAATATTTTTACTATTTTGTTTAATTTATAACTACTTTTCCGCACCTTCCGTTTTGTTTACTAATAGCTTTTAGCGGTTCTATTGCATTTGTCCATTAATCATTCACTATGTGTGCATACGAATTTTGTTTCGATGTGAAACGTTTAAGAATAAGTTTAGCACTTAAAAGACTGAATAGTATAGTGTAAATCGTTACTGTTATTGAATATTTTTTTCATTATAACAACGAGTAGAGATCGTGTGTGGTTGCTGACTGTCTATCGGTGTTTCAGAATCAGAAGAACTCGAAGGACATTTAGAAGATACTAGGACTGCTGCGATGCGGAGACTTCCACCGAGCGCTAAGGGTGAGTACAGACCACCTCGCTTATTCCGTTCTTAGTTTTAGTAATTTAATGCGATATTTACTTTCTTAAATTTGCCGAAAAAAATTACAACCGAAAAATTTAATACATATTTTGGTGTTGACTTCTAGACCCAACCGATAACTTGTGCGAGCTAACCGTGAGCGCTCCCCTTACAAAACAATCCTCATTATTTCAGACACAGTAAAAATTTTATTACATATATTATACTTGTATTGATATGAAAACGGCCTTATACTTTAGTTGCTATACAGACATTTCTTAAATATAATACTTCTTACTGAAATATGCCAAACCAAGCAACTCTTTTACAACCTGTTTTCAATTCAAAATAAATATCATATAACAAAAAGCCTAAAATCAAACAGGAAATGAAAACACTTGGTGAAATCGTAACCTTGTTTCATTGTAACAGATGTTTCAAGGTCAAGTCATTATCTCCTCATTCTTGTAAAAATATTTACGTTTTTCTCTTCCAATAATAAACTGATGTATCGAAATTAACTTCTGTTCATTACAAAAAGGTTATTTATACTATGGTTGGTCCATCTACTAACTTTCAATATATAATTCTAAGTATATACTTCGTTATATAGTTACTTATTTTCAATTTTTTTTTCTCATTAAAAATCAATAAAAATTCATATTGTTCATGGTTTCAACAGGAGTAAATAATATAAAATCCATTTAAACAATAGTATGAAAATTTTATATTATTCCTTTAGCAAATAAGTATAAGTCAATATATTAAGAATTTTCATTGTACCTTATTGAAGGTTATTTATCAACGATAAATGATTCGATTTATTAATATAAACAATTCTTCACCACATTAAATTTCAATCATTGTGGATATTATTTAGGAAATCTTTTTATTTATCCGTTTTTCTATTCACCTCTTCTAAATAATCCTTCTTAGAAAAAGAATCTATGTTCTCACAATTCCGGAAATATATTAATAATCAACTGAATTTTGCTTTCTTATGACTTTCGAAAAGAATAAACATATACCTAAGTCAAAGATTATAATAAACTAATATGTTTTAATAAAGATAGTTTCTATCTTTAGTTCTTCATTTAGTGTCCTTCATCTGCAAAAGAAAAATAAATAATAAAATTATAAATTGTATTTAACAATGATATGAATAATAATAATGATATTGTGAAAAATAATAATGAATTATCGGAAGTAATAATAAATAAAGCATCATTTAACAAATATATTTCTCTTTGGTTTATACTGTATTAGATTCGTGAAAGATTGTTATTAATTTCTTTAAACATTATATCTATATTAATAATATTTTCATCAACAAATAACGAAATTGTTATAAAGCATTAGTTAAGTGTCCTATGGGTTAAATTCGTCTCTATCAATAACAAATTTATTCTATTTATTGTTTCATTAATAATTCCAAACTAAATATTTATGAAATATGTTCTTTTTAACTAGTTTATCTATACCATGCCTGAGAAAGTAAACATTATTTTTAACATAATTTTAATAATCCATAAAAATAAATTATTTTAAAAAAGTTTTAATACCATCTTAAAATAAACTAATATTATTATTTACTGCCAATAATATAAAGTATAAATACTGAAACGTGGACCCACTTGATGAGCACGTGGTCTGACCTCGTTGAACTATTTTAAAAATAGAGCATATCCCGTAGGAACAACCATTTTTTAAATTAAACTAAAATTTATTTTCTCATAATAGTAATTCGAAATAATTATATGTAACAATCATTTATAAAAATTACAAAGATATTTTTTTTTACAAACGAAAATATTTTTAAGTATCGCCCAGATTGGATGAAAATACCATTATATTATGTAGCCAACTAAAAATTAATAAAAAAACTGCCTGAAATTAACGATTAGTTTTCATCTCAGATAAATTAAATTTCTCTCATAATTTTATATTATTACATCCAAATAAAATGCAATTAAACTAAAAAATATATATAATTAAATCATGTAAATTTCATATAAGATAAACACGATTTTTTTTTTTTAAATATTGGAACTCAAGAACTATTGTGAACCTTTCTAATTTGTGGAAACATTCGCATTTTACTAATCACAAGAGGTTTGTAAAGAAAATATAAACAATAATAAATGCTTATTATTCCCCTTTTTGGAGGCCTTGTATTAAACAAATTTGAAAATTGAGTTTCTTTATTTCAGACTGTGTTTAATTTTGAAAAAATGTTAAATGCTTTTATAAAACCGTTGACCAAGAAACAAAATACTTCCTTACAAAGTTTCGAACCCAAGACCCTCGGTGGGTTTTAGAGGTATAGGTTAACAGCATGATCGTAAGAATGGCCATTTGACTAAAATACTGTTTTTCCAAAATTTTGTTAGAGAAAATTCCTAAAGATTCATAAAGCTATACAGGCTTTAGTATCGGAAGTCCAATTATATCTTTCAACAACAATGAGGAAAATTCTTCTTTTTTATTTTATTTTGTGAATTTCTTTATAATTGACCGAATAGTCTAAAAAAAGAATTATTTGACTCTTTAGAAGAAAAAAATAAATTGTAAATAGGAAGATGGAGATGGTTCCGTATGGTTAAACCGAAATAATTTCTGAAGTTTAAAATTAAGCATTAAAAATAAATAATACAGGTCAGTATAAATTCAAGTTCATCGATTACACAATGTTACGTAGAACTCATAAATTCGACCTAAAGCAACTTTAAAATGTATTCAATTCTAAATATACTTGATAAATGGAGAATCGAAAACTTCGGGAGTTTCAAATCTTTATTTCTTTTTTTGCTTTAGGAGATTTATTTCCAGAACTGTAAATGGGATTTCCATGTAGGGCCTCTTCGTTGCAATGAATTACGAATCTCTTTTTTAAGGCAGTTGTAAATTTTACTTCAACTAACGTAATTTATTCTATTTTCCAATAAAGCATGGTGAATAATAAGAATAACGCAGAAAAATAAATTTTAGGAGAAAAAAACAGCAGTGTCTCTTTCTTTCTTCTAATTCATCGCTTAACTTTTCTAATAAACGAATGTATTTACATCATTACTACTGTTTTAGATTGAATGTAAATTTTGAAGCAAAATTCATCGAACCATATTGTTCCATCATTTTCATGGAATTTTTAAAGAGGATTGCAGATTTGTGATATATCTTTGTGATATAAATAACATGTTTCTTAACTGAAAATAATTATTCCGAATAAATACCTGGAATCTCTATTATATCCACATATATATATTTTAAATATTCTTTTCTTCAATTTCGGTGTATAATATTTAGTTTCTAACTTATTTATTTTAAGCCAACTTTTTTTTATTACCAAATATTTGTTTTAAGAGAAGCTATGCAAATAGATTCTGTAATAATATAACGATAATTATTATCTTCATAGAATTACAAATTCATTCCTTTTTATACTAAACTACAGATAATATTCACATGTATTGTTTCTCATTTAATTAAAAAATAGTTAATAATTAATAATATCAAAAAAATAATGAACATTAGAAAAGAATCTTATGTTTTTGTACAGTTTCAAAAACATTTTTTTTAAATTGTTATTTTAATGAATAATGAAGAAATTTCAAATATAAGGACGCTCCCGTTTCAATACGAAACATACCTAATTAAAAAAATCTTCAATTTTTTTTAAATAAAAAGAAAAACTAAACTCTACATTGAAATGTTTTCTTAGTTCTGTAAACAAATTCGTAGCAAAAAAATCTAGGAAATAATATTTTTTTAAATATATTTAATATTGAGCTAGGCGGACTGTTCTCGTTTTATGTGGATAGTACGTTAATTGGAAAGCAGTAAATATAATTTTGAAATGCGTATAATGTTAGCGCTTGAAAAAAGGATTATTTAATTTATTTTATCTGTTAAGAATTTTTTATTATACATTCCTTTAAAAATTTCTTAACTCGAAATAATGCTCAGTGATCAGATAGAGTGTATTGTAAATTACATCAATAATATGATTTCTGTTTGTTCAAAAATATTATTTGTGAGAAAAAACGAGTTTTCAAAATATTGAAAATAGCATCGAGGGAATAGTCGAGTGTAAAAAAAAGTCTTGTTATTCCGTGTTAAATATTTCTTGAAAAAAACATTTTCGTTTTATTGGAGATGATAATTTAGAAAACCTTATGTTGTTATTTTTTAAGTATTCCAATTGCAATATTTAAAAAAAAAACTATATAAATCGCATGTGAAATAGCAAACTTTTTACTTTAAAATTAACAAATATTAATAGAAAAAGTTTTGAATCATAGCTGTTTATTATTAGTCCATTGAGTATTCATTTAATTGAGTAAGGCTTTTTCAAACGCATTTTATCCTATTGAAATATTTTATACTGAACACGGCCGGGTGTATTTAAATATTTTTATAACCATTGAAGTACGTAATACGTAATAAAGATATAATTATTGTTGTAAAATGTTTAATTAAAGAACTTTAAGGGAATATAGAATTTACTAGGCTGTTAGTTTTTATATATTGTTTGTGAAATGTCAAACTCTTAATGTTAAAAATAATTTAAGGAATTTTTAAAAGAAACAAAGTATTGAATAATAGTTTCATATTACTAGTCCTTCAAGCATTCAAAAAAAATTTTAAATATTGCCAACAAGGTTTGTTCTCCTGGAATATTTTATAATTAATACATTCTTTATGGACATACTTATTTAAATATTTTTATATTAAATAATTTTATAACTAAAGTACGTAATTCGAAATAAAGATTTATTAGTGCAAAATGTTTAATTGGACGGATATCAAGGGGTTATGAAAGTTGTTTTCTGGATTGTTTTGAACAAGACTAACAACAATATAATTTCGTCTCAAAGTTTTGAGTGTATATTCAGTATCATTGGAATTTCTAGTATATTGCACTCGAAAACCCTACACTTTCTCATTGAAATATATTAGTTTTCCATCCTTCAGAGGCAACAGCGCATCCACGTAGTAAGCCGAACGAAAACACTGCTATCGACCGGGGATTAAGGCCCTAAGCGGGGTTGCCAAATCCTGTGAAAGCGCCCAACCTCGCTCTGGGAAAGCAGGAAAACTCTCGTAGAAATTTTTTTGTTATTGTTTATTTTCGTTATCGAGAAAAGTGTACCTTCTTGTTTAATTCATGTTGAAAAAAAAACATGAGAATATTCGACATAAAATAATGTAATATTTTTTAAATAATAACTATTAAATAGGCATTGAAAGAAACTGTTTCATAGCATTTCTGATTAATAACAAATTAATCAATAGAGCAGACCTGGGCATAAAGTATTTTGTGTGGTTTCAAATAGAGTGTATTTTAAATAGGAAGTATTTAAATTGTTTATAGAAAACAAGTATTTCAAATACAAAATATTTACTGGTGGACGATCAGACTATAATGCAGAAAATCTTATTTGATTATTTTGTGTATTTTTACTTTAGTATTTTGGAAAATAAAATGCATATACCTTGCTCTGTATTTTGTATTTTAAAAAGAAAATACATTAAAAAACAATCTATTTAAAATTTTACTTCTTAAAATGCGAACTACAAAAATTGTATATCTTTTTTTGTGTATAATATTTCATTTGAAATACTGCCCAACTATTAACGAATAACAAATTTTATTTTTATTACTATTTATTTATTACTATTTCAGCACGTGTTATTAAAATACGATTATAAATCTATTGTTATTGCTATTTTAGAAATTAGACTAATCGATAAATAAATACAAAATACATTGATGGAACTGGAGGGTCTTATAGTTGGGATATAACTTTCTTAAACAGCATTTATTTTGTTTAGATTTCATGTGTGTCAGAAATGTGTAGGAATTATTTCCTCCGATCGGATGCATATTTTAGTTAAATAACTGAACAATTTTCAATGGAATTTAAAAATTAGTATTCGGTTGAGTCATAGATGTGAAAACCCAGTTTCCTGAAAACATGCAATTCTTTATAAATGTGTGTAACAATGGGAATCAATCAACTTCGACTTATTTTTTAATTTTATTTTCTGGATATGTAAATGATTATGTATTTTTGAGATTGACGGTTTTCAAACGAATTTTGTTCAAGATAGTTACAAATATCAGAATTGTTTACATTTTAAACGTTTTGTTGAAACCATTACATTAGTTTCCTTGCCTTAATTCATGACTAAAATAATCTGTCAGAGTTTGAAAAATATGTTCAAATTTATCGTATTTTTTCAAATATTAGAGAATTAAATCACGTTCACGATTTTTATACAATAGGTATAAAAATGCGAAAGGCCTTTATGAAAAAAAAAATTATTAGCTTTATTGAAAATTTAAATACATTTTTATAAATATAAGAAATTGTTTATATTGAAAAACTGGTCTCATTCACTTTTTCAACTATCCGCCTCCAGCCCCCAGCTTAACCCGAAAATATGTTTCTAACCAAACCAGTTTCAAAACGTCCCACTAAAATCTTGAACCCGTTCTTGTTACCTCAGGTTTGGTAAACAACTTTTATTCGAATTCCGTTTTTGAAAACTTTTTAACTGAAATTAAAATAATATTGTAAATGAAGCGTAAAAGCTACTTCTTTTATTTACGTTGTTATTTATTATACTTCTTTTATTATTTAATAAATAATATCAGTCTTCCCTTTCTGGTGCTTAGAAACCATCACTATTGTTCAAAATTTAGAAACAAATCATACAACAGTGCCGTATTTTTTAAAGCCTTTCAACCGTTTAAAATTCCTGTTATACTTCGATTGAATTTCAATTTCATCAGCAAAGGAATTCCGTCATATAAATTGAGCAATTAATACTTTATAGTTCAATGATCCATTAGTTAAACCCTCAAAGCAACTGAATATTGACGAGGCCTTTCATTTATTATTGATTTAAAAGTGTTTATGTTGATTTATTTAAAAGTGTTTACTATTCCTGAATACATTAATAATTAAAATCCTCGTAAAACATTTATTATATCTGAAAGACGTTTTTGTTTGTTCTATTTTTGTATCAATTGTCAAAGAATATGACCTATGCGGCACTTACCACGATCACAAGATGAATGACAGTTGAACTCTTGAAACTTAAAACAGTACAAAAAATAAATAAATAAATTTTAAAAAATACATGAGATTAATTTTTAACATTCAAAATGGAGTGCTACCAATGGGTAGTTTTTCCTCATGTTGTACATGTCATATTACTTGTTCATATTTACTTGTTGTATTTATTATTAATTACAGTTGTAAATTTCGTTAATAAAAAAAAAAAACATTTAAAAATAAATATGGCACGACAATACTCCGATTATGTGTCCAGGAGAAGATTAACAGAATAATATTGAACTAGAATTTTATTTTTATTTTATCTCCATTAATTTATTTATTTAATACCACTTTTTCTTTAAACATATTATTTATATAATATTTATAAAGAATATTAATCGGTCTTGTTATCTGAAGGATCGAATTTAGATTGGGAAAGTTTAATTTTCCATTTTGAATTTTTAATATTTGTTGGCACTGCCGATATAAAATAAATCTTATTGTAAATATTTAAAAAAAAAAATTTCGAACTTCTTCAAAAGTCAAGAAAAAACGTATTTGTGAAAACTGAATTTCTCTGCTATTTGAACTGTTAATTATATATATAAAAACATGATATTTCGGCTTTGAACTATTAAAATTTTATAGTTAATCACAAACTATATCTTTACGAGATTAATCATATTGTTCATTTAAGCACTAAGCACTTTAATAATCCCCTAAATTATTGAAAATAAAATGAACTACGTCAAAACTGATGCAATCATGATTCTGCATTTTATTCGGTTGCGTCATAATAACGGAATTTAGTTCCATTTTTTTTTTTTTAGGGAATTGTAATTTGTAATTAATATTTTCTGAGAACAACAAAAATAATTTTTTTAGTTGAGGCACTTGGTAAAACATGTCTGATAGTTAAATGTTCTCTTTTCAAACAGCAGTCACTTACAGTAGATAAACAGATTTTATTTCCTTCTATAATAAAAGCTACTTCGAATTAATTAGTTGAAGCTTTATTGTAGTCTGTTTTCATGTTTGTTTTTCAGAAAATGTAAATATTAGAATCATTGTAATAATTTAATGAATCAAGAGTTAAAATTTATTTAAATATTCGAAAATTAGTCTTATTTTTTTTTTTAACAATGAACCCATTGTCATACCACATTTATATTCTGCCCTATGATTTACTACACTATCTATTCATAAAAAATGTGAAATTTTAAATTAGATTTTGAAAAAAAAATTGTATATTAACCTATTCAATGCAGTATAAAATAGAAAAGAGCATTTAAAATGACAAGAATCCCAGATCTTTGACTAAATTATGAAAGATTCAACAGTAATTTTTAATCTAATTTATTTGCGGATTTTGAGGTAATTTATGAGTTATTTAAAGCTTTCTAATTTTAAATTTGACATGTTGACTTATATCAGTAAAATTTCATATTGTTCTAAGTCTCAACAAACAGAACAACTATGCCAAATTTCAAGAAATTGTTAGATGGTGACGAACAGACCAAACACTATGCTTTTAGGAACAAATTATTTATAGATTCTACCATTGTTGTGGAAAACTTAAATTCAAGAGTATCAAATACCATGTTTTACGACGGATTTCCTTATTTATTTAAAAATTAGAACCGTTTTCAAAGAAAATCGTAAAAATGTGTAAAATTTATAACATAAAGTATCACCGGATAGTCGATTTGAACGAGAAAGATGCTTTAACATCCAAAGTACATAACTTATTGAAATATGTGATTATGAATATTTACTTGTAACGTAAACTGTGCTGTACGACTTTTTTTTTTTTTAGGCTAAGTTTTTAACACAATCCCATACCATTTAGCCAAAATTAGTTATTTTGAACTCAGAAGCCATTAAAACGTGGAAAACTCACTTAGAGATTTTTCACAATCGCGGTCATTTCCTATTCTATATATTTTAAATAAAGGTAAGTAAAAACATACAATCCACCAAAAATAACGTACAGTTAAAATCATCAAGTGAGATAAAATTGTTTCAACAATCATTGGATTTTGGCCTCTCAACTGACTAGGATTTATTCGGAGGGCGGATAGTTATGAGAAATTATGAATTATGTTAGGAAAATTCTTGAAGTGACTAAACTCACGTAGCCTTCAAAATGTTTAGAAATAGATTTAAAACCCGGTTGTAAAAGTATTTATAGATATGTGACTGTGACTAAATGTTGACCAACGTTACAAAAGTTGAAAAATTATATTCTATTTATTCCTTAAATAAATATGCAGTAATTAATTTGTGAAATTGTGAGTACCCAATACTGTTTTTAAAATTGTATTGCAGATAAGTAAAAAATGAAATATTTTTAAAATGAGTTTGTGCAAATTAAGATATTTTTGACAAAAAATTAAATTTCATTTATTATTAAATTGACAAATTAATTTTGACTAAATGGAACATATATATTATAGATATTGGAAATGGACGGCGGTTAACTGAAACGTAACCGAAAAAAATAAAATACTCTCGTTGAATTCTAGTATTTTTATTCTCTAGCTTTACTGTAAGAGATCTGTTTGGTTGCAGTTCAACGTTCCCGATGTTATTATTTTACAAGACTACCTTTCCGTACCGTTGGAGAGGAAAATATAATCCTCAAGAGAAAACTGCGACTTGAGATGGTTCTAAGTAATAACCTACAATCCAAGAAGCAAAATATGACTTTTACAATTCTTAAAGCGAGGAATAAAAAAGTCAATCAAGAAATCCTTTCGTAAAAATGTACTATGTAATATTAGCATCAAGCATATTTACTTAAAAAAATTATCATTTTTTTTTGTTGTCATGCAGGATTATAAATTCATAGTTCAAATGACACACTAAAACATTTTAAAAATAAATCGAATTGACTAAAATATTGTATTTTTAACCGCCAGATAAATAATAATCTGTATGAAACACAAAGCGCACTTTACTGTATTTTGCATGAGAATAAAAAAAGTAAAATATAAATATAATAAAAAGATATTTTTTAGTATTAACATTAACATTGAATTATTCAATCTAATCTTCCCTGACATAAAACGAACTGAAATCATATGTTATTCTTTACAAATTTTCTAGCCTGAAAGTAAAAATTTTTGTCGTTCAACATTCTCTATTCAATGAAATATTTGGAACGTTGATATATATTCTTTTTTTTCTTGATAAGAGAAGTATTTTAAAAAGTTAACAAACTTTTATAACACCTTATTTGATACGGATAAATTATATACGTAATATGAAATCAATGGTTTTTTCTTAATAAATTTAGAAACCAGAAGTTAAATTATAAATTACACCTTATTCCTTGAATGTGTTCACTGGTCGAACGTGATAAAAAAAAAATTAAAATTATCTACAAATTGATACATTTGTTTCATTATCAATGTAATCATTAAAATTAATTAATTTTGGTTAATTAATCTTTCAAAATGTTTTACAAAATTTCTGAAAACGCATAATACTTAAATTTGTTTTTTAATAATTCAAGCGTCGGCAGAATATCAGAAACATACTTGATCGCATTTTTATAAAACAGAACAAATTGCGTATCTTAAACGATAAGAAATGTTTTTTATAACCATACAATTATGAAGTTTAGCAAAAGAAATTTATTTATAATTTTAATGCATACTTCTATAACTTGGAAGTACAGAACACCACAGGCGGATTTACGGGGGAGGGGGACTTTCGGGCTGAAGCCCTCCCCCCAAAATGGTAAAATATTACCATGTTTTATAGAAAAAAATATTAAAAACTATCTCTTAAAGTATTATTATTCGTGTAATTACATTTAATAGGACTTCAATAATCACTTAAAGACCATTTCATATAGGTAGTTCATTTCTTTCTTCTTTTTTTTTAAAATTAATTATCATTATATATAAGAAAAAAAATCATTCGGGCTGAAGCTCCCCCCAAAATTAAATCCTGAATCCGCTAGTGCAGAACACTATACAAAATTGTCTTAAGTTTACAGGAGAACAGTTTTATCAGATTTTTCCTCTGAATAAAAGTGGACTTCATGCCCTATTAATTGTTATAATCAGTTCTTTTCACGACTGTTATAAAATAGGATAACATCTAAAAATAAATGTATAACAATACTTAACCGATGAAAATGGAAGTAAAGCCCTATACCACCGAAGAACCAACAAAATTAAATACTTGCCTACCAACGGTTATTTTAATTATTGCTGTCATTAGGCAACAACTATCAACTGAATCTCACCAACTAAAACATAATCACACGATTTTACATAATATTTCATTTAATCACTATTAATTCAGATATAAATACTACGGTATAAAGTTGGATTTCTAGATTTCACTTTTTAGAATCTGGTTTAAACAGATCATAGTTTCTGGTTTTAAAGCAAAAATAATTCATTCTAGTGAATTAAAAAAAAAATCTATTTGATTGCAGCGAATATTTTAAGTTAAATTAAATGAAACATATTTTGTATACCTTTAGCGTAATAAAAGTAACTTTATTGTTTATATCAAAAATCTTTCCCGATAATTATTTTTAGTAATTCTCTTTTAGTAACTGTTAACATTTCGCAATGTATTTAAAACGACATAATGATTTATATTTGTACAAAAGTCGTACAGAAAAGCTAGATCAAATGTTTTTGTAATTTCTCAACTTTCATACCGACTAGCTATTGATAAAATTTCAATTTTATAAATAATATGATTTTTTTTATTTTAAAGTTTATATTTGACTGTTCCATTCATTAGTTAAGTACAATTATTAATATTTTCTGAGAGTTTTCGACAATCATTCATAACCCTTTAAAAAATTTAATATAATAATAACGTAGGATATATTATTGAGGAATATATTCTGTCCAGAAGATTTTATATTGATCCATCAAAAATTTCCCCCCAGCGACTTCAATTTGAATTCTCCCTCCCATTTTAATTCCACCTTAACGATTCCCAGTAATTGGCACCTTTGATTTTTACAATTCACCTATTATTACGTCGAGATTAGCTTCTAAAAACTCCCAAGGACAGATGTATTAGTTACGTAAGTTTTTCGAGGGTCGTTACGCCCACCATTTTGTTTCTTTCTTCTTTTTTCCCCTTTTCCTCTCCCCTCCTCATCTTCATGGCTGTGCCTCTCTTTTCCTGCCGAAGTCACGAATTTTACTGCCAGTCCCGCCTGTTCCGTCCGTCGAAAAACCTGATGGAAAAACGAGACCTTGGGGTCGACGAACCCAGTAAGGAGAAAGTATCGTTAAACAGGAGCGATAAAACCATGCCCATGGTTACCGTTTGTGCTCAACAAACTCTCTCCTAATTTTTTTTTTTATTTCAATTTTTGTAATAATTTGCAATGTAAATAAAATTACAGAGGCATCATTATTCCTGAAATAAAAATTATAATTTTCGAATTAATAAGAAAAAATATAAAACTAATTACCCACTCATAGATTTATATTTATTCTCACGTATAAACCAAAATAGCTCATTCTTAACATATGAGAATCTAATTACTGAGTCATTCCATATAAATTCAACACAAGATCTGAAACTCAACCTCTCAGATTTTCTTGAAATTCAGTTGTACTATTTGTAGAGTTCGTTTTTAAATTAGACAATTGTAAAGAACACATGAATGGCCTAAAAATCAGAAAATAACAAAATTAAAAATTGTCCTAGAACCTTTCATAATTTAGCTAGATATATGTGGCATGTTTCTACTACATTGATTTTATAATAGACTCTTTTGACACTCTCTTTTCACGATCATCTGAATTTATAGAAATTTTTTGACGTAGTTTTAGTTATGAATATAAGGCATTGTTGTGTTATTATTATTTATGAAATTTACAATTGTACAAATTAATATACATTTAGTAAGTGTGATGATACAAAGAAATACACGACATGACAAGGATTGTAGAGAATCTACCCATTTGTAGCACTCAAGTGTTATTTTAATATGAAATACCAAGTCAAGCGAATTTCTCAAGAATTATTAAACACTAGCAAGTCACATTCTTGCTTTCTACCATGATTAACAGACTTGTATAATAAAAGCTACTTTGAATATATTAGTGGAAACTTTATGATGGTCTGTTTTCAAATTTGTTTTTAAGAAAATGCAAATATTAGAATCATTGTAATAATTGAATTAATATAGAGTTAAAATTTATTGTAATCCAAAATTAGTCCTTAATTTTTTAACAATGAAGCAATTGTCATACCATACTCTATGATTTACTGCACTATCTATTCACACAAAAAAAAAAATGAAATTTTAAACTTGATTTCGAAAAAATAAAATTGTATATTAACCTATTCAATATGAGTATAAAATAAAAAAGAGCATTTAAAATTATAACAATTCCCCACACCTTTAACTAAAAAAAAAAGTAATTTTCGGATCTGAGATCATTTATGAGTTATTTACAGCATTCTAATTTTAAATTTAACATGTTGACTTATCTCGGTAGAATTTCATATTTTTCCAAGTCTCAGAAAACAGTAGAACTACTCCAAATTTCAAGAAATAGATAGATGGTGATGATCAGACCTTGTGTTGTACTGCGTGGAATATCACTAAAATAAAAAAAATACTGGAAAACGAAATCGTTAGAATATTATTGAAAATTCTTAGAGTAAAATGGTAAATAAAGAAGTAAGAGCATATGTAACATCGGCCAACGTTCTTTTAAGCATTCCTGTGACACTTTTCTAAACAAAAATTAACATAAACTTTAAATTCAAATTGCCTATTCAATAAAAGGAGGTCAGAGTTTAGAAATCAGTGGTGATTCACTGCGCCTCTGAGAAATGTTTTGAAAACTGTACGGCACTAGCGGATCCAGGATTTAATTTTTTTGGGGGGAGGCTTCAGCCCGAAAGGTTTTTTTTTTCATAAAAATAACGATAATTACTTTGGAAAAAAAGAAAGAAACTAACTAACTACCTATATGAAATGGTGTTTAAATGATTCCTAAAGCCCTTTTAAATGTAATTACACGAACAATAATACTTTAAGAGATAATTTTTAAATATTTTTTTCGATAAAATATGGTTATACTTTACCATTTTGGGGAGGGGAGACTTCAGACCAAAAGCCACTCTCCCCTCCCCCCCCCTGTAGATGCGCCCGTGCTGTACGGTTACAGGTTATACTCAACTTGACACTCATATATTAGGGGATACTTGAATTAATACTTAATTGTATAAAACCGAAATTACGTTTTGGAGGAATTACGAATGGCTGGCCACCATACAGCTCGTTACGCAGCCTTCCATCATGGCGGCAGCTGGATCGTTAGGCCTAGTTTCATTAACGAGATATTATCCGTCTTTGCTTTTTTATTATGATATAAACATATAATTAAAATAACTGTAGATATAATTCACATAGATCAAACAAATGCCGTTGACGTACATATATCATAATTATAAATTAACTAATTGGCTTGTGCAAATAATTCACATAATATGTTTGATTAGAGAACACATAGTAATATAATATGTAAATCAATAAATTCAAAGCCTTTTTTATGGGTCATTAGCAAAGTTTCCTTTTCTTAATTAAAAAAAAAACCTTCGAGATATAATATATAAAGAATGAGCGATTCTGAGACTGATTCTGATTTTATTAGTTTTTCAAATAATAAAAAAAATACATCTCCTTGGTATATCAGTGTATTATTAAGTGATATTTAATATCAGCTCGGCCTTATCGACATTAATGTCGCGTTATAGGACTTAAATAGCCGCTATTCAACATGTCTTCTTCTAGAATACTTTGAAATTGTTTATTTAAAAAAAACTGTCTCTAATTGGTAGGAGTTATGAAAAAAAGGCTAAATATAACTTTTGAAAGAATTTGATAATTGAATAAAGGAGAAAAAAAGAAAAATGATTATCCAGAACAAAAATGAATCACCGGAAATAATATTCTGAAGCTATACGTTAATATATCCTTGGAAATATGAGAATTTTAGAAAAATAATATCTAATAAATAAAGTTGTAGAAGGTAAAGGAGACTGACGAACAAAATATAAATAATAATTTCTGAATACTAACATTATTTAACGTAAATCACATGTTTCCAAGGAAATCAAATGAAATTTTCTTACTAAATGTAAACTTTAAATTTTGTTTTTAAGTTTGAAAGAATGTATATAAAATCTACCGAATCAAGGCAATTATATTGTTTAAAATACTGTTTCATTGCATTTGTGTTAACGTTCAAAATCATTAACTATACCGTTAAAAGAAACTTTATGTTTTTTACTTATATGTTATAAACTAAACAATGTACACCTAAGATTCTTTGATTTTTTCAACATAAAAAATATGTTTCACTCAAAAATAACCAGCTATTTTTACATACGGATATTTCTTTCAAAATAATATTCTGGCTGGCAAATTTCCACACAGATGTACGACGCTGTAAACATATCAGGCTTTTCTGGAATGTTAACAGATACGAAAGTGTTGAAGAGCAGACATTGCCAACAAACATTTATCACAGAAGAATATTATAAATAGCTGGATTAATTTTTTTTAAAATGATGTAGTCATGTTTATAGGAGCAGACTTTCCATTTTGCTTGGAGAGGCAATGGATACCCACTTCCTCCTCCCATTCCCAAAAAATCTTGGGAATTCATATTATTTATAAAAATAATATAAATATACTTAATATAACATATTAAGGTCTAGTCGAATTTTCCTTCTTAATTGATTTTATTTTACTTGTTTTATTCATTCATGTAGATTAATTAATTTACTTCACAGATTTTTAAAACGTTTATATATTTGGCCTGGCTCTTAATTGAATATTTTTTGAGCCGTGGTATCCTTTAAAAGCTGTTATATTATATTTGATTTTAATATTATAAAAATATTGTTGAGTTAATATCGAGTGAGTGTTATATTGGTTTTCGAAACTTCAGGATTTTATTCTTGCTTCTTATTTCACTGAAATGGTCGCTATTATTCAGAATTCTTCGATCAGTACGCCATTTTCACTTTCTATTGTAAGCTGTGAGAACTATGGTCAGAATTTGGAAGCTATTCCCAGCGCCCCATCTCCATTGAATGGGGCTTACATACCTGTTGGGGAATTGTACCTCCAGAATTGAATGGGATGAAATGCCTACCGTGAACTCTTTTAAGCCTTAATATTCGCGAGCTTAGGAATAAGCTTAATACATATTGTTAAAACACAAATGCCCTATAAAATTTAGTACCATCCAGAACTATTCATTTGAACCATCAATAAAGTATTGATGAGTTGTATTGTATTGTTGAATAACAATCTGAAACGGTAGTTGCTGCCCTTTTGTTGATTATTACAATAGTATTTTGATAGCATTCCATATCAAAGTTCAAACGAGATAAAACACTGCTAGATATATCACTAATGCCTGGTAAAATAATATCTCTAAATATTTTGTTTTCAACTCACCGAAAATTTGAATGGATTCTAAAATATCCTTCATTTTACTGCAATAATTTTCGGGAATCATTGAAAAAAATAAAAATATTTTTTTTTTTTAAATATAAGAGAATAACTTAATATTTAACTTATTTGTAAATCTGTAATGAATCTTGTAATAATTCGTGGATCTTCAACACCCCTTGTTAGTGAATTAAGTTTTACAAAAATTATTAAATTATATGTATTATGTTGTTGCTAAAACAAAATTCAACACCAATTAGTTTTATTAAAGTTCCTTTTAAAAGAAATTCTAATTTAAAAATCAAAACATTTATCAGAGAATTATTTAATATCAATAATAATTATACCTAATAAATGTAAAATACAGAATTTTCGTTTTTGACTGGAGTAAATGTTCCAACCAAAGATAAACTGTTTTAGAAACAGTATGTTTCTTTGACCAAAACCAATTTGGACGCCATTTGATAGTAGTTATCAACGTGGCTAACCATACCACCAGATAGCTAACTTATTTAGGTTTATTATTTATTTAGGTTTAAATTACCTTTACTAAAAATATTTAACTTCGGACTTGGTTTCAGTTCAGATATATTGAAAATTATTCTACCTGCTTAAAGAAACACAATATAAATCAAGGGGCGTAATGTTGAGACAATGTTGCTACTCTGAAAGGTATTCTTAATAAAATAATATTTTTAATTAAATAGGCAAAATAAATCAGAAATTAAAAATATCTAAAAATAAAGTAGACATTTTTACTTTCAATTACCTATAAATATTTATTGGAGGATAGAAAATATTTTAAGTAGAGTTTACGGATTTGTAAATAACTATAGCCACGACTAATAGATTTAAATAATTAAACATTAACTGGGCCTATTTTAGCATAAATACAGTTATTTAAGACGGTAGTAACTGAAATTTGAGTGATGCCCACCGCACTAAATTATTTCTTGAAGGTTTCATTCGCTTTAGTGTATGAAGCGCTATCTGTTGAGAAAAGTGAAAACCTCCAGCAAATCATACAATACTACTCAAGTATTTGTAAATAAACTTAATTCGTTTTGAATGAAATGTATCACATTATTTCAACATTAAATAATTAAAAATAATAACTAACTAATGTATGGATGTATTAAAATTTAATTATACCCATACATAAAAAAAATAATTCATTTCCCATACTCCTATTCAAATTTAAACCATAAAAAATAAAAGCAGACAACATGCTCTTTTATTTAAACCAACTTTTTTTTTTTAAATTAAAATAATTCATTATTTAATTTTAAATAAATATTTTTAAATTACCACTAAAGGCTTTTGAATTATCAATTTTATATTCGATAAATGATATTTAAAGTGTACAATCCAATTTTTAAATCAAGTTTATAATTTATAATTTATAAATTATTTGTACTCATTAATTAATAATTTACAATTAATTCTGTCCTAAATTTAAAATAAAATAACATGGTGTAATAATTTTATTAAAATAAAAAATTTTAAAGTATCATGTCACCTCTCCATTTAAAAAACCCTTAACTACATCCCTATTGCATACTAGCTAAGAAGTTTTAGAATTACAAGTTACAATATTTTTAGAATACTTTTGTAATATAAAGGATGTATAAAAAATGCAATTACATTTAATAATCAATAATACTTTAATATAATGTAATGTATTGAATTGTATGACAATGGGAGATGATACCATTATTCGGTTAGCGATTTATCTTCTAGATTGAAAAATAATTTTCTAATCTACATGACAATAGGAATTTTTAGCTATTTATCCTCTGTCAGGATTTTTTTTTATAAATATCAATAAATTGATATCATACAAAACGTATATAGGTTATTCTGAAGTGCTTCCTCATTATTTTATAACCTTCTTTATTTTATTTTTTTCTGCTGGCATTACAGACCATGTATATGTTTTGCCGCCTTAACAAGCCTGCTCCATCTCTGCCTGTCTTGGGCTATTTCTTTCCATTTATCTGCACACAGCTCTATTGCATCTTCGTTGATTCTATCTATCCATCTGCTTTTGTCCTTCCACATGGTTTTTTGCCTTCTATTGAGGCATTCATTATTATGTAGAGGCTTCCAGATGGATTGCTACGAGCTACATCCTTAATCTCCATGCATTCATATCGTGGGATATTGATTGGGCAGATTATTATAATTTACAATATAAATATAATATATTTTTAATAAAATATAATTATAATATAAATATAATTTCATAACCTTATAATTTTTGTAAATAATGAATAAATTGATAAAAATTATTCATTGTCCCTTATTCAATATTACTGTCACTTTCGATGAAGATATACAAAGATATACAATTGTTGGTTATGAGTCTGCATTGAAATATAGAGCAATTTTTTGTTAAAAGGTAACTAGAATTAAAGATTATGAAATATTTTAGGATTGAACCTAAATTTTTTTAAAACTACTGTAAAAAATAAAATAAAAAAATTGTTAAGAGTATTTTACATAAATGTTACCAAACATCTAAGTTTTTCAAAATTACTAAATAGAATTGAATTAAAATTTGCATGATATTTAAAAAGAATTTTTTTTTTTTCCTACCCCCCAGCATAGGCGGATTTACGGGGGGCTTTCGGGCTGAAGCCCCTCCCCCTCCCAAAATGGTAAAATGTAGCCATGTTTTATGGTAAACAATATTTAAAAATTATGTCTTAAAGTATTATTGCTCGTTTAATCACATTTAATAGGACTTCAAGCATCACTTAAACACCATTTCATATAGGTAGTTAGTATCTTTCTGTTTTTCCAATGTAATTAACGTGATATATATTTAAAAAAAAACTGCCGGGCTGAAGTCCCCCCAAAATCAAATCCTGGATCCGCTAGTGCCCCCCAGGAATTTCTTTATTACAAAGTACAATATATAAATGTTATATATACATATTTTTATTTATTTCCTTTTATTGCCCAAGGGCATTTTAAGGTAAGGGGGCTATGCACGCTGTATGCGTACTTTGCATCTGTGGCCAGAGGCAAAGTACGCATACAGCATGCATAGCCCTCTTACCTTAAAATGCCCTTGGACAATAAAAGGAAATAAAAAAAAATAGATATATCAACATTAAAAAATGTTTACAGCAGATAAAAAAATTAAGAGAGAGCGAGAGAGAAACATTATAGATGTACATTTAATAAATTATTTTTTAGAGCAACCTTTGAAAATATATTTTTCTCTTTAACTTTTAAAGTAGAATTGATAGCTATTTTTGTAAATCTAACTAAAATAAATGATCAGAATTAAAAGGCAGTAGAAGCAGCAAGTTTCTAATAAGAACATTAAATTAGTAATGAATATACTTAAATTAGAAAAATTAAATACTTTGTTTACAAAGGAAGACAGATTAAAAATAATTAAATTGGATTGAATGGAGTTTTTTTTTCTACTTGAGGAAGTGGATATGCAACGCAACCAATGTTGTATTCAACAATCAGCCCACCATTTATTAAATGTTTGTGCTTATACCCACTGAAGAGATAAATGAATTTCATAATGTATATTTGATGTTTATCATAATCATGACCAACTACTGCAATGATTACACTGCCCCATTTGCTCGATTATGATACATTTACCAGTAACCTATTTAAGGCAAGACTGATATTAAATGATGCGGCTGTATAGAAAAGATTTTTCTCCATTGTTATGAAAGGGAACCAGTAAGAATAGGGTGCATTAGTCCTTAGAATGGCACACACACAGAGCACAATCACCTGACTCTATTATGAAGGCAGTGGGGTCGATGAACCCGCTTTCATCTGCCTAATCAGTTCTCTCACCCTCTTCTAGTCTCTCTATCACTTTATCTCTCCTTATCATGGTTCCGCACTCTCACCAGGTGCTTCAGATAAAAAGTGCATTTTTATCATAATACTTACAATCAAGAATTAAAGGTAGAAGAAGAGTAGTTAGGACTATAAATGCAATGATAATTGATTGAATTAACTTCATTTAGGTATTTCTTATGTATTTTATAAACAAGAAAAAATTTATCTCAGTTAGGCGCATATTTCCTCAATTATTAGTTATCATTCTTGTTAATATAATTTACTTTCATTTAAAAACTAATTTATATCAGTTATAAAACATATATAATAATTTAATATAATAACAATTTTAATATATGACATGATATATATCTGTGAAATCATCTTTGACATTGGGTATGAAAAAGTCTACAATGACAGAAAATCATTAAAAATAAAATTTGTTGACTCAATGAACTCCAAATTTTAAACCAAATGAGAAATAGAAAACTTTCAAATGACTTATAAAATTGAGAAAATGAAATTATTAACTGTTCCATATCTCTTTGTTAATTTATGCTATAATCATCAAAGAACTGAGCAATATTTTGAGAATCAGAGAATTTTTTTTTAAGCTTTCTTTTAAATGATCAGGTTTTTATTGTAATATTTTACCAACTTTAATGATTTTTTTTTTTTTTTTTTGTCTTCTTGATGTGCTGGTAATATTCCTGTAATGTTATTCACTGTACTGTGTAGAGTACAATTATATATCAATCGATTATTAGCTTAGAATTTTTAATATTAATATTTATAACTATTCAATATAATAGCAAGAATATACCTAACATAGATGATCTATATATATATATTAGTTTAGAGTTTATTAATAACCAATAATTACAATTTGGTCCAACCAGATGGCAACACCTATCGGTCAGTTGGTGCCCCAATGTTCACATTATATTAAAGGTTACATTACATTATAATAAGCAATGTTTACATTTTAATAGTATATAGTATTAATAATTTCAATTAAATTATTTTTAAATATGTAATATTACTACCATTAATCTGCATTTTTTTTTTCCAAAATTGAAATGAGACCACTTTATATTTCGAAAAAAATCAAATTTATTAAATTATATAGTGTGTTTTACATTAATCTATGAAATAATTATTCGGAAAAAAGGGTTGAGTCATCTTGCCCTACTCACATCACCTGAGGTTTTTCCAGGCATATGGGACACTCTTAATTTTTCTAAATTAAAAAATTGACTTATCAAAAACTTAATTTAAATACGGTTTTGAGATTACTTCTCACAACACAACCGCTTCGTTTTCTACTAAATTCTTCCTCAACCATTTTTTATTGTTCAGAAATTAAAAAATCAGGAAAAGAGAAGATTAAAAATCAGAAAACTTTATTTATTTCGACAATTATTTTTTAAATGAACAAGAAATGCCGAGAACTATTAAAATTTGTTGAAGACATGTCTGGAAAATATCCTTGCAGAAGAAATTCTTAATATACATTATATAATTTATTAAATATTTGGAACATCTGGAAATCTTAGTGGGGTACAATACCTTCCAATATTAATATACACGTTGTTTTTTTTAATGCATTTGGTCAGTTACAACATAATGGTTATTTAATTTAGCAATACTCATTATTTCCATTAGATAACAACAAACCTAATTGATCATATTTACTCTTATCTCTCCTTATTATCTTTCTAAAACTTTTAAATGATCCTTTTCGTTCAATGAAATACAGAAACTACAATATGTAAAACATTAAGTGTTTTTTATTTTGAGTTCTGTAGGTGTATTAACAGCTCTCGGCATTAACAGATAATTTTATGAAATTTTAATACAAATAAAACGATCACATAATGTTATCACAGACCAATAAGTGAAAAATGTTTCTTGATTTTAAGTTAGATGTACTTGAATTAATAAAAATATTCGTATTTTTTTCGAATGTAGCCTCAGACCGGTTCTTGTCTGTAAACATGTACACGACATCCTTGCCACCATTTTTATCTATCGCAAGAGGACACTGAACTCCAGTGAAAATCGATATCTTTCCAGTGTTGGTCAGTAGGAAATTAAAGATTACCTTATCTATTCGAAATATTTACTCGATATCATCAATATCTATCTAAGAAATGTTTAGTTGAGTGCAAATTTATTGTAATTACTGGAAATAAAAAGCTTTATTATAGCTAAACTGTCCATTCAAAAAACTTTAGAAAAACGACTGAAAGAAAGTTGTATTATGTTTTTAATTATTATGGTAAAAACGGTATTGAGGTTGTATAACCTTTGAAATTGACGATCTTTTTATTTGAGAAATATCCCCAGTGAGAAAAAATCGAACTCATTTATGGAGAACAACTATTGGTTTGGAAAAACATTAAAGTAGTGAAAGCGATTTCCTATTGGGCTGTTTTAATAGAATAATGCTTATTCCTTGATGATACCTTGCTAATTAATAAGAGAAAAGAGAAAACTGTCGTATTATTTAAAACATTAAACGCTTACTTGTAATGAAACTTCTCTTCTTTTTTTTTTATTTAAAAATATTTTCTCCTATAGCTGATATCTACAGTTTTTGCGAAATTTCTTGACGTTTTATCAATAAAAAGGGGGTCATGTCCTTCTATTGTGCAATGAATTGTTTTGAATTATTTAGTGTGCAAAAAAACATTTTTTTTGTTTCAAATCAAAACAAAACAATAAAAACAATTATTATATTAATATATTTGCCTTAAAATCGTTTACTTAATTCAAAATTTCCCTGCAAGTGTTAGAGAAGTATAAATTCATGGCATGAGTTGAAAATGAATTATAAGAACATAAATTGATCAGATAGACCAGAAAATTCTAAATAATCTTTTTTGTCATACTTTTAATTTTTTTTTTATGTCTACGTTAATTCTTATTCAAATCTAATTGAGCCATCATTTTAATGATTATCTTTTCTTTCC
This sequence comes from Nezara viridula, assembly GCA_928085145.1. Taxonomy (NCBI): domain Eukaryota; kingdom Metazoa; phylum Arthropoda; class Insecta; order Hemiptera; family Pentatomidae; genus Nezara; species Nezara viridula. Next base: position 105,940,090 of record OV725079.1, on the reverse strand, counting down.
TGTGGGAAAAATAAGAACATCATCCAGAAAAATAAGCAAAAAACGTTATGAAGAAAAGAAAACTTTATTTACACAGGATTCAAAAAAACATATAATTTGTGATTTATTATACCCATAATAATTTGAAAGGTAGACACAAACAAAATATGTCTCCTCTTCATTGATATAAGCTGTTTCTCTTCCAGTTATGATAGGACATTTGACTGCTTGCAAGAAGCAATGGATCCCTTTCATTTCAAATCTTGGCTCCAAGATGGACGGGTATCGTTAAGATAAAGTGTCATTCTACTTATTGAGAATCTAGGAAATTTCAAACCAAAATGAATGATTTTAAACGATTTATATGGCTTTTCATAATTGAGAGCAGGATAACATACGGGAAACAATATCCGCTCAAAATAAAATAGCATGCAGTAAAACAATTAAATATAGGTACGTAAATTAAATAAATGTTTTATTTTTTAATTTCATCTAATTTAATTTCTTTTTAAAATACAATAGAACAAAAAGAATCCAGAGAATTTTTGTCAGTATTTTGAAGAAAAAAAAATTTTAAATTTAATTTCAGGAACATAAAAGTTTCAGAACCGATTTAACCTAATTTAAAAACCATTATTATTTTTTTTTTTACTGCAACGTTTCAATAAATTTGTCTATACATTATGTTTATTTTTTTACTATTAACACATAATTATACATTATATTATATATTATATAACGCGCATGTTTGCCCTCTCCTGAAATTTTATTGCTGTCCCCTTCATAAAATGATGCAAGCAAAAGTAGAGCTATAAAAATTGTAGGTTTTCTCTTGTTCCCTAGTTTGAAAATCCCTCCAAAAATATAGTTCCCTCCACAAACTCATAACTCTGTGATAATGTGACCCCTCAAACATTTAGAACCCTGTAAAAATGTTTAATATTCGTCCAATCCAATTAATATATTGGATATTTAAACTATATTGAAATATATTTTAATAACGGATATTTAGATAAATATTATTATAAAATTATAAAACATTATAAACAACATTACAGAAAAAATATATTTAACTTCTTTCAAATCCGACGTTGAAAATTAATCTTTTAATATAATGTTAAGTCATTTTATCTTTTCATTTCCTTTTTTATTTTATTTCATTTTTTATGATTAATATTCTAATACTAATCAACGCTAATTAAGTAGTTGTTTTGATAATAATGATCTTAATGATTTGATTTATCTTTCTTATTTTTTTCATTTTTTAAACCATTATATTGATTTTAATGGTTAATGACTAAGATATTAAATACAGATGACTAATCGTACAAAAATAATCCGGACATTTAATAAGCATTCAGTAAGAGAAACTATGGTAGCAGTGTTGCCCTTAGTATGAGCAATGTAGATAGTGGCTGAGCTGGCAACACTGGGACGACGTGACTGAATGGCGCCCCCCTCCTACAAACTGCCAGACACACTGACCTATCCTCTGTCTACCGTTATCTCTCTCTCTCTCTCTCTTACTTCTTCTCCACTTAGGTCTCTCACTCAGTTCACCACCCTTTCTTTTTTATCCTATTTACGTATAATACGTTTGTGTATTTTTTTACTATGTTGCCTCGGCTTTCACAGACTAGTCATTTTTAAAATATAGAAGATTGTAAGTTTAAATCAAATAAAGTCTTTGGATTAATATAACAATAAAGGCACAGGCGGATCTAAGGGGAGGGAGGTATCTGGCTGAAGATCCCTCTCCCCCAAAAATAGTAAAATATAACCACAACTTATGAAAAAAATATTAAAAAATTATCTCTAAAAGTATTATTATTCGTCAAATTATATTTAATAGGACTTTAAAAATCACTTCAATATCATTTCATATATGAAGTGTTCTTTTTTTATCTTCCAAAGTAATTCTCATATATATGTAAAAAAATAAAGTTTTCGGGCTCAAGCCTGTATAAATAACATAAATATATATGTACTGTGGTTTTTTATAAACCAATTCAAACATTTTATTCCAAATTATTTAATTTTACCATGAACAAGATGTATACGTCTTGCTTTGTAAAAGCAGAATTTTCTACTTTCTATTACTCAGGTCCGGAAAGAATTTAGCGGCATTTTTTTAGGAAAATTTTATTTCTAGGTTAAGTAAAAATATTTATTGCTTATTGTTGCCCAGGTTTAATCTTAATTTACATAAAAAAATATTCAATATTATGAGATTATGATAAACATATATATTTTGAAATATATAACCAAAAATATTTTTGGGAGAGGGCAGTGAAAGCAGTCAGCAAATTTAAGCTCCTTACACACTGACAGGTTCTTTCACAACCATAAAATGAAATTTATCATAATAAAGCCTGGATCAGATAGTTTCCACAAAAAAAAAAAAAGGAAGAAAAAACACCTGTCTAAATACAATTGTTGAAACTGATTCATCTGATTTATCAGTGTAAAAAATATGTAGCTAATGCATCTCATTGTTTGATGTGATGTTAATCATATAAGGAAATTTCCGACCCCTTAACGACAATTGATGGAAGTGAACTACGAAAAAATTATTTCTTTTCTATTTTCTATTAACATTCTTATCTCGGTGAGAATTGTGATTAAAAACTATTTTAAGACACATACTGTGGTCAGTAAAACCCCAGTGGTATCCCTCATAACGCGAAGTATTTTTCACTCTCTCTTCCGGCCATCTTGGAGAGCAGGAAAACGATCACCACTATTTCTTGGAAGCTGTGACTCATCTTTCCGTTAGTGTTTACCTTCAAATATTTCTCGGTATTGCGTTTGTTTAATTTCCTATTGGCTTTCCAGTTAATCGGGTAATGGTGGACAGCTTGTTCTTTTAGTCTGCCAAATGCTCCCAATCCTTTCGGATGCGCGGTACAGTATTAAAGATGCCTCGCGTTGTAAAAGGCGTCAATCACCGAAAATCGATAAGCCTAGATACGAAGTTGAAAATTCTCGAACGAATAAATGAAAATGCTGGTGCATCGGCAGTAGGCCGCGAATTCCGGATGGCCGAATCGACTATTCGCACTATAGTGAAGAATAAGGATAACATATTGCGATCCAGTCAATCAGCAACGCCTTTATTAAAGGTGAGTCGTTCGAGAGGAGCAATCTTTGAGAAAATGGAGAATCGGCTGTCTACATGGATCAAAGAGATGAACCAGCGGGATATACCGGTGACACAGGCCATGATAATGGTTGAAGCTAAAAGAATTTTCGACGACCTGAAGGAAGTCGATGAGACATCAGGAGTCGAGTTCAAAGCTAGTCGTGGATGGTTTGACCGCTTCAAGCGTCGAGCCAATCTTAAGCTTGTTCGTCTAAGCTCTGACGGTAATCTCGAAGCTGGCGAGTTGCCGAGAACTTTCAAGGCGGTAGGACGACTTGACGACAACTATAGAAATTTTGATCTTAAGAGAGACCATAACGTTCTTTATAGGAGAAAACGTCAAGTGCCCGGTCACGGTTTCAGGAAAGTCAAAAAAGAAATTATTTTGCGGCGTAAAAACTTACGAAGGAAAAATTGTAAGAAAGGTAATATTAGATAATTATTTGTTCATTCCTTTATCGTTATTATTCTTATAAAAGCAACTTTGCTTCTTCCGGGAGAGTAGTTCAGAGAAAGCATTGGTTTTAGAATCAGAAATAGCCGTGAAATAATTATTATATTAAATTTGTTCGTTTTTTATAGAATTCGATAATATTATTAATAGTCAATAACGAAGTTCGCGCAAAAATTGGTGTTCATATTTATTTCAGGATAAATTTTTGATTGCTAATTCGTATTATGAAAGCTAGTGTTTCAGGTCCTATTTGGAAAATTTTTTACAGATTTACTAAAGGATTTTTAATTAAAGATCATTTTATTTGTTTTAGTTTATTGATATGACGATTAAAATGGGTGAATACCCTCCGTTGTAATAGTCTGATCAGTTTCCCCAATACACATAATGTTGGGCTGCTTATTTTATAAAATTTAATTACTTGTAAGGTGTTCGTTAGTCTAAACACAGAGCGAAAGCTCATTTTTTCAGCGATACTAATTCATTTTTATACACTGATGTAAATTTTCAATATCCTTATTAGTAAATGTTGATTTTTTCACAAGATTAGTTTGTCATTAATTAAATTACAATTAGTTAAAACTGGAAGTTGACTAATGGAGTTGTCCTAGATCATAAAATGGTTGTTATTATTTAAAACTCGGAAATATGGTCGTAAAATAAAAGTAGCATCTCAAAGTCATAAAAAAATAAAAAACAAAAATAATAATTTTTCTTTTCCTTGAATGTAATAATCATTCTATTTTGAAAGTTTTTTTTTTTTTTTTTTTGTCTCATGTGCTAAAAGGCATAATACAATTTTATTAAGTGATTTAATATATTAAATAATTTAATTTCAAACAAGTGATTTTACGTCCGTATTTAGATTTAACCATATGAGAAAAAATCAATAGATCAAAATCGGCATTTTCATTGTTCCCTGTTAGGATGATTCACAGTGCATCATATCTGCCAATAATTACTCTCCTTATTACCAAACCTTTTTTAAACACATCAAGTAAATTTCTGAGATGGGATTACGGATTAGTTCCAGGATAAATAGAAAATAAAATCCAGATTATTGAAATACAAAGTTGTGCATGTTTCCTTGTAGATAAAAGTTGTCAATAATTTTATTAATTTTACGGTATGGGAATAATTCACAATGAAATTCCACCCAGAATATGTGATATATATACATATATGTAATCCCACACAGTTTCTTTTAGAACCTTTAGGGTTTGGTTGTCCCTTCCAGGAAGGTGGGTCCTTCGGAGCAGGTAACTGATTCCACTACCTGCCCTTATCCTTTCATCATTTATTCCACAACATGCTTAAAGGATTTTTTTTTTATTTGTTGCAGAGAAGACAAGCTCGCCCAGGGTCACTCTTCGCCTTCATCAAATCAAAGAGAGGAAAGAGAAGGCGAAATCTGGTGCAGGAGTTGACAAAACAGGGCACCATGACAACTATAGCAATAGGTAAGATGAATGGAAGACATAAATCTATGTTTATAAAAGGAAAAGTAATTAACATTATAAATGTATATCTGTATATTTTAAATTAACAGAGTAATGATATGTATAATATATAATATATTCATCCCTCCATTGTAGTAATGCAGAGTCGGGCTTAGGGTGGGGCAACCGGGGAAATTGTCCCAGGGCGCTTATTGGGGGCGCCGGTGGATCTTCAGAGGGACTTGCCACTTGTAAGAAATAGAAAAAAAAGTTACAATATGCATTAAAATAATTTATTTTAGCCTACCAATAAAGCAACTGTATTTAAAAAAATGTTGAATGCAATAAAATATAATTGTTGCATAACATAAAGCAGCTTAAGAAATAAATTTATTTTTTTAGGGGGGATGATGTCATTGTTCGGGAGCACTGTAGTAATGCACGTACTTTTAATTAAAATTATCTGTGCCTTCCAAACTATAAAACTGTATTCTTCTACTATGATGAAAAGAAATTAAAATTCGCAACTTATTGATGTTGTCCTTGCTATAAACTTCTCCACGGTCTTAATTATCTAGCTATTAATTTCCCTAAAACTCTTAACCTAAATACCTATAAAATTTTCCTTATCCGGACCACGATTTGCCGGACATACGCCGAATAGATTATTTAATTTTTCAAACTTAATATTAATTTACTTTGGTTGGTTTTGAGATAATATACAATAAATAAATTTTGACTTAAATAATTATCTTTAATATTTTACACAATTCCCTTTAATTCAGTTTTTCGGTTATAGGCGAACTCATATCTAGTCCAGATAAGCATTATTCCTATGTACATAATACATAAGGTAGTTTTAATTAATTTAAGAAGAAATAACAATACAGATTCTTTTTTACAATGATTTAAATTTATCATTCAATTTTCCTATAAAACCATTCATTGAACCTCGCTTTATGGTAAACAAAGAAAATAAAAGATAAATGGGCTTGAACATAAATGAAGAGAGCTTATTTGAATGGCAATTTGATTGATGATAGATAATATGACATGGTTAACATGTCAAGAAAATAACATTGAAAAAAACAGAAAGAATTTTTTTAAAATTAATTATTTTATGCCTTTCAACTCATATTTTCAAACGTCTATTGGGAATATTCCTCATAATATTGAATTGGACATTTAGAAATGTAAAACCATTGAATAGATCGTGTGTGAAGAAAAACTCAGTGAAGACCAAACGAAAGAATATATATATATATATATATATTATTAGAGAAATAATATGTTTGAAAAAATAATGCTATAATAAGATTATAATTCTCTTATGGGTGTCTTCACACATAGGCATAAAGGGCAACACGCACCGATGAAAAAGCAAAAGAAAATGCAAGAAGTTTTTAGGCACTTTTTTTAAAAAATCCACGCTTCTAAATGAATGGTAAAAGAAGATTAGAAGTAAGATAGAGATGATATAGAATGAAGAGAAATGTGAGAAAATCTACCATTTTATTTGTCTTGTTTTTCTTCTTTGTCTGGCCAAAGAGTACAACCAAGCTTGGTTGCCTCCAAAAAGCATAAAGTTCGAAGGGATGCTCCATAATAAACAGACTGAATATAGGACTCACGAAGCAGACTCATTCCCATCTGCTTTTGATACTACATCAATAAACACGCCAAAACTTTGAATATGAACCTCTTGCTGTATAACAAGCTTTAACTTAGATATCTTCAAATTACGAAAATATCGAAAGCAATAGACTCAATATTGAAAACCTAGCTCCACAAAAAGAAACCGTGGAATTAATAAAACGCACAAATATCTCCAGGTAACAAAATTAACTCATCTCGTTTAAGATGAACAGTCATCGCTAATTCCATGACAGTCGAGGCGGGGTTGAAGCAATTAAAAAATATATGCTGCAGGGTTCTGAACAATAAAATAAGGAGAATTCAAACAAGTTTAGAAAGGGTTTAAAAAAAAAACTCCGGAATTTTGTTAAATCTAAATATGTCAAATAACATAATTGGTAATTGGTTGACTGTCGTGGATAATGAAGAGAAGAATAGTTGGGGTGCTCAGTCAAAAAAGGAAGGCAAAAATAAATTATAATATTTATTTTTTACATCTGCCGACGTTTCGACCTGAAGTTCAGGCCATCATCAGGGCCTTCTCCTAAAATGTCAAAGTGAGAATCACTTTGATTCTCACTTTGACATTTTAGGAGAAAGCCCTGATGATGGCCTGAACTTCAGGTCGAAACGTCGGCAGATGTAAAAAATAAATATTATAATTTATTTTTGCCTTCCTTTTTTGACTGAGCACCCCAACTATTCTTCTCTTCATTATGTCAAATAACATTCGTTTGTTGAGCGTGGCTCATCAAATATTGGGAAGAAAACAGCAGAAATTATTGGTATGGCAAAGAGTATAACTAAGTTCTCTCTGAATCAGAATGAAACTGATACAGAGAGTAACGTGAACCACCATAGAGGTCTACAAAGAAAAGGGGTCAAGCTATGCAAATCGTGTAGGAGAAAGTAAAAAAACAGAAACATTTGAGAAGATACAGGAGGAATTTGATGAGAAGAATGTTAAGTAATTTTACTGGAGATGGTTAAAGATGTAATGGCAGGATATGCACCAAGGCGTGCATTTTATAAGGATGAATAAGTAAAACCACGAGGAAATAGCAATAAAGTACTTGATAAATGGGTGAAATATTTCCAAGATTATTGAATGTAAACAGGATAAAAGGTGTCAGTTGTACGGAAGAGTAGCAGGAAAAAGAGAGTAAGAAGAGAGACAAGAGAAAGGACATAATTGTATTTCTGAAAAAACATAAGACCCTAGGTACTGATTCAGATCGACTGAACTTCACAATTGTGGTGTGGCACAAATCTATTAATTTTAAGTGAGGCTAAGGCCCAACTAAGTGTTGTAATGTGAGAAAAAAGGTTAAATTTGGAAAAACAATGTAGATAATATAAAAACATGAAGGTACCCATCGTATGGCTATTGAATAAGAATAGAAGCTAAAATATTGTTTAAAAAAATCATTACCTTTTTTAAATTAAGTTTTAAATGAAAGAAGGGTTCCAGAAAGCAGTGAGAACGACCTTTTGGAAAGCAGAAAATTATAAAGAATGAGAATTTACTAAGCCCAAAACAGAAATCAAATAATTAAATATTGAATTAGTCATATTTCTTAACGAGTTTGAGTAAAAATCTTAAAGAATATCAAAATAGTGATATATTGGTGATCAATGGCATAGCTTATATTTTTTAAATAGTACAATTCACAGAAAAAACTTAAAACTACTACGGAGAAAAATTGATAATCTATAATAAGTAACATGGCTGTTAAATTAAATTTAAAAACCGAATGATCCACAAATTGACTGGACACTACGACTTCAGTAGTAAAAGAGAGTATCGATTACCAGTTGCCGGCTACAGCTGAAGTAATATAACAATTGTAACCTCAGTGGGAGGTAATTCCCCCAGGCTTCGTTCTTTGTTTGTATGTTTCTTTGTCTTAAACTGAATGGAGTTTGTTTCTCTTCAAGATTTCTTGTGAGCAATGTTTGAAGCCGTTTGGAATTTCGTTAATTATATATTCAATAAAGAAAGGTCAGTTGCAAACTAATAAACATTTTCCATCTAAACATTGGTGTTTGAACAGGGTATGTTCCACATTCATCATCATACCATTTGATATTATTTGTATATCTCGGTCATTCTCGTTGATACCATTAGCTTAGATAGATGAAATTAAATCGTACCAAAAAATAAAATTTTATTAATAATTACATGTTAATTTTGTTTGCTAAAAAATATTAGTTTTCAATTTTTATGATTAACACAAATATTCTAGTTGCTAAGTAATTAGTCCTAATGGTAGTAATTGTTTAATTTGTTGTAAAAAATGTTATTCCTATTATTATTCTGAACTTAAAGTTATACTATAAATATTTAATTAATCTGAAACCATCCAGCTTTAAAACACTGTTCAATCATTTTTGGAAGTTTGAAAACTGTGCCATTAGTTCAGTGCTCTAAAGATTTTCTTCTACCGAATCGATCGAGTTTATTTGGTTTTTATAATTTTACAATGGAAACACACCTATGATATATTTATTCTACTCTTACAATTAGTTTATATGTATCTTATGTTATTTAACAAAAGTGTTTGTTTTATGCATTTGTAGCATGGAAAGCAGCAAAGGAAGTGAGGATGTTGCTACAAATAAGGAGCCAGGGGCTGCCATTGAAGAAATGGAAACGGATAGAGAACAAGGAGCCAAAGACTCATCTGTTAGCAGTCCCAAGGAAATGATTGAGCCAGATGTCGCTCCTGTAAAGAGATCTCATTCGACTGAGGATGAAGGAACCCCAGAAGAAAGCAGAAAGAAGAGGAGGAAAGAAGGAGGTATAAATACTTTTGTTTATATCAAGCAGTTTTATTAGTAATCATTCAAATTGGCTTTTTATTAGTAAATAAGCCATTCATTATTTTATTCTTAATTGTAACTAAAAGTTTTTTGGCACAGCGTTGGCACACTACCTTCATTGTAGCATGGCTCATTTTTTGCAGATTTAATGTGGATTTAACCCTGGTCCTTTACTCTGATTAATATTAAAATTATAAATTATAAAAATATTAAAAAGAGTTGATAGCATTATTATTTTATTTCCCCACTCTTTAAAACAATAAATGACAGAATTTACAGTGTACTTATAATTTTGTATATGTTTTATCACTTAATTTTTCGCTCTGCTTTCTAACTTTTAAAGAAGCTCTCTTCTATAGCCCCTTTATTATGATGGATTAATTTCTCCTTGACTCACTTTGTAACTAGAGTCCACGAGACTCAATGCGTACCACTCTTTATGAATCATTTTACTGAATGAGACTCCATTTGTAGGTAAAAGTGGGAGTAACAGTGGAGGCAGTCCGAAGTCTGTGATTGAGAGTGAAGGAGAAGACGCCAAAAGTGTTGGCTCCCCTGGACCTAAGGTTTGTTAAATTCTGGTTTCTATTGAAATTTTAATAAATTACTAGACTTTTGAAAATATATGGTATTATTTTATAAAATTTTATTACAGTGTTATCAATAAATGTTTAAATTTATTTTTATTGTGGTAGGTCCCTCCTTTAAAAATAGTAATTGCTGGTGTCTCACTTGAGGAACCAGGGAGTGGACGACCTGGGAAAAATGGTGGATCTAGACATCATCTTCCTTATGTTGTGTCAACTAGCAGTGGAGGAGAAGGTGAAGCAACATCTCCACCATCTGATGATCATGAGGAACATGGAAAAAGAGTCCTCAGATCGCACAGGTTAGCTAGATTTTTTGTTCTTACAACGAAGTTGTCTATGGACGGATCATAAATAACTAATTAGTTATTTTTAAATTTACTTGTTTGGATCGAAACGTGGCCGCTTACATTAAGGGATGAACAACGGCTTAAAGTTTTTGAAAATAAAGTATTGTGCAGAATATTCGGACCGTAAAAGGATGATTCAACCAAAGAATTTAGGCGCTTACACAACGCTGAATTGCGTGAACGGTATCCGGTTAATATAATTGAGGTGATTAAGTTTAGGCGAATAAAATGGGCTCAGTAACGAAAGAATTCCTAAAAAGTTAATATGCGCTGTACCGACTGGCAAGCGTCCGAAGGGAAGACCGAAGCGAAGGTGGGTAGATTGCGTTAAGGCTGATTTGGCGGGTTGGGTTTTTGAAGGAGCCCGGTGGTTGGAAGAATGTGGACATCAATTGGTGGTATCGGCATCGAACCTTCGGATTCGCTAAGCCTTGTTATTATTATTATTATTATTAACTTGTTTGGATGTCTTCAAGAATTTTTAATAAAGTATAGTTAACTTTTTACTTCATTTTTTTAATTTCTTTGGTTATTCTGTATATCTTGAGGAGAGACAAATTGTTATTTTAAAGATTTAAATGCAACATGCCTGACCAAGATACTGGGCTCAGCATTTTTAAGGCCTTCAATGTACCATATTTGAGATAAACTTTAATGCTTGTCGAAATATAATGCCGCCTGCTAGGTCCCAAAATTGCGTTTATTTATTAGAGAACGGATTTTCGTGCAGTTCAACATTCAAAATGTGCAAAATCTTGCATATAAAATCCAAAAAGAGTAAAATTGTATACATAACACCTTATATAAGTATGAATCATATTTTTTGTTTTAAATTAATAAATATTATAGGTGATAAAATTAATATATGCAATGCTTATCTACTCGTATATTAGAACTTCAGCCTCTAAAGCGAAGTAGGCTTAACGTGTATTAACATTAGAAAAAATTCTAGTTTTGAGTCAATATGAACGCCAATTAACCTTAATCTAGATCAGGATTCTCCAAACTATAGCCTGCAAGCATATCCAACCCGGTCAGCAAAAGTTTTAATTGACAGTTGCGGATAAATAAATGAAAGTGTAAAAATAAAAATATGTATATTATAATAGTATTTCCTTCATCACGCGATGTTTCTATCCACTTTGTAGGTCCTGATCAGGGCTACAAAATATATAAAATATAAAAGGTACAATGTAAAAATCAGACAACTGTTACTAGTTTAATATAATTTCTTTTATTTTAACTTAGTAACTTTTATATTTTGAATCTTCTGTAGCCCTGATAAAGACCTGCAAAGTGGATCGAAACATTGTTACCAATAAAATACTATTATAATATATTTGACTGTACCCCTGATCAACTCCTCAAATAAAGTATCTTGTATATTGTTTATAATATAACTTTATCAATAAAAAACATAAAATATATGAGGTGACTTCATTGAATGCCTTAGCATGTCGGGGAACAGAGAATAATGCTGCAGGCTAAATGATCAATGTAGTTCTCTTTTCTCCTCAGGAATGTTAATAGAATTTGGTTTTCCATCCTATTGTTAATTTTAATCCATGGCATGTAGAATAAATTTTTCTACATGCTGTTGTAAAATTAATATAGCTTCTAGATTATTATTTGCTGTCATAGGTCTGGTGGTGGAAGTGGAAATTCTTCACCAGCTGCTGCAGCTGGTGAGACACCTCCCAGATGTGGAATAACATCTCCCCCTCCTCAGCAACCAGAACCAGAGGAAAAACCTGCTGAGGACCCCCCTCCAGTGGAGCTACACCCACGTAAGAGGAAGCTGAGGCCAAAAGAAAGTGCGGCCAATAACACAGGGCAAACAAATACCAACCAAACTCAGTCGGCTATTGACCAGCCGGAACCTCAACACTTCAGTGATCTCGCTTTCAGCAATAGCTACCAACTCTTCCTCAACATACGAAAACAGGTAAAAAATCTGTTTGTGTTAAGAAACTACATTTATTGTGAATGTTTATTGTAGTGGATAGTTTCATGATGCACATTTTCGAAATTATAACCACTGTTCTGTTTGAGATGCATTTTACATTCCAATCAATAAGGGCCTATAATCATTGAAGTTTTCAGTGATAAGAGCTTTGTGAAGCGTTCCAAAATTGCACCTGCTTTTAAAATGGTGTGATCATTACAGACCTTTTTCCTCCTGATCCTTTGGTGCTGTAATACTTTATCACCATAAAGATGATTAGTTAATATTTTTTTGTTTCTAAGGATTTAAAAAATTCCTGTGATGTTCTGATCATGTCACTAGTAGTGGTATTGTACCTGATCGGAGAAATTAATCTTCTTTATTGAATATTTATTAGTTGACCGTTGCATTATAAAGGAAGATTATGGTCAGGGGTGGCGGTCATAAATAGGCTAAATGGTTTTTCCACTATTTAGCCTATTTTTGACTGCCACCCCGGACCATAATCTTCTTTATGTGCCTTTTATCCCCATTTCCTATTCCTGGTGGCTTCTTAGAAGTTGTTTCCATATCCTAACCAGAGTAGGAATGTCGAGATTTATTTCAGAGAACCACCACAGCCTTCTCCATCATTTTATAGAACAGTTAATATGAAAAAAGATACATTTTTAAGTGATAAAAATAATTAAGATTTCAAACTGCTCTGCAGTTATAGAAAACATATCTGTCAACAAAACCAGTTATTGCACTTTTAGTCTTTAAAAGTAGTTTCATTTAATTGTTTTTTAAAACATGATTTCAAGAACTAGCGCTGCTTAATAAAAAATATTTCTTTTTTGAGAGACGTAATATATATATATATATATATATATATATATTATATATATATATATATATATATATATATATATATATATATATATATATATATATATATAAAGCTTTGTAATATTAATCAGAAATTAAACTTTCAAATTTGTTTCTTTGAAAATATCTTATTGAATTTTTAATTATCAGATTGAAAGGAAGCGGAAAGGTTTATTCCCTGTTCAGCCGAAGCCTCCCCAAGGTTTCAAGGATTACCTGATGAACAGATGTACCTATGTACTAGCGGGCAACGCAGCTAACAGGGTACCTCCACCTAGCACTAATCCTCCAGCCTCTGTTCCTGCTCAGCTGAAGGACCTTTATATTTCTCAGGAAAAAGAGAGACATAGGTTACTTATGCAGGTAAGTTTTTTTTTTTTTTTTTTTTTATTCTAGTCTAATATATTCACATTAAAATTATTAAATAAAATCAATTGTCAGAGTACATGTTTTGAACCAGCACCTTAGGAATGTCAAGAACGGGTGTTTGTTCAAATCTGTTCTGGTGAGGATTGACTTTTATTAAGTGATGGTGATGTACCCACTGAATAAATTTTGACGTTGCCACACTGACTAGAATAGCTTGCTAACCTATAGGATTGCCAATCCTTCCTTTCCTACTTGAACTTCTTGAGGATGTCAAACCAATAAACAAATTATATATCATTCCAAAATTTAACATTGATAAAAATATGAATAATTTGATTGCTTTAAGAATTGTTCACTCTGGTAATTCCAATGTTAATTAATTAATTTTATTTCAGCATGTGATAGAGAAGGAAAAATTGGTGTTAAGTGTCGAGCAAGAGATCCTCAGGGTTCATGGACGTGCTGCTAGAGCTCTTGCTAATCAAGCTTTACCCTTCTCAGCGTGTACGATCCTCCGTGATGAGGAAGTATACTCTGCAATAACCCCAGAGCAGGAAGAAAAGGACAGGAATGCCAGGTCACGCTACAATGGGCGTCTGTTTCTCTCTTGGCTTCAGGATGTTGATGATAAATGGGAAAAAATCAAGGTGACATTCTTAATCTTTTTGAATATATCTACTTTATTTTTATACTTTTTCCTTACTTTCCTAATTCATTCATAAACTTTAAATGAATCACTCTTTGTTTTCAAAAGGGATTTAGATCCTACAAAAATATAGAACCTAATGCCTCTTGTTTGATTAAAAATCTTAGTTTGCATCTTTAATTGTGTTTCTTCCGATTGGGATTAATTAATTCCCAATTAGACTCAACGTTACAAGCACCCTTTTAGCACTAAGTGATTCAGTTAATTATTTAGTTTTAATGTAATTTTGTATAATATTATTTTAACATTCATTACAAAAATTATTTATTTGATTTCCAGGAGGCAATGCTTCTGAGGCATCATAACGAAGCAGAAAGTCTCCATGCAGTTCAGAAAATGGACTGGGAATGGAAGCTGAAGGAGGTTGGTCTTTGTGACTTCAAAATGAAACCAGTTATCGATGATAACCATGTCCCAATGGTTCATGTCAGCGATGACTTCGACCTCCTCCCAGCTTAGGTGATTAGTTTTTCTTTTATAATTTTTGTCATCAGTCAGTTTTTGGCACATTTTATTTATTGATGTTGGTTTTTGATATGAATATTAACCATGTACACAACAGAAAGAAATATTGGTTTGAGGAATAAGTAATTTTGCTTTATCTCAATGGGTGACTTTAAAGTCTCTCATCTCTTCTAATCCTTATTAAATGAAGCCGTTCTATAGTGCGTTTGAATGATCATAGTCCATAGAATGTAAATAATAGTTATTCTTCTTTAAAAATGGAAGTTTCAGAATGTCGTTTTTGTCATATTTTGCTATTTTACTTCCGAAGAAGAAAAAATGTAGTCTAGGCTCATTGAAAATGGTATGATGTTTATGGTGATATGTGCTTAAACGAATATCAGTGTTAGAATTGGTTTGCTTGTTTTCGTTCTGGAAATTTTTAGGTTTAACATGAACCTTCCCCTGGCCGCCCAATCGTTGTTGAAATTCTTCAAAAAATCGAGGTCTCACGAGATATCGTAGATAGTTGTAGTGATAACTACAAAATTAAACATCAATCATAAAACAGTTTTGAACCATTTACCTTAAGGCTGGATTCCAAAAGACGCTTAATACTAGTGTTTCACATAGAGAAACAAAATTTTAAATAACCGAGCTTCTATTTGTGAATAATAATGAAAGGAATCGAGCCATTTTTGAAACAAGTGATTGTGAGTGATGAAAAGTGGACCACGTACGACATTAATGTGTGAAAAAAATCGTGGTCAAACCTCAGAGAAACTTCCCTAACAGTGGCGAAGTCCTGATTGACGCCTAGGAATGTGATACTGAGTGTTTTGTGTGACTGAAAAGGAATTATTCATCATGAGATGGTCAAACCATTAACTAACTCTGCTATGAACAACTAGTGTGATTGAATCAGTAGATCAAGAATTGATCAATAGGAAAGGCATTGTCTTCCATCACGACAATGCTAGGCTATACATGTTTAATGACCTGGAAAATATTGAGAGAGCTTGGCTAGAAAGTTTTGATTTATCCACTGTATATTGCCCGGTCTGACTATCATTTATTTCGTTCACTGAAGAACTATCTTAATGGTGTAGAGCTGGCATTAAAAGAGGATTGTGAAAATCACTTGGTTCAATGTTTTGCCCTGAAATCTCTGAACTTCTAAAGTGGTGGACTTATGGTTTTACCAGAAAAGTGACAGAAGGTCATCAATCAAAACGGCTCATACAAATATGTCATTGGTTAGTGTTTAAAGTCTATATAAATATATTCACTTTGAAAAACATGAAAAAAAAACTAGATTACTTTTTCCTCAATCCATTTTTTGAGCCCAATGATCATTATGATAATTATTTTCTTGTTAGACTTTTGACTATCTCAAGTATGAAAACTCATGATTTATTAAGGAAATAAACAATTTGATATCTAGAATAACATCGAGGATTTTTTTTTTCCCCCATAAGTTGAGAATTTTTTTTCCTTGTTTTAAAAAATTAATAAATAGAAAGAAAAATTTATTTTTTTTTAATCCAATTTTGATTGTTTTCACTTTGGCAATAATAATTAACATATTTATTTCTTCTGTGTTTCAGATGTGATATTATTTTAAGTACGGACAAGTGCCAATAAGCTTTAGACACTTATGATGGAGATTATAAGGTGTAAATTTAGACTGAATATATTTAATTATAATATTTGTATAATGTATTGTAAATAAGATATAAATATTACAGATTACGTATTGTATATGTGTATAAAGTTTACCATGTACAGAAAAATATAACATATCTAATGAATTTTTCTTTTATTATTCATTACCTTCTAACCTTTTTTTATTTCTGCACCATTTTTCAATGTTCTATACTGAAAAAGTTTTAAAAATAAAAATTAGAAATTTGTCCATTCTACATAATTGCTTACTCAATTACCTGTCGAACATTTCATTTAATTTTTAAACAAAGAATTCCGCTCAACTAGTTTAACAATATTAGTTTTAGAATTATTAAAGTTGAGAAAAACAATTTTATGTGACATAGCTTCATTTTAAACCAATTCTGATGATTTTTTCATAATTTAACTTAAACATTCTAAAAAAAAAATCATCAGAAACAGTTTGAATTGAACCTATAATACAAAAATTGCATTTTTCTCTACTTTCTGGAAATGGCAGATGTCTTTGAAATGAAGCCACTAATATATTTTCATATATTTAATTTTATGATTAATTATTAGTATATTTAATGTTCATCTTTGTGTTGATTATTTTATGGCAAATGAAAATGTAAATGTTCGTTTGTTCAAAATGTTAAATTTCCGAAAGATTCTTCACCGATACCTTTAAAATTTTGCCCAACTGTTGCACACGAGTGGTTATAAAACCTTTACCAGGCACTTTATAATAGTAGGTATATAGAGTGCCAGGTAAAACTGTATAAATTTATTAAAAGAGTACCATCTGTTGCATGTTAAAGCAACGCATGCTTGTTAAAATATTTTACAATACCATTTCATTGTTTCAGATTTACAAATATTAAATGTGACATTGCATTGAAATAGAGCTCTACTGTTCACCATAGTGCTAATTTCATGTGAATTAGAGTTATCTTCCATCTACCCCCTCCTAAGACTGCTTTTTAAAAACAATTTGTTTAAACGTAGAGTTATAAAAATTGTAGTAGAAAAGTAAACCTTACTCATTAAATAAACCCCTTATGATAAACACCACAGCATTATTCCAAATTATGTTACAGAAAATAATTTAAACATTTAAAAATAAAATAAATTGAAATCTATGAAAAACTGAATCTCAAAGCAATGTAGAACATAAAAAGGTGATAATTATTACTCAAGGATTCACTACTATATCAAATACTTGAGATGTATCATACTGCTTCCGGAACAGATTGGGAAAAAATATAAAAAGCATTTAATACTATTGCCCTACATAAGGAGAATTGTATCAATTCATAAAATGATAATCTAAATTACTTCAGTCATTTTAAAATTTTCGATTAATCAATAACCAAAAAAAAGGAAATGGTCATTGCCGAATTTAAGTACCAATTGTCTAAAATCTCTGCACCTAATCGTCCAATTCCGATGGGTTTTTTTTTAATTTGTGAGGAATTCAGGAATATTTCCATTAATTATTTGTATAATCAAGCAAAAATTAAATACTTTTTGAGTTGTTCGCAAATAAAATTCTTAATTCATTGTAATATTTTTTGCAGCTTGTTTTCGGGAAATTATGTTAGATACATAAATTTAAAAGTTTCAAGAAGGCTTTAGGCAAGTTTCATTAAAATCGTTACAGCCGTTTTTGCGTGATATTTTAAAAGACTTACGTTTTTCGGTCGCCATTTCATAATCACACGCTCATTCAGTTGCCGGTAATGAAATGTTCATAAAAACACTCCTGAACGCCATTGCAAAGACATCTCAAAATTTTAAAGCAATCTGTGAGGAAATTTCAGAGATTAGCGGTTTGGAACAAATCAACATTTTTATTTATTTTTTGGCACAGCATGGCGGGTGTGTACGTAACAACTTTCCAAAGTTTCATGGTGATCAGAGGAATGGTTTAGTAATGCATATAGGGCAAACAGACAGAAATACATTAATTTTTGTATGTATAGATTTATTCTAGTTTCATCAAAAAATATTATTACTTTCACTTACCTATATATGTAATATATAGTAAGGGAAAGTATTGCGATCGTGAAAATTTTTGTGAGTTTTGAGTTTTCCATGGAAATACACATTTTGAGGTCCCTTGAGTCCAAATAACCGAGTCCCGCAAAGAGGTGTGTGTATATGAACAGTCTAGCTCAAAAATGAAAATGACTATATAGAAAAATTTACTTTTCGCAATTTTCTATAGTATATTGTATATAAGACAACATGCATGTGTATACAATGGCTTACATTATATGTATATATATATATATATATATACGGATCGAGAGATGTGTAATATCAAAAATTGCGAAAAGTAAGTTTTCTGTATAGTTTCGGAGTTTAATCATTAAGTTATAATTGCTCTAGCCTTTGAATGGTTTAAGATAAGATAGAAAAGTAGTATATATTCTTTACTACATATTAAAGTAGTATATATTAAAGGAACTTTAATATTAAACAACTTTCTTCCTTATGACTTTTTAGTAAAATGAAAAGATAAATAGTTGGCAAGTCAAATAATGATAAAAATGCGATGCAAATTTTTTTTTTTTTAGAAATTAGTGAATTACAAGGATGGTATCAAGGAAATTATAGCGAAAAAACGAATATAACCATTTCTATTACAAATTTTGTCAACTTTAATTTCACACTTGACATTATTGTAACGCAGAGTTTCACTCATTTAAGTGAAGAACCGAAATAAGTAACAGTTTTGAATCGTAAATTCAATTTTTCGACTTGAAATCCACTGGTATAGGGTAACTGACTATTATTTCATGTCTTAAGACCTTAAATACTATAAATTGAAAGGATTGGTAGCTTTATATATCTATAAGCCCTATATATAGGCTTACAACATATGTAAGGTCTCTACCTATCTTCAGATGACCGCCATTTTGTATTCCAACGGCTATATGCTGGCATACGTGAATTTTTCTTATCTGGCCTGTGGATATGATCAATTTATTAGGACAAAGCGTAGTATGAAATATGACACCTTTTTTGCCACAGGTTCCAGGAATATTTTCCGGTATTCCCATGAGCACTTTGACCCACATTAATATTTGTTATTTATTGTTTTTTTTTTGCATTAAAGTATTTTTTTATAACATTGGCCAAAATGTTTATATTGCTGTTATTTTTAATTTCTAATAATGAGTTCATACTGTCAGTTATTATCACAAATTTATTTTCACTAGATCTATTTATAAAACCGAAAGCTTGTAATATTGCATACATTTCATCATTTTAAATAAATGTTATGTTTGGTACTTTTTATTGAGCGGACTATTTATATTTTGGGCAGGATACGGCAGGGCCACTATTATCTCTTGTTTTTGATCCTTGTCTGTGTATATGTTAAGATGTTGTGGCCAGTTTTCTGTAAATAACGATTTTATATCATAATTGAGGTTATGAGTTGAATTTAGCGTTAACTATTATATTGCATGTTTGAAATAACATATCCTATTCAAGCTTATATAGTGGTAGTTTAGTATTAGAAAATAAATTTTCTATTAATTGTTGATGACCAGCCTCGTTACATAATATGACTATTGGAGTAGAATTAAGAAGCCTTGAGCACATTCTTAAACACCCATTATGTATCGTATCTAATTTCTTTAAGGTACTATCAGGTGCTTCGATGTAAATTGTAGCTCCATACTCAAATATTGCCTAATGGTACTTCTATAAAATAATATAGACATATTAATATAGAGGGAGGGGGAAGGACTTTCCGGTCTGAAGCCCTCGAAAAAGGTAAAATATAACCATGTTTTATGAAAAAAAATCTTTAAAAGTATTATTGTTCGTCTAATTACAGTTAATAGGACTTCAACAATCACTTAAAGACCATTTCATATAGGTAGTTAGTTTCTTTCTTTCTTCCGAAGTCATTATCCTAATATATTTATAGAAAAAAAAATCTTTCGGGCTGAAGCCCTCCCCAAAATTAAATTCTGGATCCGTTAGTGCTTCTAACAACTCTAGACAACTGTTAATGTTTCTATGAGTTATGTATACATTTATAGTTTTATAAGTGTCATCAGCAAATTGTAATATTTCTACTTCGCCGAGTATATATTTTCTGAAATCTGCTGAGACTATGGACAGCTAAGGATACCTCCCTGCGGTGGACCAATCTGAGCGTTTCCTAAGCCAATTATGCAATTGTAAACCTTTAAAAATAATTTTCTACGACAAATTAAATTCACTATGAAATTTATTATTTTCCCAAGGCTTTAATACCAATTCGTACGCCGTACCGAGTCGTATGCCTTCCCAATGTCTAAAAATTATTCAATTGTATTTTTGCCTTCAGAAAATCCGATATTTATGTTAGAGTGCAAGACCAACTATCCATGCTCGACTTCTGTTTTCTAAAACCATATTAAAAGTGAGATAGCTTATTCTGTGATTTCAACCACCATTCTATCCTAAACATGGTCATTCTTTCGAATGATTTTAGTTAACCGGAACTTAATGAAATAGGTCTGAAGAAAGAACCCAATTTTGGGTTCTTACGTGGTTTTAGAATAGGTACCAAACAATGTTCTATCCACAATTTCGGTAGTATATTAGTTTGCCATATATTATTGAGTATATTTAATAATATAATTTTTAATTGTATCGGTAATTTATTTAACTTTAAGTGAATATTGTCAATACCAGGAGAGCTATTAGCATTACTTTTGATTGAATGTAAAAGTTCTGGCAAAATAAAATTTCCTGTTAAACATTTATCATCATTATCTTTGTCCTTATCGCTATCGTATGTAATTTCAGGCACTACTAAAGAAGGAGCTAAGTTGTCTAAAAACTCCTCGCATCAGTCTTCAATGACGGGGACCAATCTATTTATTGTTTTTCGATTTTGTAGAATGGATGAATTATTCCATATTTATTTAATTGGATTACTTTTATTGATACCAGCAGTAAACGATGGTTTTGTTTTGGACCATTTCGCAGATTTAATTTGCCATTTTCTAGTAGTTTTATAGATGTTTTGAGCTTCGTCTTTTTTATAATGAATTTCTGGATTATGGAGAGATGATTAGAATCTAAAGGATTATCTTGAACTTTCCATGTACAACTCTCGGAACTGTTTATTGAGATTAATGTTATTATATCCAATGTGATATTTATTTTCTGACGTATTTTGTTCAAAAAGGTTGGGAAACCGTTATTCAACAATGGTAATTAGTTTAGACAAGATTAGTTTTTTCTATTGCTGAAACTAATTTTATCCTCCATCTTATAGCATAAATCACACCCCCACTGATAATAGTGAGCGTTTGCATCTCCACCTATAATTACGAGGTGTTGAAAACTTCTTACCTTTTGTCGCTTTATTTCCCGGTTTTGAATAGAAAAGTTCAACAATTAAGATGTTTTAGCAAAGAGGAAAAAATATATTTTGAACAGTGGCTGGATTATACACTACTATTAGATTAACATTCAAGTTCTTATTATATTGAAGTAATGATATGCGTCTAGATTCTGCGCTCTAGAATGTGCCATATTTTATCAATTACATTAATATTTGGACTTTATGTAGTAGTTAGTGGCTTCAGGATGGTTTTACAAGACCTACTGTTATGCCTTATAAGAAAAACTACACATTATTATCTCGTCAAGATATCTATGAACTCTATAATTATATCAATAAATCTATAAATCCTGTTAAGATATCTATGCAATTATCGTATATATTATTACCTTGTTAAGATATCTATTAATTTTCAATCCATTCTTCTTGACTAATGTTTTTTATATTATTTCACAAAATGTTGTTTTCCAAACCTGGGAAATGCGACATCTCCAAACAATGACCCCCTGTATGTGTCACCATCGATTAAATATTTAGTTTTTTAGATGTTATATTTTATTTCGGGCATATATATTTCCTTTTGTTACTTTTATGAATATATATTAAACTACTTCAATTGATTCAACAGAACATTTTACTTAAATTTTATTGATTTGTACAAGTATACATGTGCAAACATGAATTAACACCTATAACAAAATGTGTTTCTTCCAGTGTATACTATCTTTTATTATTTTATTTCATCATCATCCTTCCTTTCCTTTTAGTACAACAGATTTTTGGAAGAAGTAGCACAATACCTTTACCATTTACTCTCTTTCTTCGTTCTTCCATCCTCTTGATTAGTGGAGGCTGAAATGATCAACACCAACTACTAATTCCTTCCACACATACACGAAAGCTTCGTAGTACGGGTAGTTATCCTCTCTTACAAGCTGAGAGAAATCGTCCTCCGTGATGATCTAGAGTCCAGTTTCCCACAGTAGTGTGGCCCTTATTGTCTCAAAAGCAGCAGTGTATTCTATCACGTACATCAATGTGATAAGGAGTTCTTACACTTGAATCACTGATGTGCTTGTTAAAGTTCTAGACCATACGTACCAATCTCCAAGCTCTAGTAGACGGATTATTTGTAGTTCCAGATGATGTCCCAGCACTCTGGAGGCGTCAATACATAATAGTTCGTGGTACAGAACGCTTTTTATCAAATTATTAACATCCGCCTGAAACTTCATCTCATCGTAATCTACAAATATTTTATTTACGAACATACTCGGAATTAGGGCGATTTTAATCTGGAGGTCGGTTAACTTTGTTTATTTAATTAGGTACTAGAAACTCGTAAATACTCATTATCTGTTCACTTGGATCGTAAGATAATTTGATTACAAAATCGAGAAAGAAGGTGGCCTACAAAAATCTTGGACCATTTGGCCTATATAACCTCGTTATTTTGAAAATTTGGGGGTTTAGCACAGGCGGATCTACGGGGAGAGGGGTGAGGGGGGTGGACTTTCGGGCTGAAGCCATCCTCCCCCCATAATAGTAAAATATAACCATGTTTTACAGAAAAAAATATTAAAACTATCTCTTATGGTACTTCTATAAAATAATATAGACATATCAATATAGAGGGGATATTAATATTAATAGGAGGAGGAAGGATTTTCCGGTCTGAAGCCCTCGGAAAAGGTAAAATATAACCATGTTTTATGAAAAAAAATCTTTAAAAGTATTCTTGTTCGTGTAATTACATTTAATAGGACTTCAAGAACCACTTAAACACCATTCTATATAGTTAGTTAATTTCTTTCTTTCTTTTCTAATTAATTATCGTTATATGTATGTGAAAAAAAAATCTTTCGGACTGAAGCCTCCCCCCCCCCAAAATTAATTCCTGGATCCTCTAGTGGGGTGTATGTCACGCCTCAATATTTTTGAAGGACATCTTTCTTTTTTTTTACTTTGTGCTCAAATTATCTAACGATTCAAGTGGGAAGCAAATGGGTATTTACGAGTTTTTAGTACCTAGTAGGTTACCATGAGATAAAGCTATTTATGAAATTTCAGGCGGATGTTGATAATTTGATAAAAAGGGGTCTGTACCACGGAATATTAGTTTGGCTTCTTTGTGGTTTGTTGGAGGTGGTTCCTCAAGTGGTTTCTCACCATATCTTTTTGAGTGAAAAATTCATGATTGAGGAGTGAGTGAGTAGACATGTCCTAACATGTCTTTACTCTGTTTCGGAGTAAAACAATTTTTTTCAAGTAAATCACAAAAAAAAATGCGTTAAAATAAACTTTAATAAATCAACTGCCTTCACGGGCGGATCTACGGGAGGAGGGGGCTTTCGGGCTGAAGCCCCCCCCCCCAAAATGGTAAAATATAACCATGTTTTATCGGAAAAAATACTAAAAAATTATCTCTTAAAGTATAATTATTCGTGTAATTACATTTAAAAGGGCTTTAGGAATCACTTAAACACCAGTTCGTATAGGTACTTAGTTTCTTTCGTATTTTCCAAAGTAATTATCGTTACTTTTATGAAAAAAAAAGCTTTCGGATTGAAGCCCTCCCAAAATTAAATCTTGGATCCACTAGTGACTGCCTTCATGGAATAAAGAATCGGAACTAGTACCTCAATTGTATTTCTTATTTAAAATGTGAATATTCTTTTCAAATAATTTGTTTATATATATATTAGTAACATTTTACTGAATATTTAATAGTTGACAGTTGCATTATAAAGGAACGAGATGGTCCGGGGTGGCGGTCACAAATAGGCTACATAGAGGTAAAACAATTTTATTAAAAGCCAGCGTTATGACCCGACTTTGCAGGTCTTCTTCAGGGCTAGGACGGAGAAGATACAAACAGATAGAGATTTGAGGAAGTTATTTAATATTTAGACAAAAAATTGTTCACATTGTTTATAATTTTTTGTCTAAATATTATGTAACTTCCACAATTCTCTATATTTCTATATCTTGTCCGTTCCTGCCCTGAAGAAGACCTGCAAAGTTGCGTCGAAACGTTGGCTTTTAATAAAATAGTCTTACCACTATTTAGCCTATTTATGACCGCCGCCCCTCCTTCCTTTGGTAAGATTTTACGTCATTATGTAAACAAAACATGAGTAACAACTACATAACCTACCTATGTCTCCAGGCACTTCATCTCTTAACTGCTGTTATTGATTTCCTGACAATTTTTTAATAAGGTTATTATTAATGTAAGTCTTTATTATGTATCACAATTTCGGATTTATTATAAGATTTAAATTTCTTCGATTGAAATAGCTATTGTAGTTAGCAATAACTTTTCCCACATCATATGTTTTTCTTACATTAATTCTTTTCTTTCTTTTTAAGGTGTAGTAAAATATGAAAATTGTCTTTCGTAGAAAACAATAAACATTAGATAGATGAAGATCTGGACTTCTGAACATACTTTCAATCACCCTTGGGAAGCCATTGCACAGGCTACTTGGAAGAAGTACCCTAACCCTATGAATGCCGCTATTCTAGGAACTGATGTACTCGAAAGGAGAGTTGTGGATGGGATACTTCACACTCATCGCCTAGTCAGCTCGATTTGGGGCCTGCCAAGGTGGTTGCAGAATGTAATAGGACCTGCCAATACTTTCTACGCCAGTGAACACTCTACGGTTAACCCAGAGACCAAGAATATGACTTTGAAGACGAGGAATGTAACTTTTCGTAAGTATATCTCCGTGGATGAGTTCGTATGCTATGAGCCTCATCCAGAAAGCTATGATAAAACAGTAATGAGGCAGGAAGCTGTAATATCCGTCGAAGGAGTGCCTTTCAGTGATTATGTGGAAGATCTCATTTGTGACACTATAATGGTAAATGCAAACAAGGGTCGCCAAGCTATTGAATGGGTCATTGGAAATATCAAATCTGAGATAAGAGAATTCAAAGAACTCCCTCAAAATAAATCAGAAGAGCTTTAAATTTATATTTGAAGATAAACGTTTTTTGTTTGAACCCCCTGTATTGTATTGAAGTCTGTCATTACTAGAAAAAAAAAATTAAATGCACGAGCCATATTTTCTAAATATTTGATTGCTTATGTGATACACCATTATCCGAAAAAAACTTTTATGTATATTAGTTCACACCAAATTTAATAGATATTTATGTTTTATGATATAGTTTATAAAATCTGGGAGAATTATATATTGTATTTAGTGCGTTAAATTATAATTACGAGCATGTTTTCTATTTTTACAATTCTGTATGGCTATTATTTATCTGAATTTTTAAGTAAAATTAAACTTCAATTTAGTTTTGTTTTTAGGCAGTTTTTTTGTTTTTTTTTTGTATCCATCAATTATTAAACCACGTTATGTTGAACATTAATTTCATTTGAGGTACATTCAAGAGAAGGTTTACTAAAACAAAGTCCCTTTTATTGTACTATTATATGAGCCTTCCAGTTGACAGAAATTTTCTTACTCCAATTTCAACATTTATTATTATTAATTTTCCTGATATTTCTAGTGGAACTTATTCACAGTTTTATATTTCAACACTGCAATCACCTACTCTGGAATCAACTAACTCACTGTGAAAATAAAAGAATTGTTTGTATTTACATGAAAACATCATTGTAAAAATATTTAAAAAAAAAATCTTCCAGACAATACCTTTCTTTTCATTAGTGGTAATTTTATCTTTGTGGAATTATTTATTAATCGTATTAACAAATGAATTAGTCATGTCAAATAATTAATTAATGTAGAGTTATTTAATAATAGTATTAATACACTGTAACTGAGAAATAAAATTGCCAGAGCATGAAATCTGGAAGAATATACATTGTTCATTAACTGGATTTCTTTTCGGGAATGTCTCATTTTTCAAGTTGTATTCTATTGGATAGTTATTGGATAATAACTGAACATTAGAACCAATAAACATAAAAATAATGAAGAGAAGAATAGATGGGGTGATCAGTCAAATAAGAAGGCAAAAATAAATGATAATATTTATTTTGACATTGTTTGGATCTGAAGTTCAGGCCTTCATCAGGGCTGAACTTCAGGTCGAAACGTCGGCCAATGTCAAAATAAATATTATCATTTATTTTTGCCTCCTTATTTGACTGATCACCCCAACTATTCGTCTCTTCATTATTCACGACAGCAAACCATTTACCCACAATTATAAACATAAAAATAGATTAACAGCTCTTTATACTGAGAGTGTTCTATGGTTCGAGGTAAGTCTGTAATATTTGTATGTGAATTACAATCACAAGACTTGATTTCTTCTCATTTCTATAGAGCTTTTGCTTCTTGTTATTTAGTGAATCATGATGAAGAATTGCCACCACTTTCAGGTCCCCACAGATTTGCCATTTGTAGTCCTGGTATTTAATTAATTTATTTTTTATATATGGTATTATATTCTTCGTTTTACAATATGTTATGTTAAGTTAATTATCACAAAGTAATGTTTGTAAGTAATATAAATTCCCATCATGGCATCTAGAGGCGAAGTACATTGATTTAACCAATTTCCAGCTATACCTGAATCAATTCCAGCATTTTTCTGCCTAATTTTGTTAACAATACTTAGAAAATATGAACGAAAGATACTTAATCAAGATATTTATTTTTTTAAATGCACAACCCTATTCCGACCAGACTATCGTCAAATAGAACCGAACTATCATGAATCCTCTCTAACAGCTTCGCCTCCATGAATACTGAAATTTCGTAGGTATTCTAATTCTAAACGTCAATACAAGGATTCATTCTTTTTTTTATTTTTATTATTTCATTTTACTTTTATTCTTTTATTGAATTCTGATTGTTAATAAAGTTAATTTTTCGGGGTAAGTAAAGTTAATTTCACTAATCAGTCTGATTTGGGTAGCGGATTATGATTAATTAAAATAATACTTTTGTTGAAATATAAAATATTCAAATTTCGTATATTGGCCCATTTCGCTGTTGCCCCATTGTGCGACATTTTAACTCTTGAATAATACTTCAAATGACTGATCTGTTGCTTTATACGGCTTCAAAGTTTAATTGACAATTATAAAATAAGCGCATTTAAGAAGCAGCATTTGGTTAAAAGCATCAAGCAGTTTTCTTTTTAATGCTATTTTTAACACCTATTTCAAAAACTTTTATATAAAGGATTAACATATTTTTTATGACTTCTACCACAAACAAAAAAGGAATATGATCCCTAGCTCTTGCTACAAATACCATCTCTATATAATAAAAAGACTTATATTTTTACCCACGAATATTTTCCGAGGTATGCGTGAAAATTGTAATTGTTATCAAACTTTTTTGTTATCAGACATTTAACCTAGTCCGTTGACATATAAATGTTAATTCCGTTGTACAAGTAACCAGGCGGTTCTACCAGGAAGTGAGCCACCCATTTGCATTGCTTATCAGCTTGGAAAGGCTACTTAGGTTGAAAATATTTTTTTAGCCGATTATTGAGTTACTTGGTAGTCATGCCGGCATGGAGGCAACATGAGAGGAGGTAAGAATTATATTTTAATTAAAGACTGGTTTCCATAGCTGAAATTACATATCTATAGCATAATCAAAATGGGAACGATTTTACGTCCAAAGGGAAATATGCTATATTTAAGGGTAAATTAACGATGTGGTACGATTTTGTCTTAAATATAGATATACCTATTTAAAGTCATCTAACATCGTATTCCATCATTTTTAAAGAGGGGCAAGGATAGAAAAAATCCAAATAAAGAAGGACAAGTTCCTCAACTCTACGCCAATCCCCATCGATGATCTCAGCGCTGAATTTAGAAACTTGCAGTAATATATTGAACCAAAATTTCAAACAAGATCCGCAATTAAAATTTGCCTACATTTATCCATATAGAATATACAGATTACTCAGATGTACGCTATCGCTCCAAAATACGGAAACAAAAATCCATCCAGAAGACGGAGAGAAATCCAGATGTAATGTAGAAACATTTCTGATTTAAATAAATAAAACTCTTATTTGAATATAAGATTAACATAAATAAAATGTGTTTGTAAATATTATTCCTCGGCTTTGATCTTTTATTCCATTAACTAGAATTAAGACATTCTTAAAGGTAGGAGAAAAAAATATATATATTCCTCTTGGGGTAAATTCTTTTATGAATCATGTTTATTTCTTACATATTCATCATTTCTGGTCTCTTTCTGTTAGGACATACTTCTACAGATTACTGCATTTGCCATGAATCAGTGAAACGCCTTTTCACGGCAAAAAACTCTTTTTAGAAAAAATTTTGGTTTTGTCAACAAAAAAAAAAAAAAAAAAGAAGAAAAACATAATTTATTAATCAATAAAAGTGGTGAATGCAAAACAAAAATCTGAATGAAAACCAGGAGTGAAATGAGAATCTGAATGAAAAAAAAAAAAGAAAGATGCTAACTACCTATATGAAATAGTGTTCAATTGATTCTTGAAGTCCTATTAAATATAATCACACATACAATAATACTTTAAGAGACTTTTTAATATTTTTACCATAAAACATGGTTACTTTTCACTGTTTTTGAGAGAGGGGAGATATCCCGTATATTCGCCTTTGCTAAATATTCCCTAGTTTTTCCTTCATTCAATTACATATTTTTAAAAATTATTCATCGTTGAATGCATAATAAACACTTAAATTACCTCTCTTCTGTTCATTTTTCCTACTTTTGGTGTCTTGAAGTTTTTTTTTTTATTTGTTACAATAAGTTAGGCCATTTTTCACCAACATTTTATTATTACGCATCAATTTAATGTTTCGACCATACTAAGGGTCATTTTCAAAACTGGAAAATTATAATAACATTATTAGTTAATATTCATTATTTATAAAATGAATTTCTTATTACAAATAATTGAATTTGTAATAAGAAATTCATTTTATAAATGCTGAATATTAACTAATAATGTTATTATAAATTTTCAGTTTTGAAAATGACCCTTAGTATGGTCGAAACGTTAAATTGATGCGTAATAATGAAATGTTGGTGAAAAATGGCCTAATTTATTGTAACAAATAAAAAAAAAAACTTAAATTATCGTCGGTTAATTGCAGAAAGTCATTAAGTGACATTTCATAACCTCTAATAATTAAGAACTTTGATGAATTTTTCATTTTTGAAATCAGAAAATTGTGCTCTTAAGGACCTCTTACATGGTCAATATTATTGAAGCAATAAAGTTGAAGGCAATATATTGAAGGGGCACCTCACAGGGGTCAATTATATCGAGTCGATATTATATCAGTTGAGATCTTGGTTCTACTAAAGAAGGAGGTTTCCAAAGAAGTGATCTTTCTTTTTTTTGGAAATGAATTTCCTATTACTTTAATTGCCTTAGATTTAGCATTAAAATAAAAAGAAATCTGGTGCGCGCAACACAACTTTCACTTACCGCGATACTTTGAATAGAAATTATTTTCTAGCAATGTTGGGCTATTATAAATTTTTTGAAATGCATTTTAAACGTAGACGAAGCTTAAAGTTTACAGATAACAAATAATTAAGACCATTTAAATTACAAATACTTTATTTATTATATCGGTGACAGGCAATAAAAATCTAGTTACTCTATTTGCTTTTATGAAGCACAAAACTTCAGCCTCTGAGCATTACAGTTGACAGAATGATTAACACTAATTTCAACATTACTTAATGATTTTTTAGAATAAACGGCCAATAGATACCTAATTATTAAAATAAACTACATTAAATGTATGTAAGTTTATAAATATATCCATGAAATATTTTTATACTTCACTTCTTCTTTAAGCACAATGAAACAGTATTTTAAAAAATGGCATTGGCTTGATTCGGCGGATATTAAATACGTTTATTTAAAAAAAAAATTAAAAGTTTACATTTCGTAAGAAAACTTCATTTAACTTCCTTGGAAACATGTGATTTACGTTAAATAATGTTAGTTTTCTGATATTATTAATTATATTTTTTTCGTCACTCTCCTTTACCTTCAACAACTTTATTCATTTAATATAATATTTTCTAAAATTTTCTGCTTTCCAGCAATATATTATACCTATACCTTCTGACTGTTATTTCCGGAGATTCATTTTCAACTTGGATTAGCATTTTTCTTTTGTTCTCCATCATATTATTTCAAACTTCATATTTAGCTATTTTTTTTTATAGTTACTGTCAATAAAAGGGAGTTCATTTTTTTTAGTAAACCAGGTTTATTAAAAATTTTTCTAATCGTACTTTAGAGGAAGCCGTCTATGAACATTGGGCATTTAAGCCCTTTAAAGTGACATAAATGGGGATAAGACCTAAATGATATTAAATACCACTTTATTATACAATGATTCAAATTCCGAGTTTAATCAAAATCTTTAGAGCCATTTTTGAGAAAATCATAAAAATGTGTTTCAACGTTGATATAAGGTGGCACTTCCAGTTAGCCGATCTTAACGAAAAAGCTGCTGCCACATCTAATGCATATACCTATCGTAAATACGCAATATCAGTTTCGTACTACTTTTCGTTTTTGAGCTAGGCTGTTAACACATACACATAAAGACATCCCTCCTTCCTCCCTTCCTTCCCCCCCCCCACACAAAGACCTTTTTGCGAGTTTTGGTTATTTGGACTCAGATGACCTCAAAACATGTATTTCCGTTGAAAACTGATATTTCCCTCTACTATATATCATATATAGGTAAGTGAAAGTAATATGTGTCCTTTATCATGTTACTTCGAAACAGTTAAATGGAATCAGGGGTGCCCAGAAGGGGGTTTCATCAAAATTTATATGGGGGACACATTTTAACGGGTTTTTTAATTTTTGAGGGGAGGGAGGGAGGGTACATTTCGACGGTGTTATGAATTATCGGTCTGAAAATTTTCAGATTACTGGTACTGGTGTGGAAACTTAATCCAGGAAGTGGGCCTATTGGTCCTTTTTGCCAACCTCAAAGACAATACTATCAATGGTCGTCTATTATACCTCCAACTCTGTCTCGAACCTTTTTGTTCTTCTAATGAAGTGCAAAAGGTTGGACCATTTTATGGAGGTAGCATATTTGTATTCTGTCTGGGCTCAGAAGTCTGTATCTGAGTGATGCAGATCGTTCGCATTCTGTAATGAAGTTTCTGGTGCGTTTCTGCACATAGTTCATCGTCTACTATTCCACAGATCTTTAAATGTCTTTTAAGTCTGCTGTGGCCAGTTAGTACTCCGATGATAAGTCGGATTTCTTTTGACCTCTTGACAGGTGGCTGCAGAAAGTATAGTAAACACCTCCGCTTGAAATACTATAGCATGTTTACTAAATGATATGCTTAATACTATATTTAGGTTCTCTATATAGACTCCTGCACCTGTTTAACTAGTTAAGTCTTTCCTCGACACATCAGTAAAACAAGACAGGTAGTCATTTTGAGCTTCTACTGAACGCTGTGTCCAATCTGTTACGTTAGGGTACCTTAACCTTACTGTTTGAACAATTTTTATTGAGAAAAAAATACATTTTGCCTCAATTAAGGGCATTGAGTATTTATGATGAATGAAGTACAATCATATCATATATACAATAAAAGAACAACAAGATTATAAGCTAATAAAATGAAATAAAACTTGGAGTAACAGAATAAATCAAACATGATACAACATTAGATAAAAACTAAAATTAAAAAAAAAAATAATAATAAATAAAAACACATTCAAACTTATTTACAATATTTACAGTCAGCCGAGGGAGCTCCGAGTCGGGCCTTTTCCCCCACGTGTGGAGGACAAGGCAAGACTCCAAGAGATCCCAGCGCTTCTCTCTCAGCCGCATCACTAGGATGGGAATCCAGTGGAGACTGAGAGAGGGCACTAAAGCCACATACGCTCATGACTTGAGTGGAGAAGCTGGCCATTGCCAGGACTCCAATGACGTTTTTACAAAAGATCTCGAGGCCACTGCCGCTTCAACCTTCGAGGAGGATTGTAGGGATGACTGGAACTGGATAAGGATTGTGCTAATTGATTAGGATGATAGGTTAGGTTCTGATGAAAATTTGAAAATCGGGATGGAATGACGTCAAGGACATAAGGGATGTTAAGGTCATGATGTAAGGTTTTGTTCGTTACATAATAAGGAGCATTGACTATTATACGGAGGATTTTAGACTGGAAGGATTGGATGCGTTTGATGTTCGATAATTTAGTTGTCCCCCACAGTTCAAGTCCGTAGGTCCAGATGGGTTTCAGTATGGTCTTGTATATTAATAGTTTGTTTTCAATTGAGAGGTTAGATTTTCTGTTAAGTAGTCTGTATAACTGGCCAAGTCGTCGGTTAAGCTCTTCTCTTTTAAGTCTGGTATGTGGGTTCCATGTTAGTCTTTTGTCTAAAAGGAATCCAAGATACCGAACTGTGTCTGAGGTGGGAAGAAACCTTACTGTTTAAAGTAAGGTTTTTATCAAGAGGCGGAGAAAGATATCGTAATATAGGTAACTCTTTTTCCACCGCCCTGGCTATTTCTAAATGCCCGGTGCTTGTCCCTGTTAATTCCCACTGTCTATTATTCTTCATTCTTAAAAATGCCATAGCCGCCTCACCTATTATCCATAAGTGCAGAGGAATCAATGACAATAAGACTTCCAGAGCTTTTGTAGGTGTTCTACGGAATGCCCCAGTAATGCTAATGCAGGTCAATCTTTGTATGCGACATAACAAATGAGTGGTCTCATCCACTTTATGACGTCTAAGTCTAATTATTGCCGTCCATATCCTTTAGAGTTAAAACGCCAAATTATGCCAACACCACGTCTTATTTGCCAAAAAGCTTTTATAGTTTTCCTTTTAACATCCGCCAAATGTGGTCCCCAGTTCAGTTTAGAATCTATGGTAAAACCAAGATGTTTGACATTCAGCCTTAATTGAAATTGCTTACCAAAGAATTTTGGAGCCTTAAAGCCATCCAGTTTACGTTTCTTGGTAAAGAAAATCAACTCAGTCTTTAATAGATTAACTGATAAGTTTATATCAGTACACCATGCCTGAAAAATGTTGCTTGCGATTTGCATCCGTTCAAAATTTTGTATTTATAAACTTTCCTTTTCATTTTTATTTTTGTCAGGTTGCCAGGCAACGGCGGTGCTGTGCACACTCGTTAGCCCATTCGGCCACCCCTCTCACATTTATAAACTTTCCTGTGATGAGTATCCAGTCTATTTAGTCACCATTCATTACCAGGCACCACAACAGTGGTGAAATGCTGCTCCCCTGGGGTCACCCGGTCACCACCTGTGCCTGCAATCTGATTGCTCCTTTTGAAACAACAATAATTCTATTTTTTAGTGTGAATTCTACCCAACTGATCGATCCAGTTAGGGCAGATATGTTCACGAAGGCTTTACAAACTGCTTTCGGTACAGTCTTATCGAATGCCCCTTCTACATCAAAAGGAGTCCTAACACAGACTCCTTAAAATGCAGCGCATTTTCTATTCTCTCTATTAGGGAATGTATGGCTGTATCCGTAGATTTACCCTTGAGATAAGCATGTTGGTTTGGGTATAATGGGTGATAAGGTTGCACTTTACTAGTTAAGTGAACTGTCACCAACTTGTCCAGTATCTTAAATACAAAGGAGGTTAGACTTATAGGTCGATAAGCTTTAGCAATTATAATCTTCCTTGCAATTGTTAGGAAAAAAGGCTATTAACGATTTCGACCAGGAGGTATGTATCCAAGTGCAAATGAGGATCTAAGCAGTGCTTTGATTTGAGGAAGTAATACGTTTAGACCCTCTTTAAGCATACATGGAACTATACCATCCTTACCAGGTGCTTTATGTGATTTGAACTCTCCTACAGTCCATCTAATGGCCCCTTCGGTGACGACTGCCTTGGCCCATATCCATTCTTCCTCTTTAATTTGGGCTTCTTGATTTGGGTCCATGATAGGAGGATTGTCTTTATTTATTACCTAACTACCTAGAAAGTGGGTCTCCAGTAAATGAGTTAAAGTGTCCTCAAGGCTGGAGGTCCACGTGTTGTCCGGTTTCTTTAAAGCTCCTAATGATAGGTGGTTATTATTGCCTAGGATTTTTATTAACCAGCTTCAGGCGTTGTTTCCGCATTACTGCAAAAATTTCGCCAACCCTCCCGTTTGTGCCCTCTTAGAACTCTTTATAAATATTACAAGTGGTGCGATAGTAATCCCAATCTCCTTTGTTTCTTGTTCTATAGGCTTTATTATAGGCTTTCGTGGTGGCTTTTTGTAGCTAAGTCAGTTCATTAGACCACCACCTGACGTTTTTATTTGGTCTGTTCTCAAAAGGCAGGCCTCCTCATACGCCGCCACAATCGCAATCTCGAGGAAGTTTATCTGGTTTCTTGTATAAAGCCTATCCATCCCATAGGTAATGAGACTTTCTAATCTCTCCCTGTAAAGTTTCCAATCAGTATTTCTTGGATTTCTTTTCAGAGAAAGAATGGACTGGACTGACTCAATCTCAAATGTGATCATCTTGTAGTCAGAAAATGCAATGTCTGAGATAACGATCAGGTCTTTAAAAATACTTTTAATTCGGCTTGAAGTGAATGTGACCTCTAATACCTCACTTCTAGCCTTAGTTACAAAAGTGGCTTCACTATCTTTGTTTAAGATCTCCTGTTCTGTTGACGCTATAAATATATACTAACAATATAGAATAGAATACTAACAAGGTTTCATCTCGCTCATTAGTGTCTGTACTACCCCACATATGATGATGAACATTTATATCCCCACCTCTTAGGAGTATTAGAAGGTTCTCTTTTTTTTTTTTTTTGCAAAATTAAAGTCTCTCAATATATTGATTTATAGTTGTATATAGAATATAGATTATGAATATATATGTATAATATATAAAGTTATGAGGAATATAAATAGATCCAGCTATCATTTTAATCAAATTAGTGCCAAACCTTGCTTGTCAGGTCACAGGTTCACTTCACAGGTCACAGCATCTCTTGAATTCATCTGAGGGAGTGGCAGTATGTGCATATCCTTGGAGGCCCATATACATGCCCTACGTTTGTCTTCAATACGGGAATGTCGGATGATTATTCCTCCTGTTTTCCCTAAACCTTTAACCATTCCCCTAAAACAATAAGGTTCTTGTATTAAAACGAGGGTGGATTTCACTCCCGTAACAAGGTGAGCTAATTCGACCGTAGCCAATTTGTTATGTTGCATATTAATCTGTCTTACCTTAATCACAGTGGATTCCATTGCTGATAAGGGGCGGTAGGAAGCGCAGGAGTCTAATAGCGTGGGTGAGATGAGCACCCCTGAATGACATAAAATACTGTAATTTTGTATAAATAAAATATTAAGGGTGGCTCTGCCTTTCCTTCGTCCAAAAAAATAGCCCCCTCCAACCCATACGGATTGTCATTATACCTTTAAAAAAATTGGTGTGGATCCCCCCTCCAAAAAAATTAAAGTAAAAAAAAGTATCACCCACCAAACATATTGCCATTTTATCTTTTAAAAAAATTACGAGGGGTGTTAAACTTCTTCCACCAAAAAAATAAAAGTAAAAGAAAATATGACCCATTTACCCAAACATATTGCCTTTTCATCTTTTCAAAAAAAAGTAAAGCAAAGTATCACCCACCTGAGTAGATGGGTACGAGTGTCCATATTGCTAAAAGAGGCACCGGAAATTTAGTATCGCCAAGAGCTTCTCAGGATCCGATATATATATATATATATATATATATATATATATATATATATATATATATATATATAAACCACAAACCCCAACTTTAGGAATACAGAAATAATGGGCGAAATAAACAGTAGAAAAATTTATCGGAGACAGAAAGCATAGAGTATAGGAAAAAAAATATGGAGAAATTATGCTACTTAACGAGTAGCGTTTATAATAAAAAATGCCTCTCCAAAAAGTCCAAAATCAGGCATTACAATACAGTGGTAAAGCCGGTGATACTGTATGGAACGGAGATAATGTTCTTTCCTAGTTTGGAGCAACTGCTGAAAATAGAAAGAAGGATTCTTAGAAGAATCCATGAACCCAATATAACACCAGAAGGATACAAACTGAAATCCAATAAGGATATTTACAGTGAAATCTCTGAATTGGAAACGGAAATGAGGGGAAGAAGACTTAGGTTTTATGGACACATGCAAAAGATCACCGAGGAGAGGTTAAACAAGAAGATTTTCAGTAGGGTTATGGGATACAAGTTTAACCATGGATATACGGTACAAATAAAACAAGAAATACAGAGGCTTGGGATAATGGAACACGGGAATTTTGTGAGGATAGGACAGAATACAAGAAATTCCTGAAAAATGCGGTGCATGTGGTGGACAGTAAGGAATATCCGTCCAGGAGGAAGTGGACGGAGGAGAGGATTTCATCCATTAATGGTGTTTTTGAATAGATATATAAACTCAAAATTCACAAAAACGTATTTAACAGTTAACTTATATAAAAATGCGCTTAGTGACTTTTTGCAATAAACCGACGATATATTGAAATAAATTTGTAGAAACCCCAGCTCATGTGTTGGTTAATTGTCCGCATAACATGCTCTTATTCACCCACCGGCACAATAATATAAAGCGTCGTATAGCCGAATTCCTTGAAAGAAAGAATTATAAATGTTTCCTCGAAGTTTATTGCCTGGATATAAAGGACTCAACAAGGTTCATTGACATCTTGGCGTTCAATACGACGGAAAAGGAGGCACTCATAGTTGATCCCACGATCAGATTTGAAACCAACGATCAGGATCAGGACGTCAAGGTATAGGCAGAGAAAGAAGAAATTTATACGAAATGCATATCTTACCTGACGGAAAAGCATAGAGATGAATTCTTAGAGGGCGATGGTTCCAAACATCCCTCTTACTACAAGTTATTTCTTGCAGAGGCTCAGTGTTGGAAGGGGATAGATGCAGACTATGACAGAAACAATTATTTTAGACTCCTTAGGAACCCTCCACCACCACATATATTGATCTAGGCCTTCACTTATTTGATTCTATGAACCGTTGGATTTCTCCTTATTCAAAATATACTTGAAACAAAAAAAGTAAATTATATATTTTTTAAAATACTTAGGTAAAATACTATTTTTTTTAAAAATCATTCCTCTCTTTTGCAAGCTAGAGGCCAATTTCGTTAATAGTGAAATCTCTATCATTATTAAGAATGATTATTAAAAAAAAAAATCTGAAATATCAGGGTTCATACATTATAAAACAGTAACTATGTGCAAACAATATATATTAAATCTGCTTACTTACACAAACCTTATTGCAAAATTATAAAATTCAATAAATAGTAATTGTTTGGATTTATCTCCGAAATAACGATTTCAGTTAAATGGAGTGGTTTATCACATAAATAACCTTTAACTATCAGTATAGATTCTGGTAATGCTAGGAATGAACAGTTCCTGAACAGTTATGTTATCTGTGTGTGCCTCCTCCTTTTTCTTTCACCCATTTGCCTTTCAGCTTGGCAATGCTTCAAGCCATTGATGTCACCCATTTCTGTCCCTAGCAAGGTTTCTTATTTCCCTCAAGGTCTTCCCTGTGCACCCCTCTGTTCCTTCCAAGTGGGTGATATAGGAGATTCTTGGTGGTCCTTCTAGTTTTGATTGGGTTTCTGTAATGGTCCAAGTGGATGACATGTCCATACTACATACCTCAGTAGCCTCTTCTCCAGAATTTTCTTTACAGAGTGTACATTAAGCTCTTCTCTAACTCTTTCATTCCCAATACAGTCCCTCCACCTCCACACTAAACTACTACATCCCACTTCCAGAAAAACTGTGACCATCTTCA
The DNA here is from genome assembly GCA_928085145.1 of Nezara viridula. Lineage (NCBI taxonomy): Eukaryota > Metazoa > Arthropoda > Insecta > Hemiptera > Pentatomidae > Nezara > Nezara viridula. The sequence continues at coordinate 105,901,455 of OV725079.1, read as the reverse complement.
AGTTATTCTGGTTTAAAACAAAAATGTTTTGTATCACATAATTCTTGCCTTGTTTTATTTGAACATTATAAATGAATAATGAAATGAATTATAAATATTAATTATGATTTTTATTTAAAAAAAAACTAAATTGGGATTATGTGGTATTATAAGTAGTAGTTTAAAAAACAATCTAAAATTATTTTTAATAGTTTGAAATTATAAAACTTAAATGAAGCAATTGTTGATATAAATATATTAATATAATAAATATATTTTTGTAATAGTTAGGCATAGTCAACCTGCTTGTTTTAGAGTAGTAATAATTCAACATAACTTTTAATGATTTAATTTTTTCAGATTTAATATTTCTCAACATAATCTTCCTGATCTTTTGGCCGGACCTGACAAAAGGACTATACCTGAAGTTACATGAGGCGGAAACAGGAAAAACAATTCTTGGTCATCCGTTTCAACACCAAGGAAGCTTGGGAAATTTATATGATTATGATAGAACATTGAAAAATGGTATTTTTAGAAATAAAAATCAAGTGAGTTCAAAAACAATATCTTCAGTAACAAACTCTGATAAAAATGGAGGTTTTCCAATTCTTTCACGATTTTATAGAAGTAAAAAATTAAATGTTTATTTGACTAATTATTTAAAAGAAATTAATTCCAAACAAAAGGGAAATATAATTCATACTCCACCAAATAAATTTAAACTGAGAGCAATAACAAATGTAAAAAAAGATAATGATTGCTCACAATACTTCAATGATAAGGAATATTCAAAATCTATAACACAAACATTCACTTCTTCAACATATAAAATTTTGCTTAAAAAATTGACTCTGAGACAAAGAAATATATACATCGCCAAAAAAAATATTTTTTCCCAAAAGAAATCAAAAGAAGCAGAAGACATTAAAATTTCAAATCAAATAACAAAAAATCATAAAAATCTAGATAATAATAAAATAAATAACTCCAAACAAATAACTACAAAGCGAAGAAGCGTTACTGGTTTTAATATTAAGCGGTTATATGATAAACATTTTAACATATTTGAAAAATGTATCAACTACGTAATAAAGAAGGTAAAGAAAGAGAAAATCAGTTCATTAAGAACAATAAAAGATATACATAAAATATTCTACAAAATAAAACCAATGTACAAAAAAATGAAATATAAAGAGCTAAAAGTAATACAAAAACAAGCAAATTACCTTAAAAATCACAATTTGATAGAAAAACCAAGAAATTTGATCAAAATTTGCAATAAAAAGAACATTAAAAAACATTTATTCCAAGAAATTTTTTTTTTAGAAAAGAATAAGAAAAATAAAATGATACTTTTGAGGAAAAGTTATGAAAAAAAAATTGAAACAGAGGTTAAAAATAAAAGCAATATTTTTTCTAACAAAATTCAAAGAACTAAAAGAGCTGTTAAGACAAATGATAAAAAAGGAGGAAAGAATAAACCTAAGAAGGGGAACAAGGACAAACCTAAAAAAGGAGGAAAAAATAAGCCTAAGAAGGGAAACAAGGACAAATCTAAAAATGGAGGAATGAATAAACCTAAGAAAGGAAACAAGGACAAATCTAAAAATGGAGGAAAGAAAAAACCTGAAAAAGGAGGAAAGAATAAACCTAAGAAGGGAAACAAGGAAAAACCTAAAAAGAGAGGAAAGAATAAACCTAAGAAAGGAAACAAGGACAAATCTAAAAATGGAGGAAAGAAAAAACCTGAAAAAGGAGGAAAGAATAAACCTAAGAAGGGGAACAAGGAAAAACCTAAAAAGGGAGGAAAGAATAAACCTAAGAAGGGGAACAAGGACAAACCTAAAAAAGGAGGAAAGAATAAACCTAAGAAGGGGAACAAGGACAAACCTAAAAAAGGAGGAAAGAATAAATCTAAAAAAGGAAACAAGGACAAATCTAAAAATGGAGGAAAGAAAAAACCTGAAAAAGGAGGAAAGAATAAACCTAAGAAGGGAAACAAGGAAAAACCTAAAAAGAGAGGAAAGAATAAACCTAAGAAGGGGAACAAGGACAAACCTAAAAAAGGAGGAAAGAATAAACCTAAGAAGGGAAACAAGGACAAACCTAAAAAAGGAGGAAAAAATAAGCCTAAGAAGGGAAACAAGGACAAATCTAAAAATGGGGGAAAGAATAAACCTAAAAAAGGAGGAAAGAATAAACCTAAGAAGGGGAACAAGGATAAATCTAAAAAGGGAGGAAAGAATAAACCTAAGAACGGAAACAAGGACAAATCTAAAAAAGCAGGAAAGAATAAACCTAAAAAGGGAGGAAAGAATAAACCTAAGAAGGGGAACAAGGACAAATCTAAAAACGGAGGAAAGAATAAACCTAAGAATGGAAACAAGGACAAATCTAAAAAAGGAGGAAAAAATAAACCTAAGAACGGAAACAAGGACAAATCTAAAAAAGCAGGAAAGAATAAACCTAAAAAGGGAGGAAAGAATAAACCTAAGAAGGGGAACAAGGACAAATCTAAAAACGGAGGAAAGAATAAACCTAAGAATGGAAACAAGGACAAATCTAAAAAAGGAGGAAAAAATAAACCTAAGAAGGGGAACAAGGACAAATCTAAAAAGGGAGGAAAGAATAAACCTAAGAACGGAAACAAGGACAAGTCTAAAAATGGAGGAAAGAATAAACCTAAAAAGGGAGGAAAGAATAAACCTAAGAAGGTGAACAAGGACAAATCTAAAAAGGGAGGAAAGAATAAACCTAAGAACGGAAACAAGGACAAATCCAAAAAAGGAGGAAAGAATAAACCTAAAAAAGGAGGAAAGAATAAACCTAAGAAGGGGAACAAGGACAAACCTAAGAAGGGGAACAAGGACAAACCTAAAAAAGGAGGAAAAAATAAGCCTAAGAAGGGAAACAAGGACAAATCTAAGAAAGGAGGAAAGAGTAAACCTAAGAAGGGGAACAAAGACAAACCTAAAAAGGGAGGAAAGAATAAACCTAAGAAGGGAGGAAAGAATAAACCTAAAAAGGGAGGAAAGAATAAACCTAAAAAGGGAGGAAAGAATAAACCTAAGAAGGGGAACAAGGATAAACCTAAAAAGGGAGGAAAGAATAAACCTAAGAAGGGAAACAAGGACAAATCTAAAAAAGGTGGAACGAATAAGCCCAAGAAGAGAAACAAGGACAAATCTAAGAAAGGAGGAAAGAATAAACCTAAGAAGGGGAACAAGAAAAAACCTAAAAAGGGAGAAAAAAATAAACCTAAAAAGGAAGGAAAGAATAAACCCAAAAAGGGAGGAAAGAGTAAACCTAAGAAGGGGAACAAGAATAAACCTAAAAAGGGAGGAAAGAGTAAACCTAAGAAGGGGAACAAGGATAAACCGAAAAAGGGAGGAAAGAGTAAACCTAAGAAGGGGAACAAGGATAAACCTAAAAAGGGAGGAAAGAATAAACCTAAGAAGGGGAACAAAGACAAATCTAAAAAAGGAGGAAAGAATAAACCCAAAAAAGGAGGAAAGAATAAACCTAAAAAAGGAGGAAAGAATAAACCTGAAAAAGGAGGAAAGAATAAACCTAAAAAAGGAGGAAAGAATAAATCAAAAAAAGGAGGAAAGAATAAACCCAAAAAAGGAGGAAAGAATAAACCTAAAAAAGGAGGAAAGAATAAACCTAAAAAAGGAGGGAAAGAATAAACCTGAAAAAGGAGGAAAGAATAAACCTAAAAAAGGTGGAAAGAATAAACCTAAAAAAGGTGGAAAGAATAACTCCAAAAAAGAGGGAAAGAATAAACCCAAAAAAGGAGGAAAGAATAAACCTAAAAAGGGAAAGAAAAACAAACCTAAAAAGGAGAAAAGTAATAAGTCTATGAAGGGAAATAAGAACAAACCCAAGAAAGGTAAAAACAATAAGCCTAAGAAGGGAAATAAGAACAAACCTAAAAAAGGAAATAATAAGAAACCTAAGAAGGGAGATAAGAACAAACCCAAAAAAGGAAAAAATAAAAATCCTAAGAAGGAAAAGAAAAACAAGCCTAAAAAAGGAAAAAATAAACCAAAGAAGGGGAATAAGAACAAATCTAAAAAAGGAGGAAAAAATAAAAAGTCAAAGGGGAATAAGAACAAACCCAAGAAAGGTAAAAATAATAAGCCTAAGAAGGGAAATAAGAACAAACCTAAAAAAGGAAAAAATAAGAAACCTAAGAAGGGAGATAAGAACAAACCCAAAAAAGGAAAAAATAAAAAGCCTAAGAAGGAAAAGAAAAACAAGCCCAAAAAAGGAAAAAATAAGAAGCCAAAGGAGGGGAATAAGAACAAACCAAAAAAAGAGAATAAAAAGCCTAAGAAGGGAAAGAAGAAAAAAGGAAAGAAAAACAATCCGCAAAAAGGGAAAAATAAGAAACCAAAAAATGGGAAAAATAAGAAACCTAAAAAAGGGAAGAAGAATAAATCTAAAAAAGGTAAAACGAACCAGCAAAAAAAGGGAAAGAATAAAAATTCGAAAAATAAATCTAAAAAAGGAAAACAGAAAAAAACTAAGGAAGGAAAGAACAAATCTAAAAAAGGAAACAAAAATAAAACAAAAAAGGGTAAGGAAGGGAAAAAAAACAAGTCATCTAAGAAAAAGAAAACATCCAAGACTAACAAAAAAAATGATAAACCTAAAAATGGTGAACATAAAAGAAAACAGTACCAAATCAAGTTACCTTCAAAACCATTTTCAGTTGCACAGAGTTCTGTAAATGGTGGAACTGGAAGTGTTGCAGGTGTGGGACGTAACGTGGTCTCTACAAATCTTGCGGGTGGAACCGCCGGGGCCGGCTTACCAGGTAACTTTGTAAAAATTAAAACTTGAGAAGAAATAAATTATTTTTACTTATTGGTCAAAATAACTAATTTCAAGCTATAGGCATTTTCTTTGTATATTGTTACAATGGATCAATCAGTCATCTTTCTACTATACAAGGTACAAAAAATATTTGCACTGTTTATTTACCAGCAGAATTTGAATAAATTAGTTATATTGTATATTTAGAATGATTTTTTTTTAATTTTTTACTTTTCTAGTTTATCTAAAAAAATAAATATAAGCATTATTAAATTTTTTGTAAATAAACTTTCTAAAAATATATAGTTAATTTGATTTTCCTTATCCTTCATTGTACAATTTTATTTTCATTTACAATAAACTTAGTGATTCAGGATAGAGGAGCGATTGTGATATCGTCATAACATTTCATTTGAATTTTAAGTAGAATTAAATAATTGGATAATTTATTTATTCCTGAATTTAAAACATTTTCGAAGGATAGAAGAACATATTTCTAATACATTACAGAACAAAGGATTAGAATAACCTGGTAATAACTCTAAATCTGCAGTTATGTCTTCCTCTTTCCAGCTTCAATGACTGTAACAACAGTTTCTGATTGATTCTCAGATAACGGGCAAATATATTGTCCCCAGCACTAGCGGATCCAGGATTTAATTTTGGGGAGGGGCTTCAGTCCGAAAGTTTTTTTTTCTCATAAAAATGACGATATTTTCTTAGGAAAAAAAGAAAGAAACTAACTATTTACATGAAATGGTGTTTAAATGATTCCTCAAGTCCTTCTAAATGTAATTACACGAACAATAATACTTTAAGAGATAATTTTTTAATATTTTTTTTCTTAAAACATGGTTATATTTTACCATTTGGGGGGGGGGGGAGAGGGGGAGGTTTCAGCCCGAAAGGCCCTCCCGTGGTCCCCAGGCTACCAGCTGCTAAGAAAAAAAAATTTTAGTTGTCTATATAAAAATTATGGAAATCAGAATCTGTTGTGAGAATGATATGGTCTTAGGTAGCTGAAATCTTATTTAAGTCATTACACTGTGGCTCAGTGGCGGATCTATAGGGGAGGGCTGAAGACCTTCCCTTCCAAAAATGGTAAAATATAACCATGTTTTTTGAAAAAAATTATCTCTAAAAGTAATGTTCATCTAATTTCATATAGATAATTAGATTCTTGCTTTTTCTTCCAAAGTAATTATCATAATGTATATATAAAAAAATGCTTTCGGGCTGAAACCTCCATTCAAAATTAAATCCTGGATCCGTTCGTACTGTAGCCTATTTCTCATTCAGCTTTTGGTTTAGCACTCACCACTTTTATTGATTAATAAATTATTTTTTCCTCCTTTTTTTTTTTAAAAAACCAAAAATTTTCCTAAAAAGAGTTTTTTGATGATTTATTTTGTCATGAAAACACATTTCACTGATTCATGGCAAATGCAGTAAGGCGTAGAAGTATGTCCTGACAAAAAGTGTAAATCTTCTTGGACTTGAGGATGAAACGAAGGGAATTTCGTGGTTCAGTGATTTTCGGTGAATGTATCAATAGCCAAGCTAAAGAGTCATGAGTCAGTGCAAAATCAACTTGGTCACCTTCCTCTATTCAGCCAAGGGTTAACTAATGGTCCCTACCTTTTGAGTTATAACCTGTGGAGATAATTATTACAGACATTCTTTCAATTAATTTTACAAAATTATTTATCTTTAAAAGAACTTCAAAACCACAATGTAATTGTGCAAACAAATTCCATCTTATTTTTTTCCATGTAAAAAATTATCTAATGTGAAAATGTAAACTTTGTAATATTCATGTATGAAACTGTAATATATTACTTTATTCCCCATGTCTTTTAAATTGTATTTAAACTTTGACGGCAGTCTTTCTCTAGAAAACTACTTAAATAAAATTAAGTACTATTATCAATCACTGTCTAGTTTTATTGATTGTATTGAGGATGGTAGAATTTATTTTTATTTTTATTATTTTCAAATATGAATCTTTGTAATGACCAAGATTTTTTTTTTTTGAAATTTCTCAAAATTAGGTACAAGATACCTAGGATACAAATTGAAAATATAAACAAAATCTTCTTGAGACAGGTGAACTTACTACTAAGGCCGAGCATGCATGTTCCAGTATACCTGTCAGGTAAACCGTAAAGATATAACTGCAGGATTAAGCATCCACACACATCGGTAAACCGGAAAATTTTAACTCAGTCGAGAGGTGGCGAGCAATCATGAAGATGATGCGATTGCTTTACTTTATTAAAATTGTATTAATTAATTTAAGAACTGCACAGGTATACCAGAGTGACTCATACACATGTTCAGGTCTACATGGCTGCGCAGGTGGAAAATACTAAACTTCAATTCTCCGCTTGCAAAATCTGTGAGTGCAGTTTTGCCTCCACACATACGCTCCGGTTACCTGTACAGGTAAACCTCACCAGTATACCGGAACATGTATGCCAGGCTTAACCGTCCAACCATCAAAATTAAGCATAATAAAAAAAAAGTAATGCATCACATTCCTTATAAAATGTAAATTTTCAATTTTTTAAATTTTATTCAAAACGAATGATAAATTTTCAAAATTATCAAAATTGTAGTGTATATTTAAACTTTAAAATGAAGGAAAAATATTTTAAAACAATGTGGGGAAAAATTGATTTTTATTTTACATCAATCAAAAGAGACAAATATAACAATCAATGAACTGGCACAAAGAAACAATATTTACACTGAAAAATTGAGACATTGATTAACAATAAAATAAAATTTATTAAAATAACAAAATGATACATGGAACAAATATTAGTTAGATTAATAGGCATCAATGGTAACAATCACAAAAAAGAAAATAACTAAAAATAATATGGCAACATAATTATTATTTTTTGTACACATGTAATGGATCGTTGTAATAGTAGAAACTTCCAAGAATGAATGCTGTTAACAAAACAGTAACTTTTTCTTCTTAATTAACATAAAATGAATTAAGAAACTATAGAAAATATTAATTTGTATAAAGAGGATAATAGATAACAAATAAAAGCATTGGTCACCATATGTTCTCATAACAAGAAAAGGTAAGATTACTCTTTTGTGGAAATAATTATCCATTAGGAAAAAATCCAATCTGATAAATGTTTTGATATTAATTTAGGGAAAGATACAAAAGTTTTTCAAACCCAATATTTCAAAGAAATAAAATATATAAAGAAATACACCATCATTTAAATTCAGCTTTCAAAGAAACCTTGGCATTAACATATAGTTCAAATTAATCAGTGTTTAAAACACACATTACTCATTAGCAAATTAATATTTTAAGATTAAGCTGAAAATTGCATACAACAATAGATTCAATGGTAACAAAAGTAGATTGATCATTACACACTTTTAAATTAAATTAATTGATAATAGGAGTTTTTCTAAAGATTACTTTAGAAAAATAATGTACATGCAAGATAAATAATAAATAAAACATGCGAATTTATATACATTGGTTTTTTTTTTTAAATACGGTACATGATGAATTGCAGAGTATGTTTACAAATATCTAATATATTTAGCTCACTAAACCCTAGGATATTAACACCTGTAATAAAATTTGTAAATTTTATAAAATATTTTATTAAACTTAACATTATCTGACTGATTTAATAACACTTCTAAGATTCATCAAGCTGACTAGACCTCAATTCCTAGACAGACACTAGTTTAAAAGATTAGGCACAACTATGTATCCAGAATTGAAAAATATCAGTCTTTCACAATTTTAATAATTCAGATTGTATTATTATCAAAAATCATATGACACTATACAGTATTCTCCTCTTTAAGCTGCCTAACGAACAGTAATAATGAAAATGGTAACCTACTTTTTAAAAAATACACAATAAAATCGTATAGTTCTTAGCAGGAACATACAGGCATTAAATAAATACACAATAATGCACCTGTAACATTTTTAACACATGTTTACCATAGAAATCACAAAATCCAGACTATTTACAAATCTGTGCTAGATTAATAATTCTTTATATATAATCCAAACCAATATGGAATGGTACAAAAAAAAGTGTATTTAACCACTGTTGATCTAAGAGGTATAAATTGAGAGTAAAATATTATATCACAGACTTTTCACTTCAAAATATATATATTAAAAAAAATAGACCTAGAATAATTCACATTCTAATATAATAGAATAATAATTAAGATTTTTGTACTTCTGAGCTACTATGTATTTTTTTAAATGTATTTACAAATCTAGAGAGCATACAAAATAACCTAGTGAACAGTATTAATAATATATCCCATTTTATATAACATATAATAAGAGAACTGTGACAACACATTAACCTAACCTAATATATAAAAATAGGAAAACAACAAACTAGTGGCTTTACACACTATCACTACAATTCAAACATTTTAAAAACTAACCAAATCACAGAAAAATAATAAAAGTTGCGCATGAATGAGGCAACATAGATCTCTGTCAGTGAAAATCTAAAAAGATTTTTTGGCTACAAATAGTATAACTAGTATTATGAAAACATACCGTCATTTCTACAAAATGACTTTTACTTTGGTTTACAGACAATAAATACAATATATAAACATGTCATTAGTTTCAAAACTACTATTAAGGCATAACAAAGTTATTAATTAGATGCTCAAAAAAATAAAAAAATATAGAACATATATAAAATAAACTACTGCCAGCACATGCATGTTGGCAGAATTCATAAAAAAATAAATGTTAAAACAAGAATTCTTATAAAGATCTTACAATACAGATGCATTCATAGATAATGATGCATTAAAACTGCGCTGTTTGGGTGACATACTACTACGAAAATTATTCGAAATATCAAAAACTCCTTCAATAAAATTTGATTTTCCTATTTAAGTCTTAAGGCACAATATGTAAACAGAATATTTCAGCAATTAAAACTTTAGTTGTAGGTAAACAACAGATATTTTCAAAAATGTTACTTTATCCCTGAAAAAATGTGCCACTTCAGCTCTGCAATTCAGTCTTTTAACTATATCTTACAAATAAAAGGCCACAGACTTCAGTCTGATCCGTTACAAGTACATAAGTATAAATACATAGTGTGTAGACATTTTAAAGTGACATGTATTGTTCAAATAGTTATTATGTTAATTGAATTGACCTTATATCATTCAGATTTACGGGGAGCCTTGATAAACCTACATTGAGATCTTCAACCATGCAATTTGCCTCCGCCAAGCACTCGACAAGTCCTGGTGATTTCTAGAACAGTTGAACATGCCAAAATTAAAAGAATGCTTCAATATATTTAAATTATGCCACATTTGTTGTTTATGCGTAAGTAAATATCAGCACAATTGCTTGATAAGTACTGTTGTTATGAAAATACTGTGAATATGGAAACAAGAAACCAAAAAATGTTATGAATATGTCAAAGAATGGAGTTGAAAAATTTTAAACTGTAAATAGACATTTATTTACTTAAAGCATTAGCACAAAACAACGTGACTGATATGATGACGTGACTGCTCAATACTTGCAGTACTGTTAGAAAATTTCTAAATAATTAAATTTTTTTAAGTTTATCTATATTTCCTTGAATGATTTGATTGGTTCCATTGACAAATGTGAAATGATTGAGAGGCTAAGCCCACACCTCGATATGCTAAAACAAAAATTAGCTGTTTATACCAATCGGAAAATAAAGTATACTGAAGCAGAAACATATAATCAAAAGGCCAGGTTTCATATAATAATAAAATTAACAAAGAACCTATTGGACCGATATAAGAGAAAACCCGAAAATTTATAATGAAAAAGCATTTTGGCTTAAAAACACCTGAAGAAAAGCAGCGAGTATACACTCAATGAATATTTCCAATTTAAGTGAGGATATGTAACTTTTACATTAAAGAGGATGAAAAATTGGAAGGCACTTTATTTTTAGTTGTTTACAGAGGGCTCTAGCTACATGTTATAATAAACTCCTGAATAATGCTCAAACTCCTGCAACCAGAAAAAGGCAACCAAAATCATCAGTTCCAAGACTATACCTTTCTAGGAAACACGGTGGAAGAGAAATCATTAGACTATTCAAAAGCTGCCGAGAACAGGAAATGCAGCTGAGAAATTATATCTCCCACAGTGATTCAAAATTAATGACTACCACCATGACTATGAACAATAATCTAACTGCATTAAACCGCAGGTAAAGCAAAAAAAGCGCAAACCAATGAGAGATTGGAGAAGTAAGCAACTTCGTGATAGAATTTACAATGCCCTCACTTCTACAGGAATTAGATATTCTGACTCCGTAGAATGGCTTATAAAAAGAAAACTGTTCCCAGAAACAGAGTTTTTTTTCTTGCTATACAGGACCAAGTTGTGGTAACTAACTCGTATCGCAAGTACATTTTTAAACACGATGTTAGTGATAAATGCCCACTATGTAAAGTAGTAATAGAGTCCAACCAGCATATCACAAAAAGCTGTCCAATATTAGCAGGAAGAAAATATCTAGAAAGACATAAAAATTTGGCTAAGGTAATTCACCAAAGTCTTACTAAATATTACAAATTTACGGAGGGATCAAAGCCTTATCACTGTTATATCCCCTCCCCCACATTGTATTCTCTCTGATAAGGAAACTACAATCTATAATCACAGATCACATAATACCAAACAATAAACAGGATATTTTGTTGCTACTTAAAAAGGAAAAAAATGGTTGCAATAATTGAGATAGGAGTTCTTGATGATGAAAATATTCAAAAAGTGATTGGAGAAGATGAGAAAATATCAAAGCCTCTGTGAGGAATTGAAACAACTATATAGCCTAAAACAAGGTAAGGTTGCCCTTCATCATTTCGAACAACGGATTGGTCCCAGAGGAAACGATAAAAACTTGCAAAGTGTTGGGACTCTCTGATTATATTCAGGAAGGTCAGAAAGCTGTCCTACTGGGGACATCAAGCATAGTCATAATTTTTTTAAATATTTCCTAAATAGAGCCGAACCTTTGACTATACATATGTATATATCCGTGGTATATTTAGAGTGGTAAAATTCGAGAAAAAAGGTGGCCATAAAAAATATTGAGCTGCTTGGCGTGACTTACATCCCCAAATTGTCAAAATTATAGGACAAACGGCCCAATATTTTTGTAGGCCACCTTTTTTTTTTTAATCAATTTTGTGATGAAATGATCTTATAATTCAAGTAGAAAGGGAATGGATATTTACGAGTTTTTAGTAACTAATTAAATAGACAAAGTTTGCCCATCTCCAGATTGAAAACACCCCAATTCCAAGAGTTTTGGTAAATCAAATAGTTGTAGGTTATCATGAGATGAAACTATTTATGAAGTTTCAGACGGATGTTAATGATTCGGTAAAAAGGAGTCTGTACCATATTTTTTCTGTATTCCCATTAATTTATAAAAAATAAATTCAGCATAACACAGGCTTATTGTAAACATTTTTTCAAAATAATACCAATCACTTTTATCATAAAAAAAAAAGATACTCAAAGTAAAAAACTTGTGATTTCACAGAGCGAAAATTCATCAAAATAGTTAGTGTGAGAAGAAGTTGGTTGGGGGTGTGGTCTATTATATAATATAGTATTATATAATTGACCGAACCCCCGAACAAATTTTCAAATTATAACAACGGTAAATCATCTCCACACCATCAAAAATAGCTAGTGATTTGGTTTTATGAAATGTTATTTGATGACCTTTTTGTAAACTCACTATACGCACATATTTTAGGTGTTATTTTGGATTTGATTGGTCACATAAATTATAACATAATTTTAAATGACAATCCATACGTAAGTTTTTGATATTTTTAAAAATTAACTTTCAGGATTTCTATTCTTATATATTTCTTATACTTCCTTATATAGTTGTGGAAAATCTAATTACATACATATGCATATTAAGCAATGATGATAATCCCCAAAATGATGACCAATTACAATTACATTGTCTTTCAATTTAATAAGGACGATATGATGTACCAACAAAAAAATACCTCTCAGAAATAGTGTATAATAATCGAAATGTATACTTATAATATATAACAGCAAGTTATTCTCTCCTTGTATTCTATGCACTGAGGAATTCACTAGGCAGAAGTTTTGCATTAAAAGTTAAATCAACTTCAGTGTTACAAAAAACATGGAGGTTGTACTGTTAAAATGTTATCTTTTCTATTCCTTTCATTGACCTCATGTAGTAATAATAAATATAAGATAATAGTAAAATTGAGATAAATCACTAAACAGAAAGATTGATCAACGATGAAATTTTCACATTTCAATTTAATGTGCTGGGAGTAGAAACCTATATCCACAAAGCAACATGGATCTCTCCAAATGGGCAAACAACATCACAGATAGACCATGTACTCATTAGTGCCCGTCACAAGTCCAACATGATAAATGCAAGATCTTATAGAGGTGCAAATATGGACACGGATCACTATTTGAGCATTGCCGAGGTCAGATCACGAATTTCGCTGATTAAAAACCAACACCAACGACCAAAGAAGAAGATTGATGTAGCTAAACTTAAGGACTCAGACCACCAATATTTGTATCAACAAGCTGTGGAGACGAAACTTAATGAAGAAGTAATTAATGACAGCTCTATGGTCGATGAACAGTGGAAGAGATGCACCAACGCAATGAAACAGGCAGCAGAAGAATCTCTTAGCTACGAGACTAAATCTAGGAGGCCCCCATGGTTTGATGCTGAGTGCCTTCAAGCAGTAAAAGTGAAAAATGAAGCCTACAGAAAGAAGGTTCAGCGTCCCACAAGGCTCTCCCAAGAAACATATCGAAGAAAAAGATGCGAAGAGAAGCGATTATTCCGCGGAAAGAGAAGAGCTTGGGAAAATAAGAACATGGAGGACACAGAGGCATTGCGCGGCCAAAATGAAAGTCAGCTGTTCTTTCAGAGAATAAACGAGGGTAGGGCAGCTTTCAGGCCCAGAGTGACGGCATGCAAAGACACGAATGGAACTCTTTTAAGCCACAAAGATGACGTACTAAGGAGATGAGTACAACATTTCAAAGACGCATTAAACAGAGGAACGGTGCCTGAAGAAGTAGGAGTAATGATGGAAGACTCCCTAATTCTATTGAACCCCCGGATGAGGAGGAAATGGAAAACGCCCTGAGGAAATTGAAAAATGGAAAGGCGCCAGGCCCGGACGGAATCCAGTCAGAGCTGTTGAAATGTGGAGGTGAAGAACTCAAGAAAGCTCTGCATGATTTAATGCTGACCATCTGGGAGAGAGAAACTATGCCTACGGAATGGGCAACAGCCATTATCTGCCCAATACATAAGAAAGGAGATCAAACAGAATGCGCTAACTATCGAGGAATCTCACTCCTTTCGCTGCTCTCTAACATTCTTTTTGAGAGGATCCTCCCGTATTCTGAAAAAGAACTGGGGAAATATCAGGCTGGATTTCGAAGAGGACGCTCAACCACTGATCAACTGTTCTCTCTGAGGATGATCCTAGAAAAGACTATGGAGCGTAAGGTAGTCACCCACCATTTATTCCTGGACTTTAAAGCAGCATACGACAGCGTTGATAGAACGCAACTATACTGTGCCTTGGAGGAGCTAAGCATCCCTCAGAAGCTCCTACGCCTAATCAAGATGACCATGGACAGCACGAGATGTAGAATACACGTCGGTTCTGACGACTCCGAAGAGTTTAAAGTGAGCAGTGGGGTTAGGCAAGGGGATGCAGAGGAGAAAGCTGTAAGAGACTCCGGTATTCAGACCAACGATATAATCTTCAATCGCCTGGTTTTGCTGATTATATTGACATAATAGGTAGGTTTGAACGGGCTCTCAGAGAAGCGTTTATAGGCCTTGAAGCAGCTGCAAGACCACTTGGTCTAGAAGTCAACGAGAAAAAAAATAAGTATATGAGAGTTGGTGGTGAGGTGGATCTGAACTCTCCATTTGAGGTAGGTTCTTTTAAGTTTGAGAGAGTGAAAAGCTTTATATACCTTGGATCTGAAATTAATAGCAAAAATGACATGGCTCAAGAAATACAAAGAAGGATCACGGCTGCCAATAGATGTGTCTTTGGACTTGGCCGACACTTAAGAAGTAGGTACCTCTCAAAGAAGACCAAGCTGATCATATACAAGACCCTTGTTCGGCCTGTTTTGACATATGGCTCAGAGGCTTGGACGATGACTAAAAACGATGAGATGAAGCTGAGTGTGTTTGAGCGAGGAGTCCTCAGAAGGATTTATGGTCCAGTAAAGGAGAGTGATGTCTGGAGGAAAAGAAAAAATAGGGAGCTCAGTTCTCTCTATACAGACATCGACGTAGTCACGTATATTAAACTCGCCAGACTAAGGTGGTCAGGACATGTGGTCAGAATGAGCACCGTTGAAATACCAAAGAAAATAATGATGGAGGAGCTGCACCTCGTAAGACGGGTAAGAAGGCCGAGGACGAGATGGTTGGACAACGTGGCCTATGATGCGAAAACCCTGCTTGGTGTACGGAACTGGAGAGCTGCAGCAGAAGACAGAGCCAACTGGCGGAGGCTCTTGGAGGAGGTCCAGTCTCGGTAACGGGATGTCGTGCCACATATGATGATGATGATGGGAGTAGAAACCTCCTGATAGATATTGCAAATACATAAACGACTTGAAAATGAGAATGAGAATTATGATATTCTGGGAATGTATATAAGAACATCTATTAAAAAGGGAGCAGCTTGAAGAACTATAACAAACAGATAAAAATTAATGAATATACTGAATATTTTACAGTACTAAAATAATACACGATTTCAAGACTATATTTTAAAACAAACACACAAACAATTCTATTCAGCATCTTTGAACATAGATACAATAATTATTATCAGTATTATTTTATAGTAGAATAATATTTCATTCTTCTGAAAGGCTCAAGAAATATTTCTTCTTTATTCAACTTTTTTAATTTTTTTCAGCAGCAAAATATTCAGTATACATTATTATTTCTATGGTTTACACTTCCTTGCAACAAACAATGACTGATTAACTCCTGGAACACACAAAGATGATTTGAAAAATTTAGTTGTGAATATTAGTAACCCTTCCTGATCACATTTTTCAAAGGTGAGGATATGAATTGGAATTTTGAGGTAGTTAAACAAATTAAATGATTGCCAAAAGAATTTACAAATATATCATCTAGTAGTGTCAATTATAAAGGTTTCTTGATAATGATCAGAAAGAGCCAATATGTGTTAATAAAGTATAAAACACTAACTGGAACATTTAAAAAGAAATGAGTTTGATAACATATATGAATCAGCTGAACCTTTATAAACTCTATCCATACTTTTATTAAACTATAAGCTTATAATTACATTACCATAATAAGTCTAGAAAAACGAAAGAAAAAAAAAACAACTAAGGTGTGTGCGTGCTTTAGACCACAAGATAAGAAATGAAAATACTTTTCCTTCGCCTACAGAATGCAGGTCCATTTTTTAGTTTCTGAGATATTATAATCCATATCTTCCATAAAAATCATCATCATTTGGTTTTCGATTATTTTATACTTTTCGCCTCTCTAATACGGCACCACGTTAAGGTACAATTTTGAATAATAGCTCAGTAAAAAGAGGATGAAATGATGAACATTTGCCTAGCTGACAATATGCAAGTCCAATTCTTAGTTTTTATGATATTTTAATCCCTATCCAAAAACACTTCAATTATTTGACTCCAGCTGACTTTACCTGAACATTACAAATCGCAGATTAGATGGCTCAATCTAATTCACTCCTAACAAAATATATGCAAAATGCGCGGTATATTACTTAAATATACATATACATATATGCGGTTTTTACTTAAAAAAAGGCATAGAACAGAGTTTGTACTTAGTAAGTGAATCATTCAAAGAAGATAACAGAATTTAGAGCCCTTACAAAGTGAGGTTCATTGATGCATCAGAAATCAATGTTAAATGTGGTGAGAAAGGACATAATTATGAATGAACAACTTGTGTCATAACTGCCTTTATATTATTTTGTAACTATAATTGATAGGGTTGTAAAACATCAACACATTGGTATTTAATTACAATTGGCTTCATGCTACCAATATTTTTAAAAATCATTCAAATTTTAGTTCAAGTAACAATTTTCACCTTTATCTCAAACTTAAATTAATTGATTACCAATATCCCTGAAATCCCAAATCTCATACTACTTTCTATTCTCCTAACAGATTAAGCATTTTCCTAGCTAGTTATAGAATAGTACTGATGAAGGGAACAAGACTGAGAAGTGGTAATTTTTGCCAACTCCTGACAACTACCTAGAAGATGCTGCCACGTACTAACCAGAGTGGGAATGCCAAGACTTCTTTCAAGGGGCTCTCAAGAAATAAATATTAACTGATCCAGGTGAGAATCGAACCCATAATGTTCAAACCAGGAACTCTAGGACCCTCACTCCACGTTCTCATCTTCCAAGCTAGTCTGCACACAAACTCAATCTACTATTTAATTCCAGTTTCAACTCCTGATGACCATAATATTTCTTATCGCCAGCTCTAAGCTCTTCACAGAGTTATATCGTTATAGCTCTATTTCTGAAAACCATCTAAATAATACTTTATCTGCAAAACAGTTATTTATGATGGAAATGTATTCTTCATTTCACAAAAATGTATCCTCTGAGAGTAATCTTTAGCTTAATGAGAAAAAAAGTAAGACAAATCCATGGTAATAGGAGAAAACAATGGCCATCTCTTTAATAACCGAAAAACAGCCTATGTGTTTACTGAAATCACCTAACATTGACTGCCAAACAAAATGATTGTGAAGTGATGAGCCTGAATTTCCTCTACAATTAATTAACATAAAAATACTAATCCATTTCACCAACAGAGTACTGGAAGTTCTTGTTTGATTGAACACATTGTTTGGTCCAGAATGAGGAAACATGTAGGTTGGTTCTTCTGATGTTTTAGGAACAAAATATCAAGGTCATCAGCACCCGATCAATAAAATATTATTAGATTTAAAATAAAAAATAAAAAAATTAATAAAAGAAAATGATGAATAAAAGACTATCATTATGTTTTTAGATACTCCTATATCCTTTAATTTACGACTATTCAACACTTGGTAAGCTATGTAATCCCTAAATCATGAACCAATATGTGATGAGTACTTTCTTTGGACGTGTTTATAGCTTATATTATCATTTCAATCTTAATTTAGCAGTTGGCCAGCTGCATTTATCCAACTTGTGCGATGCTATCGTAAGTGGTTACAGTTTCTCTTCTTCCTAATCACTTATTAACCAAGATGATATGACCATCTTTATATTCAACTCTCCAAAATTTCATAGTAGCAAATATTGGGGCAGAATGCATCTAAAAAATGTCCAACTTGTCCAATTTCCATAGTTGTGTTGCCTTATAAAAACGTCTGCCAAGTAAAGTCAGTATAGCTTCCTCATCGTTTCACCTTTTTCATTGGCTAAAAAATATCTATATGACAAGGTTTACAATTTTTCGTATGAGAATAAAATCTCTGGGACAAGTTGTTCGGAAATTGAGTAATTCCTCAACATCTACAGATTTTGTTTATCAGCGAATATTAAAATGTGAAACAGTTCCGCATTTACAGATTGCATATTTGATGATTCGTGATTAAAAAACAAAAATTCCAGTGTATACTGAATAATAATGTATGTAAAAATGTAGTGTTTTACATGAGAGCATAAAAACTAGTTGTTTCTTCATGATTTATTAGTATAATTTTATATTTTATTGCCCTCTGATATTTTTTTATCGTAGCAGACTGCTTATATAAGTTTCAAACTACAAAATATTACCTTTGGCACAAATAGGATAAGTGTTGAAAATTTTGACATACGATCTTCTGCCACTAGTAGAAGTGATATATACATAATGGGTATGTTTTCACTCATAAAATGACAGAACAAAAAATATACGAAAAATTAAAATTTTTATTGGTTCGGAGTTAACGAGACCAATAGTTTTTTAGTCAGAACAAAACTAATTAAGCTGGAATATAAAAATATTTGTGAAGTTCACACAACTTTGATATTTAAGCTGGAAATTGAGACCACGATGTATACTTATAATATATACTATTTTAGTTCAACTTCAATTAAAATATACACAATCATAAATAAGATTTTTTTTTTACAAACTCAGAGTAAAAATTAATTTAAATTTGCTGTAAATTACACGGAATCTAAGGAACGGCAGTAAGTGCCATATGCCAGTAATGTTTGGAGTCAACCAAGCAATACATTATAAATTAACTTTTTGATTAAAACCTAAAATTTTATAACGCCATCATGATAATGATTTTTTTTTTTTTTTTGAGTAGTGGATAGAATTTGATAAAATTCATACATACTTGATTATCTGTTTACCAATCCCTAACTACACTCCAAATTTGAGTAAAATCAAAGGGGCAGTTTCAGAGATATAGATGTATCAAGGAAAACATGTTTGCGCATATATAAGAGAAAGTAATGGATAGAATTCAATAGAATTTACACTATATTATTTTTTCACCAATACCTACCATTTATCCAACTTTGAGCTAAATCCTGAAATATTGGTATATCTAAAAAAATACGTTTGGGCATGCATAAGCGGAAGTGCTGGATCGAATATGATAAAATTGATATGGGACCATCTAGGTACCAACCCGCACAATCCCTGAAAATTTCATGAATATTGGATGAACAGTACTAGGTGATATGCCCGTCACATCGATTTGACTACAGACAGACAACAATCTAAATTTGATCCTTGATATCTGAAATGTAAAACACGAGTGGGAATTTCAGATTCTGAGCACAAAATTTCGGTAGTGAGGAAGCAACAGATGTTAATGCCACCTCAACATTTCAGATTATCCATTTTCACAAAAATGGTTACATTGAAAGACATGTGCACATCCAAAATGACTCAAACTTGGATGAATATCTTTTAAATTCTGCGAAAATATTTGCTACTTGATGTGGAGGTCTGTAACTTTTTGGACAACGCTTGAGATAACATACAAAGATAAGGAAAATATGAAATCAACGGATGACCATAGTATCAGCATCAAACTTCTGGGGTATTAATTATATTAAAAGATCCTCCTGGGGTGTACCCACCCTACAAAACGTACGACCCTTTAATTAATCAATTAATTGATTAAATGGACAAACTTGCAGTTGAACCTTTTTAAGCAACTGTTGGCCTAGAAACAGAACTTCTTTACTAAGTACTGAACCCAAAACTCTTAATGGTTGTGGTAGTACCAATTGTTTTTAATTCCTTAAAATAAGTATGAATGTGTTTTTATTTATTTTTATTTAATGTTGTATCATGATCGATTTATTCCGTTACTCCAAGTTTTATTTTATTTTGTTATAATCTTTTTTTCCTTTTACTGTATATATGGTATGTTTGTATTTCATTCATCCCAAATACTCAATGCCCTTAATTAAGGCAAAATATATTTTTTCTAAATAAAAAAAATAATAAAAAAAATTCCTTAATATTGTAATGGGAATAAAACATTTTGATTAAAAAAAAATCCTTGATTTAGAAGAAAAATCTATGAGTATAGCAACCATTAATAATGCTTGGATAGTACAGTTAGCAATAATAATAATAAAGCAAGACTCCTTTGCGACCTGACTAAATGTTCTTCAGAGCATATTATAATTTCAAAAGCATAGACATCTCCATGAAAAGATATAATCAATTTTATTTAACTGAACTCAAAAAACAGATAAACATAAAAACGAAGAATAGTAGAAACTGTCTAAGAATGCATAGAGTATGCAACTTTGTAAATTTTAAGTTTGAATTGTAAGTTCAAATTTGTAAATCAGCGAGTAACATTTTATTTTGAGATGGAAAACAAAATATAACAAAAAAATCTGGTGCCCACAACACACAACTTTCACTAATCGATCTACTATGAATAGAAATAATTTTCTGGCAATGCTGGGCTATTATAAATTTTTTTGAAGTGCATTTTAAACGGAGCTAAAGCTTAAAGCTTACAGATAACAAATCATTAAGACCATTATAATTACAAAATGTCTATTTAATATATCGATGGTAGGCAATAAATATCTAGTCACTCCATCTGCTTTTATGAACCACACAACTTTCTTTGCTTTTATAAACCACAGAATGACTAACTCCAATTTTAACATTTTTGAGTAATGTCATTTTAGTGATATTTTTATTTGAAAAAGTTATCTATGCAGACAGTGAGTAAGTTGATTCCGGAAGTAGTGATTGCAGTATTGAAATATAGAACTGAGAATAAAGGTATAAATTTAGGTACTTATTTCTTATGAAAGATGTTGTTAGGAAAGATACTTTATTAAATATCTGTAGAAAAAAAATTTGTTTAATCTCAACGGTTAAAAAAGTATATTTTAAATTTATCCAATTTTTCGCCTCTACAGGGAAAAAACTAGAGACCATATCTTTCCTCCTAATTGTCCCATTTTAGCGATTTTTTTTTTGTTTTTTTTTTAGGAAATTCCATAAACTTATAGAAAACCATATACAATATTGACAAAAAAGTGTATACTTTTTGAGTTATTCTGAATTTAATTTTACCATCCCTCGTAACTTTTTTTTTCAGCTTCTTTTCGTTGAAATATGTTGTATAGATAAATTTAAAGGGTATCGAGAAAATGACTTTAGCGAAGTTTCATTGAAATCGGTACATTCGTTTAGGCGCTACAGTCTAAAGCAACGCAGGTTTTTCTGCATTTTTTTTCTCCTTTATTAACTTATCAAAAGTTATATTTAGCATTTTTTCATTACTTTGAATAATGTGAAATGATTAACTTTTTAAAATAAACCATATTAAAGGTACTTTAGAGGAAGACGTATATGAACATTGGGCATTTAAGCCCTGTAAAGTGACATCAATGGGGATAAGACCTAATTGATATTAAAGACCACTTAATTATACAACGATACACCGAGTTTAATCAAAATCGTTAGAGCCGTTTTTGAGAAAATTGTGAAAATGTGTTTCAGCGTTGATATAAAGTGGCACTTCCGGTTGGCCGATTTTAAAGAAAACGTTGCCTTCACATCTAAGGCAGATACATATCTTAAATAAGTAATATCAGTAGGACTTTTCGTTTTTGAGCTAGACTGCTAACATACAAACACACAGACCATTTCGACACAGGATACCTCAAAACGTCTATTTCCGTTGAAAACTCAGATTCAAAAATTTTCTCGATCACAATACTTACCCTTACTATATATTACATATATACGTAAGTGAAAGTGAAATAAATGATAAAAATAAATCATTTAAAACAGTTTCTTGATTAAAACATTAGTAAAAAGTCACAAAATGGATCAAATAATTTGGGTATACATAATACTAAAACATTTTGGGAATGTAAACAAGTTTCCTTCAAATTACAGAATACAAAGATTGATACAGAAATACTGTAATTTATATAATTATTTCATTATAGAAAATATTAATTGATTAATTTTGAATCTTAATTCATTTATTGAAAAAAAAAACTATCTTATGTATTATTTCTCAAATATATATCTCTTTTCTGGCTCTCACAAGTGATGGATTTTGATGAATGAGGTATCAACAGAAAGAGAATATAACGTAGTGTGCGAATCGTAATTTTGATTCCTAATTTTATACCTGGACTTAAATAAAAGTGAATGTAAAAGTGGGAGGTTTCAAACCATATAATGGTGACGTCTCAACGAATTGAGTAGGTGAGAAATGAATTCATAATTAGGAAATAACTCGAAAAGGACGCAATTTTTGGTGCATTATACGTATGAGTATTTGAAAGTTTACTAAATTCCCGGTAAAATGTAAAAAAAAAATATCTGGTGTGTCCACTCACACGACTTTACTATTTCAGAAAAGTTTTTATCTCTTTACATAAGTTCATGAAGAAACAAAAAAAAAAAAAAAAAAAAATTAAACTAGATTTATTTTCCTGAAAATTGATCAAAGAAAAGATTTGAGTACGATTCATTTGATAAATTAAAGCAATGTAAACCGGCTTGAGTTAGATCAGTGTAAAAATTTCAATACTCTCTAATATTTTGCAATAGCTTAGTATTGTCAAACAATAATTTCTGTTAAAGTAGAAGAAATAGTGAAGCTTGTGTGATGCGGGAAACAGATTTCCTTACTTTCACATTGTCATCTTTTTTCTCTCATTCACCCCTTTCTGACACCAGGATATGAATCCGTAATATCTTACATTGGAAATTGAATAGCTGTAACTTCGTTATTAATTGTCCAAAATGAACGATTTTTATATAGTTTTGTAGAGAATTTCATTACCTTGTATTGACCTGATTGCAATACTTTCCTTACATAGTATAGGTAGGAAAGTAATAAGTTAAAAAATGTGTAAAAAATAGAATAAGCTGTATCATCGCTAATACTGGTTCGATTCCGATGAATTATTTTTGGTTTGTTGATAATTTAATTACCTTTCAATAGTTTTATTATGAATTTTACTGTATAATATATACTTAGGAAGTTGAGCCCCATAACATTTTTGTAGGGAATTTCATTACCTTGTATTGACCCAATTGCAATACTTTCCTTACCTAGTATAGGTATGAAAGTAAAAAAAAATCATTGAAATTGGACAATTTGGTGCAGAGTTATAGCTTTCTGAACATTTGTTGCACTGCAAAGATTAACTTACAATTGGGTGTGTAGTTATTTATCAAATTGGAAATTTACCCTTTGTTTCCGGGGTACAGTATATTATTTATCAATTAGTATTTTTTTTTAATTTCAAAAAATTATATTCTTTTTAATTAATAACAATATTAATTTTATTTTTATTTATACAAATGTGTTTTCTTTCAAATATTGTTGCTAATTTTTTCAATGTGCTTCGATTAAAATAGAATTTACTACTGGATCTTTATTATTGTAGTTTATCATTTGATAAATACACTTTTGATTTTATTTAATGATAAAGTAACATATATCCTGATTGGACTAACTATGTAACTTCCTGAGAATTTGATTCTTTTGACGTCATCAGATGTTTAGAGCAATGTTTAATAGCTTTGGTTAATTGATGATAATCTAATGAAGGAAAATGCTAATATTTAAATTATAAGTTTAAGGAAATGCAATGGTTAAATTATGGCCAAATATAAATCCTATTCATAAACAGGCAACTTACAAAATGTAATAAACCTAGGAGTATCAAACATTATTGAATGAAAATTGTTCTCTTAATGTATTAAAATCAGATATAATTATTAGGTTTGTGCGGAGTAAGCTAGTAAAATAATTAAATATGTAAAAAACACTGACCTGATGGTTAATAAGTAAGTTACCAAAGAGAGTGTGCCTTTTTTGTAACCGAAGAACAGTATCTTTTTCATTTACTTGCTTTGTATCATTCAAGGTACTTTCATTTTCTGAGCTAAAATTAAAAAGGGAATATAGATAACCAAAAAGTATAAGCTTAAAAGATTATTTGCTTAAATAAGAACAAAATAAAAATTTATTTATTTTAACTAATATAAAATTAAACAAGCTTGTAAGGGGTATATGGCTTGAATATGATAATGCTTTTTATTTTTTAACTTTAGTTAAATTTAATTAATTTTTTTTCTAACAATTTCACAAGCATAGATTAACAACTACAGCAGGATAACAGGTAAACAGTCTACTAACGTTTTTATTATTTTAGATTTGTTAGACAGAAAATATCATAAAACACAATAAATACATACACAAGACTTTCATAAGATTTTAATATTTATTTCTTTAAGAATAATTTTTTAACTGGTGAAAAGAGGGTGTATAAAATTAATTCAATCTAATATAGTATTTTTTGTTAAGGAACAAGAAATATTACAATACAAACCTCAATGTAACTTATCAAGAGGCTCATTCATAATAAAACAAGGAGATAAAAATAAAAAAGAAACTATACTTACTAATTTTGCTTATTGGTATCTATTCTTTGCCGATGTGAAAACTGAATAGGAGTAACTGACACAGACTGATCACCTATCATCTGTACTCTGACAACATCGTGTGCTTTCTCTTGTCTTTTTCGATATGTTTCGGCCAAGGCTCTGAAATAGATATATAACATTTAGTACTATATTTATTTATACTATATAATTCATAAATAACAGAAGACAAATTTTTTATCATAAGTAAATAGCCTTCTTCCCCTGAATGAAACTCAAGACTTTTGAATGTTGACATGCACTAAGACAAAATCTACTTGTATAGTAAGTTTTATTTTTTTGTTAGAGTATTTTTTAAAATGTTTTTAGTTTGTTAAGTTTTGACAATTTATAATCGACACATAGGATTGTAAACTTACAAATGGTATGATATGAAACTACCAAATGTTTGAGCACACTTAAAATATAAATTTCAGCTTAAATCGTTTCAAAACATTCATGATAACACACTAAATAATTTGAAACATCTAATTAAAAAATTGATGTTTGCTAGCTGTTTGCTCAATAAGTCTTCACGTACCTTTTAAGGGATAGATTAAACACATTTTATACAGTAATTTGAACCATCAAACTTAAAAATCACTCCAGCCGTTCCCTAAAAAAATCGTTACATAACATACCGAAAAGCAGTCAACCCAAACACAAAACTCTTCTCGTGACTTCACCTTAGTTGGGTAATAGGGCAGATTTTAAGTTTTAATTTTAAATAATAATCAGAAAAACTAAAAACTACTTCCAACTAAATTTATATTTAAGTTTTTATTTGATTTGTTTATGACTCTTCCTCAGAGATTCAAAGGGCGACAAACATTAATATGCATCACAATATAAGTTCACTTAAAGAATATAATAATAACAGATGAATTAAGAATGTAACACCTGGCTGTATTATAGCAATAATATGAACTTTTTATTTTTATACTCCCCTTTGGATGGGAAATTAATGACAAAGTTAAAAACCCCCAGTAATAAGGATGTGAACTCCTAATTATTTTATTATGTTATCTACAGTTTTTCCTGTGTTTTGAATATGCATTGCCCACTCGGCCTTTCCGCCTTCTAATATAAATATAACCAAGTATATAGGTACACTTGGATCACATAAACGATCAAATCAGAGGTATAACTACCAACAAACCATAGAAAGACAGATACAACTGCTGTGAATACTGAGGATTTTTCAAGGATGGTGAATTTGGAAAAAAATTTGTGAGAATAATTTAATAGCTGCTCAAATAAATAAAAATTAATGCTGCGTATATTAATGTGTGTCTTGGAACACAAATCCCATTCTAATTATGGAGAGTGCAAGTTAAGCTTAGGCAAGTAAATCCTAAATTGGCTATTCAATCAGAAATTTGATTATTTCCTGACAAAAAATAAGCAAAGATATATCAGATAAAAATCATATATGATAAACAACCTTATTTGGGTTATTTGTCTTTCGTAAGATCTTTATTTAGTTTTCACATTTAATCAATACGTCAATATATGTAAAGTTTTACAAGGACCACAATACTCCCACTATTATATTTCAACAATAAAAAATTATTTAAATAAGATGTTTTTATTTAATATGTAATATTTCGGCTTTTATTAGCCTGTAGTAGACATCCACCTGTATTTACTCCTTTAAATGACAATGTGTGAGGGAATGAGAAGGTATATATAATATATAGGAATGTGAGGTAGCACTGTGAATTGTACTCAATTGTGCAGTGGACAAATTGCTCATTGGAAAATCTTACATCGATAAAGAATCGAAAAGAAAAGGTCCGATCAGGTAGCTGGCAACAAAAGGGGAGGACGACGCCAAACTTTTTAGGCCTGGACACCAACACAAGAAGACGTCATCTGGGAAGAGAGGCTTACTACATTGAAGACCAAGATTATCAAGCTGACCGTTCACTTATATATCTTCATTTATTATCAATTGTCAAAAAAAATGATTTTATTATATCGGAGTGAACAGTCCTTTTATTTAGTTGTCCTATAGGCCTCACAATTGAAGAATAAACCAGGTGAGTCAATTCATTCAAAGTGTTTACTAAGTCCCACATTATATATATATGTTCTTATTGTTTCTTCTCACACAGTGTCATAAAAGGTAATAGATCCCCGAATTCCCAATCACAGTTAAACACCCTCAAAAAGTCGATATTCAGTGCCGGGGTTTTGTTTTAAAGATCCACGAGTATAAATAAACTTAAACCCCGATATAAAAGTGGAAGGCTATGCGCCAAAACTAATCATTTAAAATTAACTTCCTGTAGGTTATTTACAAGCCATTTTCAAATAATCTACAATAAAACAAAAAAAATAAAAATTATATAATATATTACTCCTTGTTAGTTAAAGTTCTTATTACAAATTTAGTCGTTCACATTTTTCCACTTTATATTTTACCATTTGTTCACTTTGGTAAAAACAGCTTTCCTTACTTTAATTTTCTTTACCTGCTGATAGTCCAAACTACATGTTAAAAATGGCAGGAGTTAATTTATGAAGAAAAGAAAATTGATCAAAAAATCAATTAGTAAAGAAAATTAAAGTAAGGGAAGCTGTTTTATGTCAAAGTACATAAATGGCAAAATAATATGATGAAAAGTGGAAAAATGAAAACAATTGAATGTGTATTACAACTTTTAAACAAATTTTTACTGTAAGAAGTACTACTAAAGAGTAGAATACTATATAGTTTTTAATGATGTAGTTTTGTTGTTTGACTTTTTTGTTATTTTGGATTACTTTAAATGAGAAGTCGAAAGAGACATAATCTTTTTTAAATAAGTTTGATTTTAAAAAGCATTTAGCAAACTTAATAAGAAAAAGTTTGCAAAATTAAATTTAATCTTATACCTTTATGATGAAAAATTTTCTACAATAAGTTCAATATTCCCCCAAACCTTTTGAACAACTAAAATAAAAGTCGAGCTTAACAACTTTTTTTATCTTGATTGGGTGTTTATTTTGATGATTTCGGTATGATGATAATAAATGTCAATTTTGGCATTTCTGAAATTACTTTCTTTGTATCATTGTATAAAACATATATTTTTGAAATAATTTTTTTTTTTTTTGCCTAAAAACAAACGTTTTATGAATAACTTTCAGAATAACTGTTCATAGTAAACTTTTATCAAAAAAGTTATTTGGATAAAAGTTTTAAAATAACTTCATCAAAAAGTTATCATAATGAAAAAGTTCAAGTTCAATAATAACTTCATATAAAGTAGAAAAAAAAGCAGTATAAGTTTAAATAAATAAAATAAAATAAGTTTAATAAAAGTTAACTCATATTTTCAACCCCCATTAATAAAAGCTAAACATCATCTTATAAATTAAATTAAAATATCTTCTATTTAAAAAGATTTTTTTATGACAAAATGTAATTGTGGGAGAACCGTGGTCCTTGTACAACATTATAGATTAAAGATAATAAAAATAATTTAGAAAGAACTGGACAATCAATAATCAAATCATGTTTTGGATTATGTATAAGTCATTTTTCATACCATCTGACTCAAAGGAAGCAGTGATTGGCTAATGTGAAGTATCTAATTAAATAACAAATAATTGAAAATCCATGGGCCACTAAACTATAATATAGATAGAGCAGGGAATATGGTTGAAAACGTAATGAAGTTTAGGTATTAAGGGTCAATGATAACTAGGAAAAATGAAATTGAAGAGGAAATTAAGACCAAGTTGAAGTAGGGAAATGCTTGTTATTTTTTTTTAACTTTAAAACTACTTAGCTCGTGCCTTCTGTCCTGAAATTGAAAAACCAGAATTTACTAAACCATTATCCTTCTTACAGTTCTTTAAGGATGCGAAATATGACCACTAACATTAACCCTTTAGCGACAGTGAACCTATACATGAATCAAACAGGGTACTATCCTTGTGACGATGGACTCACATATGAATCGAGAGTTTGTCAAGCTCTTTCTCATCAAACGAAGGGGTGCTTGGTGATGAATTCTACTTTCAAACTATCTTACCACCTTTATATAAAGCAGTAGATAATTTTTTTTATGGCTGGAGATTATGGGTATTTTTGAACAATGCTCTAAATAATAATGCTTAAGTGGTAATAGAGGTACTGAAGATTACATATAGGGGCATGGAACAGAGTTTGCTAGTACCGTCCACATAGCCGCTCCTTGTTTACGAAAATAAATTATTGTGCAGAATGTTTGGAACAAAAAAGGATGAGTCCGAGGCATACATTGAAGGGAAGGTAAGAAGATTTCTTTATGGCTGATCTGGTGGATTTGGGTTTTGACGTAGGCCGGTGAAGGAAAGTATGCAGATATCAGTCGGTAATATCAGTATCTAATCTTTAGATTCACTAAGCCTTTTATTATCATTAAGATACATGCAAGGATACATCCTTAATTAACTGCAGAAATGGAGAAAGTATAGTGAAATCAGGAAGAATGGAATTCTAGAAGGATGTAACAAAGGATTTGCCAATTTCAACTGTTTTGTGAGAAATGATAGTGAGATCAGGAAGGCAAGATCATATATTGATATTTAGAGCACTCCAATAAACCATGCAAGCCTGTTTTAACTGCATGGATTGATTGGAATTACAGTGTAATATGAGAGGAGAAAAAGGGCAAAGTTATCATAACTAAATAATATATGTTATACTTCTTATTATTTCTAATGAAATTTAAAAAAAACAAAAAGCTGCACCAAGTATAGTGCATGTCATTATTATACCTAGAGGTTTCCATGTAAGACATTGTGTTGGGCAGAGGCTCTGGTACTGGTCTGATATATATTTTACGAGGATCTAAAGGAGGAGATGAAACTGTAGGTGGAATTTGATTAAACAGTCTCTTCTGACATTCACGATAAGAGTTATTCTGCCATTGTTGCACCTGTAAATATAAAAATAAAATACAAATATGCAATTATTTCTACTTAACTATTACATAACAAATAAAATTAAACTTGATGTTGAATAAAGTTTGCTATGAATGAATAAATATCATAAATAGAATTTAATTGAGTAGAAATTAATTTAAACAACTAATGGCACGATTTTTTTTTAACTACAAAAGCTGGACACCTATGAAAGCAATACTAAAATATTTCATAATCCAAAACTTTTACAATAAGAGCAAACGAAGACCTTCATTATTTCTTAATTTTCATAGTTCATACAGTCAATAGCCAAATACTTGAATAAGTATATTATCAATGATATTCCAGTATAAATATAGTGTTACACGATAAAAGGAGAAGTGAATTATAGAAAAAAAAATCTGATGGTGGAGGTAAATCCCTTGATTCTCAACTGTATGTAAAAAATGAAAATAAAAAAATAACAAAGTTCATGGTTTGTTGTTATATTTTATAATATTTGAACCTTCAACTTAAATCAATAAGAAACCAGCTTTCAGACTTCTAGGAACATGGTTTTTAATATTAAAAAATTCAATGCTAAATTTAAATAAATATAGATTAAATTAAATACATGAGATGGCACTTTTTTAAAAAAAATATTTTATATATCTAATCATGAAATGACAACTATATTTAATATTCATAATAAGAATAAAATTCCAATCAAAAGTATGTGCGGAAATGAAATTCATGTATACCATGATATAATTTTAAAATATGTTTATAACTTATAATCAAGGATTTGAATTTCAGATTCTAGTTGAGTTATCATTTCATTAGTTAATTATTATGTTTAATTACTTCAGTGCACTAAACCATTTTGATACTCTTGAAATATACAGTTCAAAAAAAAAAAAATCACCTTTTTATTCATAATCAAATGTAGTAATAAACATGCCAATCAAATTTCTACTATAGGCCATAAATAAAAAACAATCCGGGGAATTTATTGCTGCAATAAATGGAAAAATGAAAATAAATCTGATCTTTAACAAGATTTAAACAAATTTAGTAATCCTTTGACAAACATAACACTTAATTTACACAATCATTTATAATTTGTGTAACACATGCATAAGTTGTAGTAATAAAATTCAACACTTTTATAATAATTAAAAATTCACCTTAATAATGGCATCGTCACTGGGTAGAAGAGCAGGTTCCCGTTGCCTCGGAGAAGAAAACATGGATTTATTAGGGCGCGAGGCTGTTGGCACAACACAGTTTTCATTTCTGATCAATGGTGTGACTGAGTATTTGGTTTCAGATTTCTTTTTCTCAGGAAGTTTGGCATCAAATGCACTTTCTTCCACAGAATTTCTATAAGTACAACATTTACAATGAGATTCACTCTTTAGCCTCAGATCTGATATTTTGTTCTCAGCATCAGCTATCTTGAGCCTCAGACTATGATTTGATTGGTGTAAAGCTGCAATCATAACATCTTTAAACTTCAAATCTTCAAGAAGGCGAACATATTTAGAACGAAGTTCAACCCCAAAAGGCACATCTTCTTTGTCGATACACTTATCTGATGTAAGAGAACTTTCGGAATGATTGTATCCAGAATCCTTACATAGCGAAGAATTGCTACCAATTGTATCTGAGTAAATGTTGATTTTATTCTTTTCTAAAGAAGAACTAATATCAGAGATATCAAGAAGTGAAACTGACCGCCTTCCTTTAACTTTAATTGGAGTCGATGTAACACAGTCTTCCTCGATGTAACTATCATAAGATTCCTCTTCGTTTTCTTGGGAACAGTTTGAATCTCTTAATATGTGTTCTTTCATATTGGCATTATTTTATTCACTTTTCTACAAGAAAAATAAAACATGCTATTAACTTGACTAGTAAACATGAAGTTAGTATTTCAAAACAACTGTTTAATTTACTAATAAATAATTTGAATGTGGTTGAAACAATTATTAAAATTAAATACTTACGCTTTAAGGCGGTTAATTTTATTAATCTAAGGAAAGCAGAATTTGAACAACACCAACGTCACAATAACCTCTGAGCCAGCCTCTATTCAAGTGTTTTTTGTATTCTTATCTATCAGCAGACCGCGTATTGTTGCCAACATAACCTCGTAAGCAATTGTAAACAATTAATAAAATAAAATAAAAAAAGTCACTATTATATAAAATATAAGTACAAAAATCCAATTCTGAAAAAATATCTATGGAATGAGAATACAACTTTTAAAATAATTAACAGTTAATAAAACTATGTTATAATGTCGAAAATCGCCAGTGTTAAAATCACTAACATTTCAGATATAAAAATTTTTAACATGATTGATAATGTTTAAATTTGTATCGTGAAATTTATCTATAATAAAACGTTTAACTGTAAAATTATCTGTATGAGTCCATTTTCGGGGCCATTTTTCGGCACCCCTTCCAAATTTTTAAATATTGTCTGTAGTGATTAATAAGTATGCTGTGTTGTTAGAAACCCAATGTAATTGGGCAGCACCATTTTATTTTATTTTATGATAATAAAGTAATTCTCTCTCTCTAAAGTACCAATTTCTGGTTCTCTTTTTTTAAGTCTTTGGAATAAAAGAACTTTAATAATATTGTGCTGAAATGTTTAGAACGTAGAAAGATGGGCATGTAAAGGCATTTAATTAAATTAATATAAATTAATATTCTCATGGAGAAGGATGAGTAGAATTAATCTCAAGTAATAAAAAAAAGTACATCAACTTATATGTAAAGTAATTATCAAAGAATAGCTCTCTTCACTATTATGTGGTGTATGTACTGCGTACACACTTTTTCTATCCTTGTAAGTCAAAAGTTTCTCTGTTTTCAGCAACTTTAATAAATTTGCTTCATCTCCGTTAAAATTTGATCAAGAAAGCCAAGAATATGGAAAGTGTCTTCTTCCTTTAAATATTCTTTGATATAGAATAGTAGAACTTGTATTTAATATATTGGCGCTAGCCTGTGTCGGCTTTAGGGTGCGGCAACTGGTGCAATCGCCCCAGGCGCTGACCCAGAGGGCACACGTCGGAGGCGCCCGCCAATCTTCGGGGGGCGCTTGACATTGGTTAAAACTTTAAAAAATACAAAAGGTATTCAAATAATTAAATTTAGCCTATCAATGAAACAACTGTATTAGAGGGATGTCGAATGAAATAAAATTCAAATATTACATGATAGAAAACAATTTAAGAAATAAATTAAATTTGTTTAGGGGGTGGAAAAATGACGCCATTGTCCGGGGGTGTCGAATGTCTGAGGCCACCATAGGCGCTATTAGCGATGACACCATTAGGCTTCCAGTTGAATAGGAAGCATGCAGATTGCGACTTAAAAATAATTTACCAGTCCTTCCCCTCGATTTTGAAAGGATTCAGTTTTTCGCAGTTTTTACAAATCCTTGTGCAATTTTCACCAGAACCACGGGCGGATCTACGTAGGGGAGGCTTTGGGACTGAAGCTCCTCCCCCTCCCCTCCAAATAATAACCAGATAATATATAACCATGTTTTATGGTAAAAAATTATCTCTTAAAGTATTATTGTTCCTGTAATTACATTTTAGGACTTTAGGAATCACTTAAATACCATTTCATATAGGTAGTTAGTTTCTTTCTTTTTTTCCAAAGTAATTATCGTTATTTTTATGAAAAAAAAAGCTTTCGGGCTGAAGCCCTCTACCCTCCGAAAATTAAATCCATGATCCGCTAGTAACCAGAACTATTCTTCCACCCACCTTCCACAAAACCTATCTGCTACCTCAGTGAGGAAGGAGAAGCCAGTTTCAAGTTTGGTGAAATGATTTCCTATTCAATATTGGAGAGGTTATAGAAATATCATTGACCTTACTGGCTCCATTTATGTTCAAAGAACCACTTGTGATATGCTCGATAACTTACTACAGATCTTTTTCAGTATTGGTCTTATAATATTTCGATTATTCACCTTAGTAAGATTTTATTCACAATATCAAGTAAAATCTAAGCAAATAAAATTACGAACTAGTACTTTGAGTAGCCGAAATCTAGATATCTCGCTGTAAACTAGGACTAGGAAGGGTGACGAAAATTAATCAGCGGCGGTTCAACTTTCGGTAAAAAGGTGGAAAAACTGAAAATTTCCATTATTCATGAAACTATTTGAAATAATAAAAAATGAAATTTTTCGACTGTTTCTATATTCTCAACTAATAGTGGTATCTAAAGAATAAGATGACTAAGAGACTACACTGACGGCTCCGGGAGCTCCGCAGGCGTGGGAACATCAGTTATATGTAACGAACGACAACATATTTTTTCTCTTTCACCACTATATAATAATTAAACTGCTGAATTGGTTGCAATACATAAAGGTTTAAATGTTATACAGACCACTAAACAAAAAAATGGTCATATGCACAGATTCTCTATCCGCCTTAATTAGTCTAGAAAATGTTTTCTCATCTAATATCATCATACATAACATTCCGTACTCTACAAAGTCCGAAAATAGAAATAAAATATCAGTATTTTTTTGTCTGGGTCCCTGGGCATTGCGGAATAGCTGGTAATGAACTGGCTTATCGAGCTGCCAAAAAAGCCATTACTGATGGAATACCTTATCGGGAGCACCTGTAGAGGATTTTATAACCGTCATCCAACAGAAAATGAACACAAAATGGGAACAGATATGGTAAGTAACAGATAAGGGAGGTTAAGAGCGACGTTTCCTCTTAGATATCGTCAAATAGGAATAACCGCAAAGAAGAAATAATTCTTACGCGCCTGCGTATAGGTCATGCACGACTTACTCATGGATACATGATGGCCCGTCATTCTTCCCCAACATGTCAAACCTGTGACATGACTCCTTTGACAATGAAACACATTTTAACAGAATGCAGAGCTTACGAAACATTTAGACTATCTTGTGACTTGACAAACGATCTACACTTCATTTTACAGGACAATACGAATGAAATTGATGAATTATTTTCTTTTCTGAAATGTTCTAAACTTGAAAACACAATCTAATTCTCAATGAAAATGAGGCGATAATGATTCTAGTGGTTGAAGCCTAAGAATAAAAAAAGAATAAGATGAAAAAGTCAAATAAGTAAAAGTATCCATTTACATCAAATAATTTCTTGAAAATGAAGAGAAGAATAGTTGGGGTGCTCAGTCAAAAAGGAAGGCAAAAAATAAATTATAATATTTATTTTTTACATCTATGCTGTAAATCAGGCTACCTCATTTACAATTGGACTATCATTGAACCTCACACCTCACTTAACCGCTCCTCATATCTCGAATCCCTTCATCTATGCTGTAAATCAGGCTACCTCACTTGTAAAAAATAAATATTATAATTTATTTTTTTGCCTTCCTTTTTGACTGAGCACCCCAACTATTCTTCTCTTCATTATCCACGACAGTCAACCAATTACCAATTATGAATTTCTTGAAAAGTAAATGTGTGTTTCTTAGCGAAAACAAAGTGAACGCCCTCTTTGGGTTACACCAGATATTAACCTTATCTTCAGAACCTTTTTTGATCACTAAGATAAATGGTGAAATATTCAATGATATGCTTGCGCAAGAGTTTTGTGCTTTGAAATAGCTCATTTTGACATTTCTTGAACATTCCAAAAGCTATATATCCTTAAATAATCACCATTGGATTCTAAAAGCTAGGGGATGAGGTTGCCAACAACTGGAGTATGTTTATTTGGGTTTTGAGGCATAAAACCCTAGGGTCATCAACGCCTGTTTGTTCTTTATTACTGTTCTGGAGCTTAATTCTGGAGCTCAGAAACTCCTTAAACAAATATATATATATTTATTTATTTATTTATATTTATATATTCTGTTAAATAATCGATGAGTTTTAAGGAAATTTATAACTGTTTTTATATTTGATTCGTCATTATTTAATATAGCTAAAATAAGCAGTCCAAGAGATAATCTATTTAAGCCTGCGGTGTAATGGCTGACAGTGAGAGGGCTATTGCAATATTGGCATGTTGGAGGTGGTTTGTTGATAAGGTATAAATGAGTCAAATTTGTATGACCTATTCTCAACCTAGTCAAGGTAGTCAAGGCTTCTTCCCTGCTATTAGAACGGCTTGATGTGGACTAGGGCTTTACTGATTTTTTAAATAACTTTCCACTTGCTTGGTGGACTCTCATTCCGCATGAGCTGCCAACTGTATTTTGGATGAGAGGATCGCACGGCTGCTCAACTGCGTTGAGTTGCTAAATCACACTGCATACTCAATCAATCGACTGATAATATTCAAAAACAAGAGAGAGTTAGGTAGGGCTAATGCAACAGCTAATATGCCAAGAACAGGATACCCGATCGAATAAGCGAAAGCCAAGATCAATAAATATATGTGGTGATGAAGAACGTCGGGCAAGAATTTTGCTACTTGGACTCAATTAATTTCAAAGCAATATTAAATCAAACATGGCTGGAAAGTGATAAGTCAATCTAAACGATTAGTCAACATTCTTTAATAAACAATTGTGATATTGAATTATCATATTTTATCCTCACACAAATTCCGTGGTGGGTACATAAATTTTTTAGGCACTGACAGCTACTATCACTTCAACTACCATTTGCAAGTCCTCAACAGTGAATTGTCACCATAACAACTGTAATTGTAAAATTACAATATTTGGAAAATATTGTTTTCGAAATCATTTATATTGATGTGCAATGTTTATTTCTGAACTCAAAATAGATTCTTTTCAACGTTTTTATGTTATCAAATTCCTTTTGGCCTGAACAAAAATATTTACGACAAGCAGGGGTGCCTAGAAAGGGATTTCTTAGCGCAAGTTGCTCCATCAAATTTTTGAGGGAAAGCACATGTTAAGGGAATTTTGATTTTGAGCACATTTTGACGAAGTTATGAATGTTTGAAGAGAAAAGTTTCAAACCAGTGAACTAAAAGAAAAACATGGACGAGATCAAAGCAAGTGTAATGGTATATAATCCAGGATTTTCTAATCCTACTTTCGCTTGCACTGTTTTTAAGAAGAGTAGAGCAATAATATTTCTTCAGGGTGGGGGAAGGATTTCAAGCACCATCGACCTTAGGGGGAGGGGGTACCTCTGACGACAAGGATGAAAATAAAAATAAATCTAAATAGATTATATAAATGAATAACAACGTTGGTTCCTGAACGTAACATGTCGCAGTTGGGAAAGAACTGTTTCTACATAGATAAATCGCTATTTAGGGAGTTAATATTTGGAAACATCATAGAAACTGCTAATCCAACGAGTAATTGATAATAATCATATTCTTCTTCATGTTATTTGGTAAATGAAATCGTAAAATGGTGATTTAGCAATTTAAATAAATATTTTCTCTGTTAAACTATTGAGCGTAAAAAGGTTTACAAAGCTCAAATTGAAGCTGATAGAATGTACTACAAAATTTATAATAACAATCTTCTTATATTTGCAAAAGTATATTATGGGATTTTGAATATTTCCTTAGATGTGGATTTTGAATATTTCCTTGTAGTGCATTCCCTTCCAACTTCGATATATTACGTTTTTTTGACTTCTGAGATGCCGTAAGAGAACTTAAACTCAGTCTAGTACACAGGCGGATCTATGGGGGGGGGAGAGAAGAGCTTTCGAACTGAGCCCCTCCAAAATGGTAAAATGTATAACCATATCTTATGAAAAAAATATTTAATAATTACCTCTAAAAGTATTATTTTTTAGTATTGTTGTTGTTGTAATTACATTTAATGGTACTTCAAGAATCACTTAAACTCCATTTCATACATAAATAGGTAGTTAGTTTCTTTCTTTTGCTTCCCAAGTAACTATCGTTATATATTTATAAAAAAAGTCTTTCGGACTGAAGCTCCTCCTAAAACTAAATCTTGGATCCGCTAGTGGTCTAGTATACATATTTTTTATAACCAGCGTCAGACATATCAAGTCAAACATTCTAATCTTTCATCGTCAGATAGGAAGTTGGGAGGGTATCTCAAAGAAAGGACCCAGTGTCATAAGAAATGGACAAACAGATACTGAGGAACGCCCTTCTCTTCGTCTATCTCTTCCGGCTTTTTTCCCCCTAGCAAGCAGCTTTAATATTTTTATTTTTATTTAAATTCATAAAACAATTACACAATTGTTTTCAAAAAATTGTTTAAATACTAACACAAACAGAATGTGTGTATTTTATGTGAAAACAGAATATGTGTATTTTATGCGAAACAGAATAAGTATATTTTATGTGAAAACAGAATAAGTGTATTTTAACGCATACAAATCTACTAAATGTAAGCACGTGTCCAAAAATATATAAAAAAGTTATTGCTAAAAGCATTATTGTTCTATAAAGCCCTTCAAATGTCACTAAAATATTATTTTATATAACTAGGGGGTTACCTACCAATACCACAATACTCCTTGTCCGCCTAACGCCGGACCAACCCCCATTTTACAAATTATGCAACTGTTCTTTTAATTGTACTACTCGTTGCTGAAATTGTATAACTTTAATTTACATTTATTCTATTATTAATTTTTATCAGCATAAAATAAACTGAACGAAACCATAGTTAGACAAATTTTTTATTTCTTAAAAAAATTATAATATATATCGCGCCTTATTGCCAATTTATACTATTACATAATTATTCTTATTGCCAATTAATAACCATAATTTATTTTCATTATACGTTATATTGTGCTTCCTTTTCTATTTCATAATAATTGTAATCTTTCCACAATATAATATAAATAATATTATATGTAATATAATAATTAATATATAGTATTCAGGGGAAATGTCTAGATCGAAAAATAACTGCTGTCACCTAGGTAAATCAAACTACCACCTCCAGATGAATACCATTTTTCGTACAAATTTTCAATCTAAAATCGTCATTTTGTATTAAAAGAGTCGGAGGTAAAAGGAGCTCAACAAATATGTTAATAAATGAACAGGTGTATATTTTGTAAAATAATCGCCATAGGAGAATAGTACTAAAAAGTTGAGCACCTGTTATTTCCTACTTTCCTAATACTAAAATAAAAATTAGTAGAGTAATTAATATAGCCTCCCTAAAACAAATACTGAATTTGCAACTGCACGAATGAAGTAGTGTATGTTGAAATTTGAATAATATATTTAAAACAATATTGATAGACAATAGCCATGGTACCCATTTTGATACTGAAGCTATAGTACTTTTGACATTTTAGGTGTCCAAATTTGTTGAAAAGCGTAATAATCATTCTGATAATTACAAAAATATAAAAATTATGCTATCTTGGCACGAAATCAAACATAAAAAACGCTGCAAATTATTTCACAGTGGTTTAATATTTTCAAACAATTATACATCTAAAGTAGCATTACCTTCCTAGTAACAAAGAAAAATATTTAAAAGACAATTCCCATTATTGGCCTATATCATTTTTTTATTTATCTTTAGTAATTTGCTTTAAAAAATAGCGTTACTTCAGTAACACTTTCAATAATCAAAATCCAAAAAAAAAAGGAGATAACCTTTGCAGTAGAACATACAAAAAATATCTAGAGACCATATCTTTGCTCCACATTGTACCATCTTAACGAATTTTGTTTTGTTATTTAGTAAATTTCGTAAACTTTCAAATATTCATGGCGGACTGACGGACAGCGGACGGTCAAAAAAGGTTTTATTTGATTTTCGAATTCTACGTATCCTGAAACGTTAAACCTCAAATTGTGAAGGGGGTTAAGTTTTTGAATTTTTCGGTGAATTTTACAAGGGTTTATTATTGAAAATAATCAAATATATCAAATAAATAATTAAATTTAAAAAATCTGGTGCGG
The DNA here is from genome assembly GCA_928085145.1 of Nezara viridula. Lineage (NCBI taxonomy): Eukaryota > Metazoa > Arthropoda > Insecta > Hemiptera > Pentatomidae > Nezara > Nezara viridula. The sequence continues at coordinate 105,861,799 of OV725079.1, read as the reverse complement.
GCAACACACAATTTTCACTTACCTCTTTACTTTGAAAAGAAATTATTTTCTAGCAATGTTGAGGTATTTTTTGAAGTACATTTTAAACGAAGCTAAAGCTTAAAATTACAGATAACAAATCATTAAGACCATTAAAATTACAAAAAGTCTATTTATTGTATCGACAATTGGCAATAAAAATTTAGTTTTATAAAGTACATAACTTCAGTATCTGAGCCTTTCAGTTGACAGAATGACTAACTCCATTTTCAATATTTTTCTAGTTGGAAAATTTATATTTATACAGACAGAGAACAAGTTGATTCCAGAGTAGGTGATTGCAATGTTGAAATATAGAACTGTGAATAAAGACATAAATTTTACCACTAGAAGCATCACTAAAATTAATAATAAAGAATGTTGAAATTGGAGTAAGTCATTCTGTTAACAGAAAGGTTCATATATGGCTAGAGAGATTTGAAAGTACATCTGAATATTTAACCTATAAATAATTATCGATCGTAGGCCAGTAAAGTATGCTCGTAAAACAAGCAGAAAAACTTGGGATAGTTCAGTCAGTTTGAGAATTGGGATTTTGATAGAATTCTTAAAGGAAGGGTTGTAAGCAATTACTGTTGGTGTTGTCGGCATTGAATCTTCGGGTATCTTTTATATTAACTTATTATTTGTACGGTATTTTCAATAATAAATGAATAATATGGAATAATATATATATTTGCTGTAATATGAAAATAATTCAAATATGAATTCAAACAATCATTGATTAAAATCCTTCTATGTATCCGTACCACTAATGTTATCAAATCTAAAAAAACAAAACAAATAAATTAAGTTTAGAAACTCAAAATAATTTCAAGGGGAAAAAAAGTAAAAGTTCTAAATATTTTCAATTGTGATCATAACTCAATGTTATATCGGAGCAAATAAAACATCTAATTGTGGAGGACGATGTTGACATTGCATAATTTTGCCTGTTTTGTCACAATAATTTGATTAATGCATTGAACAGTGTATAAGATGTAATACCTATTCATCTCGATCGAAATAACTGTCTATGTATTTGGCCAAACAAAAGGTTTTAAAACATTTATTTTATAAACTATTCCTAATTTAAATTTTTTTTTATATATTAATAGTAAATGATAAATGATAAATGAAAGCCTCACGACCAACAGGGCCTAAAAGTTTCCACTTTTGATCATATTAAAAATATGGTGCGCGCAACACAACTTTCACTTATCACTTTACTTTGAATAGAAATTATTTTTTGGCAATGTTGGCCTATTATAAGGTTTTTCGAAATAAAAGTTGATACCTAATTATTTAAATATAAAATTAGATCTAGAATTATTAAACTTCAGTAAGTTCTTTGAGGTTATAAAGATATGGTTTATACATCTATGAAATATTTTTATATTTCACTTCTTCTTACACACAAGTACAATGAAATAGTTTTTTAAACAATGTCATTGCCTTGATTAAGTGGATTTTAAATACTTTTTTCAAACATTTTAAAAGTTTACATTTAGTTAGAAAATTTCATTTAATTTTCTTGAAAACATGTGATTTCCGTTAAATTAAATTGGTTTTCACAAATTATCATTTATAATTTTTCCTCACTATACATTACCTTCAACGACTTTCTATATTAGATGTTGTTTTTCTAAAATTCTTCGCTTTCCACCGATAGATTATACGTATATTTTCTGACTATTATTTTCGGAGATTCATTTCCGGCCTGGATAAGCATTTTTCTTAAAACCAAATTCTTAAAAAAGTTATATTTAGCTATAGTTATATTTACATTTTTTCGTTACTCATAACAATGAGAGATAATTAATTATTTAAAATAAACCAAATTAAAGGTACTTTAGTCGAAGACATGTTGAACATTTAAGCATTTGAGCCCTGTAAAGTGATATCGAAGGGAATCAGACCTCAATGATATTAAAGATCACTTAATTATACAATGATACACCGAGTTTAATCAATATCGTTATAGCCCTTTTGAGAAAATTGTAAAAATATGTTTATGCGATTAAGTAAAGTGCCACTTCCGGTTTACCGATTTTGACAAAAAAGTTTCTGTAACATCTGAGGTATATATAAACCTTAAATATGCAATTTCACTTTCGTACGACTTTTCGTTTTTGAGCTAGACTGATAGCATATACGCAGATACTAATGTTGCTCAAAATAAGTCTTGCAAGACCAAGACCAAGACCAAGAACATCTAACAATTGGCCCACTGTTTATAAGAACTTTTTTGTAAGTCTTGAGGTCTGCTGTCAGTAATATCAAAAGTTTTATTTAAACTCCAGCTTTCTCAGCAATTGCTCTTGCTGTTTTACAAGAGTTGGATGAGATTCGAAGAATATTCCGTTTCTCACGTAATGTAAAAGCAGAGGCCTATGCTTGACCTAGGCCTATGCTTGACATCCCATTACAAATGGGATAAGATGATGAACTTTTCTCTCGCTAATAACATGCACGTCCGATTTTTAGTTTTCTAGATATTTTAATCCTTATAAAAAAAAACACTTCAATTACTCGACTCCAGCCGACTTTACCCGAGCGTTAAACATCGGAGATCTGACGGCTCAATCTAACTCACTCCCCCCCCCACAAAAAAAAGTGCTATACGCGCCTAAAGAAGTTTTTACTTAAAACAAATTTTTAAAAATATGTAAAGTTCGTATTTATAGAAAGACATAAAAAAACCTCAAAAATTAAAAACAATGGTTGATAAACAATTTTTTTTTATCTTCAGAATAATAATTAGGCAAACACTGGACATTGTTTAAAAGATTATTGTACTTTTTAAGATCGAGGATTAATATTTTATCCTGTGAAAATGATTATACGTTACACAACGTAATCTATATGACGGCAGTGGAACTGATATCAAGAGAGGTCAAAAAGTAATCCGAAGAGAGTTACAGTTCCAGACAGACATTCAATTATATGACAATCTTTGTCCAAGGAGATTTCATTATTTCCAGAAATTGCTTTACTCTTTCTTTTTTTCATTTGATGCTCCGGTTATCCTTGTTGTAAATAACTCTCTTTGAGAAAAGCAAAGGTACAGAATTCTCTTCTTCAGTCCAATATTAATATTAAACATATTGGGTTGGCAAACAAGTCCTTTCGGTTGTTATGTTTATTCTGCTGATGCACTTCTTATCTAATCACTAAGGTGCATTGTTTATCCTGTTTGTAATATAACAACAACTATATATGTTAACTCTTTTTGAAACTAGCTTTAAATTGTGTTTGCTAGAATATAGAATATGGAATTGTGCGCTGTGAATATGGAAGAAAATATCATTCTTTATCTGCATATTTTGTTATATTATTTTAAAAAATATAAGAGTGCTGCGGAAGCTCATAGAAAAATTTGTAGTGTTTATGGGGACGATGCCTTAACCGAACGCATCTGTCAAAATTGGTTTGCCAAATTTCATTCAGGAAACAACAATCAACATTTGATCATCAATGTTCCCCCACATGAAATTGAAATGAGCAATGTTAAGGACATTGTTGATCAAAATCAATTTGCAAAAATAGAAAACCATTTGTATAAACTCGGCTATGTTTCCAGGCTTAATGTAAACATTAAGGATCCTTTACATAATTTGTTTTTTCGAAAATCACAAAAAATGTTATAACTTCCATATGACTTTAGCTATCTACAAGAAATGAAGCAGGAATTTAGGACCACATAAACAACTCAAAGTGACATCAACAGGAAATTCGTAAACAAACTAAAAATGAGGATAAAAAATAAATACCTTTAAGGAGTTTTTGTTTATTAAATCAAAAACCATTTGTAGGGCTTTGAAGAGAAATAATTCAGCTTTCCAACGGAAATAGTTACATCGGATATGGAGAACATCCTGAAGAGTTATGAATGATCGGAAGGCTGTTGTGTTCCACCAAGACAACACTGGGTCCCGCACCTCATTGGTCACTCGCAATAAATTATTGAGCCTTGGATAGGACCTTTTACCCCACCCTCCCTATTCACCAGACCTAGCTCCAAATTACAACCACTTATTTCGGTTTCTGCAGAACTCCATGAATGGAAAGAAATTCCAAAAGAAAGAGGACATCAAAAACCACTTGGGTAAGTATTTTAACAATAAACTCCAGACATTCTATGAACATGGCAGTATGCAGTTAGTTAAAAGATGGGAAAATGACATATTAAATAATGGTCAATATATTGTAGATTAAAATATATTTAATTTTCTAAAAGGTTACTTGATAATTTTTTTTTGTGATAAATAGCCGATAGATACCTAATTATTTAAATATAATATGATGTCTAGAGTTATTAAACTACAGTAAATGTATTTAAGGTTATAAACATATCCATGAAATATTTTCATATTTCACTTCTTCTTTCACACAGGTACAATGAAAGAATATTTTACAATGGTATTGGCTTGATTCGGTGTATTTTAAATACTTTTTTTTTCAAACTTAGAAAAAAATTTAAAAGTTTAAATTTAATAAGAAAATTTCATTTAATTTCCTTGGAAACATGTGATTTACGTTAAATATTGTTAGTTTTCTGAAATTATTATTTATATATTTTTTCATCACTCTCCACTACCTTCTACAACTTTATTTATTTGATATTAGTTTTTCTAAAAGTGTCCGCTTTCCAACGATATATTATACGTATACCTTCTGACTGTTGTTGCCGAAGATTCATTTTTGACCTGGATAAGCATTTCTCAATTTTTCTCTAATTTCCAATTATCATATTCTTTCAAACTTCATGTTTAGCCATTTTTTATAGTAACTGTCAATAAAAGAGAGTTATTTTTTTCAAATAAACCATATTAAAGGTACTTTAGAGACAGACGCATATGAACATTGGGCATTTAAGCCCTGTAAAGTGACATCAATGGAGATAAGACCTAAATGATATTAAAGACTACTTAATTATACAAAAATACACCCAGTTTAATCAAAATCGTTGGAGCCGTTTTTGAGAAAATTGTAAAAATGGGTTTCACTGTTGATATAAAGTGGCACTTCCGGTTAACCGATTTTAAGGAAAAAGTTGCTGTGACATCTAAGGTATATACCTATCTTAAATACGCAATGTCATTTTCGTACGACATTTCGGTTTTGAAATAGACTGTTCACATACACACATCAACACAGACAAACAGACCATTTTGCGGGACTTGGTTATTTGGACTCAGGGGACCTCAAAACTTGTATTTCCGTTGAAAACTCGATTCAAAAATGTTCACGCTCTAAATACATTCCCTTACTATATATTACATATTGTAACCAAGATTAAGAAAGCACTGGAAACAAAACAAGCTCTACTCTCTTTTGTTTCCTAGGCCAGATTACTAATTGATATTTTAGAATGTGCATGTACTCTTGCATCTTATTGTATCTTGACTATCTTTTCTAGATGTTTGGATGTGGCATGCCATAATATTGTATATAAAATAAGTATCTTTTTTTGTTATTTGTATTGTCTTTATTATCTTGAATATCTTCCTTTTTATTTTTAATTGTATATAGTAATTATGTTTGAATTCCCTCTTTTTCCTTGTATTTTATTTATTTTTATTGTATATAGTATTAATTCTGTAAATATTTCTTTTTGTAAATAGATCTGTTAACCTTTTTGCTGTTTTATAAAAATTATCCAAGTTAACCTCTTCTCACCTGAGCTAGCATGGTAGAGTAAAATAATTAATGATGGCCAAATAATTGGTAAGTACCTTATGTTTTATAGATTTATCTCTTTAGAGATGAAAGGCTAGTAAAGCCAGGCGCCCAACAAATAAAAATTATATTAAAAATTATTTTATTATATTTTTATTTTATTCTCTTTTTTGGTCATAATATATAGGTAAGTGAAAGTAAAAATACTAATCAAACTATAGTTTCAAATTATTGATCACTAATCATTTCAATCTCAAAATTTAAAGTACCAATAAAAATTCATTGTTTATATATTAATATATGTTCCAAAACTATTTTAAAAATAAATGAATCTGTTTAACTTATTCATTAGTAACATACCCATGATGGTAACCAACAATCATTGTATCTGACAAGACATAAACACATTTACATTTTCTTCAATGTTTACAACATCCGTTCTTTTGAATATTTTCCATCAGTGTACATTATGATCTCAATTTTGACGTTTGAACAGACTTGGTCACATATTACTGATATCAAATTCAATTTAATTTACCCTTATGAAATTTTCTTAATACCTATATTTAAAAAAAAGTGATCATTAGATTTGGATAAAAGTTGGTGAAACTTTTTCAGAGGGAAGGAGATGACTGGTCTACGAAACGTCTTGGGATAATTTTATTAACTACTTTTTATCAGGCATGTATACATTTATTCTCTTGATTAGCCTGTATTCTAAGGGGTGGGGTGGCCGAGCGGACTAACCTATGTGCACAGCACTACTGTTGCCCGGAAGACTGATATATGAGATAATTTTATTTAAAATAATTAAGAGTTCGCCTCCCGGTGTCGACGGGGTCTTTTAACTCTGACAATAATCCCCTGCCCTTACCCTCTTGGCTCGGATCAACCCCCGTATAGCCTAAAATGCGAGGAAGAAAATGAAAAAAAATGAATTCTAAAAACGGTTTGTTCATTAGATTTTATTCCTGAACGTCAAGTCATTACCTTGAAATGTAAGTAATTACAGTGTCAGCCTTAGGTATTTGGGCAATGACGTAATCTCCCCTGTAAAAAAAAAAAAAAATGTATTTCTTAAATTGTTTTTATTATGCAATATTTGATTTTATTTCATTCAGTGTTTTTCACATACACTTTCTTTATTAAAATTCTAAAATTAATTATTGCTTCCTCACTATCGGAAGCAGGAAGCATTGTATTCGTACGAGAGGTTAAAAAAAATTGTATGCTCAGAATCGAAAATTTCCACTCGCGTTTTACGTCAAGGATCAAGGATCAAATTTGGTTCGGCGTCTGTCTGTCTGAAGTCAAATCGATGTAACGGGCATATCACCTACTACCGTTTATCTGATTTTCATGAAATTTTCAGTTATTGTGATGGTTGGTGTCTAGATGGTCCCATATCAATTTCTAATCTAATTGAACTAATTAAAATCACCGGTTTATATTAATTTGAGAAATGGTGGCAATTGCCACGGTTGCTCGGCCCTTGGTAATTATGTAATCTTTTTTCTTTTAAGTATTAGGCCAAAGGTCACCAATAATAATAGTTTTCACTTTATGAATTTATTATTAAACGTTTCGGCCTCTCCAGCCATTTCCAAGATTCTGTAAACAATTTTTAATTTAGTTATTTTTCTTTAAAATATATCATTATAGAAAATATAATAATTTATAAACAGTCAGTTACGTACATAATCTTATTCTATTTTAGAACAACAAAGATGTTTTTATACAACATAACAATTTTTGAATATTTTGTTTAAAATTAATGCAAAAATTATCTACCTTCGATGCACCGTCTCATAAAATAAATCATTAAAATATAATTCGTCAGTTGAACATTTCCTTCATTCATCGAATATCGTTTTTATTATTTCATTTATTATGTTATTATAGTCAAAGATATTTCATTTGAAAGCCAATAAAAGTGTTACACCAGGGGTATTGAAGACCGAGTCTCGTGTCTTATATCCTGTATCCGTGACCGCAGTCAGCACAGGCGGATCTACGGGGGGGGGGAGGAGAGGGCTTTTGGACTGAAGCCTCCCCCTCCCCCAAAAAAATGATAAAATATAACCATGTTTTATAGAAAAAAATATTAAAGACTATCTCTTAAAATATTATTGTTCGTGTAATTACATTAAATAGAACTTCAATAATCACTTAAACACTATTTTATATAGGTAGTTAATTTCTTTCCTTAAAAAAAAAAAATAAATAATTGTCGTTATATATATGAAAAAAAAAAGCTTTCGGCTTAAAACCCTCCCCCCCCCCCCCCCTCCCGAATTTTAATCCTTGATCCGCTAGTGTCAGTGAAAACTATAGATCCCGATCTATAGATGATTGATGTAAGGAACTCGCGTATTTGTAAGGATAATAAATAGGAACATACTGCATTTTATTAATTGATGATCATGATGATAGAATAATTCGAGACGAATACTGGATCTTTTGAAGAGGTCTGCAGGAGGCGTAGATGCTGCCGCGGCTAGACAAATGGACCTCCCGTAGACTGGAGAGCCACTTATTTATAATTCCAGGCTAGACTGCCCTTTAAGAGTGTTTCAAAAAGGCGATCCAGCTATATATAATTAATTATATATATATATACACAAGACAAAATTAGAGAGAAAAAAAAGACAAATAAACATAGATGACCGGAAATGCTGTCTCATTTAGCTTTTTAATTTTAGTCCACCCCAAGCAAAGCTGGACTGTATACAGACGTTGGGATGGCGTCGGGGCTTCGTTATCTCTAAAAGATTGAACGGTCTTAAATTGTTGTAATATATAAGAAATAAATTTAAACATAAATTAATTAATTAATTAGACTAAATTATTTCTGGATGAACTGCACATGGATGGGCACAAGGTGGGTTAGTTCCAAAAGAGCAAATAATATTTTTTCACATTTTGTATTGCTTATGCATAATGCAAGTGCAACGACTGTCCATCATAATATCAACCTTAAATATCTTAGTACATTTATATTGTATAAGATATCGATTTTATTATATTCAAAATGGTTCAATTTATTTTCCCGTAGAATGATGAAGAAATCCAAGCACTTAATTTTTTTCGGAGGTGAAGACGATCGCAAAATTATTTTATATTTAACCGATCACATTCAACTAGTGACAATTTCTACTCACAATCACTCGTGAATCAAAGCATGATATTCTTTATTACCTTAAATATATTTTTTATAAATATATTTATAAAATATATTTTAAACATTTTTTTAAATATATATATTTTTTATATTATATATATATATATAATATATATAACCAAAAACTTAAAGATGTTATAATGAGATAAACACATTCGAAAATTTAATTTTATAAACTCTTCTATTCTTACTAGCAAGAGTGCATCAAAAAACACATCAAAATGTTGAACGGATAAGTACGGGATGATATTTTCATTGGTCCATATTTGTCAAGGCCGTGGTGGTCTTGCGAGTTTATTTTTATGTATTTATTTATTCTTTTTATCATCGAAGATAGGTGGTTGGGATTTTCATATATTTCTTTATGAGATGGGGTCCCTTACACTGCATTTTACCTATACTTTTTAAGGGAGTTGAGAGGTTTTAAAAATTGTTACGGGTCATTAGTCGAGCAAGTTAAGGTGCCTGCAAAAAAATTATATCAAGTGTTCAAATCCCTTTCAAGGGAACTAATAAGACACAAAAAATAATTGATGATAAATTAAAATAATTAAGTTATTTTACCCCTTACTCGACTACTTAGCTCCTGTACTTCCAGACTAGGGGTTGGTTATAAGCCTGATAATCCCCATCTTCTGGGTGGAAGATTGAAACAATAGACTGCCAACCATTCTGCAGGAAAGTTCCTGTTGAAGAGGGAGTGAAATGTGATCGCGTCCGGTTAGTAAACCAAGTGCTGCCTGAATATCCCGAAGAAGAGAGAACAAAAGATATTGTCGCCTATAACAGCCCCGAGAGCTGTCGAAGAAGACTCATGATTTGAGACCGGATTTTCGTGCAGTAAAAATTCGTAAAACGTGCAGTAAAAATTCAAAATACTTAAAATTGTGTAATTACCACCTAAAAACGTTTAAAATCATCAATATTATATAATTTATAACATTAATACATCGAAATCTTATCACAACTTCAGTTAACCGAAAGTTTTTTAGTTCATGAAATGTTTCATTGAAAATGAAATTTAAGATTATAATCAACTACTCAATTATAATCAATGATTATTATCAAATAATGCAGAATATTGAAGGTTTGGCGGAATAAATGAAGGAAGGAATTATAAGAATTGTAAATAACCTATACATTATTGAGACCCGACCAATTTTAGATATTTATCAGTGATTCCTATCACCTGGTTGATTTTTCATAAGTGTATTTCTCATCAAATTCTTTGTCCTCACATTTCAAATCAGGGCATTTTTTATAATGAAATTTCTACAAATCAATTTAAAGCCAGAAGAGATACTGAAGGGTTGAACGATGAGTGAGAACTCAAGTCAAAACAATAACTATAAATGCCTTACTAACAAAGCAGCTAATTCTTGGAAAGCAGCTTTTTATTATCCAATACTTTAGGCAAGTATCCAATCAAAGCAAGTATCTTGAAAAAATATAAAAACCTTTTTTTTTTACAGGCCTTCAAGGATCATTAAAACGCCGTTTTATATAGATTCTTTCCATTCCTACCAAATAAATTGCCGTTAAAAAAAAAGAATCCCTAATTCCTTACTGTATAGAGGAAAAATATAAAATCAGTTAACAAAAATTAGAGTTATAAGTGTTTTAAGTTTTATGATTAACTCTTGCGACATTAAGGTAAAAACACATACTACGAAATACTCTGAGAACGATGGGAGGGATTTATACTGAAGGAAATGACAAATAATTAATGACATATCATATCACGTAATCTGTAACGATTGCTGTTTGTCATTGATGCATGAATATCTCATGACGCATCGATCCAACGCTAGCAACTAACTATAAATAATCCTGCCAATGAATGAAAGAAAGCGTATTGAGTGTAAGGAAGCATTTGACTATAATAATTCGTGGGGGATATTTAAGAAGTTTATTAAAGTCTCTACCTCTATACACGGTGGACCAGACCTCCTTACCGTGCACCCCCCACATCCCTATAAATTGCATATCGTTATGTTCCTTGTAACTATTTATTAAAAAAAAGCCAATGTTCCCACAAAAGAAAGTGAACGCACTGCCCCAAAATGGCGTCCAAAGATGGCGGATTGACGACTTTGACTTAAGTTAGTTTTTTGGTCACTGAGAATCAGCATTTGGCTTAATTTCCTCATAGTTGGTCTTTTATTAAAGAAATTATACTCAAGAATCGTAGAAGCTGGAATAAGAAATATTGTCGACTGCCAGAGCGATATGGATTGAGAAACTCAAGTTGCACATTGGAAGAGAAGTTGAAAACTGAGACTGGCTTCACTTTAAGGCAGGTTATAGAGAAGTCTATATACAACGAAAAACATCTCTCTATCTGCTTAGTGCCTTACTCTTTGGATTGTGCTAATATCTAATTGTCTTTCAGAAAAGCAGGTTTTCCTTTTAGATTCCTTAAAAAATCTTTTTCAAATGCACTAAACAGAAGAAGAGCTATGAGCTATAACTCTCGATATACCTCTCTACATCCTGCTTCAAAGTGAAGATAGTCCCAATGTGCACCTTCAGCAATCGAAAATAAAGTGGTTTTTCACCATAATAAACCTACATCGTCCACTTAATATCATCCAAACTGCAATTGACCCCCTTTTAGCAGCATCTTGAAATATTCTCTTCATCTGTCTACTATACATTCGTTTAGCCATATAATGGATACTGGTACTTTTTATCTTTTCCGAGGTTTTGGCACTTCCTTTCTCGTTCGCTTAATGTATTTTTCCAGTTTTCGGGTTCAATTTCGCGTTTTTCCTCATTTCAAGACCAAATCCAAACAATCAGTTCTGGTTTATAGAAGAACTTATAGCGTCACCGTTTCTATCTTTCTTTGTGCAGAGAGAATAATTCATTCAATAATAAAATTTCCTATTTATTTATGATATAGTCCAACTTCCGCACAAAATAAAGGAAATAAAAATTAATTTTTTAATTAGTGATATATGAGTTTTACTATACAACCCAGCAGCTATTCATTATATATAGTTCAGATTAGGTATATATTATTTTAGTTTATAAAACAGGTATTAATACGACTCATTTCCTGGGAAGTATATATAAATTTTAATTACCTTTAAGAATCAGTAAATATACAAAACACAGTGTTAAATTGCAAACGTTAAATAATAAAAAAAATCAAGATATTTAGCAAAGTTTTTTAATTAAGTTTTATTATTATAATTATATCATTTTTACAATCAAGGTCTTCTTAAACGACCTACGTGTAGAATAAAGAAGGTTAAATTAAAAAAAATAATAATAAATTTTATAAAAAAATTTTAATTTTTTTTTTTACAATTAAATTATTGCATTAATATTTGTTCGTTAATAAAACCAATATAATGTACCAAAAATGTTATTATATCACTTTAACTAAGCCATTTATGTGTACTGAATGGTGTGGTAGAGGCCTGTAGGCACCCACGCCAGTACCGCTTTTCTGCCGCATAAGTGCATTTTCTACGGAACTGTTTAAAAGTTTTTAAAAATAATCAGCGTTTTGGAAAGAGAAATATATTCTCCAGATGGTTTATTTCAGCACGTTTTGCGTTATTGTAGGCCGTTTAATTACAAATGACGCTTGATTTTTAACTTGAAAATTTTTTTGTTAAAAAAATTGACTTTAGTAGTGTTTTTCATAGCCTAAGCCAATTATTTTTTAATATTTCTTCATGGTTTATTATTCTATGACTATTCAGCTTTAATAAAAGACCAACTATGAGGAAATTAAGCCAAATGCTGATTCTCAGTGACCAAAAAACTAACTAAAGTCAAAGTCGTCAATCCGCCATCTTTGGACGCCATTTTGGGGCAGTGCGTTCACTTTTTTTTGTGGGAACATTGGCTTTTTTTTAATAAATAGTTACAAGGAACACAACGATATGCAATTTATAGGGATGTGGGGGGGGGGGTGCACGGTAAGGGGGTCTGGCCCACAGACTACTAATCCTGCTGCTTCATTATGGTGGAGGGCTTTTGCTACTTCACTTACATCTCGAAAACGTTAAGTCGCACAGATAAACTTGATTAATTTAAAATTAAAGCTGACAAAAATTCGTATTGTTAGAACCTTTAAACACATCTTTTTTCATATTTCTTACAGTTTTTGGGGTATTTACAATTTTAAATCTATAATTTACAGAACGATTGATTTTCATTTAACGTTATTAATCAAACTAGGATTTCTAACTCCTCGCACTTTCTTTTATCACGAAAATTATCCGAATTAAATATTATTTTCATCAAAAGGATTCACACACACACACACACGCACGCACGCACGCACGCACGCACGCACGCACGCACGCACGCACGCACGCACGCACCCACGCACGCACACACACACCCACACACACACACACACACACACACACACACACACACACACACACACACACACACACACACACACACACACACACACACACACACACACACACACATATATATATTTAATTTTCTTATAAACAGAAAAAAAATCACGTGTATATTATCATATCTGTTAGCTTTTTTAATCTCGTAACACGTGAAAACGGGTGATATCGATGAAATATTTTTTTTCTATCATATGAGTATCTGCCATCCACAAACTAAAAGCAAAATGTTTGTTTATGTTTATGCCTTTTTATAGAAAAAAAAAAAAAACGACTCGATTTATACTATACTTCAAATTATTGTTATTTAGATCCGTGCAAAGATTTTTAATAATATTAGATACTGTCAATTTTGAAAAGGAAGAGGCGGTATAGCTAAAATTTAATTTAATTTTTATTTTATTTTAGCAATCATAATATCATACCTACAGATTCTTAGGGTAGGTACTTACCGTTAATATTATTTGATGGTTTGTATCTGCGAATAACGGACAATCAAAGTAGTTTTATATAGCCTTATAGTATTTAATTTATTTATTAATTTATTATTTATTAAAATGGAAAAAATAATATTCTACTCGATTTATACATACCATACTTAGACCAACCATACCATACTGATGTTAGAATAATTTAAAAAAAAATACTAATACTTTGACAGATTACCTTGCAATGTTATTTAACGAATTGCTAATCTTATTTAAAAATAAAAAAAAAGTATATTTTTATAAATATTTAATCTATATCTAATAAATAAGATTAATATATATAAATATATACAACTTTTCTTTAATCGAACTTTGAGTATTAAATTTTAACATAATTATATAATTGGGAATATGGTAACTTTTTTATTTTATTTTATTTTTTTATTCATAAATAACGATCTTTGAGTTGAGAGAAGAGGGGTTTTTAATGACTATTTTAATTTAAATAAGTGACGTTATCCCCAATTAAATAATCATTTTAAGATGTAAATATATATATATATATATATATATATATATATATATATATATATATATATATATATATATAATTATTACTCATCTCCTTAAGTTAAACAAATAATCTTTAATACTTTTATTGTATTTATTAAAGTTTTTTTTTCGTTTTCGAAATCGTGAATGTTTTGTTCTACTTTAACTACAATTTTCTGCCTTTATCTTGGTCTGTTATTTTAAAGCTAGTAGCCTGTGGTATCTTTGTTTATTTTTTCTATCCATCTGGCTTTTAATCTGTATTGGTATCTCGGTTTCGGTTGCATGGATGGGATGATGACAATTGAATATTACGTCATGTATTTGTGAATCAACAAATCAAACATAAACAACTTGTATTGTAGGATTTGTTAGCTCGTCGATAATATATAATTCATAATATATTGAACTAGTTGGCCCGTGCGAATAATTCGCAGAAAATTTTTGTTTAGTTAAGAAATAGCAAAACAATTAAGTAGATCCTACGTATTATGGAAGCAATTAATATTTTCTCCTTGGTCGATTACAATATTCCATTTTACATAATAGACCAAAATATTTGTACTAGTTGCTTTGCCAGGACCTATTTTTAAACGCTGACTGGAAAGATAATAAAATCAATATAATGCCCCGATCATGGGATTTTCTAAATTATTAAACAAATATAATGTAAGAACAAACAAATGTCTTTAAGAAATAATAAAGCTAATATATCTGCCAGGAAAAAAACTGTAGTCGACTATTCTACGCCTAAATGCAATATTTAGGTTGCAATATCTTCTAAGAGGAAGAAATTATTATGTATACCAAAACTTATGGACTATATGTTTGTTGATAATTGTCCGATTTTTACGATTATATTTTGTTTTGCAGGTATTTTAGTAATCTTTCTAATTATCATGGGTACAACAAGAAAAAAATGTATACTTTCTGAGTCATTCGCGAATAAAGTTTATTTTTCTTCATACCGTTTTTTTCCAGATATTTCGGGAGGATAGGACTATTTTTCGCATGTGAAGGAGAAGAATATCATCAAAATGAGTGGTCAATAATTGGATTTGATGAAGAGTTGACGAAGTTATGGCGTACCGACAAAAAAACACCTTTTAGAAATAATATATAGGATGTTATATTTTATTGCCAAAAACAGAGAGTTATATTTTTCGTGTATATCAGCGTTTTTTTAAATTCTTATTATATTTTTTAAGATTTTTAAATTATATTATGATGAAAATATTAATAATTCATAAAAATTAAATAAACTAAGAACGAGATCAAGCTGAATTTATAAACATATATTCTTTTCGACTTTCTTATTTTATTTAAAACTTAAGTTTCCAAAAATGAAAGATGAATCAACATATAAACACACAGATAGATTAGCTGTAGGATAATTATACAAATAAATAAATAGTTTATATATTTACTGTTGAAACATTCATTAAAAAATCTACTAGACTAATATCATTTATATTTGTGATATCCCTCGCCAGTCTTAAAGCCAAGTTTTCCTTCTTCAACAAGTTTCAGTTGAGATTTCAGTGGTGTGAAGACAGGATCGCCGGGATGCAGGTCTCTCCAAACTGTTAAAACAAATAAGTTTTTAAAGAAAATTCAAATAATGCATAAGTATATAAAATGTAATGTTATAAGCAAATGTCGTTGTGGGCTGGGTAGCCGAATGGGCTAACGCGTTGTGCACAGCACCACCGTTGCCCGGCAACCTGATGTATGAAAAATGTTATAAAAATAGTAACGAGTTAGCGTCCCGGTGCCAAGGCGTCTTTTAAATCCCCGCCCACACTCCCTGGCCCGGGAAAACCCCGTATAGCCTTAACGGCGAGGAAGGGAGGACCCCCCCCCCAAAAATAAAAATAAATAAATAAAAAAATCGTTTACTGGTCAACATTAATCAAACTTTGATAACTATTGTATATAATTCGCTTTTTATTATTATTTTTTAAAATAATTATTTCAATACACATTTAAAAGTGAAAACAAAGTAAGGAAATGAACAAAATATTACAGAGGATGAAATAGATCCATTCAAACCATCTAACTATCCATACTAAGTATGGGAGAGCCCCAATACTTAAAATATTCATAAAATCAGATATTTAGTACAATTTTATCATCAGGGTTCCCAAAATTGATGTTGCTTCTTACCACTTCCTCTTTAGAAATAACTGTGAATGCCACTACCTCACCTTATTAATATTGTTATAAAACGTTCCACTTCATAAAAAAAATTTACAAAAGTTGATTTAGCAAACAACAGTACAATATAAAATAAATGAGGAGTTTACTACCAAAAGTGGACTTATCCATTTTGACTAAAACTGAGATTTCGATTAGGTCCGGTTATTTACCAAAGCTCCGCTTAATAATTAAGCTCCATTCATATGAAAACTGTCCATAGAATAAAGAATGATAAGATTAATTTTTCAAGCAAACTGAAGATAAAAATCAGTTTTCCTATCAACAGATGCAGCTAATGCCACTATTGGATTTTAAATAATTCAGGTATATTAAAACCTCTTCCTTCAAAAACTGTTCTATTTCTCATTCCCATGTACAATGCTGAACTCCGCAAAAAAAAATGCCTGACCCCTGGAAATTACCTATGGTCAAAATGATACCCAAACTTTGATAAAAAGAGGACAGATATTCTGTTGGTTTTTTTTTTTTTTAGTTTAAAAATCGCTAAAATGTATTTTATTTTTTATTATAAACATCCACTCCACTATTCAGCAATGTCATTATGTGGTGGATGTTGTCTCCTTTGTATTAGAGCGTCGGATGCACTACACGGGAGCCTTTCTCGACATAGGACAGGCTTTCGATCAAGCCTGACGGTTCCGGGACTGCCCAAAAAATTTCTTAAATTCCTACTCCCAGCATCTAATTCAAACTAAATCGCGATAGAGCCTATTAATCCTCAGGCAGTATCGATACAATCCTCAACACAATTCTTCAGCTGACATCCGAACTCTGTCGTCATCACATATGTCATGGCACATGTGCCTCTTCAGTGAATAATAATCCATTAGTTTCATTCTAAACACTTCAATCACACATCGAGGAAGAATGGTATTATAACTGAAGCATTCAGAAGCGACATGAATCTAGTAGTTGGCACATTAAATTTCAAATAAAAGTAAATAAAATTTAAAAAAATCAATTTTGAAAAGTGAAAAAACAAAAAAACTGAAAATCAAAAATATTTATATATTGTTAGTACATTACATCATTGTTTTCTATGTGAAATCCGAATTTTTTTTAAAATATAAGAACTAAATAAAATAGATCAGAAATATATCGTGTATATTTAGTATGACATAGCATTATTACCAGCATTGCAAGAGACAATTGTGTCATGACCAATCCAGTCAGCTAGTTCAATAGGTCCCATCGGGTGCTTGAGCCCTAGTTTCATAGCGAGGTCGATGTCCTTCAGTTCGGCGTCTCCTTTTTGTTTAAATTAAAATATATAAATAGGTTTTAAAAAGAAATATATTTATTTACATAAGTTAATAAACACAATTTTAATTGAGAAAAGAACAAAACTTTTTTTTTTCTTCAAAAAAGTAAAGTTTATATATGCAAAGACGGCAGACTTTTAAGTTATGTCACATATCTCTGGTACCTGTGAATAATGTATTGAGGGAAATTTTGTTATTTTTTATTGATATCAGCAGAAAGCTAATTTTCTCTCTTTCTTTGTGTCTAATAGGTTAAGTAATGTGGCTAGTTCAGAGATAGATATTCGTTTTTGAATTATGGGTTGAAATTTGAAATTGCACCAGTGAAAGTTAAAAACTTTCAATTTATTATTTCCAAAAATATAATTTTTGCACTTAATACGCTATTCACAGATGCCTATCATATATATATATATATATATATATATATTAGATATCAATATCTGCAAAACAATCATATAAACAATTGCCCAATTTCCAGTAGCAAAGTAGAAAATTGGAGATCTATGTATCTTTAAGTGATTCACGTTTTTTTGTTGAATAGCAAACTATAACATAAAAATATTTGTTTTAAGTAATTAAATATTGCTACATATTAAAATAGACAAAATCTTTAGACTTTTTGTAATTTTAATGGTCGTAATGATTTGTTATCTGTAAGCTTTAGGGTTTAGCTCCGCTTAAAATGTACTTCAAACATTTTATAATAGCCCAACATTGCCAGAAAATGATTTCATTTCAAAGTAGGGCAGTAATTGAAAGTTGTGTGCTGCGCGCATCAGATTTTTTAATGATTGGTCATTTTATTTTATATTATTAATTTAATTTCGCAGTATGTTTGCATTAAATTGGAAAATATTAAATTGAGTATATAGTAACACAGGCGGATCTACGGGGGGAGGGAGAGAGGGGGGCTTTCGGGCTGAAGCCCCTCCCCCCCCCCCCAAAATGGTAAAATATTATCATATTTTACACAAAAAAATATTAAAAACTATCTCTTAAAGTATTCTTGTTCGTTTAATTACATTTAATAAGACTTCAGGAACCACTTAAAAACCAGTTCATACAGGTAGTTAATTTATTTCTTCTTTTTTTAAAAATTATTTTTATGAATATTTATGAAAAAAAAATCTTTCGGGCTGAAGCCTCCCCAAAATTAAATCCTGGATCCGCTAGTGTATAGTAATAATGTAATTATTATATGTACCAGCAGGTTAGAAGTAAAATACTTTGCCACAATAAGAAAATTTCTCAGAAGAGCCACTTAAAATCACTTAACCTGTTATTTTTATTTTTAAAGTTAGTTTTCTTATCTTTATTTTCTTTCATTTTAGAAATCATGCAATTGGAGATTCGAAAAGAGGTTTTTGATTTTTGAAATATTTTGTAACGTGGTCAAAATTATGATGAACCTGACCAGGCCATCATTTAAATTGTTAGTTGTTCATAAACTTTGTTAATAATGATTATATTGTCATTTTAAATATTATAATTAAGATAATTATAAATAAACTACAATAATTTCGCTATTATGTTGTTTACTTCTATTTTTTTTTTTTATTATTGGTTATTTTATTTTTTATTTATGAATTTAATTTCTCATTAAGCTTGCATTTACCTATTTTATCGTTTTAAATATTAAATTGAGTACATAATAATAATTAAATTATTATGTATACCAGTTAGACCTTGGTACAGACACCTTTTATCAAATTATTAACATCCGTCTGAAACTTCGTAAATAGTTTCATCTCATCGTAACCTACAACTATTTTATTTACGAAAACTTTTGGAAATAGGGCGTTTACAATCTGGATATCGTCAGACTTTATCTATTTAATTAGGTACTTAGAACTCGTAAATACGCATTTACTTTTCACTTGGATCGTAAGATAATTTTATCACAAAATAGAGAAAAAAGGTAGCCTACAAAAATATTTGGCCCGTTTGCCCTATATAACCTCGTTATTTTGAAAATTTGGGGGTGTAGGTCACGCCATATTTTTGAAGGCTGCATTTTTTCTCGATTTTGTGATCAAATTTTTCTACCATGCAAGTGAAAAGTAAATGCGTATTTACGAGTTTTTAGTACCTAATTAAATAGACAAAGTCTGACGATATCCAAATTGTAAACGCTCCATTTCCAAGAGTTTTCGTAAATAAAATAGTTGCAGGTTACGATGAGATGAAGCTATTCTCGAAGTTTCAAGCGGATGTTAATAATTTTTATAAAAAGGGGTGTGTACCACGGAATAAGTACCTTAGAAGTAAAATACTCTGCTGCAACAAGCTGATCTCTTAGGAGAATCACTTAATGGAATTTTAATGCATTTTGTTTTTCAAGTTATTTTTTCTATCTTCATTTTCTTCTATTTCGCTATAAAATAAAGACCTGTAGTAACATAAAATATTGTTTATTTTAATAGTGAAAAGAGTTGAGAGAAAAGGCGAAAAAAATAAAATTGCCTTTAGGTAAAAATTCCATCAAGTCTTACTACCAATAAAATTTTTATCTCCTTATTAAATGTATGACGAATAGGATTTTAGTTGAAGGAAATATTTCTTTTATGCTTTGTTTGTCATTTGTATCAGATAGATCTGTTATTTCAGCATTAAACGATTCTCAAGGAATGTATTTCCATAAAGGATTGCATGTTATCATTTCGAGTTGGTTTTTAAGATTTTGTACAAGAATTGAGAAAAAGATAAAGAGTTTTTATTGTTAAGGTTGGGACCTTAGAAAACCTTTCTCTTCATATTTCTCACGAAAATTCTTCCAAGATAAGGCAAACCGTTCTCAGTCCATTGAAGTTTGTGGACTTGCCTTTTAGCTGAACATTCTCCATTTTTTTAAATGAATACTCCTATTGAAAAACTTAAATACCCTCACCTCTTCGTTGATATCCTGTTTTAGACGGTTTATTTATGAAAGAATTATTGAAATTTTCTAATTAATATAATAATGTTATCTCATAAAAGTTTATAGTATTGTTACAAAACATTTCTATTTTTTTTTTTACGTAATTTATGCCTTTTAATGACATAGCATTCAAGCAAGAATTTTGGGAATCTGGTGGCCTTATAAATTAAATTAAATAATCGCCCAATTTCCAGCAGAAAAGTAAGAAATTTAAGATTTGTGTTTTTTAATGCACGTCACGTTTTTCGATGAATAGGAAGCGATAACTTAAAAAGTTTTTAATTTATAAAATAGCCATACTTTTTCTTACTATATATATCATATATAGCTAAGTGAACGTAAAAGCGAGGTAAACAACATAATAACGAAATTATATATATATATATATATATATATATATATATATATATATATATATATATAAAGTATTAGGCCAAAGGTCACCAATAATAAAAGTTTTCACTTTATTTATTTATTATTCAACGTTTCGGCGTCTCGAGCCATTTTCAAGATTCTGCAAACTATTTTAATTTCGTTGTTCTTCTTTAAAATACATCGTTATAAAATTATAATAAATTAAAAATCTGTCTGTTACATATGTTGTCTTTATTCTTTCTTTGTATTCTATTTTAGAAAACAATTATTAAATAACATAACTATTTTTTAACATTTTGGTTTAAGAAATCATAAAAAATGGCACCGAATCTAAAATATATAATGAGAAAATGAAATAGTTTATATAGTTTATTTACAATTATCTTAATTACAATATTTTAAATAAAAATATAGCCATTTGATACAATTTATCAACAAAGTTTATAAATAACTAAAAATGTTGAATGATGTTTAAGTGCATTGGTCAGATTCATCCTAATGCCGATCATGTTAAAATATATTTCGAAAAAGAAAAACATTTTTTTCGAATTTTCAATTGCAAAATTTCACAGAGCAAACGGAAGTATGACAAATAAACTAAATAAAATGGAATGAAAAATAAGCAAGAAATATTACATACACAATCAGCAATTGAATATTCAATTTTCGTCAACGATCATTGAGACATAGAATTTATAACTTCATGAATCATTATTCGATGACTAAGTAAGCTAAATAGACATTTAACGTAAGCCAAGTTTTTACTACTTTTTTACTTCGAGAAACCTTCGAAATTCCTTGCAGACACTTAATCTACAATCTGGTGTTATAGAAATGAAACATTATATCACTGCTACAGAATATCGGGTCATTGATTGCAATCAGTGTCACCTCATTACAAAAATATCTTGGAGTAGATTTGACCTTCCTTAACTACTATGAGAATTCTGTTAAGGGACATTGGAGGATTCATGTGAGGGGCGGGATTTGGTCCCAAAAAATTATATATTTCTGTTTTTTTCTTTCACTCTTTATTGTTTTTTCTGTCTGTCACTCAATCATTTCTGAGTAAAAAATATTATTTTTAAATGTATTTTATTATTTTTTATAAATAATTAAAATAATCTAGACCTAAAAATATAGAAGCGGTACACAATTGTTCCTATTTATTTACTTATCTCGTTGTCTTTTAAAGCTAAAACAACTTAAAATATTAATTCGATAGATCTAATTTAATAAAGTAAAAGTCACATTTTTACCGAAAAATAAAACTAAATCTACATAGATACATAGATTTTATTAAAATAAAAAATTCACTATCTTGCGTAGATTCAAAATAATAAATGATCAAAATAAAACTACCTAGGAACTTTTTAACCCCACTAGGAGGCTTTTGTAATTAAGTTTACAAAAGACTGCTTACAGGTAATGATTTTTCTGGCGAATGATTTTTACGTTAAACACTCGATTGAAAGAGAGATCCAGTGAGATATTTGAAACATTTGGACTCAAAACATTGACTTATTGTTGTATGATATGTGTTGAATCTTAGCGTTAAAAGGTACATTCATCTGCTGATTGTAGATAGTATTAATTAACATGTACAGAATTATAAATGAAAGCTAAAAAAAAAAAAAAATAAAAAAAAAAAAAAAAAAAAAAAAAAAAAAAAAAAAAAAAAAAAAAAAAAAACAATGATATTTTACTCGAAAAACGGACAGTTTGAAAGCTCAAATAGTTGATATGTACGTACTAATTATTTGTATTTTTACTTACAATTAATTGCAAAATGATTCTACAATTTTTCTAATATTACCATACTATGAAGAGCAACTGATAAACCTCAAAAGAACTATAAAATAATTGGCAGTCAGAAAATCGAAAAAGCGGCATAAAACAAATATCATATAAAAAGTTTCATCTCATCGTAACCTATAACTATTTTATTTACGAAAACTCTTGGAATTGGGGCGTTTTCAATCTGGAGAGCGGCAAACTTTGTCTATTTAATTAGGTACTTAAAATTCGTAAATACCCATTTTATACCACTGGTATCGTAAGATAATTTGTTCACGAAATCGAGAAAAAAGGCGGCCTTCAAAAAAATTGTTCCGTTTCACGTGACCTAGACCTCCAAATTTTTAAAATAACGAGGTTATATAGGACAAACGGCCAAATATTTTTGTAGGCCACCTTTTTTATCGATTATGTGTTCAAATTATCTTGCGATCCAAATAGAATACAAATGGGCATTTACGGGTTTTTTAGTACCTAATTAAATGGACAAAATTGGCTCTCCTCCAGAATGAAAACGTCCCAATTCCAAGAGTTTTCGTAAATAAATGATTGTAGGTTACGATGAGATGAAACTATATACGAAGTTTCAAGCGGATGTTAATAATTCGATAAAAAGGGGTGTCTACCACGGACTACTACATCGACCTGATACAATAAAAACAATCATTTTCGGAAAAACTGCCTCCTACTGTCTTATGTTTCAGTTTTGAGGAATATTGGTTTTCTCAACCTTTCACCGTATTCAGAGAACTATCCACTTATTTTTAAAATGATCATTTCTGTAGGGGCGTCAGGTGGTCAAGCTACATAACCAACACAAATCCGGGATCCAAGATCTGTCTCCATCTCAATGTTTTTTTGTTTTGCAATTATAAAGGAATAATTATCTGGAAACTTTACGAAAACAGCAAAATAAGTAAAAATATAATACGGTGAATTACCTCTTTCGTACATCTTAATGGCTTCGGACAAGAAAGGGAAGAGAAGCCTGTTGACGATAAAACCAGGAGTGTCCTTGCAACTGATTGGTTTTCGATCGATGGACTTCAGCCATTCAAACAGGGTGTTGTAAGTTGCATCCGAAACTGTGTCTGCCCTCACCAACTGTGGAATGTATACTTTTAGTTATTATACAGCAGAGAACAATGAATCTGATCTGAGATTTGAGTAATCATAAATTGAGCTTTGGAATCATTATACTAATGAAGACTCAATCATCATAAGTTTCAACTAATGCCATCGCTCGGGCGCTACAAGGACAAAGTTCTAAAAATTATATACAAAATACTTAAAAATAGTGCTATTTCTATCATTAGTCATAATGTTTATATCATATTCATTCCTTTTCATATTTATTAAGATCTTCATTCACGACAATTTTCTTAATCACTTTTTCCTGTCGCGTACACCATGGATCTCCAAACTACCTACGCCGTAAACACCTCCAATTCCGAAAGTTTTATTTATTTATTATATTATAAAAATAAAAAAAAATATTTTTAAAATTATGAAATTAAGTAAATCACTCAAACACGAAGTTACTACAACATTTATTGGACGAGTTGTTCCTCTTAGAAAGCTCATTTCACAACTGAAGGGTCTTTAACGAAACAAGATTGTGTTTTTTCTTTCGTCACAAGCCATGGCCCGCCAGACTTTGTGGAGTTCTCAAAGCGGTCCCCGAGACTTATTGTATATATCAATGTAGCCCATTGATAACGTGCCAAAAGTTTGGAGATCCTTGGCCTAAACTAATACAAATCTCTTTATGATTTTAGGAAAGAATACATATTTCTTTTTTTTTTTTTTTTGAGAGAGAGAGAGAGAGGTTAAAGAAAATTTTGAGCTCAGAATCGAAAATTTTTCAGCCGCGTTTTACGTTTCAGACATCAAGGATCAAATTTGGTTCGGTGTCTGTCTGTCTGTAGTCAAATCGATGTAACGAGCTTATCATCTATGTTTATCCGATTTTCATGAAATTTTCAGGAATTCTGCGGGTTGGTGTCTAGATGGTCCCATATCAATTTTATTAAATTTTAACCAGCACTTCCGGTTACGCGGTTACAAACGCAATTTTTGTATATAAGCCAATATTTCAGAAACTGCTGCTTCGATTTGGCTCAAAGTTAAAAAGGTAGGTATTTGTGAAAAAATAATGTAGGGTCAATTTGATTGAATTCTGTCCACTGCTTTCTCTTATGTATGCTCAAACGTGTTTTCCTATATCTCTAATACCGCACGTTCGATTTAATATTAGCTGATAAACGAAATCCGTGGATATTAAACCCGCGAATGTTGAAGGATCACTGTATTTTGCGAATTCGCTTCTCTTAGAAATTTTTTTCCCATATGAAAAATTATTACAAGGTATACAACTACAAATATGCTTTTAATATTTTAGCCAATGAAAACAGTGAGGAAGCTATATTGACCTTACTTGGCAGACGTTTTTTATAACATATTCAACATATAAAGAAAAACAAGATTCTATGAAATAGTTCAAAAATTTAATTAGTATAATAATAACTGTTATATATCGTCGGTTTATTGCAACAAGTCATAAAGTGACATTTGATAAAATGTAACCACTAAGTACTTTAATGAATGTTCCTTCTTACAATCAGAACGCTATGCACTCAATGAAACTACACTTGATATACAAAAGGATCTGTGTTATTTTGATGAAATTATTTACTCTTGTACCCATAAATAATATCGAAAGACACCAGAGTTAAGATCAACCAAAAATGTACTTACTGACTTTTTACTATAAACCGACGATACATTATACGGAAATTAAAGAAATGGGATCGATAAATCCTAATATAATTTATCTGATACTCAATGCAACCCCGAGCTGAACCTTCATTGGAAACCTGCCAGGACGTCGGTTCATCAGTCCACTTTACTCCAGGATGTTTATGAGAACTCAGATACTAACTGGAGAATTTAGGAAACCCAAACTGAACTGCGCAACTTCAGGAAAGCTCGACAAAATTTTATTCAAAATTTAGGATATTGAACCACATATCACTCAATAAATTTTTCCTTTTGATATATTTAGATTAACAACTGACATTTCGTAAATAGTTTCATCTCATCGTTACCTACAACTATTTTATTAACGAAAACTCTGTCTACTGGTTGGTAAACTTTGTCTATTTAGTTAGGAACTAAAAACTCGTATAAACCAATTTCCTTTCCACTTGGATCGTAAGATAATTTGATCACAAAATCGAAAAAACTATTGTGCTGTTTGGCGTGACCTAAACTCCAAAAATGTCAAAATAACGAGGTTGTATAGGCCAAACAGCCAAATATTTTTATGGCCACCCTTTTTTATCGATTTTGTGATTAAATTAACTTACGATCCAAGTGGAAACGAAATAGGTAAATACTTGTGTTTTCTGTTATTTATTATTTATTTATTGAATAGATTAATTTTGCCGACCTCCAAATCGAAAACGCCCGAATTCCAACAGTTTTCGCAAATAAAATAGTTGAAGCTTCCGATGAGATAAAGCTGTTTACGAAGTTTCAGGCGGATGTTAATAATTCGATTAAAAGGAGTCTGTACTACGGACTATCATCTATTAACCGTTCTTGGTATATCTGATATAGATTCCAATGGTCCGACCTAACATTCTCTTTTTAGTGTATTGTCTATTGATTGATGGGTGTGCTGTGTTATTTAGCAAATCAACACAGTTGAGCACGCGTACAATGTTGTTGTATTTCTCTCCTTAAATAACTAAAAGGCTAATATAATTCAAATGTATTAAATGCACCTCGACTAACTGCATAACCGGAACTGGATTGAAGAAGTGGACACCGGTGAAGCGGTCTTTCCTTTCGACCGCGACACTCAAGTCCCTCACCGGTATCGAGGAGGTGTTGGTTCCGAAAATTGTCCTCTCAGGTGCCACCTAAGGTAAAATAAATTTTTTATTTTTTTATTTATTGTTATTGAGGTATAATACATTTTATCACACTTATGTGTGCTGAATATTAGAGCTGTAAGGCACATTCGTACAATATTTACAATACAATAAAATAAAAATTAAAAAATGTTAAATAAACAAATATATATATATATATATATAATGAAGTATATATGACAAAAGTAAAAACTGTAATAAAAACAAAGAAATATAACTTGAAGCGAAATAAAATAATACAGAGATTCTCAGGAAAAAACATATACATTATTAATATAAATATATTAAATAGGGATTATATTTCATCAATTTAGTATCATTAATGTTCTGCTCACTAACTTAAAATAGTAGAGCAGTTTTCATATTACAACGAAAATTCATCCATATAAAAAAATTGGAAAAATCTGCATGTTTAAATTAGTTAAAATGATTAAATTTTAATGGCGAATGGATTATATTCAAGCAGAAAGTAATTTCATTATCTTAACCGTTGATGCTTTTTTTCTCCGAGATATATATTCTATACTTTCTAATCTACTGTTCCAACTGACACCTGAGTGACCCGGGAAGGTAGATGAAAGGACATAATATAATCTCATAGAGATAAAAGCTAAGACAAAAAATAACCCAGGGAGTAAGCTTGAAAATTTTATTCAATATTCACATATGTACTTACTTAAATAATTTCAGTAACAAGTCTAAATACGTTTAGTTCAAATAAAAAATCAGTCAGTACAAATAAATTCCGCTACAATAATCGAATCATTTGTTTTAAATGACGAGCAGGAAATAACTACAAAATTTAAATAAACACCACTAGCTATTATATTAAGTTATCCACAGCGCTGATGATTTTCAGTACATGCTTGAGAAACACGACACGGGACATTTATTATTTTAATTCATCTTCTTCTCTGTATAAAATTAATAAATTAAAGGCTTAGCGAACCCGAAGGTTCGATGCTGACACTACCAACCGTTTTATTATACACACCTCTCCCCTCCACCGTTCGCCGTCCAAACCCAGTCCCTTCAGATCGACTTTAATGTAATCTTCCCACCTTCGCTTCGGTCTACCCCTCGGACGTTTACCATTCGGTACAGCAAATATTAACCTTTTAGGAATTCTCTCGTTACTAAGCCCAACAACTTTACAAGCCCATTTGATTCGCCGCGATGAAATTACCTCAATTATATTATTCGGATACAGTTCACGCAATTCGGCATTGTGTAATCGTCTGAGCTCTCCGGTTAACTCATCCTTCTTCGGTCCGAATATTCTACGCAATACTTTATTTTCAAAAACCTTAAGAAGCTGCTCATCACTTAATGTAAGCGGCCAAGTTTCGCATCCATAAACAACTGTAGGTAAGATAGTAAGATAATGGTTTTATAGATTCTAATTTTCAAGTTCCGGGACAAGAGGACTGAGCTAAGTAGTTTTGTCACAGAAAAATAACAAGCATTTCCCGCCTTCAGTCTAACCTTAATCTCTTCTTCAATTTCGTTTTTTCTAGTTATCGTAGAACCTAGATACCTAAATTTCTCTACCTGTTCAAACATATTACCATCTATAACGATATCACCAGTAGTATCGCCATTCTTGCAGCTAACCATATATTTTGTTTTATAAGCCTCAATTTCGAGCCCTAGTTCTTTACCGGTTTTCATTAACGTTGTCGTATTTAGTTTTATAGTTTCCACATCTTCGCTTAAGAGTACCAGATCATCAACATAGCCCAGCACGGTTATTGTCCCACCAAGATCCAACCCCTTTTCGGTACGCATTACCTCCCTAATGGCATGTTCTAATGCGAAATTGAACAGGACAGGCGAAAGAGAATCCCCCTGTTTTAAACCCAAACGAACCTCAAACTTTTCGGACAGATTATTACCGATTCTAATTTTATTGAGTGTTTCCGTCAAACACATCCTGACTAGATTTACTAGTTTTTTACAATCAGCCACTGTTGGAGGGCTATAAGTATTAAGGCTAAAAGTTCTCATTCATACAGTATATACAAGTAATACAGAAGTAACTATAAATATAAAAAGTAAATAAATAATACTTATAAAAAAATGTAAATCAATAGAAAAAAAAAAAATAAAAAAAAATAAAAAAAATAAATAAATAAACAAAATAAAATAAAAACTTCTAAACACATTCATACCTATATACAATATATACATTCGCCCAGGAATCTCCGAGCCAGGCTTTTCTCCCCACATGTGGAAAGCAAAGCAGGACTCCAGAGATCCCAGTGCCATTTTTCCAGCCGCATCACTAGTATTAAAAGCCAGTGGAGGCTGAAGGAGGGCACTAGAGCCACAGATGCTCAGGACTTGAGTGGAGAAGCTGGCCATTGCCAGGACTCCAGAAGCATATTTACAATAGATCTCGCGGCCACTGCCGTTTTAACCTTCGAGGGGGATTGTAGGGATGGTGGGAGCTGGATAGGGATTGAGCTAGAGGATTTGGATGATGGATAAGGTTCTGGTGAAAGTTTGAGAATCTGGATGGGATGATGTCGAGGACAAAAGGGATGTTAAGGTCATGGTGTAGGGTCTTATTTGTGACATAATATGGGGCATTGGCTATTGTTCTAAGTACTTTGGACTGGAAGGATTGGATGCGTTTGATATTCGAATGTTTAGCAGTTCCCCACAGTTCAAGTCC
Source organism: Nezara viridula (assembly GCA_928085145.1). Classification (NCBI taxonomy): domain Eukaryota; kingdom Metazoa; phylum Arthropoda; class Insecta; order Hemiptera; family Pentatomidae; genus Nezara; species Nezara viridula. The sequence goes on along the minus strand of OV725079.1, from coordinate 105,832,358 downwards.
GTAGGTCCAGATAGGTTTCAGTATTGTCTTGTAGATTAAAAGTTTATTTTCAATCGAAAGATGAGATGTCCTGCTTAGTAGTCTATATAGCTGGCCATATCGTTGGTTAAGTTCTTGTCTTTTAAGTCTCGTATGTGGGTTCCAAGTTAGTCTTTTGTCTAGAAGGAAGCCAAGGTAACGGACTGTATCTGAGTAGGGAAGTGGTATTGAATTGAAAAGGATTGTGGGACAGGATCTGCGTCGCATAGTGAAAGTAATATGTTTACATTTTGCTTCATTGATTTTAATGCGCCAGTCGTTGCACCACTGCTCAATCAAGGAGAGGTGAGATTGTAGGTTTTGAGATGCTATTTGAGGATCTGAGTGGGAGGATAGAATGGCAGTATCATCGGCAAATGTAGCTAGGAAGGTATCGGGATTTGGAGGGATATCGGCAGTGAAAAGGATGTAGAGAACTGGACCCAAAACACTGCCTTGTGGAACACCAGCCTCAACTGGATAGTAAGTGGAGAATTCGGTGCCGCAACGGACTTGGAAGGAACGATTTGAGAGATTGGATTTGAGGACTAGGTATAAGGATTGGGGTAAATGGGTTTTGAGCTTGAAAAGCAAGCCATCGTGCCACACCCGGTCGAAAGCTTGCGCTACGTCCAGAAAGGCACCAGTGCAATATCCTGCTCGATTAGAATATTATATAGTTTCTGGCGGTCAATAGAATCGTAAGCCTAGTATATAATCGTAAGTCTTCTTTGTTTAGTACTGTTTTATGCAAAATGCCTGGGGTGGAATATATTAATTACAAAAATATAGATTAATTACAAAACATTTTAAAAACAGGTTCTGAAAATGAAATGAACAGTTTCAGCATTCACAGGTCTAGAAATCGAATTATTTAATGAATTTTACATAGCTAAAAATATATACGTTAAATGCAATATTAAATTAAAAGTGATTATATTAAATATGAACATGAGACATACTTTGTCGATAGAAGCAAAAACTTTCCTTTTAAGCTCGGGGTCTTCGGCGATGGCTTCCAAGACCAGGTCCGATTCGCTGGCTGCTCCTGATAAATCCGTGGAGAACTGTATCTGCCGCAAAGAATTCTCTACGAACTTCTCTCCTTCTTCCGGGTTTTCCTTCAAATAAAATTGATCATAAACTATGAATTATGATTAATGTAATACAATTTTTTATTATCTTATCACACTTGTGTTATATAAATAAAATAATCCAGGAAGGAAGCTGATTATTGTAGTATTGTAGCTGAGTACTATAGTTCAATTCCTGAAATCTATTCATTTATTCATTTGAAAATCTATTCCATATTTTTCAATTTTAATAAAAATAAAAAAAACTGCAAATTATTTCACAATGATTTATTATTTCCAAACAATTATACATCTAAAGGAACATTACCTTCCTAGTGACAAAGAAAAATAAATAAAAAGGGATTCCAATTATTGAACTAAACTTTTTTTTTTTAACCATTAGTAGTATGCTAAAAAAATTAGCATTACTTCAGTAGCACATTCAAAAATCAAAAACCAAAACAAAGGATATAACCTTTGCAGTATAACATATTAAAAATATCTAGAGACATTATCTTTGCTACTAACTGTCCGATTTTAACGATTGTTTTTTTTCAGGAAATTTCGTAAACTTTTAAATAACCGTATACAATATCGACAAAAAATTGTATAATTTTTGAGTTATTCGGGATCTAATTTTACTATCCCTCGTAATTTTTTTTCCAGCTTCTTTTCGTTGAAATATGTTATATAGATAAATTTAAAGGGCATCGAGAAGAAGACTTTAGCGAAGTTTCATTGAAATCGGTACATTCGATTAACCGCTACAGGCTGTAGCAACGCAGGTTTTTCGGTCGTCATCTTGAAAGGAAAAGGCGAATAGAAATGTCAATGAAGGAGGATCATCCTCGGGTGACCTCTAATTTTAAATCCAAATAGGAAAAAAAGCGGTGCAGTAGTTTCGGAGAAAATGCGCGGTCGGCGGACGGACGAAAAAAATTGTATTCGTTTTTCGAATTCTATCCTGAAACGTGAAACCTCAAATTTTGAGGGAGAGGAGGGGGTTAAGTTTTTGAATTTGTTGTTTGATCATAATGGTTCATTATTGAAAATAATAAACCAAAATATGACGTTTAAATCTTTTGAAAAATATTAATATTCATTTTAATGCAATAATATCATAGGATAATATTTGAATAGGAATGGAATTAGTAAACTTTATAAAAGTTTAAACTAATAAATGGTAATGTCATAGCCAACATACATGAAAAATATTTAAAAAACCATTATTTTAATTTTTTTTATTAAAATGAATCCCAGATCATGGAAAAACAAATAATAAAAACTTCACAATAGTTGATAGTAGTGATTTTTGCTGAAAATACGGGTACTTTTATGAGAGTGGATAGAAAATCATATAATTTCTTTATTCAAGTTGACGCGAATCTCAACTTTTTACCTAATAAACTTCAACTTAATGAATATGGACTTATTAATCAAGGTAGTTTTCTTAAAAGTGGGGTGTCTGTAGTATAGTTGGATAATGATAAAAAAAATTGCAAATAATTTATGATTTATTTAAAAACTTAGCTTAGTTTAATCGCTCAGATGTCCTCTTTAAATAATTATAATAATACAAACTCTTTTTTTATTTTAAGTAAATTTTGTCTGGTTTACAGTGAAGCGATTGTTAATTACTTAAATTAAACGTTTCTTTAATTATCGCTTTCTATTCAACAAAAAAACATGAATTACTTAAAAAAAACATAAAACTTTCCTACTTTTCTAATGAAAACTGGCCCATTGCTTATTTGAAATTTTTTGTAGGCATTAAGGTTTTTTATCATTCCAATAAAAATTTTCATCCACTTTCAGGACAACCTTCCTTTATCAATATATACTAAGATTTGAATATTATATATACTAAGATTTTATATATACTAATTATATATACTAATATTTTATGATTCAATCACCCCTCAATTTTAAAGTGATATTTTTAGCACATTTTCCGCAGCAAACTAGTCGCATTGTGAAAAAGTTTTATATTTATTTGAGGTTGTACAGGTTATTTGAGGCACACTAAAAACTTAAAGATATAAGTACGTGCAGCAATAATTATAGCACAGTCTAGAATTTTATGTTTCATTCATCTGGACCCTTTCATTTTCACTTGAATATATCGTTACATTTTCCGCGGCAAATTTGAAGCATCGGATAATTGAGAGTTCACCTCAATGCCTGGAACCTTTAAATAAAAATAAAAATATTCAATTGCTTCGTTAAGATATTTTAAAATATACCCACACGCAAAAAAATCAAAAACAAATATAAATATTAGTTATATAACTAATATACAAACGTTCATTTTATGTATAGTATTATATTGTTGGTTTTACAATATATTGATTATGTTAACTATCACTCGTAATTTTTAAACATAATATAAACTCTCGAGACTTTTTTTTGTGGGACCCATCGCCCCTTCTACCCCAACCAGAATGGAAAGTCTGCGCCTATGCTATTCACTCAAACACTCTATTTGAGCTATCTGATTCTTCGGTAGGACATGTAACAATGACGTAACTTGAAATTATAAAATTTTATAGCAGGAGAAAAATAACTTTTTGTATAAGTAATATATTGTTTTTAAAATTGATTGTACCAGTCAAAAATTCTTATAAAATTCTTCCATTTAAATTTTACTTATATTATACTATGACGTCGATTCGATTACACATGCCTTTCTGACAATCAAACGAGATAAAACATTGTATGCAGTATGCACTGATACTTTACATAGGCGCAATGATTAATAAGTATAAATTAATAAGGTCGATATATTCTTGGACGTCATCCTGATGTGTCTATATTTCAATAATGATTGTTACAAGTTCTGAGAAATATTTAAGTGACCTCAAAGTGACCCATAATTCTAATCTTTACTACCTATACTAACTGCCACAGTTGTATATTATTATTTTATGATATATTTAATTTTTATTTACGTTAACATACAATTTGAAATTCTTCAAATCTAAGTCAAATGAAGAAAAAATATTTTAAAAATACTGTAAAGGTTTGAGCAATAATTAACAATATAATAACAAATTCGAATGTTTAAATTCATTTTGAAGTTGTTCCACGAGCGGATATACGGGGGAGGGGGGCTTTGGGGCTGAAGCCTCCCCCCTAAATGGTAAAATATAACCATGTTTTATGAAAAAAAAAATATTAAAAAATTATTTCTTAAAGTATTATTGTTCGAGTAATTACATTTAGAAGGACTTTAGGAATCACTTAAACAGCATTTCATATAGGTAGTTAGTTTCTTTCTTTTTTTCCAAAGTAATTATCGTTATTTTTGTGAAAAAAAAAGTTTTCGAGCTGAAGCCTCTCGAAAATAGAATACTGGATCCGCTAGTGAGTTGTTGATTCTATTATCTGAAGTAAATAATGAGTACTTCATTTACTCTAATTATAGATTATTTTTCATCTCATATTATTCGATCTTTACTTGGATTCTATTAATGTCTTGACGACTTGAGACTCTCAAGTGACCTCCTTCAAGTGAAACTCTCAAATCATTGCTTCATATCAATTCATAAATCTAATTATACAGAGTGGTCCATAAGTAGATGAAAATATTTAAAAGATTTATAGATAGTATATTAGAATTATTTTATTAAATTAACATTTTTTTTTATTTGTTTATTTAGAAATATAATACTCTGCCACGTAGACAATAATTATAGTGATATATGAACACATTCCCACCATAAATTAACAGCAATTTTGTTTCTTTCTTTTATAAATAGAAGTTATGTGAAAAATATACTGACTTACTCGGCAGTCTTTTATTTTTTTCTTATCAGTTACTAACAAAAAATAATTATGCCCAGACAGCCTACTTACCATACAAGGTCTAGATATCACAGAACAAACCTTAACTTTTTTAGAGGTCAGTGTCTAATCTATAAACTAGATAGGAAAATAGGAGAAAAAAAGTTACTGAAATGACTAAACGAAAAAAAAAAAGAAAACTATATTTATTTTAACATGAAAATGTTTTTCACTTACCTTGTACAGTGTTTTGGCTACTTTTTTCAAGCCTTTTGTGATAGTTTGTTTCGATTTTTTTAATGCTTCTTCGCTCACATCGATAAGTGAGACGTTCTGGCCTTTCTGAGCGATCACCTAAAAACAATTCTTTATAAAAAAAATTATCTTGGCCATTAATAAGAATCATTATAATAATTTAGAATATTTTTTCTAAGAGTTAAAATAGTAGCATAAACTCACGATTCTCCAAAGTATACAAGTATACAAAGTACGTATTCAAAGTATTAAGGATGCATATCGAATAAAAGTGTCGATAACTATGGTATCAATTTTTGAGAAATTGATAAAAATCGATCAGAATAATAGAATAATAGTGGTTGTTGATCCTCCGATATTCGTGAACTCCAAATTTTCAAAATTACGACGTTGTAAGGAAAAACAGCCCAATATTTTTGTAGGTCACCCTTTTTATCGATTTTGTGATCAAATTATCTTACGATCAAAGTAGAAAGGAAATGGGTATTTACGAGTTTTTAGTACCTAATTAAATAGACAAAGTTTGCCCCCCCTCCAGATTGAAAACTCTCCAATTGCAAGAGTTTTCGTAAATAAAATAGTTGTAGGTTACGATGAGATGAAACTATAAACTGAAGTTTCAGGCGGATGTTAATAATTCGATAAATAGGGGTCTGAACCACGGACTATTATTTCTGATCAACTCAGATTGCAGTTAAAGGTACAGAAAATGTCTGAACCCGTAATAACAAAAACTATGCCATAAATTAGCCAGGCAGAAAAAAAATATTGAAAGTGCATATACCAAAAGAGTCAATTATGATCTGATAAATAATCATGATCTGATTATTTAAAGTATTAAGGATGCATATCGAATAAAAGTGTCGATAACTATGGTATCAATTTTTGTGAAATTGATAAAAATCGATCGGAATAATAGAATAATAGTGGTTGTCGATACTCCGATATTCGTGAACTCCGAAATTCATGCATGTTAAAGATTGACTTTAAGCCCAACCCTTATTTTATTTTAGGATTCTTTCCCTTCTCACAAAAAACCACCCCACAGATGGTGTATTTAAAAAAAACATTACTGTTTTAAAAACGTTTACCATTAAGTATCAGCCGGTGTGTCCAGAAGAGAATTACATCGTTCAGAATGCACCATAAATTTTTTTGAGAGGAACAAGCTTTTACGGGATTATATATAATTGAGCGGTAAGCACATTCAGAGGCGATGAATTTTTTAATGTAACTATAATTTTGCGAGGTTCCAATTAAAAAGAACTTTCAAACAAAGGAAAAAACTTCACTGCAATTTTTATAACTTTATTTTCATCTTCACCATTTTTAAGAATAGGAAGCAATAAATGTTCATAAAGAGGGCATGCGCCATCAGCCTTGTATAGGTAGTTCCATTGTGTATCAGCTACTTTTTCAATTATATATGAAATAGCTCAAAATACATTTTTTTTATCACTCTCTAAGTATACTCGTTCTAGATTGGAGATTTTTAAACTTATATACTCCGCGTACAACCGTTGAATAACATGCGTTATGTTATTATTTGTACGTTTTGTCTTTGAGATTCCAATGGACACCTCCATCTCTCGTCTTTATGAAGTCCTCCTACTCCTACCCCATGGATTCGCCAGTGGAGGAATCTATCATTGATCACTGATTTTGTGAGAAATATTACCCTGTCTGTGGAAGACATTTGTATTTATAAAGATTATATAATTATTCTATACCTCCAACAATTTAAAATCGGTTCTAATAGGCATAGACAAGGTAAGTAATTGATTTCATAGATGTACTGCAATCGAATTCTATCAAAGTGATTAATTTTCTTAATTTTAGACAAACTATTCCTTTAACCGTACCTTAAGAAGGATAATTTACTCTTAATAGCAGGAATTTAAGTAGCCATATTTATTTTTTCAAGGGTCATTTTCTCTTTTTCAATTACCGTAAATCCACCACTGGTTCAGAAAGATTAATTGGTATTACCTTTTGGACAATTAATATTTATGGCTGTCTACAGATGTACTTGAAGAGGATAAGGTTTCACGACCAATTATAGACTACAAATACAGGATATCGAATGTAAAGTAAACAATAAAATTTATTTAGCCCTTTTAACTTTTAGTAAATCTTTTTTAATTATTCAATGTAGATTGATTCTATTTTCTTTAAATAATTATATTTTAACATTTTTGATATTCTTTATCAAATATTTAGTCATAAGTTACTTAATAGTTTAGCACAAAATGATTCAAAATTTTGTAATCCATGGTCAGGAACATATTCATGGTAGGAAGGTGGAAGAGAGAGTTAAGAAATTTGAGAGCCTATTTGAAATTGTGAAGATCATGGCGAAACAATTTACTTCAAGAATAACAAAATTTGTCTAGCGATATGAAGATAAATCAAGTATACTTTGTTATGGAAAATTGAGTAATGTACCTTTTTTACATAGTAAATGTTGACTTTTAACAATGATTAATGTTTCATTTTATATATTCAGTTAATTTTTTTGTTAACAAACAATTACAAATTATTTTACTCATAATAAGTTATAAACACTACTTAGAGTTCAATTTTTTAAAAACATTAGAGGAAGCCTCCAGGGTTCTCTTTTCCGCTGAAGGATGTTCTATATACCTCTTCCATCTACCCTCACTCCTATCTCTTCACCCACCACCAGAAATTTGAAAATCAGTTAAAAGTCATGGGAAATTTTGTATTTTCCACTCAAATAAATTATGGAACTAGCCTCCATAACCATCCTCTTCGGTACTTAAATGTATTAAAAAGGGTACATTTTTTTAAAAATAAAAAAACGATCTCGTTAAATTCATTTTTATAAAGTTCAAACCACAATTAAAATTCAGATTCACATGAAAACGGTACCTAAGACATTTTATTGCCAATCGAAACATGGACATCCGATAACCTCAGGATCAAGGGAAGGTAATCATATTCGCCAAGGTTATAAAATGATAAACTATAGGATTGTTCTAGTTAATCGAAATAACATACAATCCAATTAAAATATTTCGCTTAAAAATCTTTTTTATTTTAAGTCACAATTTATTTGACTCCGAACTGTTAGAGGGGTTCATAACGTTTAGTAATTATCAACACTTCACCCTAATCGAACAATGCACAAATATCAAAAGGGTTATATAATTCGATAAAATTGGTAAGATGACTGTACTCTATTCTTAGACTCTTGAATCGATTTATAATATTGAACTAGTAACGCGTTCAATCGATAGTGAGACATTTCGAAGTATGAAAATAAACCATAAAAAACCTGTATCGCTACAACCCATGAAGGGTCATGGATTCAGTAATATTTAAGGAAAGTAATTTTACAAGGCCAAAGGTTGTGTAGGGAGGGGATCGGGCCAAGATCACGTGTTTTCCCCTTAATCAATTATTTAATTAAGGGTACCCAGTTTGTAGAGGCTGGGTATGCCCCAGGAGGGTCTTCTTACCCCAGAGTCGCCCCACGACCAATGAAACAGAATAAATAATTTTTCTACCATGAGTCGGGATTAGAACCTGGGATCTTGGTGCCCTACCAACGAGCTACCCCGCATCCAATGAAAATTAGCTATCCACTGAAAATTAACCATAATGAACATATTTCATTAAAATTATCTAAATCGATCGTGTCCCTCATGTAAGTTAGTAATATGGACTAAATCTTCCCCAAGCTGTCTTAACTACTGTATTTGTTCCGTTCGAATGCTCCGCACAATCTTAACATCGGTACCAAGTTTTAATACGTTAATGGCTCAGTATAACTTCTATTCTATAATGTCTGATACTCAATGATTTAATAAATATATTTAAAAAACATGGAAAAAACAAAACAAAAGGTGATTCCAATTATTGGACTAAACTCTTTAATCATTAGTAATATGCTAAAAAAAAATAGCATTAGCTCAGTAACACATTTAAAATTTAAAAACCAAACCAAGGATATAAAATTTGGAGTAGAACACATAAAAAAAAACCGGAGACCATATCTTTGCTCCTGATTGTCCGATTTTAACGATTTTTTTTTTTTTAGGAAATTTCGTAAACTTTTAAAAAACTATTTACAATATCAATAAAAAAGCAAAAACTTTTCGAGTTATTCGGAATTTAATTTTACCATCCCATGTAACTTTTTTCCAGCTTCTTTTCGTTGAAGTATGTTATATAGATAAATTTAAAGGGCGTCGAGAAAATGACTTTAGAGAAGTTTCATTGAAATATGTACATTCGTTTAGGAGCTACAGTCTGTAGCAACGCAGGATTTTCGGCCGCCATTTTGAAAGTCAAAGGCGGAGAGTAATGTCGATGAAAGAGGATCATCCTCGGGTGACCTCTGATTTTATATCAAAATTTATTTTATTTTTTTATTATTTATTTTAAATGATATTTACAACTGTATACAAAAAATACATCTGGTAAATTCGCACATTGGTATAAAGACATGGAACACATGTTGAGAAACTACCCATTGGTAGCACTCTAATAATATGTCTATATTAGAAGATCACGTGGCCATCTTCTTTTCAGACGCCTCGGAGGGTTATCAGGAATCGAATAGGAAGCAAGGTTAGAGACAAGAGGGTTGGATGGTTATGAAGATATCGAAATTTAAAAAAAAAATCGGTCCAGTAGTATCGGAGAAAATGCGCGGACGGCGGACGGACAAAAAATTTTTTATTCGTTTTTCGAATTCTACGCGTCTTGAAACGTGAAACCTCAAATTTTGAGAGGGGGTTATGTTTTTGAATTTTTTGGTCGATCACAATGTTTCATTATTGAAAATAATAAACCAAAATCGAAAGATCAAGTGAATTTTCAAAATCATAAACTTCAATAATAAACAAAGCAACTGTATTAGAGAAATATTTAATGAAATCAAAATCAAAATATAACCTAATATAAAACTGCATGAGAAATAAATTTAATTGTTTAGGGGAGCGGGGGAAGATGACACCGTTGCAGAGGGCGCTAAATGTCGAGGACCGGCACTGTCTAACTTTTTATTTGCGAAAATTCAGAGAAATAGGGCGCTGATTACATTCTCGACGTGCTCATATGACTTTAACAGTTATAGTCCGTGGTACAGACCCCTATTTACCGAATTATTAACATCCTCCTGAAACTTCGTAAATAGTTTCATCTCATCGTAAACCTACAACGATTTTATTTACGAAAACTCTTGGAATAGGGGCGTTTTCAATCTTGAGTGGGGCAACTTTGTCTATTGAATTAGGTACTAAAAACTCGTATATGCCCATTTGCCTTCTATTTGGATCTTCAGATAATTTGACCAAAAAATCGATAAAAAAGGTGGCTTACAAAAATATTGGCCCGTTTGCCCTATATAACCTCGTTATTTTGAAAATTTGGAGTCACGCCAAACGGCTCAATATTTTTGAAGGACGCCTTTTTTCTCGATTTTCTGATCAAATTAGTCTTACGATACCAGTAGAAAGGAAATGGGTATTTACGAGTTTTTAGTGCCTAATTAAATAGACAAAGGTTGCCCCCCTCCCCCTCCAGATTGAAAACGCCCCAATTGCAAGAGTTTCCGTAAATCAAATAGTTGTAGATTACGATGAGATGAAACTATAAACTGAAGTTTCAGGCGGATGTTAATAATTCGATAAATAGGGGTCTGTACCACGAACTATTATTTCTGATCGCCTCAGATTGCAGTTAAAGGTACAGAAAATGTCTGAACCCGTAATGAATAGAAATCTGACAAAAACTATGCCATAAATTAGTCAGGGAGAAAAAAAATATTGAAAGTGCATATACCAGTCAATTATGATCTGATTAGATGATTTTTATTTCGTTTGACTTTTAATAGCTGCGTTTATAATTCCTTTAAAGAAATCCTTGTCCACAAAACTCAGCCGTTTCATTAACCTGTACCATGCACATAATGTTTCATCAAAACAGACAGGGATGCCCATCACCCCAAGTTCGATGGCGCATGAATCATCATCCCCTCTCTAAACCTTTTATTACACTCCTCTTCTTAAAAGCAGAGCAAAAGTAGAATTTAAAAAATTGTAGTTCATATACAATTACACTTGCTGTGGTCCGTCCCATGTTTTTTCCCTTGTTCTCTATTTTGAAAGTTTTCACTCCCAAAATTTATAACTCTGTCAAAATGTACTCCCCTCAAAATTTTCAAAATACCGCCAAATTTTCCCACAGGAATAATAGTTTAAAACGAACAGTATTTAAAAATAAGTCTGATTGAAAACAAGATAACAGCACTTTTTAAAATTGTTTTCTTTTGTATTTCAAGAGCGAACTACTTAAAAATTGTTTTTAACACTCACAGTTACACAAATGGGGTTTGTATTTCAAAATATTTTATAAAACCAATATGCTTTTATTTTTATGACACTTTTTGAAATTCACCATCACGAGCACCGATCGTGAAGTGTTTCATACATTAAATTTTATTAGTATTATTATTATATTTATTAGGTTGTTAGTTTTATAAATTGTTAAAATAATCTCCTACCTGAGCAATGCCCGACCCCATTTGGCCACCTCCGATGACGGTAACATTCTTGATGCCAGAAAATGCCGCGGAAGAGAACCTCGCCGTGTGAAGCATGTTGAACTGTGGTTCAGCCAGCTATGTCGAGAAACTTCCCCTACCCTGGCATTGGCGAATATGCTAAGTACGGCCTTAGCCACCGATAAGATTTTTTTTAATACAGCACGAAACTTTCCTGTATATAATAAGAACAGCTCGGTAAGAGGTTTAGGAACTTTCTTTCCTCGAAATATATAAATGGATTTGATGTGGAAAATAGATGGCTATTTTTTACATTTATTGTATGTAAGCACATTTCACACACTCAGAAATAGTCTTTCTCCCCCGCATCTTGATAGTAAATGAATATATAAACCATAATATAATTGTAGACTCACCTCCGGCAAGTCTTAGCAAAACTAGCTAAACTAACGAAGATTGCAATTAACCTTGCTCTAAAATCTTCCATCACAAATTTGAAAGCAAGAGATAGATTCCATATTGATTATGAGCGTACTGGTGGACACCAATACCGACATTAAATCACGTTAAATATTAATAAAATCTTGATGATCAAGATAATTTTTTTTATATTCAGCTTTATTTTTTATATATTGATAGACTTAATTTTGATTAATTGGCGTATAAACTGGCTTATTCATTCAGAAATACGTCAGTGCTGGGATTTGACCGTATTCAGATCCACGGCAAATGAAGCAGTGATCTATGTCACTATTTTTTATTTCATAATCCATTATTTGTTCAATTTTGCATTAACCGTTTGTGCTGAATTTTTTCAATATTATAGACCAGGGGTCTCCAAACTGTTGCCGCAATACTAGCCTGCCGCAAAATTTTATCTTTTTAAGAGCGACTTAAGAGTAATAGTTGAAAAATCAAAATATGTCTAGAGAAAAAACAAAAAAAAAAAAAAGGTTATTGGCTACCATAACTTCCCCTGTAGGCCGTTCTAGCATTTAAATAACTGAAAACTTCTTTTTCCACCACAATTTTCGCAATATTGTCCACTACCAACCTTTCGATCCTAAACTGTCTATCCTTATATTTTTGAAATAAGTGGTTTTGGAATATTAGACAAAGTTCATTTTAATTAAAATAATATACACTTTCATAATTCACTTTCAAACTTTCTCCTGCTAAAAGTACCCTTTTCAAGTCCTGCCTCCCGGTTTTATCTGTTTTTAGAAAGTTTTAAATAAGTGTCATAGTATGTAGTGTAATATAACATTGGAAATTGTTGGATTAAAAAAAAAAGATCACTTTTCACAACGAGAAGACTGAAATTAAAATTTAAAAAAATATTTAACCTTAATTTAAATCAAGTGCATACCAAAATATTAAATGAAGTGAATAACATTTCCGAAACTTGAAGATGTTGAGCTAATTTCATGTTTATGTCTTCAATAACCTTTCTTATAAGAAGTAGTGAAGTAAACATTTATTTAAATTATCATTTTGAAGGAGTAGGAGACATGGTTGTAGGAATGGCTATAAATAATTTTTAAAAAATCTGTAAAACTACAACCCATGAAGGGTCTTGGATGCAGTACTATGTGAGGAAGTACTGTTAGAAGGCCAACGGTTGTGCAGGGAGGTGTTGGGGCCGATATCACGCTCAATCCCCAAGGTTTTTCCCCTTAATTATTTTTTAACTAAGGATACCCACTTCGTGGAGGCTGGGTGTGCCCAAGGAAGGTCTCCTGACCCCAGGGTCGATCCACGGCTAATGAAAGATTACTAGTCATTAGCCGGATTCGAACCTAGAACATTGAGCTCTGGAAGTCAGTGCTCACCCACTGAGCTACCCCGCTCCCTCTATAAATAATAAGAGATATAAATAATTGATAAAATAAGTGAGCTAGAATGATCTAAGTCATTTATTGCGTTCGATCTTTTTCGAAGACACCTACGTCAGTACCGATTTTCCGTCAATTGAGTGCATTTTCGAAAGAACTGTTTCAAATATATATTAAAAATGAATCAGTGATTTAGAAAGATAAATGTATTAGACGTTTTATTTCAACTTTAGTTTGAACGACTTGAAAAAGTTGATTTTACTGGTATTCTTTATTGCTAAGGCCAATTATTTTTACAATTTCTTTGGTGCTTTATTATGCCTTGACTATCCAGCATTAATAAAATACCAATTATGACGAAATTAAGCCAACACCTAAATCTCAGTGACCGAAAAACTAACTCAAGTCATGTTGGGAAGCCATTTTGGGACAGTGCGACCACTTTTTTTGTGAGAACATTGACTTTTTCTTATTATATAGTTACAAGGAGCACAACGATATGCAATTTATAGTGATGTGAAGGGAGGGTGCACAGAAGGGGAGTCTGGCCCACGAACTACCCTCTTCTACCAAATCTTTCCCCCCTCATTCAAAATATTAAAATGAATAAATATATACTTCGAAGACTCATATCAGACAGGTTATTGAAAATAAAAGACAATTGCTCAAACATGAAAAATAATTTAAATGGATAATGAATTTTTCTAAAATTTTAAAATCTCGTAAACTATTTGATTTAGTGAGCCTGTTGTGGACTTAAATGGTTGCATATTTAATCTAGTTTAAAAATGTATAGAATGCTTTAGGTCCAAAACGTGCTCCTTAGTGGATAAAATGGGGACAACCGAAAAAATTGCGAAAATATGAAAATTTTTGGGATAGTCAGAAGTGATCTTGGGTGGGAGGAGGAGGGGGCGCCGAGGTCTAGAACTTGGATTTCGCATCTCAGTCATATCCCGCACAAAAAAAGTAAAAGGAAACCTACTCCCATTTAATGCAACTTACGATGTACAAGGTTACTGGGCTATCAAACGCGAGTAGAAATTTTCGATTTTCAAAACAAATGTTTTCTAACCTCTTGCACGAATACAATGCGTCTCTACGTTCGGTAGCGAGGAAGCAAAAATTAAATTTATTTCTGAAGCTGTTTTATATTATGTAATGCAGTTGTTTTTGTGATAGGCCAATATTAATTATTTTAATTCGTTTTGTATTTTTGTTTTTTATTTCTAACAAGTGGCAATAGCCCCTGAAGATCGGCAGGCGCACTGGTGCAATTGCATCGGTTGCCCCACATTAAGGCCGGCACTGCATCAATGTATAAGTATTTTTCCTTTCACTTACGTATATATGTAATATATAGTAAGGGTAAGTATTGTGATCGTGAAACTTTTCATAGAAAAAATAGTGTACTTAGAATAGAAATTATTTCTAGCAATGCTGGGCTATTATAAAAGTTTTTGAAGTGCATTTTAAACGGAGCTAAAGCTTAAAGCTTTCAGATAACAAGTCATTAAGACCATTATAATTACAAAATGTCTATTTAATATATCGACGGTAGGCAATAAAAATCTAGTCACTCCATCTGCTTTTATAAACCACACAACTTTCTTTGCTTTTATAAACCACAGAATGACTAGCTCCAATTATAACATTTTTGAGTAATGTCATTTTAGTGATATTTTTATTTGAAAAAGTTATCTATGCAGACAGTGAGTAAGTTGATTCCGGAGGTGGTGATTGCAGTGTTGAAATATAGAACTGAGAATAAAGGTATAAATTTAGGTAATTATTTCTTATGAAAGATGTTGTTAGGAAAGATACTTTATTAAATATCTGTAGAAAAAAGGTTTTTTTAGTCTCAACAATTAAAAAAGTGTATTTTTAATGTATCCAAATTTTCGTCTCTTCGGGGAAAAAAACTAGAGACCATATCTTTCCTCCTAATTGCCCCATTTTAACGATTTTTTTTTTTTTTTTTTTTTTAGGAAATTCCATAAACTTATAGAAAACCATGTACAATATCAACAAAAAAGTGTATACTTTTTGAGTTATTCGGAATTTAATTTTACCATCCCTCGTAACTTTTTTTGAGCTTCTTTTCGCTGATGAATGTTATATAGATAAATTTGAAGGGTGTCGAGAAAATGACTTTAGCGAAGTTTCAATGAAATCGGTACATTCGTTTAGGCGCTACAGTCTATAGCAACGCAGGTTTTTCTGCATTTTTATTTTTTTTTCCTCCTTTATTAACTTATCAAATTCTTTCAAAAGTTATATGTAGCATTTTTTCGTAAATCTGAATAATGCGAAATGATTAACTTTTTAAAATAAACCATATTAAAGATACTTTAGAGAAAGACATATATGAACATTGGGCATTTACAGTCAAGCCCTGTAAGGTGACATCAACGGGGATAAGACCTAAATGATATTAAAGACCACTTAATTATACAGTGATACACTGTAAATCATTAGAGCCGTTTTTGACGGTTGGATACCACCTTAAAAAACACTTGATTCACAAATAGAAAACAAGCTGGTTTTCGTTAAAATTATAGCTTGCTTTGTGTTAAGATGTTTATAGGTTACTATTTACATCATGAAGTTTTACGGAATATTAAACGATATCTAAAACGTATTGAATTGTTCGATTTTCCCATTGCAGTGTTTTTAAAGAAAACTGCTGAAATATTTTTAAATACACGTATCTCTTTGGAACTTGGATGAGGTTCTGTTTATATACTATCAACAGATAAGGTTATTACGTTATGGGAAGTTGCCTGTTCTTAAGCCATAAAATGTTATTTCCCGCACTTGTCCTTTAACTCAAGGATACTTTAAATAGTATGACCAGATAGCTTATTTCTAGTGTGGTTTACTGGCTTCAGTTAAAATGTTCATTTTTCGGAACACAATATCAGTCTCTAAATTAAAATCACTTTCCAAAACCTTTGGATGCAGTTTTTCCTCACTGAGATACACTCTAACATCTAAGTTGAGGGAAACAAATTCAAAGAATGTTTTTAGGAATAATTTAGGTTGTAACACATTCTCTCCTTGTATTAATAGATTTTTATCTGCAGAAGCATCCTTGAAGGAACCTTCCTATGAAATTGATATGCAGTCTATCACTGATGGTAATGAGAATTTGCTTAAAAAGTTAAAAGTTCTTATGTTAGAAGTTGAAGTTATGAGGCAAGAAGGCCAAAGAGTTCCATCAGAGCTGACAAATGAAAAATGGAAAGAGTTGCTTGCATTGCCTTCCAGATCTCAAAGAATTAAACAACTGGTTTTTTGGTGTACGATTGAGAAGAAGAAAATGAGCAGAATGAAAAAAAAAGAACAGCAGCGAAGTGAACGTGAAGCTGATATGGATGCTACTTCTGAAGATAGAAAGAAGACCGATCATATATATTATGGATTTGGAGGATCAACAATTTTTTTAAGGATATATGATTCCACTATTGATTATTATATGAACCAAAAACTAATTCGAGCAATGATGTTCGGTCAAAAGCTAGTTATTGATTGTAGTTATGATGAACATATGACTCCCAAAGAGGCAGCCCTTTGTGCTAAGCAACTGACTTATTTGTTTGCTGAAAACCGCCTGTCTGACGATCCATTTGATTTGTACTTTTGTAATGCTGATAAAAATTCTAAGTTGATACAAAGACTGACTAAGTACATACCAACAGTGCATGATGAGACTTTTCCTCTAAATATAACTAAAAATAGTTACATGGATTTGTTCCCCAAAGAACAATTGGTCTACCTTACGCCACATTGTAGGGAGAATTTGAAGACATTTAGTCATGATGATATATACATAATAGGTAATTCTCCTTATAAATTAATAAGGTTTATATTTACTGGTTTGTGCTAATGTAATAAATTTCCAAGTGATTTTTATGTTCTGTTTATATGTAATTAATTCAATAGTTTTCTTAATATTGTTAAAATAGTATTTTCAGTAAACCATGTCTAAATGAGTTCAGATATCCAGATAAATATTATTAACATATTAGATTTTTTTTCTTATTTATTTGCAAACTTTTGGATTAATTAAGTTTTTAAATTCAAATTTTTATGGATTTATCTATCATTTGGGAGCTTTAAGTCTCAGGTTTTAATCCAGCTGATGACAGATAAAAAGTATTCTGTTTTATCAGTCGCGATTGTGAGACCCTCCTAGCATATATAAATTGGACTTTGAAATTATTTAATTAAGGTGGAAAAAACCTGGTGGTTGAGCATGATCTCGTTCAAATCACTTCCTTACACAACCGTTAACATAGAAACAGTTCTTCCCAACATAGAACTGAATCCAAGACCCTTCCTGGGTTGTAGTGGTACAGGCTTTTTATCTATCATTAGCAGGGTTACCCAGAAGGGAATTTAATGGCTTGAAAGTTACACCATCAAAATTTTTGAGCGAATGGTGACATTTTAATTTGGTTATGAATTATTGAAAGGAACTATATTTTTATGGGGTTCAATTTGCAGAAACTTTCAAAGCAGGGAACAACATACATGAAAAACATGTAACAGACAGGGCAAAGCAAGTGTTATTGTATATCACCTTTTTGCAATTCTATTTTCACAATTTTTTTATGCCACTTTGTTTGTACTGTTTTTGAGAAGACATGAAGAACAAAATATCTTGGGAAGAGTAGCATGGGTTGCCTACCTTGGGAGGATTGGTCACCTCTGATCATTATTGATTTATTTTTAATGTGTATTTTCATTTACATGTAAATAAAATTCTTGAAGGTTAGATGGAATTAATGTTTTATAAATTTTACCAGGTGCAATGGTTGATAAAGTGAATAATGATCCACTGTCACTTGGGAAAGCAAAAGCTCTTGGATTGCGGATGGCAAGACTACCATTGGATGTGCATTTAGATTGGGGAATCGGAACTAAATCACTCACCTTGAACCAAGTGCAAGCAATTCTATTAGATATAAAGAAATATGGTGACTGGAACAAAGCTTTACAACATGTTCCAAAGAGAAAGTTAAAGAAAAATGAAGAAGAAAACAAGTCAAAAAAGAATTTTCATTATCTGAAAAAGAGGAATCTTATTCATTAAGTAAATTTTTTGAGCATAATTAAATGAGGATCATTTTACATATTGAATTTGCATTATTTTATCTAATTCCTCTGTCTTATCTTGGTCTGAATTGTTGAATTAAATAATGTATACAATAATAATTGCAAACTAACTTAAATATCGTGAACATTTAATTTTTTTAATTCACTTAACTTATTGTATAGTTATACATATACATATAAGGTTTTTTACTATGTTGTATATATAGTATCTTATATAGATCATGAAAAATTAAAAATCCAAGTTTTCCACAAACAAACATATTTCGAGTCTCACAAAAAATTCTCTGTGAACAATTAGCTCAAAAACAAAAATTCGTAAAACTGAAATTATTTTTTTAAGATAGTTGTATTACAGGAACATTGTCGTCAAAATCAATAAATCAGAAATGGTATATTATATAATAGATTTTATACAATTTTGATATACCGTTGGAAAACCAAGGATTTAAGAAAAATTAATTTCTAAAATATAAGGTTGTAGAAGGTAATGGAGAGTGATGATAAGCTAATGAATTTTAACTATTGTAGTTAATAATATCTAATTTTATATTATTGAGTAGGAAAAAGATATATTTACAAAGAAACTTATTAGAATTTCCATAGAAAATATATGGAAAATACTTATTTTTTTTCCAGCTAGGTAAACCAAAAATATATAGTGCATTTAATTTTCATACTTTACTTTAATTAAGTTTTTTTTATAATTAATATACTTAAGTTTTATTAACTTTAAAAAAAATCTGGTGTTCTCATCATCCAATAATTTACCATTCAATTAAAATAGAAATTATTTCCTACCGAAATTGGGTTATTGCAAAGAGTTTTTATAGATGGCCTGGAGAAGGATCTGGCAAGGATTGGGATACATGGAATCGAATTGTATGGGAGCCCTAAGTCCATCTTGGCCTGTAGTGTCTGCGAAGTAAACAAAAAGTTTTTGAAGTGCATTTTTAATGGAGCTAAGGTTTGTGAATGTTGGTCATATCTATCAATTCGAAAATTAATTAAGACCATCAAAATAACAGCTTTATTATACTAACGGTAGGCCATGAAAATTTAAAACTCCATCAGTTTATTTAAACCTAACTCTAGTTTTCAAGCCCAGTATATAAATGGAGGTTTTTAAGTATACACATATAATTAATCTGTAAAAAAATAAGGATTGTACTATATAGTAAAAATTATAGAAACTAAATCTGCATCATTTGGTATGTTTTAAAAGTTATATTTCCTTTAAACAATTTCTGTGCCTAGATTCGGGAAACTATAAATAAATATATTTCATTTTATAGGTTTCTATTTAGTTTCTCAGGAAATTCCATTCAGTTTTCCATTTATTAATATACGAGCAAAGATTGTTGACTACAACAATTGATCATTAGTTTTAAATCATCCTACATCAACTTCTATAAATTTATAAGTTGAATACTGATGTTTCTAAAATCTTAAGCTGTTCAACAATGTATTATACATGTTATTGCAATGTCATGTGTAGACCTGTTTCAACTGCCTTCAACACGCCACACCCTGATGAAGACCTGCAGAGTGGGTCAAAACGTCGGCGTAATAATTAAAAATACTAATTTTTAAAATTTAGTATTTATTTTACCGCATCCCCCGACCAACTCCTTCTCATATTATACATGCATATTAGTAATTTTATTTCCACAAATTAGGAAGGCTACAGTTGCTTAGGAAGAAGATAGTCACAACTCAAAATTTCTATGATTTTCAAAAAGCATTTGACAAGGTCTTCTGAATGAACTTAACCAAGTTAATACTCCATAATAATGATATATTCTTTATTTCTTTTTCAATGTCCGAACTTTCAATTTCAAAATAAATAATATAACCAACCATAAGACAAATTCAGACCATAACTCCACAAGGTTTAATTCTTTCGCCCATTCTCTTCAACTTTTATCTGTATGACCTACAAACCCCAATTACAATGACACGGCAGTCTTTTTTTCAGCACGAAGACATAATAATAGCGAGAAACATCCTTTAAACACACCTCAGCGATTTAGAGCCGTACTTCAGTAAATGGAAGATCGGCCTCAATGTATTTACTCTTAGATCACCAAGAGATCCATCAGAACTGGTCTTCAACGGTAACAACTTGAAGTGGAATCCACCAAATGAAGCAGTAAAATTCGTCTATGTTGATCAAGATCATCACCTTACATGGAACCAAGACTAAACTAACTCAAATCTTAACTAGGCTGGCAATGCTATATCCCATCATGAATAGAAAATTGAGTCTCAAACCAGAAATAGCCAACCTAATTTACAAAACAATTTTAAGACCACTAATGACGTACGTTTGAGAAGTATGGGGTGCAAACTATCAATATAGCTGCTTTTAAGGTAGCAAATCTAGCAACCAATTAAATGTGATTTTTTAAATTGTGCTGATTTTCTTCCACAGTAGTGTTTAAATAATGACAATGTAGTATTAAAGTGAGAAAAATAGTTAAAAATATAACATTATTCACAATAAAATAGAAACAGACTTCATATAGAAATAGCAGGGAAAAATTATGTGCATTCAAATTAAAAAAATCTTTATTAAGTATTATAAAAATATTTTACACTAATATTTTTTGTAAGACACAATTACCCAAACTTTTAGGTTCTAAAAAGTCTGTTATTTGTAATTGTGGATTTATGGTTGATTGTAGTGAATAATCGAAGAGAATGATGGTTGGGGTGATCAGTCAAATTGAAATGGTAAAAAATAAATAATAATTTTATTTATACCATAAATAAGACTAAGTATTACTATTTTAGTCTGACATAGTATTACCATTTTCTGAAAACAAGGAAGGACATTTAGGACTGAACATGTTACAAAAAAAAAAAAAAAAAAAATAGCTGTATAAGAATTAGAAAATACAATCATCAAGTTTTTTATGCAAATCTAGAAAGTTTTAAAATGGTAGTTTAAAAACAACAATCATTTATATAACTAAAAAGAAATTTATTTTAATTAAATAATTTATTCAGAATCTTTAAATGCTAATCCATTTTTAAGGTTTATTTAACAAAAATCAATTATAGTTGTCAAAATGTAAATAATTTGTTATAAGTCCCACATGTTTAACATTTGTTATACAAGTTGAATTACTAAAACATGAACCCTTTAGTTGCTTATAAAAATTTTGAAAATACAAAATTATAAGCTTATCTCAAAATCAGGGTTTAATTTATGCACATTCTTAATTCAAAATGATGTATTGTAGATTCTAAAACACAATGTTGGACTTAAACATTGCTTTAGGGATTTTAGCAATCTTATGTTTCACATCTGGATGTCTTGCATTCGTAAATTTTTGTGGAGCTCTTTCTAATGACCTCAGGAATAACAAATCTAAGTGACGAATGCACAGAGAAAAGAAGTCAATAGATCAATGAGTATACTAAGATTTTGATTTAACGAAGTAAATAATCAAATATGCTTTAACCGTACAAGTTGAATATGAATTTTGAGAATATATTCTATTATTTGTGAAATTTGATGAGAGCATAATTCACTATGCACAGTCTTGTGCATATTTTTGCCAATTGATTTTTGAATGATGAAAAAAGAAAATTATTTCAAAATTTTACTAGTACAGGATGTAGTAATCCTTTTGGTTGTGAGTTGATGGTTTCTCATGATTTTGAGACCAAAGCATTATAGAAGAGTATTGTTTACCAATCAATTTTCAGATCTGAAGAGGAGCTCTTGTTGGTAAACATTCCCATTTGAACTGAAGTAAAAGCTCAATTCTGTCAAGTTTTGTGTGATCGATGATTCACAGAATAATATAATGCATCATCTTAATGAAAAATTGCTCTACTCTCATGTTGTGAAAAATTAATTATGGGAAGTGTCCGAAAAATTGCGGTCCACTATTTAACAAAGTGAAAGTCAATCTGCATTTGAACCAGTTTCTTTCTTTCAGCATAAAAAGTTAGCATATAGATTAATTTACCAGGCTATGAGTGTATACGTCACTGTGAAAGACCAAAATGTCAACATTCTCCAGTGATTATCAACAAACACCATAAACATCAGTGAAAGACCTAAGTTTTGCTATTATAAAATTGTAATTTGAACATTCACTTGTTAATGTCAACTTAAATAAATTTCTTGTTGTTATAGTTGAAAACATTAGGTTTTTATTATTTATTATATATTTGTATTGCCACTTGGCACAGTTTTTGTAGCTTGGTTTTTGTTGTTTTTATTGTTGTTAAGCATAGGTCTTGTATAACTGTAAACAGTCATCAAAATTATCACCATTTTAATTGAATCACAAATGTCAGGTTTCCATTCACTCAAGATGTAAACAAATGCCTGGTGGGAACTTTTCAATTGAGGTTGGAGTCTTACCAAGCAGAGTTCCACTTTCATCAACTAAATAAAAGGACCGATCAATCTTCATTGGCCTAACAATGACCAGAGAATATTGACATTCGCCTTCTTTTAGTCTTTCAAATTAGCAGTTTTATATAATAGACTTAGTCATTTATTCTTGTAAGTCCTCAGCAATGCTGGCCTTTAAGACCAGGCAACCCAGACAATTGTCTGAGGGTGCCGTTTTCTTGTTAGGAATAAAAAAAAGTTATTTAGCATACGAGAATAATTAATTTTAGCCTATTAATAAAGCAACTGAATTAGAGACATATTGAATGAAATAAAATTCAAATAATACTTATATAAAACAGTTTAAGAAATTATTTTTTTCTTTTTGTGAAGAGGAGATGGCGTTATTGTCCGAGGACACCAAATGTCTAAGGTAGGTACTGGCTCCCAGTAGATCTTAAGGTCTCATTCAACAGCAACTTTGGCAAATTTCCCTCCCCCCCCCCCCAAAAACATGCTTTTCCTAAATGCTTGTGCTCTTCCTGGTAATATTTGACCTTTCTCTTCAATGACTCCAAAGGAAATTTTGGTTGAAATTACCATTTCTTTATGGCAGGGCTAGAACTTTGGAGGGGAAATTGCTCCAGGCGGCAGAATTTAGAATGCAGCAAATTTGAGTAATTTTTTTCTATCTGAAGGCAAAAATGATTTATTTCTACTTTTGTTTTTCAGTGAATAACACAAGTTAATATTATATGATGGTGGTATTTATTTTTAAAACCATTAACTAAAATATTGAATTTTAAAAGGGAAGGCAGGAGGTGAAAGGAGGGGTGGAAAAATTAACTATGAACTATAGAAGGTAATGGTAGTAATAGGTAGCAACACTATCTTTGATAGTGATTTGGGAATATTTCTCTAATGACTCAAAGGTACTTTAATATCTTCCAAAGTCAGCTGCGATCTATATTATTGATGTTTTTAACCTGGCAAAGGTATCACTATTGTCACATATTTTAAGGGTATCGCTTAGTGAAATCGACAAGATCTCTTCTTAGAGATTCATTGGTATTTTTTTCTTTCTTCCTGATAATATAATTCTTATAAAACTTTTTATTAACCTTTTTATCATATATTTATTATTAACCTTTTTATTGATATAATCGAAGCAACTATAACCGTAACAACATAATTATAAAATTATAATATTTTTTAAGAGTATTATTTTTTCGACGGCCTTATATGTTTTTAGTGCCTTTCTCTGTCTCTATTATATTATCTAAAATTGTTTGTTCAACTATGTCGTTTTCATCTAGAACAAAGTCTGCATCATTATCTAAGTCAAATTCAGACTGGTAGTTGTCGTCTGAATTACTCTCACTGTTGTCCATAAATAAAGTTTGAAACTTATTTATCTGCAACACATTTAACAGGTAAAATAGCAGAAACCATAATTTATTTTATCTCACAAGATACTGGTAGCTTTTCTTATATCTAGGAACTAAGTCTGAAACAGTACATAAGCAAAAAGCTCCGTTTGTCTGTAAAACAAATAAAAGAATTACTTTCAACCGTAGAGTTCGTTGTTACAACCAAGAAAAATTAACGCCGAAGTGTATCACTTCCTGATTTAGTCAATATTATCTCTACTAAATAATAAAAATTGCCTGTTGTGGGACCTTTCCACCGTCTAGGATCATTAGTGAAATAGTTGGGACTAGCACTGCTGAGGGGAGACTGCCAGAAGAAAGGAATACTGAGAAACTAATTGGATGAAGCAAAAACTAAGCCATTTTGACGAAAGGTACCTTTCCCGTGATAAGAAGTCTACATAAACTATCTGTGCTAGAACCTTTAATAATCAATTAATGATATGATAATATAGGTAGGCAGTTATTGCACTCAAATCTTTGTATTGTTTTTGTAACTTTCTATGGTGCTTTTTTATTTTTTCTACAATACATTAATGTATTTATAAATAAAAATGAATAAAGTTAAAGATAGTAAAGCCATTCTGTTCCGGTAACCTTAAAATGTATTCATAACTTTTTCTAAAGCTTCTTATGTCCCAGAATAGTAAAGATTTTTTTATTTCATTATCGCTTTGGATACTCTTATATCTTCCAAAGCCAGCTATAACCTATTTTATTGATGCTTTTATGAAATCTGTAGAAAATGAGTAAACTGGGCTAGAATCTTCAATAATATGACAATATATACAGTTATTGCAGTCAAATCTTTATGCCTTAATGTAATTGGAATCAACAAATAATATTTTTAAATCCAAATATTACATTAGTGTAATACTCTATAAAAAAAAGAAATAGAAATAGGCATTAAAAAAAAACAAAAAAAAAAACAGCGAAATGCAAAAAAAGATTTTTTTTATTTTTCTAGAAAATATAAGCTCATGGATAGCACAGTATAATGTCAAAAATTATTCTGATTCTTTGTCAAAAGTATCACATCTTCTACTCTTAATTACTGCTCTGGGTTTCTCATAATGTTGTTCTTCTGGGACATTAGATAATTTATTTTCAATGAGAATCCCTGCATACACTAAGCGTTCCAGATCTTCATCTGCAATTTTCGTTTTTGCATCTTTTCTTCGCACTAGTGAGCTTTTTGGAACACTATCTTCAATATACTTAATATCAGCACATAAACGAGGATCACCTTTGAAGATGTAATCTGCAGAAACGGCTATAACGAAAAGAAGAAAAAAATGGAAACAATAAAAAGTCCTTATGTTCATATATAATGTAGTATTATTAAATAGTTCATGTAAAATATAATAATCGAACATATATTTTAGAATGACTGTTAAAATAACATGAATTTATTTTAAATATTTTAGATTTGGTAATAAGATCAACGAACTGGTAATTCAATTATCAAATGCAAATGTAATGTTAACCGATTGGTGGTGTCGGCATCGAACCTTCGGGTTCGCTAAGCCTTATTATTATTATAAATGTAATGTTAACAAATGTAAGAGGCAATGTTAGTTGATAACATATGACATATTTTGAACATCATTAAATTATCCTTGCAAACAAAGCCTCGAGTGTGTCATCATTAACCTGTTAACAGGGGAATAAAATTTTGTTCAACTTGTTTCACAATGGGGACTTTTTTCTTCAGTTATAATTAATATCATCACACCTAAAGTAATAAAAGGAAATAATTTTTAACTTATTGATTTTATTTATTTTGACAAATTATTTTATTTTATAACATATTATAACAGAAAGAAATATTTCATCATACCCAGTTAACAGGTTAATATGGCAATCGGTACAATGAACTACCCATATTTTTTGTACGGACAAAGACAAATTTCAGAACAGTAGGTTCCACAAAAACTAGGATCCTTACCTTTTTCAATCATAGGCAGATCTTTAGAGTATGGTATGATTGTGAGATGAAGTTAATAAAACATTATAATACACAAAGTATATAATTGTGAATATGATTACAGATGATTTTGTAGAACGCTTACACATTTTTAATAAACAACTTGAGATGACTACTAAATAATCTCATTTTGAAGAAGAATACATAAAAGATTAAACAGGTTTCTTTAATATAATGTAAATATTAAAATGTAGAATGTAGAATAGATTATATTAATATTTTAACATGTTTAACAAACATGTTAGACAAGAGATTTCCAGCAAGGTGAAGGAAGAAATTATTCTATTCTATTAGTTTATGAACTAAATTTTCCGTCTTGAAGCCAGAATAATTTTCTATTTTTGTCACCTAACCTCTTAAATAACTAACTAATAACACCCATGCACTCCATTAACCTTGGTACCTCATACTTAGGTATGCATATGTTTTTTGCTTAGTTTTAATTTTCGTATTTTTATATTATTTTATTTTATTTATTGTATATATAATTTTTGATTATTATTTATTGTTATTTTGCTTCTATTTATTTTATATTTTTTGTACATATAATGTGATTGTTATCCTACCTCACTATAACTAATGTCAAAGTGGCAAATTGTTTTATTACTCAATAAATAAAAAAATAAATGTTCCTCATACCCACTGTTTCTTCCTATTACCCGGCAATATCTTGCTAATCTTTAGTTTGATTGGTCTCAAATTTCAAATATTACACTCAATGTCACTCACAA
The DNA here is from genome assembly GCA_928085145.1 of Nezara viridula. Taxonomy (NCBI): domain Eukaryota; kingdom Metazoa; phylum Arthropoda; class Insecta; order Hemiptera; family Pentatomidae; genus Nezara; species Nezara viridula. The sequence continues at coordinate 105,805,239 of OV725079.1, read as the reverse complement.
TCCACTTGAGGAACTTTAAAAAAATTTATGTGACTCAGAACTGTTGGAGAGGTTCATAATGTTCAGTAATTATCAACAGAGTTTCATCCTAATCGAACAATGCACACAGATCAAAAGGGTTACTTAACTCAATAAAAATGGTAAGATGCCTGTACTCTATTCTTAGACTCTTGAATCTATTTACAATATTGAACTAGTAACGCGTTCAATCGATAGTGAGACATTTCGAAGTATGAAAATTAACCATAAAAAATCTTTACTACAACCCATGAAGGGTCTTGGGTTCAGTACTATTTATAGAAAGTACTTTTTCAAGGCCAACGATTGGGCAGGGAGGTGATCATGCTCAACCGCCAGGTTTTCTCTCTTAATTAATTATTTAATTAAGGATACCCACTTTGTAGAGGCTGGGTGTGCACCAGGAAGGTCTCCCTACCCAGGGTCGCTCCACAGCAAATGAAACAGAATAAATAATTTTTCTGCCATGAGCCGGGATTCGAACCTGGGCCTTGGGGATTGGAAGCTTAGTACCCTTACCACTGAGCTACCCCGCTCCTCTGTTGAGGAACTAGATCCCTATTATTAACTTAGGTGAAATGGACAGTAGTCTCATATGTTCTACCTGAAATAAAAAGGCCAAGGAAAAAATCTGTATGAATGGTTTGTAGTAACCTCTACACTAGGAGTCACCGACTTTTTCTATTTGAGGGTACATCTATAGGTTAATAGTCAAACAATTGGCATGCATTTTGTCCATGGGCACATGTGACATAAAATAGCACTTAATAATCCCATGAGGGATTGATTATATTCATGAGGTATAACATAAATATTAATGAAATAAAACCTAGAATTGCTGCTCAAAGATCATCTCAAAGATATCTTCTCATCTAACTAAACATTTTTTGATAGTGAGATCACTTAATGTATAAAATACAATATTAATTTTTTTTTTTATAATTACATGTAACAATAATTATTTGTGCTGCAATGAGTGATGTTTACAGAGATAAAAATAAATAACATGAGGTAAAAATATAAATGCCTTACCTTCTGGGATCAATGGAAGCCTTTCCATACTAGGACCAGTACCGTCTATTATATCTTCCTTATGCTGATCTATCTCAACTTTTTTATCTTCTTTAAATTCAGCTGTAACTGATTCCTTTCCTTTGTGTAGTGTTTCAAACAGATCGAATACACTGTAATGAGGAAAAATAATTTATATGCTACATGCTTCTCCATGTCATTTTCATTTTATCAGGGTCGATTTTTCTTTTTTCACATGGAATATAAATAACTAGAAGTTGCCTACACTGTATTGTAATATGATCTAATAGGCCCTTTCCTCTATTATAGTTTAAAGAATTGTTAAAGATTATAGACACAAAAATATATATTATAAACCGACTAATAAGACATTACGGGCGGAGCTATAAAAGGTGAGTCTAATAATGCTCTCATTAGAAACACGTGTACTTAACTCTCTAATCACAAGGCGAGAGAACAATGCTAGCACCCTCTGGCTTATCATTAGCAAACTATTAAAGTAATTTAATATACCAATTTATTACTATTATTTGTTATAATTTATTTATTTGAGAAAAACTAATGTATGCTATAATTTTAAGTAAACATGGATGTATAACACCCCTCGAGACATAATACAATTGCCACAGCTGCTCACTTGAGTAGTCACTAAGTTTTTCCAACTGGTACATTTTTAAAGTGCTGCTTGTCTAGACCTTTTTCTTGATGAAGAGCAGTAAACCAACATCAAATTGATTTACTGAAACTTAATAGGAACCATCACAAAATCCATTTCATAGTTGTAGGTAATGGAAACAAGTTGGGGAACTAAGGACAAAAAAGTCAAGACAATGCTGAACATTTTTTGTTTTATTTTTCAATGAGTATTAATGAAAACATTTATGTTGACCTTCATAAGCACTTCAAAGCTGTTGTTTGACCAAATTTTTCCAGAGGGGGTGAGAGTGCTAAATCCTCCATCATAAAAATTTCCACATTGCTAGTTTTTGGGCTGAAATGGTATTATTATGATGGGACACCTCATTTAGCACCATGTGCCTTTTTCTTCTTTTCCAAACTCAAAATGGTCCTTGGGAAGGGGTTGAGGCCAGAATTGATTAATTGTAATTTTTTTTTACTTTTATGTCAAATTTCCAGACCAACTTCATATATTAGATTAAAAAAATATTCTCAGAGCACTAACAATAAAAAAAAAAACTATGTTGGACTGAAATTATTTGGTGATAGGGACTAATAAAAAAAATAAAAAAAATCATTAGATCTATACTCTACTGAGTAGTTAGGAATGGTTAGTTATATGCCATTGATTAAGATGACAATACAAATCTTTCCAAGAAACTATCAATAATTATTTTAAGTATAGTTGCAGAGATGAATACTTAAAAATTGCCTTGGCTACTCTGGAAAATTGATAAAACTATGTAATTGAATTGGCATTACTTCTGACTATAATGCTGAAGCGGGTAACGCCTTAACACATTTGGCCATCATGATCTCCTTTTATGTGAATATTACATGATTAAAAACAATTCCTCTCATGTCTAGTACCCTAATCACCTGTCATGTTAACTCTCAATCCCTCCCTGCCCACTATGATGAGTTCCTGCAATATTTCACTCAAAACTTTTATCATATTATCGCAATCTCGGAAACTTGGCTTAAACCTTACAACCTTACATCCCATCCTCTTCTGTTTCCTTGCCTAACCTAATCACACCTTCCTCCGTCATGACAGGGTAAGCCGGAATGGCGGAGGAGTAGCCATGTTTGTCCATAATAGCCTGAAGACTCGAATCCTCGATTCCTCACCACCCTCCGATCATCCTCAAGTTGAATAGCTTCTAGTAGAAATCCATTTTAAGGATCTTCCTCTCCTTTACACTGTGGTATATCGTCCTCCCCATGTTCCATTTGATCAGTCCTTCGAATCAACCCTATTCAACTTCGTTCTTCTATATCCCAGAATAACCATTTCCGGTGACCTCAATACCAATTTCCTCTCAAACTCCGATGACAAATCCTATCTAGAAAACCTAATTTTCTCTCTGCACCTCTTCATAGTTCCATTTTCCCCCACCCACCACACCAACAGGTTAGACGCTTGGCTAGACTTCTACACTATAGACTGCACAAAATCTCCTCTCCTCTTCTCAATTGCCAGTATCATTCCTATCATCTCACGATCTTATACAAATAACATAAAATATCCAAACTCCTTCAATCCAGCCTCGAACTATCACCTTCCGTCACCTAGATTCCCTTACTCGAGAAAAAATATTACCTGACCTAGAAACCCTAGATTGGAATGGAATATATTCTTGCTCTTCCATCGACTCCATGGTTGACATTCTTACCACCAATCTTCTCAATATTCTCAATACCCATGCTCCCCTCAAAACCTCTACCTTTCGTCACCGGCCTGCTCCTTGGATGTGTAAGGAAATCAAAGATCTGCAGAAGAGGCGCGATGCTGCCCGAAGACGTTTTAGACGTACTAGGCTTGCAGATGACTACCAAGCGTTCAGGGTGCTTCGCAACTTGGCACAGACAAGGATCCGGCGTGCGAAAGCTTCCTACTTCCATGAAACCCTTTCCTCAGCTCCTGATATCAAATCAAAATGGCTACTGCTTCGTAAACTTTCCATTGGTAATCCTTCCAGATCCCCTACCGCAGCCTTTCCTGTATCCTCTGATGATTACACTCTTATTTTATATCTGTCGCTAATACCTCTTCTCTACCTTCCTCTTCCGGCTTTGCTCCAGAGATATCCTTTAACAACAATAATTTTTATTTTTCCGACATTTCTCCCGCAGACCTGTTAACCGCGGTAATGAAATCCCACACCGATTCCATAGGGCCAGACGGCATTCCTGTCAAATTAATAAAAATATGTCTACCTGAAATCTTCCCAGCCCTCCTTTTTATCTACAATTTCTCCCTTCAGAATTCAGTATTCCCTACCTCTTGGAAAAAAGTCATTGTTCTTCCTTTAAATAAAAAGCCTTATCCATCCTCACCCGAAGATTTCCGTCAAATTTCAATTCTTTCTAACCTCTCAAAGCCTCTTGAAAGACTGGTGCAATCCCAAGTCTCCAAGTTCCTCGAAAAGTCCAACCAATTTGATTCTCTCCAATCTGGTTTCCGTCCCGGCTATTCCACACAATCTGCCTTAATTAAAATTACCAACGACATTCAATCTGCAATAGATGATAGAAAATTAACTGTCCTTATACTTCTAGACTTCTCTAAAGCCTTCGATTCCATCAACCATTCCATCCTCTTCAACAAACTAAAATCATTATCTTTCTCCAATAGTTCCATCTCTTGGTTCCAATCTTTCCTCTCTCAATGCACCCAAGCAGTCTCCATACCTAATCAACCACTATCTGCCTACCTTCCTTTATCCTCCGGAGTTGCTCAGGGTTCAAGCATATCTCCTCTCCTTTTCAGCTCCTACATTAACGACCTTCATAATTCAATTCTCCATTGTTCCCACCACCTTTATGCAGATGATTCCCAGATCTACCTATCCTTTTCTCCCTCTGAGTTATTGGTAGCATTTGCCAAGATTCAAGAAGATCTTGATCGAATCAGTGCCTGGGCAAATGTAAATGGATTAAAGTTAAATGCTGCCAAAACTGAGGCCATTGTCATTGGTTCCAAGCCCCTTATTAGATCCCATACTGACTTTCCCATATTACACCTTAATGACCGGCCAATTTCCTTCTACTCCTCTGTTAAAAATTTAGGATTTTTCATAGATCAAACCCTCTCCTGGACCTACCATATTTTTCACATTTCCCGTCGGACAATTTATACCCTTAAACTATTTCATCGCTTCCGCCATCTCCTACCTCAACATACCCGTAGACTCCTAATTTTCTCTCTCATCTTCCCCCACTTTGACTACAGCTGTGTGGTGTATGATGGCCTCTCGGTGGAGCTCCGTGATAGACTGAAAAGATTAATGAATAGCTGCGTAAGATTTGTTATTGGTGCCCCGAGGTACTCCCATGTCTCTCACCACTACACTGAGTTAAGGTGGCTCTTCCCCTCCTGTAGAAGACAATATTTTCTTGGTACGTTCCTCTATCAAATCATCAACAACCATTGTCCTTCTTACACCTACAACCTTCTCCAATTCAAGTCCTCAGTCCATTCCCTTTCAACAAGATCTCGACCTTCTGACCTCTACATCCCTTCTCACAGATCTGCCTCATTTCAGAATTCCTTTATAGCTCGCGCTGTCAATTTCTGGAATTCTCTACCTATCAAAATTCGACATTCCCCCTCCATATCCACATTCAAATCCCTCCTATTCCAATTCCTATCACAAAAACAGTCAGATACATGCTAAGCTTTCGATATTATACATTTCTAGTCATCATCAAACGATAGTACTATTCTATACTGTGAACTTCACTAGGGATATTACAATATCTTAATGCCACTGACCGCATCTATTGTTTGTTTTTTTTTATTGTTTTTTATTCATATATAATTAAATCTGTACCTATAGCTAGCATTTGACAATGATGAGTCTACATATTAATCATTATTTAAATACACTGATATTTTATACTGTCAGATTTTTCTGTACTTTGTTAGCAGAAACACACCTCATTTTAAAGAAGAACTCAATGTATTTTTTATTATTTTATTTTTCAAAAGAGTATAATTATAATTTTTCCTACTGTACATAGTCTTAAGTGTTTTATATATAGATTTTTTTTTGTATATAGCTTGTTTGACTAATATTTTCTTTACTTTCTCTTTTTTATTATTGTTTTATTTTGGCCAGATGTAGTATTTTAATTATTTTCTATTTTGTTATTCTAAAGGGACTTTGTCCCAGAATAAAGTTATTTTCTATTTCTATTTCTATTCCTAAAAATATTGCATTAACTAGTTTATTAAATTTAATGAAAAATGATAATTTATAAAACTTATTTTAATAATTTGCTAAATTTAAGGAATTATAATTTTGAGTAATAATGTTATATAGCATAACAAAATAATGGTAAATTCTTCCATTACTACAAGCAACAATCATGAAAATACATTCAATGGCTTAACAGAATGGGTTTGGCATTCAACTACAATAACAAAGAGGACAATAACGAAATCTGATTTTTACTCACCTCAACCTATACACAATATCATAAAAGAAAACTCAGATTATAAGAACTAGAGTTCTATGGCAAAGAACCAGACACCAGGTACTTAACACACTAACCCAAATATTTCACCATGAATTTTCAACAATCAAAAACAACAGCTACAGGGGTTGCCTAGATGAGATAAACAATAGAAATGTATCAATATGTACAACAAGTAGTAAATATACTGAAGTCAAATGATGTTCAATACTGTCTCCAAAGTATAGAGAGGATACCTGAGTCATAAAAGCATTTGCTTTGGATTTTTTGTATTATTAAATTGATTAAAAGAAAAATTGTCTGTTGTAATTGAACTTGTTAAAGACTGTGATACATGTGACAATGGTGATATGATCATCCTTTTGTACTTCGTTTTTAAATTTAAAAAATTATATTTCCTTATTAATTAATTGCCCTTATTTCTTGTATCAGTTCATATCTCAAGGACGAAAAGTAATTTATAAAACATTTGTAATTTATACAGCGTTAATTGCAACAATGAAAAAATATATATATATATATATATATATATATATATATATATATATATATATATCAGACATTCAATCCAAAAAATTGAATAACCAGATGTAATGTCTGGCTTATTTACACCCAATTATTCGTATTTTACTATTTATATCTCTTTTTTTACATCTGTCTTCTCAGAAAGTAATACACAATTGTACTTTATTAAGGGTCATTGTAAGAGGGTGTGCATTTTATTTTGTTTTTAATATCCCGAAAATCAGAACACAGTTTTGGAGTTTCGCAGATGTCTGATATATATATATATATATATATATATATATATATATATATTATTGTTGCAATTAATGCTTTTTTTTTTTTTTTTTTTTTTTTTTTTTTTTTTTTTTTTGTCCTCCCTTCCTCGCCTTTAAGGCTATACGGGGTTTTCCCGGGCCAGGGAGTGTGGGCGGGGATTTAAAAACTCCTCCGGGCACCGGGACGCGAACTCGTGACTATTTTTTTATCCAAGTCATGTATCAGGTTGCCGGGCAACGATGGTGCAGTGCACACGCGTTAGCCCATTCGGCTACCCCGCCCACATTGCAATTAATGCTGTATAAATTATAATATATAAGGCATAACAATTAAAAATACTATTTTTTTTAAATTTAATATTTATTTGACCGCACCTCCCCCCCCCCCCCGATCAACTCCTTCTCATAATTTAATTATATGGAGTTCATTCCCAAAGGGATTTGCTGTTAGAGCTGTATGAGGTACTTATTTAATAGCAGGTAGGGTCCGACTGCTATCTGCCAATGTTTATAACCTTAACACTGATAAGCTCTTGGTATTCATATTTATTGTATTATTATATCTTCGTATTCATATTTATTATATTGTATTGATATTATTGAAATTGTAAACAAAAACAAAAGTAATAATAAAAAAATAATTTTATTTTACAACATATATATTAAAATAGACTCTCCCTACATGATTTTTTCTTTTCGAAAAAAGACTCGTCTACTTCGACACCTTTGCCAGGCGCTCCAATTTTTTTATTTGACCTTTATAACATTTCATGGTCACAAACTTCCCTTAAAAATTTGTTCCATGTTACGATAGTTGCGTTGGATAGTTTGAGCTGCTATTTCCCCCACTGTATTGTTGTTAAATTATGGGACCATCCACAAATGAATTTTAAAGCCGTTAAAAAAGAAATCCTCGAACCTTTTAACCACGTTCCTTTCCTTATAGAAACGGTTTTGTTACAACTACGAAAGAATCTCCATTTAATCCTCCCATCGAACTTCATTTGATGACCTTCATCACAATATTTGACCTTTGCAAATATCCCTGCGTATTGAAAATATTTTAGAGCCTCTTCTTCTGAAGACGGCAATTCCCACAATGTGACAACATCCATAATTAAATATCACTAACTCACAGCTAACACAAGAAACAAAAAATAAACAAGGGAATAACTTAGGTTAGATGAGATAAGGGAGGTTATGTGAAATGAGATTAGATAAGAAGAGAGGTTTTGAAGCTACTCGCTATTAAATAAGTACCCTGTATGATTTGAGTCTATTCTCCTAGGTGTTTGAGCATTCTCCTAATATGTACAAGAATTCAAATAATTAGTGAAAACCCTAATAGAAGAATACAAATATATTTATTTGTTTGATATAAGTGGTTGGTAGAGAAGAGATAATGATTGGGTATAGCAGCACACTATTTAAAAAAAAAAATAGTTCAGAAAATTTTTTTTCAACTTTTGTCCTTAAATACAAATGTACAATTTACTAATAGATGAAATGTTTTTATAATTTTTTAATGGAGATTTAAAACTTTTGTTAAATTATTTTTTTACCACACAACTTATCGGTGGCTACTAAAAAAAGAGCAATAAAAGTCATCCGGAAATTTTGGTTACTTACTGTGTGTAAGCAGTAGTTCAAAAATAAATAAGAGAGAAACTCTATATCCTAACATGTAATTAAACAATAAATTAAAGTAAATAAATAGAATCTGAATTTTTAGAATAATGAAATTCCATTGATTATTCTCAGTTTTCTATGAATATAGACACCCCAAAGATAAATTATAAAAACTTGAATAGTGGTAAGAGCAACAATTTTTGGTGTTCCTCCTTTACAAAAAAAAAAAAAAGTCTGCCAAGTTAGGTCAGTATTGCTTCCTCACCGTTTTCATTTGCTACAAAATATCTATATTAAAAGGTCTAAAAATTTTCTTGTTCTAAAATTTATAAGAATAGAATTACTGGAAGAAGCCATTTTCGGAAATTCAATAATCCCTCAACATATACGGGCTTAATATCCATGAGTTTTGTTTATCAGCAAATGCTAAAATGCGAAAAAGTTCCGCATTTGCAGATTTCATATTTGATAGTTCGTAATTGAAAAAAAGGTATGTGGCAAAGAAAGTCTCATTAAAGAAATGTAAATTGCTATCTTAAATTAACAAAAAACTAAATAATTTTACAAATAAAATATTAAGTTGAAAGAGGGATTCAAATAGTAACCTTTTTTCAGCTTCACTAAGAATTGTATCTAACCATGGTACTAATTTCTTTTTTAAGCCATCTTCTGATATTTCATCTCTAAAATTCAGTAGTGCTTTTGAAACTATTCTATATGCTTGCATCAAAGTTGCAGCACATGCTTCATTTATTGACATTTCTGCTGTATCCTATGTGAATAAAGAATACATTTAATACTTTGTATGTAATTAACATACAAACATACAAATAATTATTAAAATAAGTATAAGTAATAAAAGATATGTATTAAAATAATTGCTATTAAAAAATATCAATCTTCAAGTCAATAAAAGTGACGCCAATAAGCAAGGTTAATCACAGTTTAAGAATTTACTAAATAGGGTTCTTAGATATTGTTTTGAATTTTTGCCCACCTTGAAAGTAATAACTGAAAATACTTCTAATAAATTATTATCCATCAATAGTATTTATATGTCAACAACTTAAAGAAGATGAAATATAGTTCAGGTATTAGATTAATCAAAAGGGAGGAATGGTAAATCCAACAAATGAAAATGTATCTTTCATTCCTCAAAGGGGACAGAAAAAGTGACTTAACTAGGAGGGCAGAGGGGATGGACCATCCCTAAGCTACACTTGGTAACAGTGATTTGTTTTGTTTATTTTGCTAGAAAATGATCATAATGATAATGATATTGTAAAAAAATAACATTTTTTTAAAGTTAATGGTAACTTTATTGAAAATTGTAGATTTAATTTTTATTTGGGCTTAAGAAAGCCTCCAAAATAAATTGTCTCTGGGCCCTAAAGTCTAAGTACACCACAGGAAGGAACCAAGATAACCCATGGAAATTCTAATCTATACTTTGTTGTCGATTGTGTTCATTATTAATAATTGCACAAGCTTTTAGCAGCTTAATAATAGTTCACACCCTTCTGATTCCACCAAACAGAGCATTGTCTTATTTCAATGGAAACTTAGCCTTGCAATCTATGTTATTGGTTCACCAAGAGTAACTCATGATCTTTGACGCTTCTTCTCAGAATATATTTCCTTTTCATCACCTGTCACAATTTGATGGAGAATTTACTTTCTTTTGTACCTGCGAGCAGCATTTCGGAGGTGTTTTTCTGGTTTTCTTTGCTGTCTTTCATTCAGTTCAAGTGAAGCCCATTTTCACATCTTCTGGACCTTTCCCATAGCTTTCAAACATATGGAGACAATTTTTCATATTACATTCGATTGATCCTTCTTCAACCAACAATGCTATTACTACTATACCATTCACTATCTTCCAACTTTTTTGGTGAATTTCGTGTTCTCCATTTTTTTTGTTTTTAACTTATTCAAACCTCTGCGTAGGGAGGTGGTGGCCCCATCTCCCCGTAAATATACCGAACATAGCCACTGGCCCCCCAGGTTGGGAGAAAAGTACACTGGCATTCACTCAGTACATAATTACAGTACACTAAGCTCACACCCACACTACAGACCGAGGCACTACAGTACACACCCTAGGGTTTCTGTCCCCAGGTAGTCCGGAGGGAGAGCAAGTTACGATGCTCAAAGAAGACAGCCCCTCCACCTGACTCGGAGGCGGCAGGCTGATAACCTGCACCCCTTAAACTTCAAATATCTCGAAACTTGCACAAGGCTCAGCCAGACAGAACACTGGTAACGGACATAATGCTCGTTTTAAGGACTTGAAACTAGCCTCCTGGAACATTTTATCGCTTTATAGACCAGGAGCTCTACAACAGCTACTCACATAATTAGACAACTATAAAGTGGACATTGCTGCCATCCAGGAGATCAGATGGACAGGGCAAGGCATGTTTGATAAAAACAACTACACGATCTACTATAGCTGCGATGAACGCTAACACAACTTTGGGATGGGTTTTATAATGAAGACTAATAAATCCCAACTTGTGTTAGATTTCAAGCCTGTCAGCCGTAGGATTTCTTGCATACAACTAAAAAGGAAATTCCGAAACTACATCATTATTAACATACATGCCTCTACTGGAGTTTCTGAAGAAGAGGATAAAGAGCAATTCTATAATGCTCTAGATCATTCTTTTGACTAGCTTCCGGGATCTGTTAAAATTGTAATAAGAGATTTTAATGTTCAAGTCGGAAAGGAGTCCACGTTATAGCCAACAATTGGTAAGCATAGCATTCATGACGTGTCGTATGAAAATGGGTTGAGAATGATTAACTTCGCTGCATCAAGAGGTCTGGTTGTAGGAAGCACATTGTTCCCTCAGAAGAGGATAAAAATGGCTACTTGGAGATCAAATGATGATTTTATCACCAACCAAATAGACCACATTCTAATGAGTGCAAGATTCATTTCTAGCTTAATGAATATTAGGGTCCACAGAGGGGCTAATATAAACTCAGACCATCACCTCTTGATATTGAGAATAAAGGCAAGGATCTCTATTGCCCGTATCCAGCAAAATAAGCCACAAGTAAAGTATGCAGTCCAAAAACTAACAGAATCTGAAATTAGAGACCAGCTTTCTAATCACATGAATGAAAAAATGCAATACACTGCTCCGACGGGAGATATTAACTAGGCTTGGATGACATCTAAAGAAACACTTGGACTCTAAAAAAGGAGAAGAAGTTAATAAGTATTGGTATGACCAAGAATGTCAAGTGGAAACAGATTTAAAAAATGCAGCATACCAACAAAATGCTTCAGAGACGTGCCCACAACTCAATGGAACAGTATAGGAGTAAAAGAAGATTTGAAAAGAACCTTCTTAGGACAAAAAAAAGATTGTGGCATAGGAATCAACTGGAAAACATAGAAGAATTTAAGCAACAAAAGGGTAATAGAAAATTCTACCAACTCATAAACACTGGAAGAAAACATTTCCATCCTCGGACCAGTGCTTGTAGAGGCTTAGATTGTAATTTAATATTAGATGTTCCAGGAATCCTAAGTAGATAGAAGGAACATTTTTGCTCTTTGCTGGACGGAAATGATATTAAACAAGACATAAATACAGAATTACCATAGGAAGACATTGATGTTCCAGATGAGGACTAAGTCCGAAATGCTATTCAGATGCTCAGGAAAAGCTAATCAGCAGAAAGAGATGGATTGTCTGGGGAGCTATTTAAGTATGGTGGTGAGGAAGTTGTAAAATATAGTCACAATCTATTGATGGATATCTGGCAACAGGAGAAAATGCCCAATGAATGGAGTGAAACTATAATAATCCTGGTTCATGAAAAGGGAGATGTCCTGGATTGCACTAATTATCAAGGCATTTCACTACTATCTAGTGCATATAAGATGTTTTCTTGCATTCTCTTCAAGAGACTCCAAGACATCATTGGCAGATACCAGGTAGGCTTTATGAAAGGAAAACACACAATAGATCAGGTCTTCACACTGAGAGTAGCACTGGAAAAATGTAGGGAGTATAGAAAAAATACCCATCACCTCTTCATTGATTTCATTGCGTACGACAGTGTAATTAGAGAACTCTACAAAGGACTCTTGGAACTGGGACTTCCTGTGAAGCTCATTTGCCTAATACCCATGACCATAATGCGGGTAAAGTGTATGGTCCGTATCCAGGGTATGACCTCAGAGTGTTTCTGCATCCATAAAGCACTTCAACAAGGAGATTGTCTCATGTGCCTACTTTTTAATTTGGCCCTGGAATGTGCAGTAAGAAGATCTGCAATCCAAGTTGGAGATTCAATTTTTAACAGAACTGCAATGATCCTTGGGTACGTAGATTACATAGATATAATGGCACAAACTATGAAGCCATGAAAGATGTATTATTGGAGCTTCAACAGGAAGCTGAAAGAATCTCTCATTATTAATGAGACAAAAAAAAAAAAATACATGACCACAGCCCCCCATGGAGAACTATACATACATATTGGATCATATTCCTTCGAGTGAGTGGAAGAATTTATGTATTTATGTAGGATCACAAGTGAATTCCCTTAATGACATTGCACTGGAAATTCAGCATCGGATTGCATCCATAAACAGATGCTATCTTGGATTAGCTGGGTATTTCAAGAGCTGAGTAGTATCCCGAGTAACCAAGATCCGTCTGTATAAGACATTGGTAAGGCCAGTACTAACTTGCGCTGCGGAATGACTGCCAGAAACCAAGAACAGGCCTTGTTAAGGTTTGAGAGACGGATCCTAAGAAGAATCATGGTTGCAAGACATGTAACCAGAGTTTTGAGACAGCAGACTAATGCTGAATTAAGGCAGCTATATGTGGATGCTGATGTGTTGATCTTTATTAAAGTAAGTCGTCTCAGATGGGCTGGACACGTTATAAGAATGTCTGAAGATCAGGTCCCAAAAAACATCCTCTTAGAACAAATCTTTGGCAAAAGAAGAAGAGGAAGACCAAGGTTGCGGTGGATAGATGTCATATCTGCAGATGCATGATCCATGCTTGGGTTACAGAACTGGAATACGGCAGAGCAGAATAGGAATGAGTGGAGGTCAAAGTTGTAAGAGGTCTTGTCTCCACGCCGGACCTAGAAGAAGAAGAAGAAAGCACTATAATTTACCAAAAGTATCCTCACTGTAAGCCTTAACAAGATTTGATGCGATTCTGCTGCAATTTACTTTAGGTTGTAACAGATAACTAATGCTGTCCGCAAATCATAGTTTGTAGCCACAGAACTCAATGTTCAAAAATATTAAAATAATACTGTTATATGAAACTTGTATTTTGTGAGTTGAAAATTGTTGCTAGCTGTTGAAGAAACAAAATGGTGCCAATAATGTGGTTTGATGGTAAATAGAGATAAACAACTAAAGCCATATATGGAGGAATTCCAGTTTTATATTTATGAGTATACATCTGCTAAATCTGGTACCAATTATTCAATCATTAATATTATAAAGATTAATTTCATAAACTTTAATTATTGTTTTCACTCTCAGTTAAAACATTTTTTTTTTTAATGTATAATTATTTCTAATAGATTCATAAAAGAAAGAACAGGCTGATATAAATTAGTTACATTATACTTTTTGAAACTGATATTTAAAAACAATTTAGGGCCATTAGTACTGGAGTAAACATTTGACCTGGGTTAAGTTGCCATATAGACTTGCTGCTATGAAACTCTTCTAACATTTTTATGAGTCTCCAGGATAGCTGGTGGATTATGAGAAGCCAGTAACCTAAGTAATGGTTAAAATGCTACTAAAAAAAAAAAAAAAAATATTATGTAAACCTTAGTAATTTCTTTAATTTTTTTCGCGATAATATTGGCTCTAGTCATAATTTGTTCCAAGAGCTTTTGGGCCATTGTTACCAGAAACCTTTTTTTCTCTCCTTCTTCCTAGAAAGAAATAAAAGAGAGCGCTGTCAAAATCAGTAAAATATTTTACAAATAACTGGAAACTTACATATATGTGAACCAAAAACTTGATTAAAAATTACAGTGACCAGCATTCAAATATAAATTTGTTCAATCTACTAAAATGGTTTCGATTGATCAACTTCTTTGTGTTAAGTAACATAATTATAAATAATGATATAATAAAATAATAATAAAGGCAGTTTTGATTAATAATAAACAAAAAAAATGTTTAAATATTAATTTATAATACATACATAAATTTTCCTTCTTTTTTTAGCCAATTCCAAATCTGAAAAATGGTACAAGAAAATCTTTATAAATAGTTATTTAGAATAGCAATAATATGAACAAGTCTGAAGGATTATAAAAATCTTGACAAAGTTCAATTAAGTTGGTATTACTGTCTTTCTATAACCCCTCTCTTCCTCCCTTTATTTACAAAAGAATTTTTCATTATTAGAAACTATGAAAGTATATATTGATAAATGATATTTTACCTTTTGAAGTAATTTTCTTTTCTGATGACTCATATGTTTCATCAGATGATACAATTTCTTCCGATGAAACTGGACACTTTATAAATTTATTAATGAATTCAACATCCTCTTGGTCAATTCTCTTATAAAAATTGGCTCGCTTCCTAGATTCTTCATTCAGCTGTGAATCAATTTTCTTGGATGAACTAAAACTAGATTGTGAATCGTCAAAATATTTTTTTCCTCTTGATTCTTGATCAGAATCACTTTCTTTCAACTCTTCTTTTTCTTCTTCAGGTTTCATTGATTCTTCAGATTCCCTTTCTAATGATTCTTTTTCTTTATTTTCAGTATCAATTTTAGCTAAATCTACCTTTTTTTGTTCCTCTTCAGTGCCAAATAATGTTTTAACGAGTGAAGGATTTTCATAAAGAGGAATATTTTCTATATTATCCGTTAGTATCTGCCTAACTTCACGTGTTGTATCTAATACTTCATCATAAAAGTCTTCCCATTCTTTTCCTTCTTTTTCAACTGGGCACAGTTTTCTCATAATACTATTTGTAGTATAATCAGATGAACTTTCCACTTCAACTAATTCATTTTCATTGTCATAAATTACAGTTTCTGCATACTTTCGTAGCATAGCTGTTTTAGCTTTTAACTCATCTCGAATTTGATTTTTTTCTAATTGATCAAGTAAAAACTGGTTTGTCTGAAACAATGAAATATGGATACATTTTAATCAAAAGTAATTTTGATAAATATGTACACGTTATAATAATATTTATTTATACTTAGCACCAATTAAACAACCCAGTGGTAAAACAATGGAACAAGATAATTTGATTTCATGTGTAATATGAGGTAATGCAAGTTTACCACCTAAATTTCATCAAATGAAATATAAATTTAAATTTTTAAAAAGATCATCTATTTTCAAAAGAAATCTTGAAGACTGAATTAACAAAAAAAAACAGAAGAAGAATGGAAGACGAATAAAAGAAAGAAATAAATTATGACATTTTTACTAATTAAATCAACTATATTAGCAATAATATTTACCAGTTTAGTGATATGTTCCATTTTTTCAAATTCTTCAAGCTGAGACAAATCTAAAATTTTATCCACTTCCTTAGCATGTTTTTCAGCCCAATGTATTGCCAAAGCTTTTGAAGTATCTTTAACTTGCTCTTCTACAGTTTGTTCCAATAAAACATCAGAAGTGATCTCATGCATTTTAAGAATCTGAAAAGAAAAAAGGATAAACAATGAGGAATCAGCGAAACTGGACCTTTACTTTTACACATTGAAGACGGGGTGAATGAAATGATGATTTAAAAAATCTGGTGTGTCCACTCACACGACTTTCCTACCTATTTCAGTAAATTTTTTATATCTTTAAATGTGTCCATTAAGTAACAAAAAAAAAATTGAATTTGATTTGTTTTCCTGAAAATTGATCAAAGAAAAGATTTGAGTTTGATAAACAAAAGCAACCTAAACTGGCAAGTGGAAGATCAGTATAAAAAATTCAATACACTCTAATATTTTTAACGAAAACTTTTTGCCATACCCCAAATTTGTCAGACAATAACTTCTGTTAAAAAAAGAGGAAATAGTGAGACTTGTATGATGCGGACACCATATTTCTTTACTTTCACTTACTTATGTTTTTTCTCCAACCCTTTCAGGCACCGGGATTTGAATTCATAATCTTACATACGAAATTTAATTGTTTTTTGGACTCAGAGGGCTCTGAAACGTATAGATCCGTCAAAAACTGCACATCGGAAATTTGACCAGATCACAATACTTTTCTTGCCTAGTATAGGTAGAAAAGTAATAAATTAAAACATGTGTAGAAAATAGAATACACTGTACCATTGCTAATACTGCTTCAATTCCAATGTTATTTTGTTTTTTCGTTTTGTAGGTAATTTAATTTAATTAAAAAGTTATTATATAAATTTTACCATATAATATATACTGAACAAGTTACGTCCCAAAACATTTTTCTTTTTTTCCTGAATTTTCTCAGGAATTTAGTACATGTACAAAAATTGAAAGGGAATTAATAAAAAAATTATAGGAAAGTTTCATAAAAATCGTTAGAGCCATTTTTGTGCTACAGTCTATAGGGCAGGGAGCATTCGATTTGTGTCACAGGCATCAGTAGTCGAAACCCTTCAAAATAAAAAAAGAAGCAACAAAATCGGTCTACTAATTCCCGAGATAATCTTGGCATAGACAGACAGACCAATGCCTGAAAATGTGTTTTTCGGAATCAGGGAGCTCTGAAACGTATAGATCCATCGAAAACCACATCAGAAATTTGACCTGATCACATTACTTTCTTTACCTATTATAGGTAGAAAAGTAAAATTTAATTTTCTTATGTTCAGAGAATTGCAATAAATATGAAGGAATGGATGAAGACATAAAAAGCAGAATGTACAAAACCAACAGCTTTTTATCGAGGTCTTGAATTTTTAATACCAATGCTATGTCACTATTGTAATACACCTTTAAAACATAACATGTCATTTATTTTAAATACAGATCATGTTCATGTAAGTTTTCCTATCACAAAAAAATTGTATATGGTATCCTCTGCTGGTCCATCACAGAGATCTCATTATCGCGCATGAGAGCATTCCGTGGTTGGCAGATGTGGGGATGGTCGGTGAAAATTCCTTGGAAGTTCCACCCAGCTAAGTCCAATGGACTCGCTGACCTACAGTGGGAGCGGTGGAAGGTATAACATAGGATTGAATGCTCTCCTCCCATATCTTCAGTTCACCAAATATTCCAGTCATGGATCTCCCTAAGATAAAACACTCATTACTTAGAGTTAAACTAGTCCCCGTTCGATAGATATAAATATTAAAAAACAAAACAAATTATGTTCCATTAATCGTTAACTTGAATTTCTGAACTAGCTTTAATAGATGATCTGGATATGATAATAAAAATGAAAACATAAAAATTCAATATGAAAAAATATAGAAAATAATATACATTTTTATTAAATTAGAAGAAGAAGAAGAAAAAAAAAAAGGAAATTGATAGTTACTTGTTTATAAATTTCTTCATGTTGCCGTTGTCTTATTTCTTCTTGTTGCCTCCTACCAGCTTCAGCTGATTCCCGAGCCCATCTGTTAAAAATGGCAAATTAATATAAATTTGTTTAGATAAACTTAACAAATAGTTAAATATAACACAAATTCAATTTAAGCATTCAAGAAGAAAAATGAAAGATTATTAGTCTTTGTTATATATTCTTTGAAAACCAGGTAAATTGAGAGATTGCCATAAGAAAAAAATCCCGACTTTCAATTAAAGATAATAGAAAAATATTAACTAAGATTAGAGTCAAACAGTATACAAAACATATTTCTTCTCCCTTTTTTTACGTGTTATTTTTAGATTGCTTTTAGATGAATTAATAATGAATAAATTTTATAATTACTTTACATAACAACAATATGTTATGGTGATATATGTCTTTCTACAAATTAAATTTTAATTCATAGTTATATTATTGTTTCAGCTGGGCTGTACTGTTCTGTAGTTATTGGTTCCAGGAAATAGCTATTATCAATAATATATACACAATTTGTTTCACCTTAACCACTTCAGTTAACCTCTAACATCAGTAAGTTTCCATAACTATACAATAGCATTTTAATAAATGAGGCAATGTAAGTTAAATTGTAGTTACAGTTGACTGCTTCAAGCAGCATCAGTGTTACAATAGGAGTGTTTTTGGACAACTGAATAAATAACAATGATTGAGTAAGAGTAACATCTAGGCACAGCTACTCCAAGGACAGTGACCTATATTGGCACTGCTTAGAAGCATTTATTATATATATCAAACTTATAAAAAGAAAAATACCGGGATCGAAACATCAATAAACACAGAGGAAATGAACATTTAGTAGTTTATTAAATAATTAATAAGTGACCTTATTCCCAATTAAATGGTTATGTTTATATATATATATATATATATATATATATATATATATATATATATATATATATATATATATATATATATATATATATAAAGATAATCCCTTTCCAGTTGCCTATAAGATAATAGACGACCATCAAGCTGGATATAGAAAAGGGAACATCCTAAACCAAATCTTCATCCTGAAACAAGTACTCGAAAAACAATGGGAAGTAGCTCAGGATATGCACGCCCTATTTGTCGATTTCAAAGCAGCCTATGATTCTGTGGACAGGAGCTGTCTTTGGAAAATCGTGACTGAACTGGGGATCCCCATTAAGATGGTGAGATTGACAAAGGGGTGTACAAATGACCCCGATTGTAGAGTCCGAATACATGGGGAATTATCTGAAGCCTTCAAAGTTCAAAAGGACTTATGGCAGGGAGATGGACTATCACCGATGTTGTTCAACTTAGCTCTGGAGAAGGTGATAAGAGTAATTTGGGGGTGGGGATAGCCAAGTGGGCTAATGCTTATGCATAGGACCACACATTGTCTGGCAACCGGGAGAGAAGATTATGTGACAAAATAATACCGAGTTCACTCTTGGTGCCAAGGAGGTCTCTTAACTCTGGCA
The DNA here is from genome assembly GCA_928085145.1 of Nezara viridula. Classification (NCBI taxonomy): domain Eukaryota; kingdom Metazoa; phylum Arthropoda; class Insecta; order Hemiptera; family Pentatomidae; genus Nezara; species Nezara viridula. The sequence continues at coordinate 105,785,585 of OV725079.1, read as the reverse complement.
TTAACTCCCCCTCTCACCTCCTGGCCCGGGAAAACCCCCATATAGCATAAAGGGCAAGGAAGGGAAGGACAAAATAAAAAATAAAAAAAGGTTATTAGAACAATATCAAAGGAAAATGGAGGGGACCACATCGGAATGAATCATAAAATCCTTGGATACGTAGATAATATAGCTGTCCTTCGAAGTAATCAAGAAGATATTGAGAAACTCGCTACAACACTGATAAGAGATGCAGAGCAGATCGGCCTACAAGTAAATGAAGACAAAACAAAATATATGATAATAAGCCGAAAATTGCACCCCAATAACAGGATCTGCATAGAAGAAAAATCATTCTCGAGAGTAGAAATATCAAATATCTCGGCTCCACAATAAGCTGAATGAATGACAAACGGGTGGAAAAAGACTAGTGCAAACAGAGCTTTCTTCTCCCTCTCAAAGATATTGCAATCCTGAAAAATCTCACAAACTATGGGTGTAAAATGCTATGATAAAGTCAGTTCTAATATATGGCTGTGAGACCTGGATACTAACCAGCATCCTAGAAAAAAGTGTTGAAAGATTTGAGAGGGAAATGCTTCGCACAATAAACGGAGCGATCAGGGATCAGAGTACTAACACATAGAGAAGAAAAAACAATAAAGAACTGCTTACAGAAACTGGTCAATCAATATCCCATGATGTGAAGGTAGGATGGGGGAGGGGGCATGTAGCTCGTACCAATCCATCTGGAAGCCTCTACGTAACAATGAATATCTCAATAGAAGGCAAAAAGACCACGTGGAAGGCCAAAAAGCAGATGGATAGATAGAACCAACAAAGATCATTGTTAAGTGGTCTTTAATATCATTTAGGTCTTATCCCCGCTGATGGCACCTTACAGGGCTTAAATGCCCAATATTCACATGCGTTTTCCTCTAAATTACCTTTAATATGGTTTCTTTTAACTAATTAACTATCTCTCATTATTAAGAGTTGCGAAAAAATTCTAAATATAACTTTTGAAAGAGTTTGATAATTGAATAAAGGAGAAAAAAATAAAAACCATTATCCAGGTCGAAAATGAATCTCCGGAAATACTAGTCAAAAGGATAATATATATCGTTGGAAAGTGGAGAATTTCAGAAAAATCAATATCTAATATAGAGACTTGTAGAAGGTAATGGAGAGTGGCAAAAAAATTAAAAATAATAATTTTTGAAAACTAATAATATTTAACGTAAATCACATGTTTTCAAGAAAATTAAATGAAATTTACTAAATAAATATAAGCTTTTAAAATATTTTTAAGTAAAAAGTATTTAAAATCCACCTATTTAACACAATGACATTGTTAAAAAAACGATTTCATTATACTTGTGTGAAAGAAGAAGTAAAATATAAAATCATTTCATGGATGTATAAAGCATATGTTTATAACCTTAAATACATTTACAGTAGTTTAATAATTCTAGATCTGATATTTTATTTAAATAATGTATCAACATCCATTTATTCCGAAATATTGTCTTGTAACTTTTTAGAAAATTAAATTAGTGAATAATATGATGAATCTTCCCTTTGTGATATTCCAACCACTTAGAATCAGTGTAACAACTTTTGATCTGTCTAGGACAGACAATGCAAATCTCTTAATTCCATTTTAGTCAACATTGCAATGGAAAATAACAGTTTAATAACTAATAGTCGTACAATCCATAATCACGGATCGTGCAATCCATAATCAACCGGTGATATAATAAATAGGACTTTTGTTATTTTAATGTTAATTATGATTTGTCAGCTGTTATTTTTTAGCTTTAACTCGGTTAAAAATGTTTATAATAGCCCAACATGGCCAGAAAATAATTTCTATTCCAAGTTGAGAGGTAAGTGAAAGTTGTGTGTTGCGCTCACCAGATTTTTCACTTAAGTTCTGTGGATTTGTTTTTAAAATTTTGATATAAACTTTTATGTAGTTAAAACAGATGTTTTGAGATATTTAAATCATGTAAAAATGTTCAAGATTTTATTTCATACATGAAGTAATAAAATCCAACAGTAAAAATAATTTAAAATGGTACGACTACCTTTCTTTTTCAGCAGCTAGGGCAAACAAATGAGCCCTTCTTTGATCTTCTAAACGAACCAGAGCAGCAGATGTATAGTCAAGCATTGCACATATTGCATGGCCCTCAAGCTTCTCAATAACTCCAATAATTTTACCTTTCTATGCAAAATACAAATAAAATATTTAGAAATTACAAAATTTTGATGACAAAAAAATATCAATTAAAATAACTGTAGATTCCAGATTGGCTAAAACTATGTTTTATTGAAAGAAAAAGTCATTAATTTATTTACCTTTTGCATAGCAATATTGAAATTGCGTATTCCCTTTAAAATATCTTTTCTCCTATCCAATTTTTGTTGTTTATCTCTAGGATTTAATCCAACAGTAGATTTTAATTCTCGAACTAAATCTCTATGAGATTTCATGTGACGCAGCACCTATTTATATAATTGAAAATTGGCATGAATAATCATTAAAGTAATAAAGCTAGAAGTACCAACAGAATAACAACTTCATCCACACCATACTCTGAATAGCTCGTCCCTTTATGATACTTTGAAGTAGGACAACATTTTTTAAAGTTTCTTCTTCTTCTTCATCCATTTCACCCAATGAACAAGCAAGAGGACCAGTCATCACTTTTTCAATGTTCTTATGCAATCTTTGAAAATGGTTTATTTGGCCGACTGGAACAATGAAGGAGATTAAATAACATGAACAAATGTAAACTTATAGATATTAGAAATTATTTATGAGAAGGAGTTGATCGGGGGGGCGCGGTCAAATAAATTTATTTGACCCCCTCTTCTCCCGATGAACTCCTTCTCATATTATATCACAGTCAACCATCTCTACATCATTAGAAATTATTTATTTTAAAAATGTATAATTTCCTCCCAAGAGACTTCTGTTCAAAATATTTTTTTTTCTTTTATAGCAGTAAAGTTACAATAAAAATCTTATGACAGTTGAGTATCAATGAGATGGATTGACTGAGACTCAGAAACTTAATTTAGTTAATAACTATCCATAACCATAATTAAAGAATCAGCATAACGGATCATACAAATTAATTTCCAATCCTGTAATCTAATGAACTACATGCCTATAAAGTGCAGAAGAGAGACTAAGAAAGATGTATAATAATATATATACACTGACAGGCAAAAAATTCCACCCACTTGTAAAAAAAGTTGTATTTGTATATTATACACGGTATTTGTAGATAATACTTAGTATTTATGGAATTTTATAATCTTTTTTACCTTTAATAATCAAAATGTGATTGGGTAAGAAAGATTAGAGAAAAAAAATTGAAAAACGAACCATTACTACTATTCTAAAAGAAATTAATTACATCATCGTTTAGTAGCGCGTGTTTCCTCCTCTTGCCTTCACTACTTCTTGAAGACGCCTCGGCATACTTTCCACCAGTCGGGAAATGTCCCTTTGCTGGAGGATAGCCCATTCCTCCCGAAGAGCCCTTTCAAGGTCCTGCAGTATATCAGAAAGTGTTGCACGCGCTCTTATTCGTCTTCCGAGGTTATCCCATAAATGCTCAATGGGGTTCAAATCTGGAGAACGTGCTGGCCAGGCTAAAACCTCAATATTGTTCTGATGGAGAAACATCTGCACTATGCGGGCGACATGTGGGCGTGCATTAGAATAGAACGATCACCGATTTCGTTGAGGATAGGCAACACATGAGGTTCCAAAATACAAGCGAAATGGCCGTCAAAGACCCTCCACGAACTACAATCAATTCTGTGCGGCGCTCCATTGAAATCCCAGCCCACACCATTAAGGAACCACGTTGGAAAGGTTGGCTCTGGGAAAAATTACAGGCAGCATATCTTTCGTTTCTTCTTCTCCACACCCTTTCATGCCCATCTGGAGATCGAAGAGCGAATCTTGACTCATCTGTAAAAAGTACAGCACTCCATTCCTCTATAGTCCAATGGTTGTGTTCTCTAGCAAAAGCCAGCCGTGTTACTCTGTGAATCCTGGTCAACTCTGGCCCTCTCACTGGACGAAAAGCCATTAATCCATACTCATTTAATCTTCCCCGAGCGGTACGTTCAGAAATTTGCACACCTCAAACTTCTTCGAGCTGATGAATCGCTTAAACAACGGTAAGGTGCCGGTTTCATAAAATTCTCAAAGTAAAAAACCGGTCATCCCGTGGTTCTGTTACCCTAGGCCGTCCAGAACCGAGCCTTCTATTGTAAGAACCAGTTTCCCGAAAACGCCTGACTGCGTCTCGTAAAGTTTCATATGGAACTCCGATGGCATTAGCTGCATATCTAATGGAACGTCCATCATAAATAAGTGCCACACCACGCGCAACATCCTCAGCATTAAGAGGCATTTTTAAACTTAATATTGAAAAAATTAAAAGCCAGAGACTAAGAAATATGCTACAAGAAACGGCACTGAACTAATGATACTGAATAAACATTCTGATTCCATAGATAGTAAACATTGGAATCTAGAATCATTTCATTGAACTCCATGACCTCGATTAGGCGGGTGAAGTGGAAAGAGAAAAGAAGAACGCGTATGATAAATGTATCCCTTTCCTAAAAGAGAAATTCCGTGAGGCCTTCGGAGAGAGAGAGTTCACCGTAAGAGGCCTCTGGTTTGGGTCTCTCGGAACAATTCCAAAAAGAACAAGGAGCTTCAACGAGGAACTAGGTGTCGACATTAAGGACGTAGTGAGGTTGGCTGAAAATATAGTCCTCGACTCCCTGAGAATCATTCACCACCACTTGTATGGCTATCCTGAGAGTTTTAATTTATGTATTTATTTATTTAGTGAAAAAATTGAAAACAATAGAAATAAAGAGAGAGAAGTGAGAGAAAGGAAAGTTAAATGTTAAAAAAAAAGCATGAAAAATGAAAGGAAGAAAAAAAAAAGTATATATATATATATATATATATATATATATATATTATATATTATATATATATATATATATATAAATATATATATATATAAATATATATATAAAAAGAAAAAAAAGTATATATATATATATATATATATATATATACTTTTTTTTTTCTTCCTTTCATTTTTCATGCTTTTTTTTTAACATTTAACTTTCCTTTCTCTCACTTCTCTCTCTTTATTTCTATTGTTTTCAATTTTTTCACTAAATAAATAAATACATAAATTAAAACTCTCAGGATAGCCATACAAGTGGTGGTGAATGATTCTCAGGGAGTCGAGGACTATATTTTCAGCCAACCTCACTACATCCTTAATGTCGATACCTAGTTCCTCGTTGAAGCTCCTTGTTCTTTTTGGAATTGTTCCGAGAGACCCAAACCAGAGGCCTCTTACGGTGAACTCTCTCTCTCCGAAGGCCTCACGGAATTTCTCTTTTAGGAAAGGGATACATTTATCGTACGCGTTCTTCTTTTCTCTTTCCACTTTACCCGCCTAATCGAGGTCATGGAGTTCAATGAAATGATTCTAGATTCCAATGTTTACTATCTATGGAATCAAAATGTTTATTCAGTATCATTAGTTCAGTGCCGTTTCTTGTAGCATATTTCTTAGTCTCTGGCTTTTAATTTTTTCAATATTAAGTTTAAAAATGCCTCTTAATGCTGAGGATGTTGCGCGTGGTGTGGCACTTATTGATGATGGACGTTCCATTAGATATGCAGCTAATGCCATCGGAGTTCCATATGAAACTTTACGAGACGCAGTCAGGCGTTTTCGGGAAACTGGTTCTTACAATAGAAGGCTCGGTTCTGGACGGCCTAGGGTAACAGAACCACGGGATGACTGGTTTTTTACTTTGAGAATTTTATGAAACCAGCACCTTACCGTTATTTAAGCGATTCATCAGCTCGAAGAAGTTCGAGGTGTGCAAATTTCTGAACGTACCGCTCGGGGAAGATTAAATGAGTATGGATTAATGGCTTTTCGTCCAGTGAGAGGGCCAGAGTTGACCAGAATTCACAGAGTAACACGGCTGGCTTTTGCTCGAGAACACAACCATTGGACTATAGAGGAATGGAGTGCTGTACTTTTTACAGATGAGTCAAGATTCGCTCTTCGATCTCCAGATGGGCATGAAAGGGTGTGGAGAAGAAGAAACGAAAGATATGCTGCCTGTAATTTTTCCCAGAGCCAACCTTTCCAACGTGGTTCCTTAATGGTGTGGGCTGGGATTTCAATGGAGCGCCGCACAGAATTGATTGTTGTTCGTGGAGGGTCTTTGACGGCCATTCGCTATGTAGATGAGATTTTGGAACCTCATGTGTTGCCTATCCTCAACGAAATCGGTGATCGTTCTATTCTAATGCACGCCCACATGTCGCCCGCATAGTGCAGACGTTCCTTCAACAGAACAATATTGAGGTTTTAGCCTGGCCAGCACGTTCTCCAGATTTGAACCCCATTGAGCATTTATGGGATAACCTCGGAAGACGAATAAGAGCGCGTGCAACACTTCCTGATATACTGCAGGACCTTGAAAGGGCTCTTCGGGAGGAATGGGCTATCCTCCAGCAAAGGGACATTTCCCGACTGGTGGAAAGTATGCCGAGGCGTCTTCAAGAAGTAGTGAAGGCAAGAGGAGGAAACACGCGCTACTAAACGATGATGTAATTAATTTCTTTTAGAATAGTAGTAATGGTTCGTTTTTCAATTTTTTTTTCTCTAATCTTTCTTACCCAATCACATTTTGATTATTAAAGGTAAAAAAGATTATAAAATTCCATAAATACTAAGTATTATCTACAAATACCGTGTATAATATACAAATACAACTTTTTTTACAAGTGGGTGGAATTTTTTGCCTGTCAGTGTATATATATTATTATACATCTTTCTTAGTCTCTCTTCTGCACTTTATAGGCATGTAGTTCATTAGATTACAGGATTGGAAATTAATTTGTATGATCCGTTATGCTGATTCTTTAATTATGGTTATAAAAAAAGTATATATATATATATATATATATATATATATATATATATATATATATATATATATACTTTTTTTTTCTTTTTATATATATATATTTATATATATATATATATATTTTATACATATATATATATATATATATATATACTTTTTTTATCCGAGAGACCCAAACCAGAGGCCTCTTACGGTGAACTCTCTCTCTCCGAAGGCCTCACGGAATTTCTCTTTTAGGAAAGGGATACATTTATCATACGCGTTCTTCTTTTCCCTTTCCACTTCACCCGCCTAATCGAGGTCATTGCTCTCAAAGCGGACAGTTGGATCCAAGATCAGCGCTGTCCTTCCTGTCTTGGGAAATGCGACGATATCCGCGTATCTCGTAGAGCCTTCACTATCGATGTAATATACCTCGTCAAAGCAGGTGAATTTCCTTTCCCTAAGGAGCCTCATCAACTCGAACTTGACCCGGTGGTGATTACGTGTTATGAGGAGGGAGTTGGGGGCATTTTTCCAGCACATGGGCTGGTGTTTCAGACTCTCTGCCGCATTAACGGCCGTTATCGTTAAAGCTGTTTTTGAGAAAATCTACTGTATAAAATGTCACTTCTGGTTAGCCGATTTGGAAGACAAAGTTGCTGTAACATCCAAGATATATCCAAAACTTAAATATGCACTTTCACTTACATACAAATTTTTGTTTTGGAGCTAGACTGTTCAGATACATACGTACAGACCATTTTGTGGGACTTGGTTATTTGGACTCAGGAGAGCTAAAAACAATTATTTCAGTTGTAAACTCAGATTTGAAAATTTTCATGATTGCAATACTTACCCCTACTATGTATTGAATATATTGGCAAGTGAAAGTAAAATATAAAAAGTAAATTAGATTAACACACTCATAGTTCCAATACATTTAATGATAAAAACAAAACAATTAACAAATTTTGTCTTTCTTATCACTTCTTATATTTCAATGGTTTTGAAATTATACCTAAAAATGTACTACTATCATTAATAATTTCATTATTATCATTTTTCTGTAATAGTAATCAGTATGATTATAACTGATTCAGGAGGAAACGGTCCAATACAGACAACTTTCCTTTGTAAACAGTTTAAATAAAATCAAATTTAAAAAATGTTTACATACCAGGTATTTCTTCAGGCATACAATAAAACTGAATTCTTTTGCAGCAATGCTTTTTCAGATATCTTTCTTTTATTTGAGGTAATGGCGTTGATATTCCTTTCCAGAGGGCATTATACACATCTAAAATTTGATAAATCCTTAAAAATAATGTAATTTCACTTAAAAAAAAAAATTGAATTATTTCAACAGATAAAAACCAAAAAATTAATATCACATATGTAGATGGTTGACGCTACGATAAATCAAGAAGGAGATGAGCCAGAAAAGTAACTTGAAGATTGTTCTAAGACAAAGGTGTCTTCCTGACTTGTAAAACTATTTACTTTCATAAAGACATACAGTCTGAGTTGAAATGTTGGCATTGACAAAATAATCAGCAATTGATGTTTTTTCTGACAGACTCCTGGACCATCTCCTTAAACAATTAATGTTTAAACCTAATAATGGTAACATAATCTAATCATTTTTACAAATATTATTGTAATTATTGAACATAATTTATTTCAAAATTTTTAACGTTTCATAGTCTACAGTTCTAGTAAAAGCATCCTGGGTTTTACTATAAAGCTGAACATATTATCCTGAATATGTTGGAGAATATTCTCCAAAAAGATCAGGTCAAACATTTATGCACTTATTTTCCATAGCTCAACCATCCAAAAATGACTCCTATTTAAACCCAGAGATGGTCTAAGAATTTTATCTCCAATGAATAGCACCCTTAAATAGATTATGTTCTGGCAGATCTTAAAACAAAGCATGATAGGTGAACAGAACACCCACAACATCCTCTACTCCAAGGAAATTTATTTTAATAAATAATGATTGGCATTATAGGCGTGAGGAAAAATCATTTAACAGTGAAACATGTATTCCTTACCTCCAATTATTTTAGGGCGTGGATCAATACATAGTTTTTCATGAGCATAGGCAGGATTCTTTCCAAACATAGCCAATGGTGCATTTAAGTCAGAAGACAAATAATGAAATTTCTCAATTATATTAAGCTTTTTCAATCTGTTTTGTCCTGATGGCCTTAAATAAGTTTTCCGAAGAGCTAAATTATAAAATATAATATAATAAACATGTATATACATAGATATAGCATCTGAGAGGTAAAAGGTTGGATGTCCAGTTGTTTATATGTAGGTAAATTTGTATATATAAGGGTATATAACAAATAAAAATACCTATAATGAAATATAAATAAACATAGTGTCTATAATTATTACAAGTATTTATCTGACACTAAGGCAGATTATCACACATATCAGCTGCGCCAAGAGAGAGCGCTCAGGGTGGTAATCAGGAGATTACACCCATCAACATTGCTGGATGCCATTAAAGAAGAACTAACTGAGATGGGGTTCCGTGTTCGCCAAATAGTGAATATATTCAAGGAAGATAGAGAACAGCCTGGCTCAAAAAATAAAATACCGCTCCCACTATTCTTCGTTGACCTTGACCGAACACCCCAGGTCGAAGACATCTACAAGGTCACACGCCTTTACTACACTAGTGTTGTTGTAGAAAAGCCCTACACTAAGCGCGACATTGTACAATGCCATAACTGCCAGGCTTATGGTCATACGAAACGCTATTGCCACCACATTCCTAGATGTGTCCGGTGCGGTGATCAACATAAAACAGAGGACTGCCAGAAGTCCAGAAGAACACCAGCAGTATGCGCTTTATGCCATCAAGGGCACCCAGCGAACTACAAGGGTTGCCAAACATATAAGGAACTAAAAGCAAGAATTTATTCAGCTCCAAGAGAATAACGGCCATCCAGGCCACCAAGACAACCCTCTAGAACTGTAAATACAAGAGTGTCCTATGCTCAGATATTCAAAGGAGACACTGCACCCACACAAACTCAGGCCCTGCCACAAGAACCTCAACCTCGAGTATTCACATCTCAACCTCAAGACCCTTATCCCATCTCTGAACCTAGGCCTAATAACCAGACATTCATTCCTCCTCCTCCCAATGCCACTGACCTCACAAGCCTATTGACTTCTTTTCTCTCTGAATTCAGATCACTCATCACTCCTCTCATTTCTTTACTTACCAATGTTGTATCCAACCTCATTTCACTGCCGAGAAATCCTTAAATGTCCCCAATCAAATTCCTCTCCGTTCTCCTTTGGAATGCGAATGGTATTCAAAATCACATCAACGAGCTAACAATCTTATTACAGGACAAAAACATTGAAATAGCATTAATAACTGAAACTCGACTTACCAACAAACGACCACTTAACATCTCCAATTATCATATCTATCGAACCGACCATCCTGATGGAACAGCACATGCTGGCACTGCCATAATTATCCATCAATCCCTTTCCCATCACCTATTCCCTTTGCTGACCCATAATTTCCTACAATCCACTGCCGTGAAAATCCAAACTTCTCCTTACCCAATAGCAGTAGTCGCAGCATACTCCCCGCCTAAAATACCTATCTCAGAATCCCAATTAACTTCCTTCCTTAACTCCTTAGGACACCACTTCCTTCTAGGTGCAGACTTAAATGCTAAACACCAGCAATGGGGAGCCAGAACCACAAATTCCAGAGGACCAACATTGCTATCTGCACTTAATTCCCATCACAGCAACATCCTCTCACCCAATTCTCCCACATACTGGCCAACAGATCCTAACTGCAATCCCGATCTCCTAGATTTTTTCATCCACAAAGGTCTAGGGTCCCTTAATTATAGCATTTCAAGACTTGATGATCTTTCCTCAGACCATAGTCCCCTAATCCTAATGGTCTCCACATCACCAATTCCCAAACCACCTCCACCTTCATTTATCAGGGGACCAGTTAATTGGAACCTCTTCCGTCAAATACTGGATGATAATATTGACCTCAGAGTTTCCTTAAAAACACCTACAGACCTAGATGAAGCAGTACATTCCATGACTACCTTGATCCAACAAGCAGTTTGGACTGCATCTTCACCTGATCCTTCTAAAAAATACCGCAAAACAAATCCTCTACCCCAAGACCTACTGGACCTTATTAATAGAAAACGATGCTCTAGGACTATATGGCAAAGAACCAGGCATCCTGATGATCGGAAATCATATAACTATTATTCCAAGCAAGTAAAACAAAAACTGGCCACGTTTAGATCCCAATCCTATAATTCCTATCTTTCCTGACTATCTGCAAGTGATAACTCCATCTGGAATGTAACTAACAAAATCCTTAAATTCCAATCCATTTCCCACCCCCTCCGCCGTGATAATGGTTCCTGGGCTTCGTCAGATGAGAATAGAGCAGAAGAGTTTGCTAAACATCTATCGTACACATTCACTCCTCATCCTGAACTCCATCCCTCCCATACTGCTGAAGTTAAAGAATTCCTCTCTTCATCGATTCCTCTCTCCTTACCTCCTACAGCCGTCAACCCCTCTGAGGTCAAATTCCTTTTAAAAAACCTAAAACCTCGCCAATCTCCAGGACACGATCTCCTTACTTCCCAGATCCTCAGACAACTTCCCAAAAAAAGCAATTATATTCCTTACATACCTATTCAACTGTATCCTCCGCACAACCCACTTTCCCCTGGTGTGGAAACACTCCATAATTATCCTCTTTCCTAAACCAAGTAAACCTGTTAATTATACATCATCCTATAGACCGATAAGCTTACTTCCGATCCTTCCCAAAATCTTTGAGAAAATCCTTCTCAAACGCATCCTACCCATACTCGAATCCCACAATATCCCTTCCCATCAGTTTGGATTCCGCTCAAGACACACCACTGTCCAACAGGGCCTTCCCGTTGTGGACCACATATCCTCTGCACTTGAAAACAAGCAATATTGCACTGGTGCCTTTCTGGACGTAGCTCAAGCTTTCGACCGGGTGTGGCACGATGGCTTGCTTTTCAAGCACAAAACCCATTTACCTTAACCCTTGTATCTAGTCCTCAAATCTTACCTTTCAAGTCCGCTGCGGCACTGAACTCTCCAAACATTATCCAATTGAGGCTGGTGTTCCACAAGGCAGTGTCTTGGGCCCACTTCTCTATATCCTTTTCACCGCTGACATCCCTTCAAGTCCTGATACCTTCCTAACAACATTTGCTGATGATACTGCCATCCTATCCTCCCACTCAGATCCTCTAATAGCGTCCCGGAACCTGCAAAGACACCTCTCCTTCATTGAGCAGTGGTGCAACAACTGGCGCATCAAAATTAATGAATCAAAATGCAAACATGTAACTTTCACTCTTCGACGCAGATCCTGTCCGCCAATCCTTTTTAATTCAATTCTTCTTCCCTACTCAGACACAGTCCGATACCTTGGCTTCCTTCTGGACAAAAGACTGACTTGGAACCCACATACGAGACTTAAAAGACAAGAGCTTAACCGACGATTTGGTCAGCTATATAGACTACTAAACAGAACATCTCATCTCTCAACAGAAAACAAATTATTAATCTACAAGACTATACTGAAACCTATCTGGACCTACGGAATTGAACTGTGGGGGACAACTAAATCATCGAATATCAAACGCATCCAATCCTTCCAGTCCAAAGTCCTTCGAACAATAGTCAATATTATGTCACGAACAAGACCCTACACCATGACCTTAACATCCCATATGTCCATGACATTATCCCATCCAGATTCTCCAACTTTCACCAGAACCTCATTCATCATCCCAATCCTCTAGCGCAATCCCTATCCAGCTCCGAGCATCCATACCATCCCCCTCGAAGGTTGAAACGGCAGTGGCCTCGAGATCTTTTGTAAATATGCCTTTGGAGTCCTGGCAATGGCCAGCTTCCCCACTCATGTCCTGAGTGTCTGTGGCTGTAGTGCCCTCTTTCAGTCTCCACTGGCTTCTAATACTTGTGATGCGGCTGGAAAAGTGGCACTGGGATCTTCCTGAGTCTTGCTTTGCCTTCCACGCGTGGAGGGAAAAGCCTGGCTCGGAGATCCTTGGGCGAATGTATATATTGTATATATATACATGTTGTGTTTAGAAGTTTTTATTTTATTTTATTTGTTTATTTTTATTTTTTTTTTTTTATTTACCTTCTTCATCAGTATTATTTATTTACTTCTTATATTTATATTTATTTCTTTATTATTTGTATATATTGTATGAATGAGAACTTTTAGCCCTAATGCTTATAGCCCTCCAGCAGTGGCTGATTGTATTATTATTCAATGAATAGATTTAAAAAAAAAAAATTATTACTTTCACTTCCCCTTTGTCTAAAAATACTTATTTCTGCTAAGAGGGTGGTAAGAGAAAGTTGTGTGATGCGAGCCCCGTGCCAGATTTTTTTGTATCTCCAGCCGAATACTAGAAGACAAAGAAAGTCCTTCACTCTGAAGGTTTCTTTCTTTTCCTTTTGAAAGTTTTCAAGATCTCATAAATATGATAGGTGAGCTTAAAAATAAAACATACTAGTCTTTAAATTATCTATTACTGACTATATAAATTTATGATGATGTAGAGATGGTTGACCGTTGATATAATATGAGAAGGAGTTAGTCGGGAGTGCGGTCAGATAAATACTAAATTAAAATATAGTAATTATATTTATTTTAATTTTGCCAACGTTTCGACCCACTTTTCAGGTCGTCTTCAGGGCTACAAAAGATACAAAACATGTTTCAATGTTTTTATTCATACTTATTTTCCATTTATTTGTATCTTCTACATATATAATACTTAATATTTTACTACATTGTCACCCACTATATCTCTGATATCATCTTTTATTTCTGTATCTGACAACTTCTTCTTTTTTTTATATCTACTTATATTTAATTTTTATTCTCAACATGTTTTGTATCTTTTGTAGCCCTGAAGACGACCTGCAAAGTGGGTCGAAACGTCGGCAAAATTGAAATAAATATAATTACTATATTTTAATTTAGTATTTATCTGACCGCATCCCCGACTAACTCCTTCTCATATATAAATTTATATTATCTACTTCTTTCCTTTGTAAACTACACAAATAAACCTTATTTCTGCCTCTGTAATAGTATTTTTTTTTTGTTGTAATAGGTTTTTTTAAACCTATATCTTGATTTAGTGTTAGTTAATGCAACAGGTTAAAAGTTCTCAGGTTCTTCTGGAGTTTTCCTTTCTTTAAAATTGGAATGACTTCTGCCTTCTTCCACTGAGTTGGTATGTGTTTTTTCAAGGTGCTGTTAATAAATTCAATGAGGAGAGCCTAGACTTTGTTCTCAGTATTCTTAAGAAAATTTGAATTTATTCCATCAGTACTAAAATTCTTTCCAGAACCGAATTTCTAAAATGCCATATTTAGTTCAGCAGTTGTAAATTTAATATTAAAAAGTTTGTTTTCTGTGAGGCATGTTTGAGATAGGTAGGCATTGTTTATTTTGCCAGTTTGTCTTTTTGTCAGGATAGATATTGATTAACTAAATCTTCAATATTCAGTTCCCGAAGCCTTTCGGCATTATCCCGAACGTGAAATATATTGCAAAATTTATTAATTTTCATGGTTTTATTCTAAATCTGGTACTTATAAATAAAATCATAAGAAAATTATGAGCTATTTCCAAGGTCAAATAAAATTAAAAAAAAATCACATTTTCCTCTTCTGAACAGTTTCATACATGTGACAATTGCCCTTTAACCTCTGAGATACAGAGGTATATATGAACATACATATAGATACACACACACCATTAACTGATGATAAAATTTCAATATTAAAACCTTTACCTCTCTCACATTTTGCATTAATTTTTGGTAGCTTGATTCTCTTTTCGTTAGCACATCGTTCTCTTACTCTTTTAATACGTTCGTTCATGCGCTCCTGAACGATCATTCTCTGTTCCAACATTTGTTCTTGTGCTAACTGCATTCGTAACTTATTTATTTCTTCAATTTCCTGAATTATTTAAATGGCAAAAAAAAAAAAAATTGTAATAATAGTGATTTGAATTATATGATAGTGAAATAGTGATTTAAAAATGTTAATTAAATATAGCACCACATGTGCATGCAGAAAGCAGTGATTAGGCCTACCTAGGAGAGGAATTAGAGAGAGAAAATCCATTTTTATGCATGACAACAAACCTATCAACATCACACATGTTCCCAAATGAGTTAAGCAATCTCTTGACCAATCATTGATACCAAGTACCGAATGAATTCAGTTTCAGGATTAATACACAGAGAGAACCAGCAATAGGGGCAACAGACAGCAACATCAGTTTTCAGTAATATATGTATGCCTATATTTATAATATATAGTCCTGGGCATATCGCTAAACTGCATCATGGAGAGAGGAGGGGCATACCTTATTGCCGCAGTGCAGGCAATCTATCTAAGAGAAGGTAACTCCAAAATTAAACCAAGGGTAGGTTGGAATCTTCAGCTGTGGCAAAAGCAACTAGCCTAGAGAATGGAAAGTCTGATGATAAATGACAGCCCTCCAGGTTGGGGGTGGGTGTGGGGCCAACAACCCATCCTTGAAAAAAGGTTATTGTTCAGAAAACTGAGATGAAAGAAAAGACAGACGTTTCTAATGGTAAAAGACCTCGCGCTCAATGGATTAGAATAAATTGGAAACAATCTGAGGTTTCATTAGAAATATGGAACATTAATACAATGTTAAGAGCAGGAAAAATGAAAGAAATTTCCAACCAGCTGATAAAATATAACATAGATATTGTAGCATTGCTAGAAATAAAATGGAAGTGGAAGAATTGATAAAAAGAAGTTATCCATATTATACAATGCTCCAGAAAAGAAAACTGGTCAAGTAGGAACAGGCTTCTTCATAAATAGTGAATCGCGAAAATCTTATTTTTAATTTTGACCTGATATCTGACAGACAAAGTAAAGAGATTATGGCCAAATGTAGTTATAGAAATATTTCTTTTTTTACTCCTGCCTTATGCCTCAACAGCCGATGCTCACAATGACATCAATGTAGAATTCAATGATATGCTAGGAAGTAACATTCAAAAAGTGTTCAAATATGGTGCGATCATGCTGATAGGGGACTTTAATGCTAAAATTGGGTGAGAAAGCGAGAAAAATAGAGAGAACACAGAAGGTTCGACAAAGATTGATCAAATAGGAAAATTACTCAATGGTTGAAACTAGGAAAGGAAGAGGTAAAGTGTCAGGCGGATGAGCGCCCAAATCATTCTCGGTTGGCGAGCTAAGGGATGAACCTTAAGACAGGACAGTAACCACAAATGGAGAGAAGAGTCTCCAGACTTTGAGGGAGGAAGAAATACAACGACGGGATGAATTTCCAGGATTGGTATATAGGACTTACAAGCGGACAGATGAGCATCCAGACCTTCTATGGAATAGAGAGAAGGAGAAAGGCTTACAAATACACACATGGACAAGGTTCCAAAATTTATATAAAATATATTGATTATAACTGACTGAATAGAAAGGTAAGGTTTGAGCCATCCCAAGGGGGGAGAAAAATGCTGCAAATATATCCGCCATGATAAAATTGACGAGAAACAGTCATTACAGTTACTGTTATTTTTAAGCTTAGATCAGTATATCTTATTACTATAAAATTTTATTATTAAAAAGTATTCATAATGTGTATAAATATTTGCAAGTTTGTAGTGCAGTTTTCCACATTAAAATAATATAAAATAAAAGTAACACTTATAGGTACAATGAGTGAGAGTGCACATGTGACCGTGCCAGGTAGAGGGTATGTGAACTAATTGCCCCCTACAAGACTCCTTTCCTAGGTGACGGAGTCAGAAGTGAAGTCCAACGTGAGTGGCTGAAATTTTATGGTGGTCCTCCATCTTCAGTTCTAATATCAGTTAGGTGTTTGTTTAGGGTAAAATTATACTTGCACAGATGTGAGCGTCAAAGTGCTCCACGAATTGTGAATTGCTGAAGTAGATTGCTGTAGTAGAAGTATTGCTGCCAAGTAAATTCGTCCCAGAAAGGAGTGGGGAGAGCATCAGTAGTGCCTTGAGGGAGAGTTAGCGGGATGGCTTCAGTGAGTTTGAACAATCATTGTGCCAGTTGTTGGCAAGAGTGGACAGGTCGTCGGGATAACTTTGGTGAGTTGAAGTATCACTTCTTCAGTTGTTGCCAGGGCAGGTCGTCGGGATAACTTTGGTGAGTTGAAGTATCATTACACCAGTTGTAGTCTCCGTATGCCTTTGTTTGGTGGAAGAGGTATCAATGAGAGCTACTATATTAGGTGTTAGTTAAATTAGTGAAGTGATTGAAGTAACTGTAGTAGTCAAGTTGGACTTGGTTTGGCAGCCAAAGTGAGTTACTTTTTCCTTAGGATATTCAGCTGGTGCTACAAGCCTTAGGCACTTAGAGGTGACTACTAAATTTAAGTATCCTTAAGGGGTGAAGGAGCCTTGAGTTGTACCTTGTAGAGACAGTAGATATTTGTTCTTCCTCTAGATGGTATGTTTTAGTACAGCTGTGTTGAAACAGTTCAGGCTGGTTGAGGGTGTTGCTTCAGGTTGGAAGCTAGCAGCAGTCTAGGATCCTCATATTTCCTGTGGGAGTAATACTTAACATATGGATAGTTCAAAGCTGAATCTAGCCTGGTCATGAATCATGGCCGTGATGAAAGTTGTGGTGTAAAGGCTGAGTTTGAAGTAGGCTGTGTTTCTGGAAAACCTCCAGCGATGAAGGGAAGGACAAAAAAAAAAAAAAAAAAAATAGTACAGAAGTTCACAAGGCAAAACTACGAAGCTTCCTATTAGCCAAGCTCTTATTTATTGTTATGAGTAAAATTTTAAAAGACCTAAAGCAATTTGAAGGCTTCTTTCGATGAAAATGATAGCGCATTGATGTCAAGCACCTCATACAGTAGTGACAAAACTATAATGAAATATATCCTGACTGCTCTTCTTGAATGGCAAGGTAATGAGTTGTGCATATCAACATTTCAAAAATAAATATGCAATAATTAATCTTTCTAATAATATTTCAGTAAAATTTAATTTAAATATAAAGCTACACAATAAGATATAAAAATAAGGAAAGTATTTATATATGTATATTGATCTCCATTAAAAACATTAATTTATGCTTATTTCTGCTAACGAGTAGAGAGCTACAGCATTCTCTTTTTAGGAAATAAGTTTATTTTTATTATTTTTTTTTTTTTTAGCTGTTTCGTGGTTATGTAAATGCTACAAAATTGCTTAATCCATATTTTAATTGGAAGGAGTATATTATGCACCCCCAAAATATGATGTTAAAATTATTTCAGAAGATCTAAATGTACAAATAGAAACCGAGAGCTTTACACAGACTGTTGCAGGAAAATTCTCAATTCATATAGGAGAACAGAAACCACCTCTGCTAATTCACTGAAGTGAGTGATATGTTAATTAAAAGTACATTTTTCCACCAGAAAAATATACACAAGGGATCATGGAAAGCCCCAATGGTGCTGTAATCCAGATAGATCACGTATTAATAGATAGAAGGTATGCATCATCAATAATTGATGTAAAGACTGGCTGGAGATTTAAACCACTTTTGGAGGGTTGCGATTTAAACCACTTTTTAGCCAAACTAAGGTTTAGAGAGCAATTAACATACATGAAATCTGGGAGTCAGCATTATAGGAAGAAATGGGATTAGGAAAAATTTAAACTTGAAGATCACTGAGCAATTTAAAGAATTTGTAAGCGATAAGCTAACAAAGAATTTGAAAGGAATTGGAATTGAGGAAGTTGAAGAGAGATGGTATAAAATTAGAAAAGCTATTGAGAAATCTGCAGATAAAGTGATTGGAGAGAGGAGAGAGCGGAGAAGTGAGAAATGGTTTGATGAGAAGTCTGCAACAGCCCTAAATGTTAGAAATGAGCATAAATTGGCTGTACTCCAACGCTCCACCAGACTGCTATACTGCCTATAATAAAAGCAGAATAAAGGCCAAAAATATTATAAGAAAGAAAAAAAGGGAATTCTTAGCAAAGAAGATTGAACAAATAGAAGAACTGAAGGTGAATAATGAAACGAGAAAATTCTATGTGGGCGTCAGATATATAAAATGTGGATTCCAACCTAAGGTTGATGCATGTAAAGATAAAAATGGAAAACTATTAGAAAAAAAAACATGGTAATTGACAGATGAGAGGAACATTTCAATGATTTGCTGAATGCAAGAAGCACAGACCCTGACGAGAAAACATCTGATTTAGAACCGCTCTCAATCGAGGAAGTGGTAGAATCAATTAACAAATCAAAAAATAACAAATTTCCTGGAGAAGACTTTCTGATTGCAGAATTCTTTAAAAAAGATGGAGCAGCTTAATGAGCAAGGAGAATTGAATGGTTGGGTCATGTAGCACGATGAATGAATCAAGAATGCAAAAAGGAATTCTGCTTGGAAAGATGTATGGTACCAGAAGAAGAGGAGGACTTCGGAGATTTTGGATTCAGGACGTGGAAAGGGGCCTGGAACATCTCCGTATAAGGAACTGGAAGAGGAGAGTGTTGAGCAGAGAGGACTGCTGCAATGTTGTCAGGGAAGCCAAGGCCAACCTAGGGCTATAGAGCTACATACTAAATAAGTATATTTTAAGTGTGTTTCCATGAAGATTTTGAAATGAAACACAAACATTAATTAACAAATATAATATTCTACCCACATTTTACCTTTTCTCTAGCATCCCACTCATGTTTTTCTATTTCATTGATAATTTTGAATCGATATTCTTCATTTTCAGAAGAATAATTACGAGTCATGTATTTTTCCCATTGTCTTTTTTTTCGAAGTCTATGAAGAATTTCAACATCATGTTTAGTAACTAAAAATCCATTATCTGAAACAAGGATTAAGGTACTTGACCAATCGATGAAGTGAAGTAAAACCACAAATTAAAAAGAATCTTTCTAGATTATCAACCACAATTCAGAATAAAGATTTGAGTGATAGAAAAATAGTTAATTTTAATACCTTCTTTAACAGTCTAAATAATAGGGTTTATAAAAAAAAAATGACTGTTTTATCAAATTCAAGACTTCAAAGGAGTGTAAATATTTTAATCCTATTTAATACTTACCAATACTGAATAGTCCCTTTAGAGCATTCTCTAAGCTTGTTTAATCCCATTCGACTTCTTCAAAAAAAGCCTCAGTTTAGTTATTTGTTTCAAAGAAGAATCATAGCAGTGACCTAAAAAATTCTTGTAATTTAAGGCATTACTGGAAAAAAATATTCACAACCGCTGAAGTAACTCAAGAAATTATTAAATATGAAGGGGAAGGTGTCCTTGACCAGTGCACTGTGCGGTGTTGGTTTGAAAAATTTAGCAGAGGTGATACAACATTGAAAAGGAAGAAGGGCTCCAGGCGACCATTAATGGATATTGATGAGGTTGTGCAGGAAGCTGTTAAGTCAAATCCGTCCGCAAGTACTCGTGAACTTGCCAAGGAATGTGGTGTGTCGCCATCTACTCTCTATGAGCAAGGTGAAAAAGAGCAATAGACTGGTTCTTCACAAACTAACTCCTCAGCAATCAGCTCACACTTCCCATCGAACCACAGAAAAATTTAAATACCTTCATGGGTTCGAACTCCTGTCTCATCCACCATATATTCCAGACCTCCCACCATTGGATTACTACTTATTTAGATCCATGGCCCATTTTATTCAAGGGAAAAAAATTGATAATTTTGTGGATGTTGAAATTACAGTCCAAGAGTTCTTTGACAGCCATCCCAAAGAATGGTATCAGCGTGAGATTGAGCAATTAGCTAGCTGATGGTTATTGACGGTAGATAACAATGGACTATACTTTGAGTATTAATTGTATTTTATATCAAAGAAATAATAATACAAATATTTGGTTGAAAAACGGTCATTTTTTTTTATACACCCAAATAATTGGCAAAGAAAAATGGGAAAATTAAGTAACAATTGAAATTAAATATTACTTAATTTAATAAGTTCATCATGTACTTTTTAATATATTTGGTATTTAATTTCAAATATACCCTGTGTTTCTTTGCCAATTATTTTGACTGATAAAGAAGGTTTTAACATTAACTATTTTTCCATCACATAAATCTTTACACTGAATTGTGGTTGATAACATGCAATATTTTTGGTAACAAGACTATTAATATTTTTGGTAACATGAGATATTTTATTCCAATATACTTACTATTTTGATACTATAATAAACATCTTGTAACGATAATTACACTTGTCTTAAAGAACAAAAGAATAAGAATAAATAATAAACTAATACCACTACAACAACCCATGAAGCGTCTTTGGTTCAGTACTATTCAGGGAAAGTGCTATTTCTTGGTCAACGGTTGTACAAGGAGGTGATTTCACAGAGATCACACTCAACCACCAGTTTTTCCCCCTTAGTTAATTTTTGAATTAAGGGTACCCACTTTATAGAGGCTGGTTGTTCCTCAGGAGTGTCTCCTGAACCCTGGGTCGATCCACGGTTGCAGAAACAGAATAAATAATTTATCTGCATTAGCCAGGATTCAAACCTGGGACCTTGAGCAGTGAAAGCTCAGCATCCTACTACTGAGCTACCCCACTCCCAACAAAACAATAGGAAAGGCAGAAATTTATAGATTTAAATCAGAGGTGTCCAGAAGGAGGTTCCATAGAGCAAGTTATGCCATTAAAATTTTTGAGGGGGATACATTTTGATGGGATTTTGAATTTTTGGGGAGGAGCACATTTCGTCTGGGTTATGAATTTTCAAGTGAAAAGTTTTAAACGAAGGAAGATAACATGGCAGAGACCAGAGCTTATATAATTGAATATTATCAACGTATTTTCTAATTCTACTTTCACTTGCACTGTTTTTAAGAAGAGAAGAAGCAATACAATTTCTAGGGAGAGGGCAGAAGGTGGTTTATGCACCACCAACCTTGAGAGAGATGAGCACTCCTGGTTTAAATGACAATAAAATGGAATTAAATAAAATTTCATGATTGATAAGCATATAAGTGGTATATTGATAATTGTGTTAAAAAAACAGGATCATACTGGAAATAATTATAGTAATAATATGTGATTGAATAAGTTCATTTATTTATAGAATGAAAAAATAATTTACCAAAAGAAAGACAGGCAAGTGTAAGAACTTCTGGAGTTTTGCATTGTAAAACTCTGTATGGAGGAGTCCATGGCACAGTTTGTGCTTCAGATTCACGGTATACAGTTTGACAAGCACAGTTATGGGATAAAAATTCGCTGAAATGATATTTAAAAATATACATGTTAGCTTACTTAAAAATTAAAAACTATATACAAAAGACAAATTGAGAACCATTCCTTTCTTTAAGTTGAAAAAAAAACTTTTTTTTTAAGAATAACTTTAATATACGTTGGATAAAAATAATTTTCATCTAGGTCAACCAAACAACTTTACAGCTAAAAGTAACAACTGCAATAAAGATTTCTAAACCATAAATCACTAATAATTGATTCAACCAATCAATGTTCTATCATAGATTAAAAAAAATAAAATAAAGAACGCCAATATTTGACAATGATATCTTGAATCTGACTGTTTCATTTAATTTTAGTGTTAGAGTATAGCTTCTTTATTACCTCTAAATGCCCTGATTATTTGCAAACTGACTCTGGGCCATATGCACATATCAAATTTCATGTTTAATCCAGAAAAAAAGTAAGTCTGGAATAACTGGACAAAGGATTATAAGTACTGAGAGATATGTATGCTTAGATGTGGTTTTGATTCTCATCTGGAATGATGGAATAATTTTGATGAAACAGAGTATAGATAAGATGATTAAAAAAAGCTTAATATAATTAATATGTTAATATATTTTACTCCTCCAATTGCATCTGTTACAAATATTGTAATTGTGATAGTGTTTCTTTTCAATATTTCACTTAATATTATTCATGTGTTTCACAATTACAAAGCTTCATTTCCCTACTTAGTCCAGAAAAAGAGAGTTAAAATAATATTTTAGTTATTCCCAATTTTTCTTCCAAGCCCTTATATCATGAACAATAGAACTTTTTAAAAATAAAAATAGTAGGTTTTTAATTCATTACAGAAAAAGTGAAATGTACTTATATAATATTATGAGTAGGATTTGCTAAGGATTAAAGAGGATAGATTACAAATAAAAATCAACATTCTTTGGAGTAACATGTAATGTCAGCATTGACATAGTGGTTAACATTCTCTAGGTACCAAAAGAGAGAATACACTTTTTAAATCTTCTTTTGAAGAGAATCTTCAATTTTAAAAAGAGCTATTTAGCTCATTGAAGGCACCAGAGGGTGCAGAAAATGGTTCAACTTCCCTCAGTATGACTAGGCAAGGGGTAAATACAGATCTTGTAATTGATCAGTAGATGTATTTGTTTCCATTCCATTTTTTCAATTTAGTAATGTATAAGATTTGCTATGTATACAACTGTACCAAAAGACTTGAAAATTGTAAAATGTCATTTTTCAAGTGAGTAAAACAGAAAAAAAAAAGAAAAAAGAAAATAGGTACCTAAATTACTTGGTTGAGGGCTGCAGCCACTTTCAAGAATTCTTTTCTTAGTTCTTATTTGAAATTTTGCTACTATACAAGCTATAATGATCATTTTGAAAGTATGATCAAGTTACTGTTGTGATTCAAAATAGGGACAATTATGATGGAAAATAGTGATTCCTCATAAATAAGGAGAATATATGGTGTTATATAAATCAGGGATCTGCAAACTATGGCTCGCAAGCAAGTCCAATCCAGTCCGCAAATATCATGGCAGACCCACTTGTTAGAATAGGTTGGTTACCTGAAGGAAAAGGCCTCCAGTATGGCGGAATACAGGTATAAATACCAATTCCATTAATGTACATGATAACCTCTTATACAAAGTGCTATTATACAATATCATACATAATGGAGAAATAATTACTAATAAGGAAGTTAATGAAAACAGATAATCCTTAAAGATGTGATCCAAACTGTGACTCTGGTGTATAGCTACCAGGTTCCAAATCACCATGATGTGATTTATATTTACATTCACCACATTTATTCCTTCTTAATCAATGGTATTCTCATATAGCTGTTAGAGGATATAGCATATTCATCCTAATCTAAGTAGATGTGTTATATTTTCTATTTGGATTCCAAAAAAGAGAACTCGGCTATTTCAGGCAAAATGAATATTAAAATAAAATAATTATCGAAAGACAGTTAGAATTCTGACCTGTTAAGAATATATTTAAGGCTCTTCTTCTTCTTTTGGGTCAGCCTGTTGTGCCTATCAGTATAGGGAAGTGTTTAATCAGGAATGGCACTGTTCCTTGTTTCTTGCCAGGTTTCTGAGAGATTTTTTCCATTCCTTTTGCACAAACGTTTTAAGTACTTAAGGTACAGCATTATTAGTCATTCTCAAGGCCTTCTACTGTCAGGGGCATAGTCCATAGTTTTCAATTGATCTCGGTGTTCCCTATCCTAACAACATAGCTGAATCACTTCAGCTGGCAAGCCTCTAGGACTTTCTTCACCAAGAGGAATCTAAGCTCATTCGTGATCTATCATTGCAGATATAGTCTCTTCCTGTTTTTTCCTCCAATTTTTCAGAGAAACTCCATATCCCCCAGCTGACACACTGCTGTTTATATGTCAATATTCAGCTTTTAGCTCCATACAGGAGTACAGACAAGTACACTGGCTTACTGATATGGAGCTTCATGTTTCTGCTTACCTCCCACTTACCAATAAAAGTGTTGCAAATCTGGTAGTAGACAAATTTTACATTACTTACATGTGTATGATTTCTTAATAAATTTTCTCAGACCATTCCATAACTGTCTTGAAGTAGATAAAATCTAAGACTACTTCCATTTTTTCTCCATTAAACAACACCTCAATATCTTCCAGTACCGTTACTAACTGAAGGATCTTGCTTTTGCAAGAATTGATAAGCTTTCCTTTTCCACGAAGGTCTTTACACCATTCCATCACTGTCTACTATAATGTCTCAGCGGAATCTACAATGAGAACAATATCATCTGTATATAGAAGAAGCTGGATAACTATGGAAAATTGATTTCTTCAGAACATCCTATGAGTTCATCTTTTTGCAGATAGCCACTGTTTCATCCAGAAAAAGTATGAATAGCAAGGAGCTAAGATTTTCACCTTATATAATCCTCCCTAGCTATATTAAACACCTAGACTTCTGTCCACTTCGTCTGACAATTCCTTTTGGTTCTTAGTATGTGGACTTACTGGTTTTTATCAGGCTTTTTGGAATATAATTAGCTCTTAATGCTTACCATATCTTGTCTCTTGGGAATAAGTCAAATGCTGTTCGAAGACCTGAGAATGCAAGGTATATATTTTTATACTGCTCTTAAAAACTTTGTAGTACATTTCTAAGGGAGAATATGTTATCCTGTCTGTCATCCTTGACAAACAGGATAACACATGGATTCCTGCTTGCTCATCTCCTTTGAGTGGCTCCATATTCTCAATCTGTAGGAAACCTCTGCTTAGACGCAGGCTTTTTGAAAAATTATTTAGAGATCTCACTAAATCCACTAGCCTCTCTCCTCCCAATATTTTACAAATTCTCCAACTAAATTATTCTATCTTCTGAATACTTTGATTTTCTTTCAAAATAATTTTAGATTTTAACCATGATTGTGGTCCAATTTCTCCTCATAACATCTTTTGTGCCATTTTAATCACTTCTTTGGTTGTTTTCCTAGCCAATAAATATATCTGCCACTTTTCTGGGGCTTTGTTGGCGCAGTAATCTTTCCATGTTACTTCTATTTAATCAGTACTTTTAATCATTAACTCCACAGAAAATAGCAGGCGACACCAAGACATCATCCAGGCTTGCATCTGTGTTCATTTCCTGCTGCCTTTCTCTCAGTTCATCTTCTTGAAGATCTTGAACTTTTTTTACCTTGATCCTGTTGATTTTTACCTTGATCCTGAGTTTTGGCTCTGTCTTGCGTTTCTTGAGCTACTAATTGCAAACACATGAGCTTAAGGAATGCAAGACAAAGCCAAAAACATATGATAGGATCGATATAAATTGCTTCACGACTCTCAGATTGGACTTTAGAGTGAACTGAGAGAAAGATTGCAGAAAATAGACGCAAATGCAAGCCAAGATGGTGTCTGAAAGCATATCAGGGATAGTATCGAGGAGTCTGCTATTCTTGTCGGTTGAGTTAAGCATATTACCAAGTGATCATTTCCTATCTCTGTTCAAATTCTCAACAGGCAATAATTTACAGAAATCCAGCAAATAATAAAAGAAGACTTAGATGGAAGAGGCACTCAAAAAGCAATCAACAGCAAAAGAATATCTATTTTTAACCTTTAGCATAACATGATGCTCAACCTAAGGAAAGTAGCCTGCCAATAGCTTTGTATTTATAATTTTGAAGAGAAAAGATGGTGTTCTCTTTTTGTGACAAAAAAGTATATTGGAACTGACAGGATTCAAAATTAAAACTTAGTCTCACAGATTAATACATTTCAAGAATTCTCTCTACAGTACTGAAATTTTTAGTATAGGTCACATAGTTTTAGGGAAAATGATTATTAGAAATATTAGTTCCATGAAATACAAATTACATAACTTATTAGTGTTATGAAAGAGCATCATTTTTATGGTACAAGTTTAAGTTAATTTTTTTTATTTATTTTCAGCTTGAGTTTCATCTTCATAGTTTCTTATAAATTTATTCTTGTTGGGCCAAAACGTTTTTCAGAGTTAGAAACTTCATGGCACAACTCAATATATTCCTAAGAACTTTTCTCTTGTAAATAGTTTAGAATATTCTTTATCCTATTTTAAATATAATAATTTAAATTAATATTAAATGCTATCTATATTAATATATAGCATTGATAAATCCTCCATAGAATCAAAATTCAGAAAAATAAACATCAAAATACAGATCTCAATAGGTAGAATTTGATCTTCAGTGAAATTTAAACATGATCTATCATGGCTATGGACATAACACCCTGTTAGTGCTTAAGGTCGTAAGTAAAAATTGATTTTTTTACAGAAGAGCCATAAAAACGAATTATTTCTTTATATTTTACTAGCTGATGTACCCGTCGTTGACGGGTGTATAGTTAAAATTTGAAAGACCTTTTTTTGAGATGGATTTTTTATTATGGGGGATGATCCAAATTTAATTTCATAAAATTGGGTGGGGAGTTTGTTTTGAAATTTTTTATGGTGGGGCTTATGGAAGTCAAGGTTAAGAAATAATCATAATAAAAACTTTGTTATTCCTGTTTAGGTGCCACACAACTAAACCGACCAACACCGATCCATTAAAATTGTTTAATCGTCATAATAAAAACCTTTTTATTCGTATTTAGGTGCCACACAACTAAACCGACCAACACCGATCCATTAAAATTGTTTAAGTGTTCAATTTTCATTTATGATGAAGCGAGGAGATTGTAGAGTTAATTGAAATAATCAAAAAGAGTTGAAGTCTCTCCACTTCTTTTAACTCTGCGGAGTTTATCGCTGGCAAAATAACCAAAATAACATTGGATATTGAGTCACCTACATCCTTGTAAAATTAGAACTTGATCTGAATATTGTGACGGGGTGGATACAATTTTTGGGAGTTTCGTCCTGCTTCTTCCCCATTTACGGCTAATCCATTTGGTTAATCCTAAAAATGTATACGGCAACATTTGTTAGGGTCGGAAAGTTGAATCCAATGACACCTTGAACGGGAAGATCGGACAAAGTTGAAAAATGAGTGTTTTACAGATGTTCGGTATTTTGGATTTTTTCCGTTGTTTTGATAATTTTTTCCATCAGTTGAATAGCACAACTTTTAAATGTGGTTCACAGTAGAGTAGTTTGGGATGAGAATCGAAGTAAGTAACTGCCTAAGTGGGATCTCTCTCTAGACAAATTACTCAAGGATTTATAACTTTGGATCTGCTCAATATTTTGTTCTCATTTAAAGCCTATGTTTCCAGTCAAGCAAACCTAAATTTAACATCAAAATTTCAAAAGTCTACCATTAGCCATTGCTGAGCTTACTCCTGACAAAATGTTGGACAATGCAGACTTACAGAAAGACAAAAAATGATTTTAAAGTGGATTTGTTGTCTGTAATGTATGAAACGGAAAGATATCATGAAACAGGTTGATTCTATTCAATGTACAGACAAAACCTTTATTTTATTTACACAGATTTATCTCTGCTATTTTCCTATTAAGCAGACTACAAAGTGTTACCTTTATTGTAAAGAAAATAAACATGTAAAATTGTTCTTAACAACCTTTTGCACTAACAGTAGCGATAAATTTCTAATAAAATAAATGTCAGTTTAAATTTATACTAATGGTGACCAAAATTAGTTTCTGGAAACAAATTCCAAAAAAAAATCCATTTGTAATTGTTGTCATGTAACATATTCATATAATATTGTGAACTCTAGAAACAATGAAAAAAAATAACAACATATAATATCAATTACGCAGAGGTACAATAATATCAGCAAATCATGTTTGCTTTCATGTAATACAATTATGTTTATAATTAATTAACTTTTTAAAAGTGGTTAAATAATTTAATCTTAAATTACCTATCTTTGTAACAATAAATCTTATCCTGTGGCCTTGGTGCTTTTGTAATGTTTAAAGTTGCATATTTTACTTGCTCTTTTGCAGCCATCATATCAAATAAGTTTAACTAATCTTGTATTAAATGAATATCTTAAAAATCAAGAAACAAGCCTCTCCAGCATAACACTATTTATTTAATGAACATCGCCATGACAACGGCTGTAACAAGCCTCTTATTAGATAGATCTTAACAAATTTATAGAATAAAAGAACAAAATAACAAATCGTTAAAATACATAGGTAACACAATAAGGCACAAATTACAGACCAAATTATTTAACACTCCAAGTTTATCCTAGCCTTTTCTAATTCATGCAACATATTGTAAAACTGGGGCACAGAAAGTTCAAGATGTACCCTCTCCTTAATATTTTCCTTATCCAAGGTGAATTTCAAACAAACATAAGTTTTCCCTACAAGATTCTCTTCACTTGAGGCAGCAATAACTGAAAACAATATATATTATTAAAACTAACTTCTTAAAGAGATGTTCTTTGACAATATTAATTTATTTAAAAACCTCCAAACTGCCAATCAATATCAACCAATTTAAAACATCCATTAAATTTTATTGGCTCCATAAATTTGGTTTTGTGCAACAGAGAAACTTTAAAATTCAAATGAATAAAACCTATAAGCAATAAAAAGTTCACGAAAAATAGGACTTGAATGTCAAATTTGACATTTAATTGGTTTATAACCTTTAGACCAGATAACAGTAGATTATCTTTTTTCAAATTGATGGACGTTTTATTCAATAAATACGATTATAAGATTTTATTTAATAAATAAAAACTTAATTATAATATCAAACATAAAATAATAATAAAATCTGCAACTTTCATTAAGACAGAACGAAAAGAAAACAAGGTTCATGAAGAAAGAAAATTATGGCGGGAAAAGTTAAGAAGGCGGGCTATATGAAAGGTAAACAATCAACAGGTTAATTGTACTTTTGAAGTTCGTGTGTTTTCACTGGGGCTAGAAGTATTATTAGGGCTGTCTCTTTCTTTTTGCGAATAATGTAGTTTTTATCTTTAATACACAAAGAGTACCATTTAATTTAATAGTTTGGCAATTGAGTTATACAAAAGTAAAATGGATCTTACTCCCCTGAAAAGTATTTCTCTTAGATCTACTCCCAAAGGAAAAGTTAATTCAATGGATTTAGATGCAACACCAAAAAAAGTCAGGTTTAGCCTGAAGGGAGATTACCAAAAGGGCTTGAGTATCGGTAAAGAAAATAAAATTTTTAAAGCTGAAGATGTTTTGTCAATGTTGAATGATAGCTCTTTAAGTGAGGATGGTGAGACTTCATCAGATGAAGAATGGATAGTTACTAAATCCAAAGCTTTGAGCATATCAGATTCTCCGATTACAAGAAATGTTTCATCGGCCACTGAATCAACACCAGTCCCGTAAGAATTTAATTTTCTTCCAGTGTTTTCTATGTTCATTAAATTATCCTACTATTTAACATATTTTTTCAGGAATGCTGTTGTAAAAGTAACTCCTTTGAAGTTGTTGCGCAAAGCAGAGTATGAGGTTAATAAAGCTCCTTCATCTAACAAGAAGAATGCAGTGTCTGTAAGTATTACAAAGTTTTGTTGTTATTTTCAGCTTGAGAGCTTCTATTTAAGTGTTACAGTTTAAAATTTAACATTATAATTAATGTTTACTAGTTTTGATGGGGATTAGCTGGTTTTATTTTGTATAATTTAAACTCAATTTTTTTTTTATTTACATGAAATTGTAATAAATTATTTTCTTTTTAGTTCCCATGTTGTAGAATATAATAACACTTGCTGAATTATTTAAGTTCTTGAAGTTATAAATCATCATTTAATTATGTCACCAAAGATTACTCCTAATGGAACAATAAAATGTTGAAGTGGAGTGATTTCAGTGCTTGAAGTGAAGACAATTTCAAGGATACCACTGACTCCTCTCCATCATTCCATTTCTTACCAACAGAATATTTCAAAAGCATATTTATTAAGGGAAAACCTGGCAGTTGAGTGTGATCTCAGTCAAATCACCTACATTATTACACAACTGTTGACTAAGAAACATTATTTCTCTACAAAGTACTGAAACCAAGACTATACACGGGTTGTAATAGTACAGAAAAACAACAACAAACAATTATTAGTTATAAATAAACAAAATTTTTTGTTGTAAGTTATTTGTAACAATCTTTTTGTAATATATTTTAAATAACCAATATCGTCAATTTTAATGTTACTACATTTATGGAGTAAAACCATTTTTATTATCATTATAGGATGGTCTTAAAACTTTGTGATTACTGTATAGTCAATCACTCCTCTTCCCCAGTTTTCCAGTTTACAGTGGATTGGATTTTTTATTTTGAAATCCACAAAGAATTTCACACTTACAGGTGTTCCAAGTTTTATGCAGCAGTTGGAGTGGAGTGATTGTCAGTGGCCACATGAACCTGAAAATTATAAAAAGATAGCAAAATTTAACTCAAAATTATTTTATCATTTCATATTGCTTATGTATTATGTTTATTAAAGCTTTATATTGTTTCAAATACAATGCAGTCTCAGTAATCCAAACTAATCATGGTAGGAAGTTTTCTGATTACTGGAAAGTTCAAATTATAGGTGGTGCTTGTTAAAACAATATATTCAAAGCTCAATGAATTCATTCAGCTTTACTCTCTGGATACGTGTGTATCCTTTATGGATTTGTATATCACTCATTTATTGCTAAAATTCACTAATCCAGGGCTCATTTAAGCCTCAATTTTGGTACAATATTATCACTATTTATCCCTATATTTCAACTTGCGCCATGAATCCCCTAAAGCAGTCCCCACCCGGAGACCCGAACGGGGGACTAGTTTACCTCCGGATAATGAGCGTTTTACCTTAGGGAGATCTATGACTTTTTGGGGTGTTTGGTGAACTAAAGATATGTGAGTAGGGCGTTCAATCCTATGTCACACCCTCCAGCAAGTCTGGAGGTCCCCTCCCTCGAGCAAGTCTGGAGGGCCCCTCTCATTGTTGGTCAGCGAGTCCATCGGACTTAGCCGGGAGGAACTTCCAAGGAATTTCCACCGACCATCCCCACATCCGCCACCCGTGGGACGCTCCCCATACGCGGTAATGAGCCCGCGCGAGGGTTGGAATCTGGGCGGGACAACATCCGTGCTGGGCTATGCTGATGATCTGGTACTGTTAAGCGAAGATGTTGAAACTATAAAACTAAATACGACAACGTTGATGAAAGCTGGTAAAGAACTAGGACTCGAAATAAACTTGGATAAAACAAAATATATGGTTAGCTGCAAAAATGGCGATACTACTGGTGATATCGATATAGATGGTAATATGTTTGAACAGGTAGATAAATTTAGGTATCTAGGTTCTACGATAACTAGAAAAAACGAAATTGAAGAAGAGATTAAGGTTAGACTGAAGGCGGGGAATGCTTGTTATTTTTCTGTGACAAAACTACTTAGTTCGCGTCTCTTGTCCCGAAACTTAAAAATTAGAAACTATAAAACAATTATCTTGCCTACAGTTCTTTATGGATGCGAAACTTGGCCACTTACATTAAGGGATGAGCAGCGTCTTAAGGTTTTTGAAAATAAAGTATTGCGTAGAATATTCGGACCGAAGAAGGATGAGTTAACCGGAGAGTTCAGACGGTTACACAACGCCGAATTGCGTGAGCTGTATCCGGGTAATATAATTGAGGTAATTTCATCGCGGCGAATCAAATGGGCTTGTAAAGTTGTTGGGCTTAGTAACGAGAGAATTCCTAAAAGGTTAATATTTGCTGTGCCGAATGGTAAGCGTCCGAGGGGTAGACCGAAGCGAAGGTGGGAAGATTGCATTAAAGCCGATCTGAAGGGACTGGGTTTGGAGGCGAACGGTGGAGGGAGGTGTGTAACAAGCGATTGGTGGTGTCGGCATTGAACCTTCGGGTTCGCTAAGCCTTATTATTATTATTATCACTATTTATTTGTCAACATAATCCTAAAGTATCAGCAAAATTTTCTAAATCGAATAAATTACTAATTTTAGGTATCTCCAATTGTTATAAAAAGAAAAACTGATGGAAGAAACACTCCTGATTCTTCTTCATTACCATTGACTCCGTCTTCTAAATGTAATGTAAGTAGTTGTATCAAATGATATATGATAACCTTTAATCATTATTGATTCTATTTATTGTTACAGGTATCAAAATCTTATAATGAAAAAGTTTCTCCTTCGCCTGTTAGAAGGTCACTACGAAAAGTAAGTAACATATCTCCATAATTAGAATGTACCCCCGTATGGACTCCTTTTTCTTCAATATTTTTTCTCTTTCATAAATGTTGATCATTTACTTCCTTAATAAAAATAGTTATGACTATCATAACTACTCAGAATAAAATGTCATTTACTGCTGGAAGAGTACTTCTGTTATCTATATCAAACATGGTGATTAAAATATTTTTTCATCCCAGAAAAAGAACTTTAATTAAAAAAAAATGAAATAAAAGAAAGTAGAAAATTTAAAAACCTGCAAGTGAGACTCATACCAATTCTGAATTCTCAGTATGCCACATTACGGCATCCTTACCTTGTTTTGGGTACTCCTGCCTTTTCTTTTTTTTTTTTAGCAAATCAGTTATATTTATTCTTTTTATAGTCTTTATAAATTTTTTAAATATTTATTTTTGTGTAAAATGTTATTGATTATGTTTTCCTGGATTTATTAATTTGATGTTTTATTGCTTTCCACAATTATTGTAATTGTCAGATAGCACTTAGTGAAGAAAAGGTGTATTATGAATAAATGTTAGTAGTTTT
Organism: Nezara viridula; assembly: GCA_928085145.1. Classification (NCBI taxonomy): domain Eukaryota; kingdom Metazoa; phylum Arthropoda; class Insecta; order Hemiptera; family Pentatomidae; genus Nezara; species Nezara viridula. The sequence goes on along the minus strand of OV725079.1, from coordinate 105,751,959 downwards.
AGTTTTTGACTTAGTTTATTTAAAAAGTATTCGAAAAATTAAAGGCTAACATAAAAAACTAAATCTAAAAAAAAAAATAATTAAGTATTGTATAGGAAGATTTTCCATTGATTAAGATGGACGTTAGTTTTCTCTGCAGATTATTCTACTGCCCAGTTGTTTATATTATTAATTCTAAGGTGTATAGGGTACCTCAAGGCAATTGAAAGGATGGAAAGATATGTAGATGGAAGATATGTTAAACATAGATTTGTAGATTGTGTGGATATTAAGGGCACTGTATTGGAAGTTATAGATAAAATTTAGTCAATAAATTAATAGGAGATGAGGTTGTTCAGAGAAAAGGTGCTTGAAGAATGCTACTCAAGAAATATTTTCAAGGAAGGAGTTTTATTGAGAATAATTACTGTTTAGTGATAGAGAAACATCAAGGAATGAAATTTGCTTAAAACATTATTCTGAAGAATGGGGTTTTTATTTTGAATAGGAGCGTTGTGCGGTAAACATTATAAAAACTTTTTAAAGAAATTAATGATAATTAGTGAAGTGAAAAATATTACTTTACTTTCAAGGGTTTAGGAGATAAGATTTTGCCAGGTAATTTGATAAAAAAAAGAGAATGAGTGTGAAAATTTTTGAATAAGATAATGATAGAAAGAATGTTTTATTTTTGAGAGAGAGTAAGATTGGAGGAGAATCTAAAGTAATATGGCCAAATGTTATATCTGCAAACGAGGAGTACAAAAACGGTATCAAAGAAATAAACAGCTTCCACTAGATATGTTTTATCGAAAGTTAGATAGGAGATCGGTATTGAAGCAATCTCTGCAATGTTTATTGTATCAAATAGAGGAAGAAACATAGGTATGAATAAAAATTGAATAATTGTAAACAGTTACTATATTTACTTATGTAATGTAATTACTTACTTTAATATGTTAAGTAATTACACACTATTTATGTATTGTGTGTTATTTATTACAGAAGCCTATTAACCCTAAATACAACAGTGACACTGAAAATGATTGCTCCCCTCCAAAAAGGAGAACTGTAAGTATTTTCTTCTTTTTTTTCATTATAATTTAGAATTTATGACATGTTTGGTTATGAAAATAATTACTGATTTATTTATTCATTGAGCAACTCAATATCAAATCTGAGAATTTCCTAATAAAAAATTACGTTGTATCTAAAAATATGTTTAAGGTGTTAAAAGGTTAGGATATCATATAAGGATAACATTCTTATGTTTAATAAATGTGTTTTATTTTATTGTTGGATATACAAGTTTTATTGTAGGGAAGAGACTGTTGCGCGAAGCATACCAAGCTATCCACTGCTTTGTTTCCAGTAATTCTCTTTACCAATTCTATTTTAACTACTTCATATCGTTCATATCGAAAAAGTTTAAAATGTTTTGCCTATTTTTTTTTTTTTTTCAGTAACTCATGATAGAGGTTTCTTATTTTGTTTATTATAATTTTGCTGTTGGTGTGTTTATTGAATAATTCAGAAGAAAGGGGATGTTTACATTGTAGGATATAATCATACTTTTATAACAGCTATTTTTTCAGTTTGGTTGTTTGCCAATTTCAATTATATGTTAGCTACTGTTAAGAAGAATGTACAACCAGTATTTTTCCCATCTCTGCTATCATGTGTTTCTCGTCTTGTGTTTGTAGGTCATTAGTTATTGTTTTTTATAAATATTGAATGAATTGAGGGATGTGTCCAATTTCGTTTGTTAATATTTAATTTGATAATAAATGAAATTAAAATTAAATGAAGAAAATTAAATGAAATTTTCTTACTATATGTAAACTTTTAAATGTTTTTCTAAGATTGAAAAGAAGTATTTAAAATTCACCGAATTAAGCCAATGCCATTGATTAAAATACTCTTTCATGGTACTTGTATGAAAGAAGAAGTGAAATATAAAAATATTTCATGGATATGTTTATAACTTCAAATATATTTACTAGATAGTATCAACGCTAGATAAGATATTATGTTTAAATAATTAGGTATCTATCAGCCGTTTATTCCAAAAAATCATCAAGTAACCTTTTAGAAAATTAAATTAGTGAATAATTTGATGAATTTTCCCTTTGTGAAATCCCAACATTATCCACTTACAATTAGTGTGACAACTTTTAACCTATCCATGGCAGGCAATGAAAATCTTGTAATTTCGTTTTAGTAAACTTTACAATGGAAAATAACAGCTTAATAACTAATAGTCCTATGATCCATAATCATTTATAGGTTAAATATTCAGTTATACTTTCATACCTTTGTAGGCCTAAATCAGCCTTTCGGTTGATAGAATAACTAACTCTAATTTCAACATTCTTTATTATTAATTTTACCTTTATTCACAGTTCTATATTTCAACACTGCAATCACCTACTCTGGAATCAAAGTACTGTCTATATAGATAACTTTTTCAACTAGAAGTATCACTAAAATGACATTACTCAAAAATTTTAAAATTGGAGTTAGTCATTCTGTCAACTGAATGAAAGGCTCAGAGACTGAAGTTGTGTGGTTTATAAAAGCAGATGGAGTGACTAGATTTTTATTACCTACCGTTGTTATAATAAGTAGACTTTTTGTAATTATAATGGTCTTAATGATTTGTTATCTGTAAGCTTTAAGCTTTAGCTCTGTTTATCACTTCAAAAATTTTATAATAGCCCAGCATTGCCAGAAAGTTGTAAGTAAAAGTTGTGTGTTGCGCCCACCAGATTTTTATGCATTGAAGTCAAGTTTGTTTTCCTTACTCAATTGTCTAGAATAACTAACATTTGATTGGTAATCAGTTCCATTTCTGAAATTAATCTGCTGATTTTCGTGAGTAAGATGTCGTAATTTTAGAATAGAATAGAAAAATCAGCTTTATTCTGAGGCAAACTTTGCTTATGTCAACTTTTTAGTGATAAAGAGTGAGAAGGTTGGAGTGGTCTTGAGGACGGCACTTAACCGTCACTTCTCCATGCTCCTGTGACAAAATACTTTTGATCACCACTTTAGCCTTTTTGTTTAGGGCATCGATCCTAACTTGATATTGATAGAAAGGCTATGAGATAGTTAGAAAATAGAATTCATCACTGAGCATTGTTTTATTTAAAGAGAAAAAGTCCAACTGGCAACAAAAATATTACGTGAAGATATTACATAAATAATATATATATGTAACATTATCTATATTTTATTTAAATGTAAATTTGAAAGTTAAAAAAAAAAACCTCATAGACCTGGCTGGACTCTCTGACTCTGCTTCTTCGTTATCTTATATTTCTTCAGAAAATTCGTTATCTAGAAATGACCATTTATGATTGCGAAATGGATTGTTTATTATAGTTCATTTATTTCATTGTACTAGTACAAATTAAGAAGTTCAATCTTGTTTCATAATTTTTACACTATCTGTTTTTATTTGTATAGCCTAGAAGGAGGATAGCAAAATTAGAATATTCACATGAAAATGAGAAAATGGAAGCCGAGGTAAGTTAAATTTTTTTATGAAATTTATTTATCATGATAAAAGTCAAATGATAGGTGAATCTGACTTCATATGTGTTTAGGTTTCTTATATTTATTTTGGTTAATAATAATTCATAATACTAGTAACTGAGTAAGGGCCAATTAAAATATGTATTCGTTTTTGTTCTAGGATTGTTTCGAAAGTACATCCCAAAATAAAAGTAGCGATTCAGAAGACAATAAACCTTTGGAAGAAAGACTAATATCTTCAGAAACTAATTCTGTAAGTTTTTCATTTTTACTAGTAGCAATTATAGTGTTAGTCCAGTCGCCAAAGGGATTGTAGAGTACATGGAGGATGGACAAGTAATTGACTTCGGGAATTTGTTGGGAGTACTTGGGAGGTAAATATACTAAAATTCCCTGCCCCTAACCCTTCCAATTCATGGTTGGAGGCGCAAAAGTCTCTTTTATCAAATTTTCTCATATATCTTGCATACCAGGTAGTCCAGTCATTTGGTAGTTTGAACTGAAAGAAATATGTGGAGAATTTTTCTTGAATGTTCTATCGTTTTTTGGGGCGCTGAATCTGAAAATAGATTTATCGACTAGATTCTGATATGGCTTCACCATAATGAAATGTATCAAAGGTGTAAACATTAATATATGAAAAGGTTGAAAAACCATTAGAGCGATTGGACTTACAAGCTCAGTTCGGGCCTTAATTTTTTTATTATTATGAATTTATATTATCATATTTTTATTATTATGATCTTCTATCTATCTTTCCATACAGATCATATAGGTCTCTGTTAGTCCTCCAATGATCACCGACCTTAACAGGTCCAAAGATACGCCGAAGGATCTTCCTTTCAAAAATCAGTAAATCTTTTTCTTTTTTGGTAGAGAGGGTCCAGCTTTCCAATCCATATGTGAGAACAGGCCTAATAAGAGTCTTATATATGAGGCATTTTGTATGACGGGAGATGGCAGAGCTTCCAAGGTGTTTGCTGAGGTCAAAATAGCACCTGTTTGCTATTATTATTTGCTGGTTGACCTTCAGAGATATTCTATTTCCACAGCTTACAATTGCTCCCAGATAAAGAAACTAGTCTATATTGTGAAACGTAAATGGGCCCATAACCACCGGTACTCATACTGCGGTCTCGGTTTCAGGTCCTGCTCGCATATACATCATTTCGATAAAATTGCATAGTTTCGGAGCCATGTCAAAAAAAAAACTAAAAAAAGTTCTGGAATTTCGCTTTGCATATATCTTGGAACGCAAAATTTTCTCAGCTTTCCTCATGATATTGGTGATTTTTCTCTAGGATGCGACCTTTTGGAGTTATAAGGGAAAAACTGAAACAATTTCTAAAATTTTATGGTTTTGGTATTGGCATTTTTATAGTGAAGCCATATCCAAATCTAGTCAATAACTCTATTTTCAGATTCAGCACCTCATAAAACATGTCGAGCTGTCTAGAAAAATTCTTCAGAAACTTTTTCCTAGATCGACTACTTTTCATCACTAAATAACTGGGCTGAGTATGAGTTGTAGATGAAACATAGTCGTATAAAAAATTAAAGCTGATAAAATATTTTTCAATAGGTAATCGAAGTTAAGCAAATTCGAGTGTGATTAGTACTTAGATGGGTGACCTTCCGATTTCGTTGACCGTTCACCAGTGAAAACCGAGCTACATGAGATTCTTCACCCTCCCCCTCCCAACTATGTGAGGCCCGTCAGCCAACTGGAGTCAACTCACACTGACCGGGCGTGTACAAAACGGAAAATAATCATTGAAATTGAACCATTATTAGCAAAGATACAGCTTGTTTTTATATTTTTTAACATGGTTTATAAAACATGAATGAAGACAAATTAATTTTAATTTTTTTGGTCAATTATCATTACCAAGAAAATGTAAATTGATTTCTCCTTCTTATCATACGTTGCATTTTATTATTATTTTGTCATTTAATCTCTGACCAATATACTGTGCGAATTATTCACACCTGCCAAATAGTATGTGAATAGTTAAGCATAATAATAATATTGTTATCATATTGAAGTGGTATAATTTCCTCAAACTTTTTTTCTCTAATTGTGGAATGTTTCGTTATACTGAACGAAATAATGTCTTTCTTAAAAGATAGATACAAATTTTCTAATGTTACCTGTTTTATAAATAAATATTTATAAAATGTTTTTAATAATACTGCATTTTTTTAATTTTATTATAATCGAACACTGTTTTGTTACAACATGGATGAAAAGAGGTCAAAAAGTGGTTCGTGGTCTAATCATGCAAAGTCTAATGAATCATCATTAACTACATCAAAAATTTAGTTACTGTATTTGATTTAAATATATATATTGTTTATGCATTTGATTAACATATACTATATACCCTTCACGTGTAACATTAGTGGAGGTGGACATTCATGCTCAAAAATAAACAAATTACATTTTCTTATATGCATTAACGAAATTTATCAAAATATTTAAAATTGATGCAACTTTATACTAATAAAAGATAAATATATATATAATATATATGTTTAAAGAAAAATTATATTCTACAATTTTCTTGTGGAACGAAAAGCTGTGGTGTTAAACAGACAAGTTCGATAAAAAACGTAAGACCTAAATACATTTTTTGATAGTAGCTGATTTAAGTTGGTGAATATCTCGAAAACAATAAAAGATTCTAATTTTCTATATGACAATGTTTCGTCTGTGACACCTCATTTTCAAGATATAAGTGAAAATCTAGAAAAATTTATCTTTGCGCCACTACCCTTTCTCCCCCACCATGAAGCATATGGGGAGGTGTGGGTGTGGGAATTTTTAGTATGTATACCTCTTATGTGCCCCCCAACAAAATCCCAAGGTCAATTGGTTGTCCATCCTCCGTGCATTCTACATGCCCCTTTTATTCATTCAATAACTGGACTATGTGCCTTCAGCTGTTGAATAAATTAGTGAAATTATGTTTTTTATAAAAATTTTGATATAATCTGAGGTGATACCCTCTACAAAATCCTCAAAAAGTTTAGTTAGTCCAAAGATGTCTAGTTCTAGGAAAACAGCATCCCAGAATGAAGTTAGTCATTTATTGATAAGTTATTTTCATTTCATGAACAATTATTAAATTACATTATTTTTCCTTTTTAAGTTATTTTTGAAAGAAAGTCCTCCTAGTTCTCCTGATGTGAAGATAAAACAGCATACACCAAGGTCTTCAGCTCGAAAGAAGTTGGAACTCACTTCACCTGTTTTACCTAAGGTATGACTATAAATTTTAACAATACCAAACTGCTGTTTTGTTATTGTGTTCATTTGTTGATCTCCAGATAAAAAGATTTTTCTGGAGATGTTATTTTGAATTTAAGTCAATGTTGATTTAATTTCTATATCATTTATGGAATTGTCTGTTTACTGTTTCATTTCTAAAGGTATCAACTGAATTTATGTACAATTGGGTAAAAGATTCATAAAACTTTTCTAAATTTAGATTTGGAGATCAGAATATTTTCGATGATATGAAAGAGAAATTAATGATAAAGCCATCAGATCATTGTCCTTACGGCTTACTTCAATCTGTTAGAACTTCTGAGGATTACACTTAGCAGATGTTTGAAAGAAGGAATCAACATAGCTGATTAGATACAGTATAGTCGAAACAAATTTAGCAGAGATATAATGTAAAATTTCTGGATAATTCTAGATAAGTTATTGGAGTTAAAAGAAAAACTATCTATTACAATTAGTTGTTTTTCATTAATTTTTTCCATAGCCCAGGTCTTCCAATCTTAGGCTCCAGCTTAATGGAAATTTTAAGCAAAAAATTGTTTGTTTTTTTCTATTGGTATGGAAATTCACATTTTAAGGTTATTTGAGGTATGAAATAAAAATAGTCCGTGGTACACACCCCTTTTTATCAAATTATTAACATCTGCCTGAAACTTTGTAAATAACTTCATCTCGTTTCCTACAACTATTTTATTTAGGACAATTCTCGGAATTAGGACGTTTTTAATCTGGATATCGGCAAACTTTGTCTATTTAACTAGGTATTAAAAGCTCGTAAATACTCATTTGCTTTCCACTTCAATAGTAAGATGATTAGAGCAAAAATTGAGAAAAAATGTGGCCTTCAAAAATATTGATCCGTTAAATGACCTACACCCCCAAAATGTCAAAATATCGAGCTTATATAAGCCGAATAGACCAATTTTTTTTTAGGCCACATTTTTCTTGATTTTGTCATCAAATTATCTTACGATCCAAGTGGAAAGCAAATGGGTATTTAGGAGTTTTTAGTGCCTAATTAAATATACAAAGTTTGCTGATCTCCAGATTGAAAACGTCCCAATGCCTAGAGTTTCCATAAATCAAATAGTTATAGGTTACAATGAGATGAAGCTATTCACGACGTTTCAAGCTGATGTTAATAATTTAGGGGTCTGTACCATGGACTAAAATCCCAACTTTGTTTTTCCTTAAAAAAAGATTTGATACCCTTTACTCCATTCGTCAATATTAATTGTTTTGTTACTATAGCTGCATGCCAAATATATATATATATTTTTTTCTAAATTGCACAGTTATCGAAGATAGGATTATATGCATAATATCTTATGGCCAGCTATACAGACTACTAAACAGAAAATCCAAACTTTCTATTGAAAACAAATTACTTATCTACAAGACAATACTGAAACCTATATGGACATACGGACTTGAACTGTGGGGTACAGCAAAAGCTTCTAACATCAAACGTATTCAATCCTTTCAATCTAAAGTCCTTCGAACAATAGTTGATGCTCCGTTCTATGTAAATAACAAAATCCTACACCATGACCTTAATATCCCATTTGTCCTAGACCTTATTCCAGAAAAATTCTCCAAATTTCACCAGAACCTTACCTATCATCCAAATCCCCTTGCACAATCTCTATCCAGCACCACCCATCCTTACAATCCTCCTCGAAGGTTGAAGCGGCAGTGGCCCAGAGACCTTTTGTAAATAAGCATCTATTGGAGTTTTGGCAATGGCCAGATCCTCCACTCAAGCCCGAGTGTGTATGATTAGGTTAGTTCTTTTGTTTATATACATTTATTTTATTTTATTGTATTTATTTTTTTGTCGAAATTTTATATGAAAATAAGAATAAAGCATGTACAGTACAGATTTTATTATGAAATGTATTTTTTTGGGATAAACAAAGATTATATTCGTTTTCCGCTCCTCTCAAAACTCTTAAATAAGAATTTTTCTTGCAATCAAAAAATCTAAAAATTTTGCTCGATATTCTGCCTTCTATTAATAGCTCTTAATCTTAGTCCACGCTAGTAGATATGTTGTGAGTTTTGGTCTCTGAGACGTGTCTCAGGTTGTCTACATAGACATCTCTATAGACTGATCTCGCTCTGTAGGCCTGTTCCGAGACCGAAAATCACAGGTCTAAAAGTTTCCTGATCAGAATGGGAGACTGCATACAACATTAGACCTGTTTCACAACATTTTGACAGTGTGGACGTCACTTGGTGTCAAGAGGCGAGACGGTCCAGTCTGTTCTTAGCTATCAAGTGGTTGTTTAGGCTGTTTGCAATTGTTTTCCAAAGTTTTATAGTTCTTTTGTAAATATGTTGTCTAACTAGTAAATTTTAAAACTACTTGAAGATTACCATGCATCTTATTGTTTGTAAAAAGAAAAGTGGCCCTAGAATCTCTAGCTGCTTTGTACAATGTGACAGTGGCTGAGATAGGAAAGAAAATCAATAATTTTGGAAAAGAAAATATTCTGATGAGTGGTTTTTGCGCTCTTTCACTTGTAATTAGCACTAAGCAGGAACTCATTCCACACATAACAATGTCTTCCATGGTGGACTGCAAAGATGAGACTGAGAAATTCTCATCGTAGTATCGATGCTAGACGAGACAAAGAACAATGCCTATAGACTGTGTCTCGAAAACCGTCTATAGACAAATCGTGCAACATGGTCTACTATTCTGGACTAGCATTTATGAGAAGCATCTATGTTTATAGCTTTATTATTATTAGATGGCATTACAACCTACTTATTGAGTCAAAGCCTGCTCTATTATAGATCGCCATTCCTCTCTGTTTCCTGCTGCTACCCTCCAGTTACGGACACCAAGTAGGGACCTCGCCTCGCGTCTGTAGTCACTTCATCCTTTCAGCGAAGCTTAGGAAGTCCAACTTTTATTGTTCCATATACACGCTCTGAAAAGACTTTATGTGGAATCTCATTTGGTTCCATCCTAGTGACATGGCCTGCTAAATGAAGCCTTGATAACTTTATTATGGTGCATACATCAGCATCTCCATATACAGTTCTTAAATCAGTATTATTTCTCCTTATCCATGTGCCTTGTTCATAGGCACCACCATATATTCTTCTCAGCACCTTTCTCCCGAATCTGATGAGGATCTGTTCTTGGTACTTGGTCAATGTCCAACATTCTGACCTATATGTAAGGACTGGTCGGATAAGCATCTTATAAATTCTTGTTTTTGCATCCTTATGTAATGCATCACTTTTTAACAGGTTTTGGAGAGTGAAAGATGTGCAGTTTGCTAGGAGTATTCGCCTTAGTATTTCTTCCTCTGTATTATTGTGAGAGTTCACAGTTCACTTAGATTCCTAGGTAAATGAATGATTGTGCCCTTTTGAATCTTTGCTTTCCCAACAGAATGTATCTCTCATCATTTTCATGTTGAGATAGAGTGCTCATATATTTCGCCTTTTGTTCATTTATGACGGGTCCTAATCGTGCTGCTCCATGTTCTAGCGCCTGTAAAGATATTCTTACTGTGTCGAGAGTCCTTCCAGTTATATCTAGATCATCTGCATATCCAAGAACCTGTATTGTCTTATTTATTAAGGTCCCAGGTGTTTGAATACCAGAGTCTTTAATAGCTTTCACTAGAAAGGTTGAATACTAGGCAAGCAAGACTATTCCCTTATCTAACTCCCATTTCAGCAGAAAATCCTCTCGAGAGTTTCTCATTCATTCTTATGAAGCTTATTTAATGAAGATTACCCTTCATCGTCATACTCACAAGACGAACCAGTTTTAATGGAATATTCATGTTGATCATCATGATAATACTGAGCAAAAATTTTACATTTTTCGATTGGAACAAAAATTTTTATTTTCAGATCAAATCTCAACAAGATGCCAGATTTTGTACATGTAATCTTATTTTTGATACCTATCCGGTTTAGAAAAAATATATACTTGGCATACAGCTATAGTATGAGTACAATATTGAAACACTTAGTACTTACCAATGGAGTAAAGTGGGTTTAAATATTTTTTTAAGAAAAAACAAAGTTGGGATTTGTATTTTCATCTTGAAAAACACTTAAATAAAAATTTCTATATCAATTAAAAAATAAAAAATTGTTGCTCAAAATTTCCATTATGCTGAAGCCATCAAATTATTTTTTGAAATTCACAGAAATCGTAATTTTGACATGGCTCTACTCACCCACACAAAAATTAGCATGAATATATGAATAAGGCCCTATTATATAAACAAAATGGCACAATCGAAAAGCCTGCAAAAATATTAGTCTTGGAGATAAAAAATAAAAATGTTTGGAGATTTTTTCTTTATTTATTCCCTATAAAGACATACAATCTAAACATTACTGATATGGTTTTGAAGAGCAATAATTTATCTTTCTAACCGTTGTTATAAGGTTGACTTAGGAGAAAATCCTGAAGTGTTATGAATTTTTTCGTAAACGGTATATCGTACAATTTTAAAATCATTTGGTAATGTATTTCTGAAAAGATGAAAAATCTCAGAGGACTTACTGGCAGACACTAATCTGTAAATTAGTTCAATTAAAGTAACTAATTACATAATCAAGCATTATTATTATAATTTTATGTTCCAGACTTCTTCAGAATGTCATAGTCCTGTTACTCCAAGGAGATCTGCTAGAAAGAAATTGGAGCTTAGTTCACCAGTTATTACAGAGGTATTGTTAACTTTCAGTACTATACTAAAATAGTTGAAAATAAGCTGCATTATACATATGTATTATGCAGAAATTGATATGGTTGGGTTGGAAAATATGTGATTACATAGCCATTTATTTTGAAATCAGTAATGTCATTATAAGTGTACTAAGATACGTTGAAGTGATTAAATTAACGTTTTAGAAACAAATTTTTTTTCTATTATTTTATATCATTGATTTCTTTTGAATGATCAGATAATGAGATGAGATGTGAGTTGTTTGTTTGATTAGATTTGTGATTGAATGACTTGTAAATTGTTGAAACAATAATTATTCAATTGTAGATGATGTTTCTAATTCTTTTTCTAAGAGACAGCTTTGTCATTTTTATTTGTATGCCAAAGGAAAAGTAAATTTTTTTTATAAGGCCGCAGTACTGTACTTTAAGGCATTTCAAATTTTAAATATTACACAACTTATGTTAAATGATTATTAATAAACACAAGTGTACACAAATTTAGACAGAAGCCAAACATTTTATTTTCTTCTGTCTTTATTTAAAATTTAAAATTAAAAAAAAAAATTTTATTTAAAAAATAAATGTATATACATTTTCAATAAATTATAAATCATCATGACAATTTATATGGAATTATACACATGCACGCACATGTAAAATTCCACATCATGGATGATCTAGAATTCTTCCTAAATACTGGAAAATTCAGAATTCTATAAAAAGGTTTTAGTGGACACTATTTGTAAAGCATTTTAGTAGCTTTCTATTCCATATTTATTTTATGTTCCTAGGTCTGTTATAAGGATGACAGCAGCAGTGACCAAACTGAAGAATTTAAAACACCGAAGAGGAAAAACAAAGTGAGTTAGCAGATTAATTTTAAAATTGGCATAGCATTTTCAATACTTACGATATAAATATTCCTACATTTTCTTTCATGTTTGAGGTATTATCTACTAAATATTTTGGGCTGAACAACTGTGATATAAAGTATTACTTTCAATAGTTTAATAAATTTCTTTTTTTAGTGTTTACAGTCCATGAGGATGTGGTTCACGACTCTTGGAGAACCACATCTGACACAGGTAAGTGGTTCTCAATTGTGTAGTAGGTAGCCGTGCGAAAATTCTTAGTGACCAATTCGGAGGTGGCACAGGATTATTTCCTCTTTACTTGATTTCCTGTTACTAGTACACCAGATTGTTAGTTAAATTGATAACTTACTCTTTAGTCAATTAACAGTTGATAGTTTTATTCTTCCACCAACCTTCGTTTTTCTCATTAGTATATCATGTATGATGATTTTTTCAAATTATTGTTAATAATTTTACCAATGACAAACAAATATCCTACTAAAAGGAAAATGAGACTTTATTTGTTTTGTTTTTTGCAGTACTATTTTTCTCTTGCAACTTCAGACGCAATAAATATCTAAATTATGGATAATTTAGATAAATAGCTAAATTATCTGAAAAAAAAACCAAAAAAAAAAACCCAAAATCATTTTTATTTATTGATTAGAAATGATTAAATTGACCCACAATAAAATTTTGAATTATTTTAATTTTTAATAGTTTAGGGATAGTTGATTGTGATTATAATATGGGAAGTTATTGGCATAACCAATAAAATACTATTATAATATATAGTATTTAATTTGACCACATTCCCGACCAACATCTCATATTTTAATTTTTGTTTTAAATGTGTGGTTTTTAGGAGAACAAATGATTTTTTACTGTCATGATTTTTTATTTTGAATTGAGTAGATTTGTTCCTAAAGTTTCCAGACAAGATTCCAATAAAATATAATATTCACTCTCTTTTTAAAGAAAAATTTAATAATTTTTTTTTTTTTTTGTGGAATCGATCAATGGAAGAACTTGGTGAATAAATGAGTAGGCTGTTGAAGTTTATTGGAATATGTTCAGAAGAAAAAAAAACACTCAAATAAAAAATAAAATATTTTTTTCCATTGTATTTATGCATGATATAAATGATTCACAGGTCTCATACAGTATGCTCAATACAAATCTGATTTTCTAAATCATGCTATTAATTAGTTTTTTTGCAATAATCACTACTTCAATTGAAATAATCACAAAAACTTTTCAATTATGTTGATGCACAAAGAAACAAAATGGCCACAACTTTTGTAAGCCCACATTAGCTCTATCAAATCTATCGCGCTGAGCAATTCTTAATTCTCATTAGAGGTATCTGTAATCTTAATTGTGACATTCTTTAAATTTTTTTTTCGTGTCTGGCTGGATAGAAAGTTTTTCTAACAAGTAATATAAATTACAATTGTAGAAAGAGCCTATTAGAATATACTTAAATATTTAAATATTATTAAGAAAATATAAAAAATAGGTTTTCATATGTATGAATAAAACATTTATTTATTTGTTTTTAATCATCAAACCAAACTAGATAAGGGTTTTATCTTTTATTGTTTTTTATATATTATTATAACTCGAAAACTGTTATATAATTAAAAATTGTTAAAGGATTGCTCTGTAGTGGATTTAATAATCTTCCAAATTAACATATGGAATGTTGAGGGAGATGTTGAGTATTCAAATTATTAGAAAAAACTTGAAGAAAAGAGAACTGGTTTCCATTGCAATATGCACAGAATACTTAACAGATTATGTTGAAAACATGTTGTGACCAATGGCTGCAAATGTATTTTGTACTTAAATATAAATTCAATCCAATTACACTACTTTCTTTAGCTAGTAGTAGTAGAAAAATGAAAAAAAAAATTGGTTACAAATAAACATCACCCAAAATATCTTTAACAAAATACAAGTTTTTATTAGATTTACTGAGAAAAATTCTCATACAATAATAAATTTTACAAAAAGTTATAATGAGAGTTACTCTTAATTCAATCAATGGTATTTTAATTTAGAATGATTTCTGATGAAATTTATCGTGCCATTAGTTTTAAAAGGGACCTTAAGAACTCTAATCAGTTATCCTATTCATTTTATCCTTATTTAATTGTTTAAGATAGAGTGTTGTTATAATATTAAGACCCTTTTTTTTAGATTTATTTACTTTGTTTTAGGTCTTTCGCAATTCTGTTATTGATTCACCAAGTCTCAGAAGGCAAGTACTCACACCTAAACATTCAGCTAAGAAAAAGCTTGAGATGACACCGCCAAGGAGTGGAAAGGTAATTAGAAATTTTTTTAAAAATTATTCTCTCAAATTTTTTTATTTACTATCCTAATCTATAAATAAAATAAAAGTTAATTCCTATAAAATCTATTGATTTCTATAACAGAATAAACTAGAGAGGTGAAGAAGGGAATATTTATATCTATATAGATAATAGAAATATAACATTATTATGGGATGAAGTCATTTATTTGAATACAGCTCTTTTGCATCTTTGTTGTTTAAATCTATCCATATGGTGTTTGGCCTTCCACGTGGTCTTTTGCCTACTATTGAGGCATTCATTATTGTGTAGAGGCTACCTGGTGGATTGCTCTGAGCTTCATACTTTGCCCATCTTAGCCTCCTTGCTTTCATATCATTAGATATTGAATGACCAGTTTCTGTAAGCAGTGTTTTATTAGTCTTTCTCCTCCAGGTGTTAATACCCTGATCCCAGGTGCAGAAGATTTTTCTCTCAAATCTTTCAATACTTCTTTCTAGGATGCCGATTAGTGTCCAGGTCTCACAGCTGTGTAATCTGAACTGGCTTTATCATAACATTGTATACCCTTAATTTGAATTTTTTCAATATTTCGATACCTTTGAAAGAGAGAAGAAAGCTCTGCTGATCTATTTCCTATTGGTCATTCATTCAGGTTATTGTGAAGCCAAGGTGTTTCAATTTATTTACTCTTGGAAACAATTTCCCTTCTACGTAGATCCTGTTGTTGGGATGGAATTTTTTGCTTATCATATATTTTATTTTATATTCATTTGCTTGTAGGCCTATGTGCTCTGCTTCTCTTATCAGAGTGGATTTGTTTGAGAATAACATTTACAAAAGAAACTGTTTTTAAAATATAATTTTGTCAAGAAAATACAAATCCCTAAATGAAAAGAAAAAAAGAAAGAAGTAGAAGGAATTTGATGAAGTCGATATAGAACTAATCAACTTTTGATTCAAAGCCAACCTGTACAATCTCTGAAATTTCATCAAATCTAATAAATGTTCTGTTGATTGTTATGCCCAGTTAACAAAATCTCTGCCGAGTAGGGTCAGTATAGCTTCTTCTCTGTTCCTATTGCTTACATAATTCCTTATATTTCAAGTTCTGTGATTTGTTGTTCAAAAATAAATCTACAGGCAAAGCCATCCTTGAAGGAAAAACTTGGGCTTAAGTGTAAGAAGTAGACAGAATTTGATATAATTAATTTCATAAAGCATTTTTGGTGAAAAACTTTATTTTATAATTAGTTTGTACATCAATCTTTTTCATGAAACGTTTTTTATTTATTCATTATTTATGAAATTTACAACTTATTAATAAATAAAATACATTTAGTAAATTTGATAACATAAAATAATAACATGAAATCACTTGTTGAGAAACTACCCACTGGTAGCACTTAAAAAAAAAAAAAATGTATTTACAATAGGGGATCTCGAGGCCATCTTGTTTTCAGACGCCTCAGAGGGTTATTAGGGATAGAAGGTTAGAGAAAGAGGATGCGGATGGTTCTGAAGTTTATTATGGAAGGATAGGTATCTGGATTGGGCCAAATCGGAAACATAAGGAACATAAGGTCGTTATGGATTATTTTATTGGTGACAAAGTAAGGGGCATTCAGGATTTTCCGAAGGATTTTGGATTGTAATTATTGGATACGAGAGGAATTCAATGGCTTAGACGAGCCCCAAAGCTCTCATGAAACTTGTATTTGTTTTTTCTTAATTTTTTAGAATGATTAGCATTAATACATTTTGTTCTATGAAAATTATAATTAAAATAGAATTTTATTAAAATATGACTTATTCTCTGTATTTGCTTACTCATCATTATACTGTTTTTGTTTTTTTTAAATACTAATTTATTTATTTTTTTTTTTTAAACACAACTATAATAGCTAGAGAATGACTCAACAAAAATGTCAAAAGACACAACTCAAAATATTTTAGACAAAAATATTACATTTAGTTTATTTCAGTTTATATTGAGTTTACTTTTAAAAAATTAAGTCAGGCTATAATGAGTAAATTAGAGTTAATAAAGTTCAAAAGAAAAAATCTCTAATCAAATGGAATATTTCTATGTTTAAAAAAGTTGAAAACTTTAAAAGCAGTTTTCTTAAAACAAACAAAAAAAGTATTTTTTGTACAAAATCCTGTATGAAATTAATTTTCCGATTAAAGGTGCAATTCATTCATTAAAAACTTACAATCATACTTTGGTAGTAGCTAAAACCTTATCAATAGTGAATAAATAGTTCTTAAAAAATACTTGCTAACATTTTTTTTTTCATTTGCTAGAGCTCCTCTTTTTTTTTATTATGAAACATTGTTTTAACAGGAAAACCAGTTTGAAATTCACTCATGTTTTCTGTTATGTTTTTAAAATATTCTGTAGGTCACCATTACCTGTAGATTAATTCTAAACACTTTTATTGTTTAGAAGAATATATTTGTTTAATATTAAACTGTACTTACTAATTAGTTTAGTCTTATGCTAATTAGATTACTTACATTGTATTATATTACTAACATATACTAGTTGCTCTGTTCGTTATTTATTTTATGTTTAACTACTTATATGTACTGGTCTAATTATTTTTACATTTACCTAATTATTTTCTCACTACTTACATAAATCTATTCACAAGTTTTTCACTTCTTTATATTTATTTTTTAATAGATAACATATTGTTTTTCATATAGTTTTATTTTTTATAATTTTCTTTCTGTTTCTTATTATTATAATGTCATCTTGTCCTTGCTTAGCCCTGATGAAGGTCTCTTGATTGACAAAAAGAAAGAAAAAAATTAGTCAAATCATTTTGCTACCAAGAAAAGTATTTTTTAGCTGTAACCAAACAATTCAACTTTGGCTTTATAGAGGCTTGATTTATTGAAACGTTTCTTTTAAAATAAATTTTAAAAAATTAGCACTTTAATAAAAATCTTGGTTTTCAGAAAATACGATCAGGATTTTTGTCGCCTGTTGTCAAGGAAAGAACCAAATGCCATCTTTCAGGTACTCCATCTTCACGTCTGGATTTGGCTAGGGCTAGTCTTCACACATCTAATATTCCTTCATCCCTTCCATGCAGGGAAAAAGAATACAACAATATTTTATCATTTACTATTAGGAAAATCGAAGACAAAGCTGGAGGGTAAGCTTTTTTTATTTATTAATTCCATTTATTTTATACAAAAATAGAAATCTAAATTTTCTGTTGCTACAGTATTGTTAAGTAAACTGCTTGTCTCAACATGAAAACTCATTACTATTATTTCCCTCTAGAAATAGAAATTCCTCCTTTTCAAAAGAGAAAAAATTAAATTGCCATCATATTGTCTACTTAAAAAACTGTAATAATTCTGAACGTTTTGTACTATTTGGTTTTACATAGAAATATATTTATTATATATAGATATAGATATTTTTGTTTTCGTTTTAAAGAAAATTAAGTTTTAAAATTATCGATTTTTTTTTTTCTTTGCTGTAGATTTTCTTTTATATTTTTTAGGTGTATGTACATAAGTGGTGTACCTGGTACAGGTAAAACTGCAACTGTTCATGCTGTAATCAAATTATTACAAGAAAAAGCTGCTAATGATGAAATATCAGATTTTGATGTAAGTGTATACGTTTCTTTGTATGTATGATGTTCAATAATAAACCATTTATTTTGTTTAATGTTTAATTTAAAAAATAAATAAATAAATAGTACTTGTGAAATAAAATTAATGATTTAACCTCCTATTTTTACTTTTTTTGTTGTAAATTTTAGCAATTGTAAATTAAATGTAATCATTATTATAAAATTTATATGGTATGAATGTGTTCTCTGATCTATATTATAATTGTCCATAATTGAGACGTAATGTAATATTTCTCAAAAATATACCCCTGATGACTAGATAGAGTTATTCATAATATTTTGAAATTTTAACTCTGTTTATTTATTCTTATTTTAAGTAATATTGTTATAATGGATATATCTACTATTATGTTTGGATTTACGAATATTTTAATTAAGATCCTAAATTTTTTATACAATGAATTATCCCCATAATTTGTTACAGTTTGTTGAGGTTAATGCTCTACGTTTGACTGAACCTAGACAAGCATACACTCGACTATGGCAAGAGTTATCTGGAAATAAATGTTCACCAGAGATGGCTATGATAGAACTGGAAAAAAAATTTAATAAGAAATGTAAACGTTCTACTGTTGTACTGGTTGATGAGGTATAACTCATTTTGGTTATGATAATTTATGTTCCTCCAGAACATTCAATCTACATAAATATATTTGTTGCAGCTTGACTATTTGTGCAATCGGCGTCAGGATGTAATATATAATATATTAGAATGGTCCACGAAATCATCTGCTGCTCTCACAGTTATTACAATTGCGAATACAATGGATTTGCCAGAAAGAACTCTTAAAGGAAAAGTTACAAGTAGAATGGTAAGTTGTTTTTATTAACCATTGTAGCATCAGTATTTATTCTAAATATGATAGCATCCTTCATTATTTTAACCTAGATAGCTCATTTATAATATGAATAATAATTAAATAGATGAGCTACAACTTTCCCTTTTCTTTGTTTACTTAATTTATTACATGACAATGTTCTTGATATGGGGATGTGCTTCCATCATGAGGATGTATTTCTCAAATTGATATAACTAATTATACCATAATTTATATAACAAATTATACTTCATTAGAGTACTTTTGTATTCTTTTTTTATTGACAACTGATCTTATAGATTTTTGACCATCTAATCCAATCTTTTCCATCTCTGCATATCTTGGCCTATCATTTTCCAGTTTGCTGCATGTAGCTCTTCTATCTGCTTTTTGACTTCTTCCATCTGGTGTTTTGCCATCGGAAGTCATTGTTGTGAAGAGCGTGATGGATTACTTTCAGTTACGTCCCCCATCCTTTATATCTTTACAATCTTTCTGGCCTTTATATCTTCAGATATAAACTGACCAGGTTTCTGTAATTGATTCTTGTTAATCTATCTTCTTCACACGTTAGTACTTTGAACCTAGATCATTCACATCGATTCTTTGTTGGGTTATATTTTAAGGCTTACTATCATATATGTTTTTTATAGTTGTTTACTTGTAGCCCAATTTGTTCTGTTCCTTTTATCAGGATTCTAATGAGTCTCGCAATGTTTTTTTAATTGTTTCTAAGGACAGCTATATTATCCCCATAATATTTTATGAGTTATAATGTGCACCTCTCCTTTTTTGATATTGCTCTTAGTATCTTCTTCAGTGTTAAGCTAAATGTCATCTTCAAGAGTAAGACAGGAACTCGTACTTGTTTTATCTCATATTCAGGTCATCTGGTTGCCGAGCAACTCACAGGGCTGTGCACACGTGTTAGCCCATTCGGCTACCCCGCCCCGAGTAAGAGTTCATCTCCATACCCAGAAATTATAAGGCTTTTAATACTTCTTGGATCAGTATTCAACATTTAGGAGTTTTTTTTACGAACCTTCATTCATCCCACCAATTTCTTAGGAACTCTCCCAATTCAGTCATGATTATTCAAAGACAGATTATGTTCTCAGAATCATAGGTTGCTTTAAAACTTTATATTTATAATTTCATATACATTTATAAAACGTGAAATTCATTAATATTTTATTTTAAATTGATTACCTTGTTTCATTAATTTTACTATTACAAATAAATATAAAGTAGTATACCTTACTGAGAACTCTCCACTAGTGCCTAGAGATCAAAATATTTTTGAGGAAGAGCAATCATTAGGTTTGGTAGGCTTATACCATCAATGCTCAGCCTTGTTTTCTCTGAGCTCTCGCGTTTGACATTTCTCGCCGTCTTCTCTACTTTAATTTTACTTTTAACTCATTGTTTTTTTCCTTTTTTTTTATCAATTGTTTTTTTATTTTCTACTATTGTTTACTGTTTTTATCCATTGTTAATTTTTTTTTAACTATAGCTTTTTTTTATCGATTGTCTGATTTTCAAATATTACCTTACTGTTTTTGTTAAATTTTGTTTTAATAATTCGATAAAAAGGGATCTGTACCATGGACTATCAGTACAGTCTTAAAAGACACATAAATATTCATACCAAAAAATTTCATCCACATAACTCCAGTCTCTGAGCTCTATATATAAAGAGAGTTTTGAATGTACATATCGCCGATTTATTGCAAAAAAGTCACTAACATAAGAACACGGATGGAGATGGTACTTAAAAAGGAAAAATAAAGTCTGTATTACATTTTAAAAATTATAGGAATTAAATCTTTATCATTTTTTCACATGTGTTTTAACTCTTATTTTTTTATCTTGTAAAATTTACCATGACAAAGTTATAAAGTTTTTCAATACAGCATTGATAGGTCAAAAGTTGTCACACAGATTGTAAGTGGATAATGTTGTGAGTTCTCAGATGGAATAAATCATCAATTTATTCATTAATCGATTTTATTATAAAGTTACATAATGATTTATCGGAATTGCCTGACAAAAGTCCCTAATTAGTTAAATCTGAAATCGGATATAAAGTTATTAAACTATAGTACTTAAATGTATTTAAGATTATAAACATACGTGTTTTACTCATTCCTGAAATATTTATATATTTCAGTTCTTTTTTCACACTAGTCTAATAAAGCAGTTTTTTAAGCAATACCGTTGCTTTGATTCAATGGATTATATACTTTTTTTAACTTAAAAATAATTTTAAAAGTTCACATTTATTGACATTTCATTTTTTTTCCATGGAAACGTTTGATTTCTGTTAAATAATATTGGTTTTCAGAAATTCTTAATTACAATTTTTTTTCATCACTTTCCATTACCGTCCAGGACTTTATGTGCCAGATTTTATTTTTCTAAAATTTTCAGTTTTTCTTAAATTTTTTGAAGGCTTGTTTATTGTGATTAATATTTAATAAGAATCACGAGAAATTATCATATTGTTTAGAAAAATTGTAATGTTAATCTCTATTCTTTTATTTTGAATAAAATCCATTATATTTCCATTGAATTCCCCGTAAGTTTGCAAAACTATTGCACTTTAACGTCAGGGCGAGAACAGCTAAATAAACATAAATGAAAATGGGAGAGGACGCCGAGCATTGACGGTATAAGCCGATCAACCCGATGATTGCTCCCCCTCATATTGTTTTCATTTAAAGCCTATGTTTTAAGTCAAGCAAACCTAAATATAATGTCAAAATTTCAAAAGTATACCATTAGCTATTGCTGAGTTTACCTCTAACGAAATTTCATTGGACAATGCGGACATGCTGACAAAAACTTTTTTAAAAGTGGATTTGGTGTCTGTAATGTATGAAATGGAAAGATATCAAGAAACGGGTTGATTCTATTCAATGTACAGACAAAACCCATATTTTATTTATATAGATATGCCATGTATGAATAACAGGCAGTGAGCTCTACTTATCATAAGAGGAAGAATTTTCCAGAACTCAAAATATCTTGGTATATACTTAGTGAGTTATAATAATAAATATTATTAATATTTATTATTTTTTATTTCTTAATAAAATGTCCATGAAAGTACTAAATTATATACCTATTGACTATTATAAAAAAAAAAAAACTAACATTTATTTGTAATTTTCATCATTTATTGAGTCTCTTTCTTTTTTCAGGGACTTACACGTCTGGTTTTTCAACCCTATACATTTCAACAACTCCAGCAAATTGTTTTGAACCGTATTGGGTCCAAATCAAATTTCCATGTTGATGCAATTCAGTTAGTTGCCAGGTAATAAATAGCTTATTTTATTTTATAAATTTTAATATGAAATAAAAAATTATGATATCTAAGATTCCGAGATTCATACCTCACAATACCCAGCAGTTCCTTGTATCCTCTCTTATTTTCTCTCAGTTCCACTGTTGATGCTTGGGAGGCTATCTGTGTGACTAGAGATGAGATTGAAGAGACTTTAAATTATGACATTTAATTATGAAATATGTAAAAAAACTGATCTTTAGATTTTCCCATGCACTCCCATGTCTCTTGGGATATCGAGTTAAAGTCATTTCATCCTGCTTTTTGAAGGCAGTATTTTCTTTTATAAGTCCATAGAATCAATATGCTTCTCCACATTCATGCTCTTTTCACTATACAGATTTTTACCAATTTTTTCTAATACAAAATCTAAACTTATTTATTTGTGTGTACTCTCTTACAAAACTGTTTCCTTCAGCAAATTATTCATCGTTTGTACTAACTCTTTTTGGAATTGTTTGTATATCTGTACATCAATTCTTCTCTACATTTGCATTTAAAAATTTCAAAGCGTTTGTTAATTGGATAGTTAGTTTTAAGGAAAGATGATTTAATTAAGCTATCAATAATTCTTTTATAGCTTGTAAGAAAAAAATAATGAAGTTGCTAATGAACTATTTTCTTGTAAGTACTAAATTTTTGTTTTTCAATAGGAAAGTAGCTGCTGTTAGTGGAGATGCTCGAAGAGCATTGGATATATGTCGTCGAGCAATAGAAATGATATCTTCTGATACAGAAGTTGTTAAAGTATCTCACATTGAGAAAGCTCTCACTCAGATATTTACTGGAACCAGGGTTACAGCAATTAAGTATGTATTTAAATATGTGTGTAACTTATAATATAGCTCTAAAAAATTTATTTTTAGTTTGTCCTTAGTTATTTTTCTGACAATAAATAAATCAAATGTTTTATTACAACTGGATTCTCTCTTTTATCGTAGGTATTTAATCTTCAAATATGTTATATTTTTATTGATGTATTTTTTTTTTCATGTGATTTTAGAAAATGCAGTGTAATGAATCAATTTTTATTAAGGGCTATGAGAGATGAATTTCATAGAACAGGTGTAGAAGAAACAACTGTAGGCCAGGTGTATCCACAGTTCAATGCAATCACCACTCTTGAAGGTATCAACTCTATTTTTTTCTTATTTAAATAGGTTTTATTGATTTTGTTTTAAATTTTTGGCTGTTTTGCACTTTCGTGCCAAAAAAAGAAATTGATTTAAGCTACTTATTGTATTGATTTAATAAATAGCATGCGAACTGTCAACATTGACAGATACTATCTTTTCTCTGTCTAGTCAAATGGCTTATTTTGTTAAAGTGCTATATTTATTTTGATTCATTAATTTCAGGTTACGAAGTGCCTCCTATAGGTATGATCCTGAACATGTCTTCTGCTCTTGCTGATTCTGGTCTTATTCTGGCTGAAAAATGCCGTTCTGATCTCAACAGGAAACTGTCTCTAAATGTTTCACCTGATGATATACACTACGCACTTTCTTGTTGACAATTTTAATTTTTTTTTTCCCCAAATTGGAATGTTTATTGTTTGTCTTAAAAATATTCTTAAGATAAGAGAATTGTGATGACTCAATTTTAAATATTTAACTGAACTTCAGTAATTGTTACAGATTAGATTTCTATTATGAGTTATTTTTTTATGCTTCAAAAGATGTAAGTGCTTGAGTAAGAAATTTATATTTATGTAATGTTTAATGTTTTTATATATTTCTTTTATTTGTTTGAATAAAAATGTTTATACATTTCAATTTTTTTGTTTTTAACTTATTTATGTTCCACAAATAATTTGTAGTGGGTTCGTTTTATTTGTGTTGCTGAATGTATATGTTTTCACGTATTGATGAACTTATATTGAAATATTAACAGTCTAGCAATGTTCATTTGGAGGTTGGTTTTCTTTTACTTAATTAAAATTAAAAAAGAATATTAATCATTTATTATATTTTGGTTTGAATTTCTATAAAATTTTTCAGATTTTTGTGTATATTAATTCTTTTCTATTTGAAGATTTTAGTATCATTTTAAGAATGGGATG
This sequence comes from Nezara viridula, assembly GCA_928085145.1. Taxonomy (NCBI): domain Eukaryota; kingdom Metazoa; phylum Arthropoda; class Insecta; order Hemiptera; family Pentatomidae; genus Nezara; species Nezara viridula. The sequence goes on along the minus strand of OV725079.1, from coordinate 105,727,383 downwards.
CACACATATGTCTCTAAGATTTCAATAGTTTGTTTATTAGTTATTGCTTTATAAGCTCATAAACTTATCAACTTAGCAAAACTAATGGTATAGCAACTATGACATTACATCGCCAATGTCGTGACTTTGAAAATTAATACCTTTTGAATCGATGGTCATAGAACACTGATTTTCATTTAAATGTTATGTAGTATGTATGGAATAGATGATATTTGTTGTTTAAGGTTGATTTACTGTGTTATATATGAACCGTTCTGTTCTATTACCTTCTTTCATCTCTCAAGAAGCTTCATTATGGCTCTTTCCAAAATGGTTGAGAGTTATTTGAAAGAAAGAAAAGTAAATTTAATTCTGGAACATTCAGCTAAGATTAATTGCTATAAACAATTTATTGCCATTTGTCTGGAATAAGGAGATGATCAAGAATTAATTAAATTACATTTTTAACGAGCCTTAAAATTAAAATGAAAGAAAGATACAAGTTAACATTTGAATTATAGATAAATATATATAAGCGTGTTCACATATAAACAATAGATAACATGTCGGTAAAATGTGAAACAGTAAAATGAGGCTGTCATCTCTAAAATATAAAAATATTATTCTTACATATATTGGGGGAAGATTGATTGCTGAGGAGATGTCAAAATTAATGGTGTTATGATGAACAGTTCAATAATAAGAAATAAAGGGGTTTGTGGGCTGGGCTCTGTTGCCAACAAACAGATGCCAATGAACAGAGCAGCAAGGAGTAAACAAATCAAGAAGGTAAGGGGTTTTTTTAGTTGTAAAGGTTCTAAGAAGGAAAACACCTATGAAATATTGACTTCAGAAAATTAGATAAAGCCACTTCTACTTGGCATAACAACTGGAGAAGTGGGAGCGCTTGGGGACCCCAAACCTAGAATCATGGAATCTCAGAAACTGTTTTAGAGTAACAATAGATTTTCGGATAATTTGGGAAATATGATTGTTCCAGGAGAGGTATTGATCAAAAATTACTCCAAGATTTCTTAGGAAGTATGGAGAGGAATAAGTAATCCATTGAGGTAGAGAAGGGAATAATAAGGAATGGCATTGGTAAGATACTTGGAACCAATGAGAATGGCTTTCATCTTCTCAAAGTTCAACTTTAAATCATTGCTGTCTACTCAAGCGTTAATACTGTCTATATCTTCCTATTGCTGTCGTATCACCCACCTCAAGGATCTTCGTATGATGAAAGGAGAAGTAGATTTGCAAGTCGTCAGCATGTTGGTGAAATTGTGAATAAAGGATGGAATCAGGAAGGTCTTGAAGAGAGTGAAGGTCTCTAAGGAACACCGTGAGTTAGTAAGAGGGGGAGAAAGGAGTTTTACTGGGAATGATAACTGTTTGGGATCTGTGAAACAAGAAGGAATGGAACTACTTTTGTACAATATTTGGTATGAAAAGGTTTTGGAGTTTGGGATTTTGTGATTGACTGAATCAAAGATAACCAGAATAAAGATTTTCTGTTTGTCTATGGATAATTAAAGATATTGAGTAATTTTCAACAAAACAGATTGGATGCAGAACTGGGATCGAAACCAGACTGGAGGGGATTAAGGAGATCATTTTTCTCAAGGAAGGTCTTTTATTAGCTGAGAATGGACTAGTCTTTCAACAGGTTTTGAATGGTTGGGGAGTATAGAGATGGGTCTGAAATTGGAAATTTTTTAGGAAACCAGAACTTTCCTCAACAGACAGACTATAACTTTTTTTCCTGGAAACTGGAATTTTGTAGGAAAAATTGTAAATATGCAGTTGGATAGGAAAGATCACATGGAGATATAGTTTGATTAATTTCACTGGAATTAGATCCGGACCATAGTCATTCGTTCTGGATTTGAGGACATAAGAGATATTTGTATTATCTAGAGATATTGAGGTCCTCTGGTGAGATATTTGTAAGGAAATATGAAGGGTCAAAGGAAGTTTATGAAAAGTAATATGAGGAAGAGAACTGTATAGATAGGATCAGCAACTAAGAGTTCAGTTGAGTAGGAGACACAGGATAGGACGTACAGATTTTTGACTTTACTAAGGAGAGATTTTTATGGATTTTCCATTTGTACTTATGATCTGGTGCTTGTGATAAGGAAATGAGGAAAATTATGCCTTAGCACGTCCGTAAGGAAGGTTGGGTAACGTTTCGGAGTGTCTTGGAAGCTATGTAATCATTTAAATCACGTATGCATCTGAAGCACCTTATATCAGTAGTGTCTCTTCTCTTTCATAAACTCTCTGATTTCAGGATTAGTCCAAAGAGCAGCACGACGTCTGAAGATAGAGCTCGTTAGGTGTGCGCGTTTGCTCAGGAATAAAATGATTGGTGGAAAGGCATTGCACCGTTTCATCAATGGAGGAATAGTGGTAAATGCTATCCTAGGATTGGGCTCGTGATTCGAGAAAGGAGTTAGTTTTTCAGAGCCCAATGAGCTTAGATTCCGCTATATAATTTATTTAAGAATGAACTTCAGAATCGAGACGTTATAGGAAATCTTGAAGTCGCAGTGAAGGATTCTGAGAGAAAGATAATACATTTTGAGAGGAATCAATTAGGGAAAGGTCGAGCCATGTACTCGAGAGTTGGATATGGTGAAAAGGGAATGACAAATGAATCAAGGGAATGGATTATGTCTACAAGATATGATTTGTCGGAAGAATCGAAACAAAAGTTGGTATTGAAGTTATTAAACATTATTGTATAAAGGAACTTAGTTAAAAATGGAGGATAGTAAGACAAGATCAAATCGCCTCGTCCTTTCGCCAATCCTGGCTGTTTTTCGACTAAGGCGGCTTTCAATTAATCGAATAGATTGCAATATTTTGCAGAACACCTTTTCACCCACCTAATGCACAAAAGAACTTTCTTTGGAAACAGTCTTACAGTTTGGTTGGGACGTTCCACCTCATCCTCCGTACTGTTCAGACCTTTCCCTATCCAATTATTACTTGTTTCACTCGTTATATAATTCTCTGTGTGATAAATGTCACAAATCTGAAAACAAAATAAAAACGCACCTCAGTGAATATTTTGCAAGTAAGTCTCAACGGTTTTGGGAAAGAGGGCATAATAAGGCTTCCTGAGAAATGGAAAAAGGTATTAGAGCAAAACGATTCATATATAAACAGTAAATTAACTTCAAACAACAAATATTGTCAAGGAAGAAACTTATGAGACACCTTATATATATTACACCTATACATTTAATACATATTAAAAGGTCCAGTTGGAAATGGAATCCACAACACTCAGAGCCCATGCTCCAATTTGCTTAGTCATCATGTCCTTCAGAGTATAGTAGTCCATTAGCACAAATAAAGATAACGAGAATGAAATAATACTTTTCAACATTTCATATTAATATTTATAACAGTTATTGTTAATATTTTGGAAAATAAAGCATTCTCTAGAATATTCGGACCAAAAAAGATGAGGTAACTGGAGACTTTCAGAGAATAGGGAATTCGCTACCAAACAGGTGATAAAACTCTGTGTTCCTAATATTATTAGAGAGCTGGTCAATTCTTCTTCAGAAGAAGCTCTGACAATTAAAAACTTCAAGGCAGGAATCCTGTTTATGGTTTTTTTTACAGGTGATAGAGCTTGTTTTCTTTATTTATTAATTGACCACAGACCAATTAAGTATATGTAAGATTACATAATTGTCAAATGATACATGTAGTGCTTTGTTCGAAAAAAATTATGAAGCAAAAAATAAAAGTTGGTCGATCCTCTTCCTGGCCAAGACTTGGGATTACAGCCTTTTCAGACACTTTGGGTCTTCCAGTTATGCAAATGTCATGGCATGGTTTCTTATTGATTATAGACGTACATCAATGGATTTGTGAGAACTTAATAAGTCATTAAAACTGATCTCAAGAACTTCAAACAGATATTTATTCCTTCCTCTCCTCCGGATATGTTCTTCTGTAATCGCAATAGTTTCTGGTCCTGGAAATGTTCCCTGGTTCCATCGATAGCTTTCATATATGATTTTGAACCAGATGAAATCATCTTTATACAAAAATTGAGGAAACCCTCGCTTGATGAGGATATAGATTTTTTTTTTTCTCGTCGGCCCAAGACTTCCATTGAAGTCCTATACTGCCACAAGACATAGATTACCGCGGTTCTTGTCATCTTGGCCCTAAATGCTTTGGATAGTATGCAGGCCGTGACCACATGCTCTTCAGTCTCCTGAACATCACACCTGAGGAATATGGGATCAACATCTTTACATTAAGATACTTCTAAAGCTATAGATTTTGGCTCGAAAAGCAAAGAGTTTGGAGTAGAAACTTTTATGGAAGAACTGATAATTTAGTAGTAAACTATTAATTTTATCTCATTTTGTTTATAGATGTAAAAGTTATTATGTTTATGTTAGTATATTTATGGATTTATTCTGGATCAATCGACATTTATTTTGCTGTGCCAGAGAGGGAAGAATATTAATTGTGTGCTACTTCTTAATGGTATATTGTCTTGACAAAAATATTTTGAATTATTTAAAGTTTAATCATGACCATGTAAACAGTACAAACAATTTAGAGCCCCCCTCATAAGCACCCTTTTTGATTTTTTGCCACATTTGTATTTATCTCTGTTTTCTTATAGCCTTTTTTTACATTGGATTACGCTAATCATAGCATTCATGAATTGCAATTCAATCGTGCACAATGCAATATCGGATAGAGTATGAAAGAAAAATATTAGTTGAAGTATCGATGTATGATCGATCACGATGAAAGTACCGCCTGAGTTGAAATCGTAACGGTTAAAGAGTTTGAACTTGATAAGTTTTAGTGTTTTGGTGTTCGCAATGGACAAAACAGTTGTCATTAGTAGGAATAATCGTGACTTTTTAAATGTGAGTTGTGTTATTTATATTTAAACATATTGTATTTAGGGGTTTCATTATTATTAATGTCTTATGAATATCCAACAAAAACACATTTTGATCACTTGGTTTGTTATTTTAATGCAGTGGTTTTTAAAAACTAAACTAAAGTACTTATTAATTTTGATTGTTTTTTATAGTCTCAGTATCTTTTAAAATTACTTGGTCGTAGGCAACTGGGGATTAAATGTATAAACATATAAGGAATTTTTAGATTTAAATGTGTCTGATTTATATTGTTATTTTTTCTACTTGCTTGTAATCTTTGTCTTTCTAAGAGCTTATTTTATGTTGTTTTCGTTTAATAACTATGATTGTTTACTTTATCAGGCAATATCTGAATTAAAGAAATGAAATAGACCTTAAATCAATTGCTATTTGCTAGTGTTTCCCAGAAGTTCTGCAATTTCATTATTTTACCATTTAAAATGTATAATATATTTAAGAAACCCAAGTAATATTATTTAATATGCTCATAATTAAGGATTGACATCCAGCCAAATCGTCTCTTAGCACATCTAGTATATCAAGAAACTACATTTTTACTAAATATTAAACTAAGACCATTTATGAGTTGCGGTTTATTTTTTTATAAGATTTTTATGTAGATACATTATTAAAGACAAATTTCCACGACTTTACGAAAGTCAAAAAGATTATAGGATATCTTCTGGACATATCTTAGCCAGAAAGATGCAAAAGCATCTTGTTTATTCTCAGAGCACCTTTACTAAGTATTGAAGTTGAAACTATTCATGAGTTGTGGTTCATTTAAAAAAAAAAAAAATTGTGTAGTATTGTTAGGGAGGAATTTCTTAGAATTTATAAAAGTCATAATAATTGTATGATGTATTCTGGAGTTAAATTTATAACCTATCTAACTTAAAACTCTTTATTTTTCACTAAGTAGATCTATTTGAGACCTGTTTTTTCATTGTCAAGCTGTTAGTTCTCTAAAATATAATATTAATATCAAGATTATTCTTAAATTCATTATATGACTATATAGGTTTAATTGAGGTTGTGATTGGTTTACTTCGTTCAAGTGCAGTCTCCTGGGCTCTGATAGAATCCTAGAACTGAAGAATTCTTTCATTAAATGGTTGTCCCTTTTTTACTTTATTAGGTAAACCTAAAAGTTTGAGATAGAGATTCAGAAACAATAGGTCTCCATTGGTATTTTATTTGAGGTTGTCTAAAAGGATCAATAGGCCTACTTACTGTACTTGTCCTCATGCCTTTACCAGAGCTTGTACCAAGGTCTGATTGTTGTTACATACAATCACAAAACCATTCTAGGTTTTGTACCCTAGGATTTACCCATTGCTGAATTATGTTGTAAGATAATTTAAGTACAGAATAATATTATTTTAAAGAAAGGAAAGATTGACAATGAAGAAAAAGATCCTAAATGTTGTTTAATCTAGAATGTAGTGTTTGAAGTAAGATGGGTTCTTCCGGAACACAATATCCTACAACATATAAGTGCCCTTAGGAAATGTAGGGATAAAAGAAAGAAAAGAAATACATTTTTAAATAAACTTAGTTGTAGAATTTTTCTCCAAGATCTGCAAATATTTAGCTGTGATATAGAGGAGTAGCAGATGCAGTATATAATTTGGGAGTGACTGACTTTTCTTTTAATTAATTTAAACAAATTTTAGTAAATTTGTAACAGCTATTAATGGACCATTATTCTTACTGCAAAATAATTTAAAAGAGAACATGTGAATATTAAATTATTTATTATTGATCACTAATAGAAACAGATATTTATCTGTAATAAAAAAAAAATTCAATTTGGGAGGGGCTTCAGCCCGAAGACTCCCTCATTGAATCCAATATTGGTATAGGGCATTTGACTTTTAGCTTTTACCATGAAAATCTTGATCCTTTATGATTTTTGTCATAATTAAAAACAAGAGAATTTTTTTTGTAATTTTAATATTGATCATTATTAACAATTTTGTGTTTTCCTGCTTTATTAAAGTGATAATTTCTAAAAACAAATCATTGAAGAAAGTCAGACGTCTGTTCTCCATATCATAGATGATAATTAGTCAGGAAGCAGTCATTTTGAAGGTTTTTATTGGTACCGACATTTCAACCCAAGCATGTAGCTCATCATTAGGACGTTTTTCGTGCACTGAAGGTGTACTGGCCTTGCCAGTACATTTAGCGCTCGAGACAAAAATGGGTTGAAATGTCGGCACCAATAAAAACCTTAAAAATGACTGCGTCCTGACTATCACCTATGCTAAAAAAATTGTATAATATAACTCTTTAAATTAAGAAAAAAACACCCTTCTTTTTACAGTCTCACATATTTATGTTTAGACGTTTTCGTTGCGCTGCACCATATTCATTTTTACAATGCTCGTTCAGTCCCTTTTTTGGATTTCGTTCTTAGTATGAAATTTATCATCATTATAGATTGGTGTCTACAAAAAAAAAATTGTTTGGGCTTTCCATTATAGGAGGAGAGAGGACCCCTGTTGTACTTTACTTTTCGGTTTATAGTCTTACTGTAAATATAACTCTTTATTTCTAGTCCTGTTATTTATTTGTGTTGAGTATATTTTTGTACTTATAATTGAATTACCCTCATGATTTTTTAATGATTAGATATTAAATTTTTGCTAATTTGTATTACACATTTTTGACATTTTGATTTGAGATTAGTTTCCGACTGTTCATTGGAGACAATTAGTTTCAAATCCAGCTTAATCAACTATTTTCAGAACATGTTTTATTTTATTTTTCACTATTTCTGAATGCACATAATCTAGCAAAAACATATTGACTCTATATAGTACAAAAATGGATTCCAACTCAAGGAATTATTTTGATAAATTTATGCACAGTCGTGTTTTTGATGTCTCCTGTCCCTTTTTTTTTTTTTTTTTTTAAATGGATTGTGCCAGTTTTGAAGTTGATACTTTCATATTTATAGTTAGCATTTGTATCAGCGATATGTTTCCTCAGTTTCATTTTCTTAGCCGCAACTTTAGCAAATTGATATGCTCACAGTTAGAACAATTAATTGTATTCTAATGCAAAGGTGTTGAAAGACATCTTTGATCAAAATATGTTTTAAAAAAATCTTGGTAGAAATAACTTTAACCCAGAATATTTTCAGTTTATTTTTATTATTTTTCTGTATTATATTATTAAATAGGAAGTTCCTCACTCAAAATAGAAAAACAAATTTTATTGTTTTTTTTTTAATTTTTAAATTTGATTATTACATTTTAAATGTCAATTTCTGTATATTAATTTAAGAATTTGTTACTTAATATATTTATACAAACATTTACTAGTCAAACATAATAAATTAAATTTACTAGAAATCTACTATCTGAAATTCACTATCATTTATTTAGTTGTAACCTTCTAAGTAAACAAAAATTCTGGAACTTTAAGGAATAATCAAAATAAATGAATAATTAACAAAAAATATATCAATAAAAAAAGCCTGCACCTCTAAAATATGGATTTGAATGTTCATGATGATGTTTCTTGTTACTCTATGTATTGTTATTCCCTTTATTAATATTTGTTTTTCTTTCACAGAAAGTACCACCTGAATACAAGAATGAGGTTGAAAATGCTACTATACAAATGGAAGATATTATTAAGAGCAGATCAGGTGTTCCTCCTAAGTGGACATTAGGTGACTTTCAAATTGGCAAACCGCTCGGAAGAGGAAAGTTCGGTCGAGTCTTTTTAGCACGGGAGAAGAGAACTAAGTATTTAGTTGCTCTTAAAACTTTGATCAAAATGGAATTGGTGAAGTCAAAAATGCAGCACCAAGTTTTACGAGAGATTGAAATACAAACTCATTTGAAGCATCCAAATATCCTTCAGTTGCTCACCTACTTCTATGATGATCGCCATATTTATCTTGTGTTGGAATATGCAGCTCAAGGAGAGTTATTTACAATTTTACAGAAACAAAAAAATAGGCGGTTCACTGAAGACAAAGCAGCTAAATATACGTATCAAGTTGCTGATGCCCTAAAATATTGTCATACCAAAAGTGTCATGCATAGGGATATCAAGCCCGAAAACTTGCTATTGGATATAAATGATAATGTAAAACTTGCTGATTTTGGTTGGTCTGTCCATGCCCCTTCAAATAAGAGAAGAACTGTTTGTGGAACACCAGATTATCTTCCTCCTGAAATGCTTGACAATCAGACATATTCAGCCAAAGTTGATAATTGGTGCTTAGGTGTCTTATGCTTTGAATTTTTAGTGGGTAAGCCACCATTTGAAACACCTGGTGGTAATGATATATTGTATAAAAAAATAGCAAGCCTCCAGTTTGAATATCCATCATTTCTAAAAAATGATTGTCGGGATTTAATATCAAAATTATTGAAAAAGGATCCAAATGCTAGAATTTCTTTTGATGAAGTGATGCAGCATCATTGGATCTTACGTAATTACAAACCTGTATGATAAATTTAGTATTTTTAATTTAGTTGTAAAACAAATAATTAAATATGGTTTAATTTTGAGAAAGGAAAGCACCCCACTATGAACTAGATGTTGGTAGCCTGGTCACAAAAAAAAAATCGTATTAGTTGTTGAAAAGAAAAATGGAAAATTGCAATGGTCTTGAATTTTTTTTAACAATAATAAATATTGGTGTTCAGAATGTTTAAAGAATGTAAATATGTATTTTAATACCATGTAGATTGAGAACATAAGTTCCAAAAGTAGTTCACTAGGCAACAGCATAAAAAGTGAACACTAATATCAATAATTTGTAGTAATTTCTTTGTCTTAATGTATTTTATTTGTTATTGTAATAATTTATTTTTATGATTAATCGGCGTAAGATAAGTTAAAAAACCATGTAATTATGCAGAAAAATATAATGTATAATAATAAATGTTATAAATATATTAAAGAATATTTTTTAATCAGTTCTTTTTTTTTCGATATCAAAGTTTTCCATGGAAATATGTTTTCTATTTCCCACATATATAAATGTATTTTGTCATTTACACACCCCAACATTTTGTGAGGGAATTTGTAATAACTATTTATATTGCTAGAATTGTGTTTTTACTATGCTAAAAATTAATTTTGTTGTAATTTAAAATTGACTTTAGGTTCATCTGCAATTTATAATTAACATCCATTTTTTACTTCATATTTTATTATTTGATATACATTCATAACATTTTCCATCTTAAGAGCATTACTTTTTGTTCCTATAATTTATTGAAGATGTATAATAATATATTTGAAGTAAATTTATTTAAAATTTTATATATATGTATCTCTTAAAAGGCCTACTAGCCTGAACTAATCCCATTTTTGTCATTTCGACCAGATTTTAAATTAATTGACTTCAAAGATGTTTTATCTTTAATAAATTATAAGGACAAGAAGTAATGTTCTGAAGATGATGGGGAGTGTTCTCAGGAATGTTCACTATGAATGTAGAATAATAAAATATGTAGCAGAAAATGGATGCTATTTATAAATATTCAGTGACCCCAGATATCAATTTTGTTTCCTATTAAATTTGAATATACACATTAAAATTGTGTGTTTACTTCGTTTTGGACAGTACTGGGAAAATTTTTGATTTATTTTTTATGGTCCTCTATGTTATGAAAAAAAAAACTAAATAGCTCATTCTAATTTCATCTGATTTGTTATGATTTTTCAAACATTGAATAAAAGCTATCCATCCCTAAATTCTTAGGAAGAGAATTATTTTCATTTTTTTTTCGCTGTCCTAAATAAGCAAATATGATTTTTGTACTAACTTTATTTTTTTCACCTATATATAAAGTCTATAGTAAAAGCATGATCACTGTTTTCTAATTTTACCAGGGCTTCTTACACCATTCAGTCATGCTTATCCCACTTTAGCCTATTTCGTATACCAGATTTATTCACTTTAATCTTTAAATCCATTCTTTAGCTCACCTGACCTAATGAGAAAAGGAGGTTGTCCTCGAAATATTTTTTAACTTCTAAATTTATATTATAATAAAATATATAAGATATAACATTATGTAATGTCTTTACATAATCTATTTATTACATAAATTATAAAAGGACAAGGTTGATTTTTAGTGTTAAATTAAATTTTTGACTTGGGCCTGGAAAATTGTTTCTGGATCCTTTGATTTCTCTTCAAGGCCCTGCTGCTCATGAGACAGGGTTCTGGCACTTATGCCTTTATGATCATTAGTTTATTTTCACTTATTAGTCTGTAATCCTGGGGTTGGGTACTATTATGGGAAGCCAGCATAACCCATTTTTTATTGAGGGTTTACACTGCCCCTTCTTTTTATCCTCATTAATCTATATTTCTAATATATAGTTAGAGAAAGTTTTGGAATCTGAGTTTTCAATGATAATACATATTTTGAAATCCTCTGAGTACCAATAAGTCCCACTAAAAGTGTCTGTTGTGAATAGTTGCTCAAAAATGAAAATCTGTACATAACTGAAATTGCATATTAACTTGTGCATGCATGGGATGTTACAGCATCTTTTTCATCAATATCGGCTATCCCTAAGTGCCACTTAATATCATTAGTTAATGAATCGGAATGCAGTGGAGACTTCATAAGTAATGATTTTATTCATAATGTTACAAATGGTATCTAAAATACAGAATAATATACTATGGATATATGGGTTGACTACATGAGTTCTCCCCAGGTCTCCTACAGTTAATAGTGTGACTTCAAGGATGTAACTGCATGAGTGATTAGTCAAGAGAGAAGGATGGGGTTTATGTAACCAAGAATATCAAGTTGGTGAAGGGAAGAGTGGGAGAAGTCGGAAGAGGACGGCAAAGGAAGTTATTAACATTTGAAAAGTTATTAGAAATTGATATTGTTATTGTTTAGTATTGTTATAAGAGAAAGGGCCCTTTTTCTGCAATCTGTTATTGTCCCCCAATATCTGTTGTTGATAAAGGGTCTTATTGCGTCCAGTCAGTACACTCTAGATTTCTAAGCTATCAGAGATAGCTTGAGGTGGCTGTCTAGGGCTCTGTGCTTTTATGATTTGAGCCGTGAGAAACTAAAAGATAATGCATGATTCACCAATTGGTTTATTTAACAAAGTAAAAGTTAAATTAATATCCTTATTATTATTATTATTTCTTACGGATTAAGTCCATTCCGTAACTTTTGAGATTTTCTCGAAAATGGCACTAACGATTTTGATTAATCTCGCTATATTAATATACAATTAAATGGTCTGTAATATCATTTAAGTCTAATTCTAATTGATGTTTAACAGTAATTCAATACCAAATTTTCAAAATTTCTTCCTCTAAAGTACCCTTAATTAGGTTTTTTTAAAATAATTAACTGTCTCTCATTGCTAGTAGAAATAAAAAAAAACTCAATATAAACTATGAAAGAATTTGGTAATTGACTAAAAGAGAAAAATGTTTTTTTAGGTGAAAAATGAAATTCCAGAAATAATTGTTAGAAAAAAAAAAAAAAAAAAATATATACATATATATATATATATATATATATATATATATATATATATATATATATATATATATATATTGGGTTGGCAAAAAAGTCATTTCGGTTTTTCCATTTATTTTTATGTCACTATGATACACTTCTTATCTGACTAATTAACCCCTAAGGTGGATTGTTTATCCTTTTTGTAATATGTCAACAACTATATCTGTTAACTCTTGTTGAAACTAGCCTAGTATTGTGTTTGCTATTGGACTGTGACCAAAGGCGGATCAAGGGTAGAGCAGGGGGAGGAGGGGGGGGATTCGGGTTAAAGCCCTCCCCCCCAAAATGGGAAAATATAACCATGTTTTACGAAAAAAGATTGTCTCTTTAAATATTGTTCGTCTGATTACATTTAATAGGACTTAAAGAATCACTTTAACACCATTTCATATAGGTACTTAGTTTCTTCCATTCTTCCGAATTATGTTAATATATACATAAAAAAATTCTCCATTTTTTTTTTTTTTTTTTTGCTGGGAAGTTGTATGTTATTCTCTGTTTTTGGCAATAATAACTGCCAATTAAACAACAATTGATTTATTTCCAAGTTTATATGTTAACGTTTCAGGATTTACTCTCATCTTCAGGACTACAATTCCATGTTTCTTTGTTGATTCATGGCTTAAGTTTAACGTGCTCTATTGTCAGGTTATAAATTCATGTTATAACAAATTATAGTATATAATTTCCAGAGCATCGTCATGCCTTTAGACCAATTATTGGGTGTCTGCCATGGTGAATACAATTCAAGTATTCTAAGAGTTGTTACAGATTAGTTGTTAGGTTTAATGTTCAATTCCGTTAAAAATGCATTTAAAAAATTTAAATAGCACAATATTGCCAGAAAATAATTTCTATTCAAAGGAGAGCGGTAAGTGAAAGGTGTGTGATACGCGCATCGGATTTTTTTCAGATGGACTTAATATCCTAGGTAGAGGTTGCGATTATGAAAAATTCGAATATGAGGTTCTAACGAAAATACACGTTTTCAAATTTCCCTGCTAGTCTCACTTAATGGCCGGTGTGTATGTGAACAGCCTAAAACGAAAAGTCGTACGAAACTGAAATTACTATTTAAATTAAGCATATGCTTAGAATGTTACAGCACATACATACAGACATACACAGACACAGGCACACAAACGCGCACACACTGATACACACATTGTTCAAAGGGTTTCGTTGGGCACCGCTAAAATCAAAGCAATTTATGATTATCTCATAATTGTACATTCCCGTTTTATCTTATTAGGATGCTTTGAAAAATTTCACTAGAAAAATTTCATTAGTTTTTTCCATCTAGACTGGAGACTGGTCCGAACGTTCGTTAACAAGAAGAGGACTGTCCACCTGACGTCGGGGAATGAGCTGCTGACACCTAAGGAACAGGCTGAACTACTGGCCAAAAGCTATGAAGCGAGGGATGCGAAGAACGGGGACTCAGTTGAGCACTATCGTCCGATCAGCCTCCTCTCGCAGCAAGATATTCGAGAGGCTAATCCACCATCAGCTTATGAAGCACTGCTGGAAAGAGAGCATCATACCACCAGTGCAGACTGGTTTCCCGAGAGGGGTCGCGTGTGAACACCACCTAGCTAAACTTCAGGCCCACACAATAGATGAAATGAGTCTCAACAGAGCTACGGGGCTCATCTCTTTGGACTGCAGCCAGGCCTTTGACTGCGTGTCACACACGCATCTACTTCGCCGTCTGGAAGAGTTCAGGTTTCCTACCACTCTATGCCGACTGATCCGAAGCTACCTCAGCGGAAGATCTCTCGTCGTACGAGTTGGTACAGACTACTCAAACCCAGTCGATACCACCTGCGGAGTACCTCAAGGGTCTGTGTTGGGGCCAATATTGTTCGTCGTTTTCACGGCGCCAGTGGTGGCACTCAAGCATCCAAAGGCGGTGGTAGCAGCCTATGCGGACGACATTGGCATATATGCTTCCAGCATCAACGCGGAGACTGCACTCACTCTGGCACAGAATGCTTCAGCCACAATTGTTGAAGAGCTAGAAGAGATCGGTATCAGAGTGAATCCTGCGAAGACTGATGCTATTGTCATGTCGTTCCAGAAGGGAAAGAAGCATCTACCCACACAATTCACCGTTGGAGGAGCTTATCATAAAATCTCTACCTCGACGTCACGCTAGATAGACATTTGACCTTCTCCAATCACGTTAGGCAGAGGATCAAGCTGGCACGAAAGTAGCCACACCGGCTCTACCACCTGCTGACGTCGCCGCAGCTCTCGCTGAGACTCAAGCTCCAAATTTATAAAGCTATTATAAGACCAACACTGCTCCACGGGGCCCCTCTCCTGCGATACCTATATAAATCCACGCTTACGAGTCTACAGGGCTTCCAAAACTCTATTCTTCGGCGAATTGTCCGTGGCACCACCCTACAAAGGGCTAAGAATCAAACAATACGCGAGGAGCTCCAGCTCCCCTCGGTACCTGAGTTCATAGGCCGGAGGCACATCAAATTTTTTGATGGGCTGAAGGCCTGTGCAAACCCACTGTTCAATGAGATCTCACCACCACCCAGACCTGGGAGGTGGCAAGGTAAACTCCCTTTGGTGGACATACTCGCCGAAGGATGTGGTCTGGTCTCTGCGGTCCAAACCCATTAATTTGTATATATTGTAAATAATAAAAAATTAGCAGAACGGTCCTTCCCCGTTCAATGTCAAAGTCACAAGGCCTTCTGCCACATATGTAACTCTTAGCTATCCCCAATCCTTAAAATGCCCTCGGGCAGTGGAAGGAATTTATTACATGTATAAATTGTATATTGTATACTATATATGTAATTGTTTCAATAAATATTTTGGAGGGTAAGAAAAAAAAAAAAAAAAAAAAAAAAAAAAAAAAAAAAAAAAAAAAAAATCCATCTAGATTCGTCAATCGTCACATCTGCACACCCCGAGCAAATGCCTGGATTGCCGTATTTAAGGCCGGCACTGTATGTTGCAATTTTTAATAATCTAAATTACATATCTTTTTAGTTATCGCTTTATTTTAAACGAAAAAAAGTGACTTACTTAAAAAAACAAACAATAAACTTAAATTTCCTTCGTTTCTGCGAAAACCGTACTATTGTTCATATTAACTTTTTATTAGTTTTTGAGATCTGCTATCTGACCTTTAAGTGTTTCCATTTACTTACGGGACTGTATATCATGTGAGAGGTGAGGATTTCGGGCAATGTAATATCTAATATATAAATCCTTAGATGATAGTAACGATGCCATATTAATGATAGTAAAGCGAAAAGCTAATGGCGAAGGATTTCTGAAAAGCTATACTAACTAACTTGGAATAAATCTTTCCTTCTATAATTATTTTCACTCTACGTTTCAGCATAGAGTCCGGCTGTGGCAAGTAATTTATTAATCTGTTATATCAGCCGTGTATTGATCCTGGGATCAAGAGACTCCCATGAGGCTTATTCAACCTGTATAAAGTCGGTATTAATTAATTGAATTAATAATTAGGGGGAATACCCGGCGGTCGTGCGTAATCTCGGTAGAAATAATGTTGTAGTTAAATCAGGTACCTCATCTTTTATATAATTATTATACCTTTCCAACATCTCAAAAATATCTATGACAGATTACTCCAACTCTTCTGAGTGTCAAACGGTTTTTCAGCCACGACTTTTAATGGAATATCAATTATTTATATTTTAGATGGTGAGATGTTACATCTCAATATACATTTATACAATATACATACATAATGAATTTTTTTTTTTAAGTCTGTTCAATTATGAAGTACGGAGCCTGAGATAGGAAGTAGGTTTTACAATGAATTTTTGTGGAAAAAATTAATAATCATGTGTAGATATATAATAAATTATAATACATTATACAACAATATATTAATATATTTAAAGGATTAAATGTTAAACTCTTTGACGCAGCGTATTCGTATCTGAATTTGAAGTGTATTAGCTAAAATAAAATAAAAGCGACAATGCTTAATCTCTTTAGTCTGGACGGTTAGTTGTTTATTATTATCTCATATATTTGATTACCTTTACTGAATAGATTATTAGATTAGTAGTTGATGATTTTAAATCAATAGGATATCATTTGAAAAAGGTGAAGTGAACCTGTAAGAGTTAAGGGATGCTGTTGAGATGTTATTGTACACAGGGGGCGCCTACTGGGCTGGTCTGTATGACGCCAGCTATCAACAACAAGACTGACCCCTTTTTCCTTATCAAACACAAATACAAGTCATTTAGTTTCGGTAACAGCCCGATATCTAAAACATATATGTTTGTTAGGGTTTAGCGAAGTTTTAGAAACAAGTCTTGGTGATATTTTTAGTTTGAAAAAGAAAACAAATGTTGCTTACTGAGAAGTTCAATAGCAACTTGTTCTTTAATCCATTAACGATATAAGTAAATTATCATACTGATAAATAAATACGTCTGAAATTAATAAACGCCCTTTCCCCACAAATGTAGCTGGGTAGTGATTTTTTTTTTTTTTTTTTTTTAAGAATACAGGATCTTTTTCTCATTTAATAACTGGCTGTTTCATTTTGAATCAAATTAAATAAAATATTCTTTTTAAAGGAAGGAGATGGTCCGGGGTGGCGGTCATAAATAGGCTAAATTTGTGAAACGTTTCACTTAGCGAGTTCTAAGTGAAACTCAATGCTGAACACACCTCTAGACTTGCTAAGTCGGGTCGAAACGTTGGCTTTTAATAAAAATAGTTTTACCACTATTTAGCCTATTTATGACCGCCACCATGGATCATCTCCTTCCTTTATAATGCAACGGTCAACTATTAAATATTCTTTTTACGTAATGGATACGCGAATAGGCTTAGTAACCTCTGAAAAATGTTATGATTATTAATTTATTCAAAAATGTTATTATCAATGGATTAATAGTTATTGGGCGGTGCAGTAAACTTAAACTTTACCTGGTCGAAAATAAACTATGGATCTTTCGTCTACTGTTCAACCCATTCTCGTTTACACGTAAAATTGGATTAAGAGTATCATACCGGTATCTGAGGTATTTTTATCAATAAAAACAATAACAGGTCACTAAACTAGGAAAATTTTGATATCGAACACAAAAATATATATATATTTTTTTGGAATAGATTCGTTGATAAAGTTTCAAAGAAATTGCAGTGAAAAATCATGCAAATTTTTGTTTTGTAGTAAGTTAGTCGGTTAGAAATTTTCGACTCTCGATTTAATCTTGGAAATAATGAATGAAGGTGCTATAAAAAATATGTAGTCATTATAGTTTGCTATGGTATTATCTTTGACGGAACACAACCAGTTGTTGAATCTATTTTCTCGAAAAGATGTAAATTGTTAAAGACACGTGGAACCTTGTTTCAAGTTATGCTCTGATGCTATACGCTGAATTAAAATGATTCGATTTTCAAAATGTCCATGGTGTTTAGGAAACGTTATGATCTATTGCGTTACTAATGTTATAGGACACGACCAGAACCAGGACGAGTCAAATATGTTGCTCACTAGAGGAGGGGGGATAGTGAGGGGGGTGGGACAGTAATAAGAAGTGTCATACTCAAGGCTGCCAACCGCACGGCCTCATACTGTCACATATCAGAAAATACACTTTAATTTCAGCTCGTATATGAAAGTATATGATCTCTGCTAAAAACTTAAAATGACACCTGTGTGTTTCCTATTAAATTTAATATTTAAATTTTATTCGAGTCTATTATCATTTTTTTCTTGAAGAATTTGTGATGATGTAAACGAAATAAATCCGGCAATGAAATCCGGCCAAAAGAAGAAAAAAAAAAGGCATGAAGAAGAAAGGAATGAATATTTAAAAAATAAATATTACGCAATAGCTCTGTCCCGTGGCTTCACCCGGATTCAATTTGGATTGTACATGCTTGTCTCATCTAATTGAATGCCATCCTAAATTTTTTATGAACAAAATAAAAAACCGATCGTAACATAAAAAGGACTTGACAGAAACATTACCGCTATAACTTCGGAAATATTGAGGGTGTCAAGGCTTGAACGACATACATAAAGTAGCAAGTCATCTGTTTATTATCTGTAATCCTATATATTATTTCTAACAAGTGTTTTTTTGTCGGTACGCCATAACTTCGTCAATTCTTCATCAAATCCAATGATTGACCACTGATTTTGAAGATATTCTTCTCCTTCGCATGCGAATAATAGCCATATCCTCCCGAAATTTCTGGAAAAAAAGTTTGAAGGAAAAGGATCTTTATTCGCGAATAACTCAAAAAGTATGGTTTTTTTCTGGTTTGTACCCATGATAATTGGATAGATTAATAAATTACATGCAAAAAAAAAAAATAATAATAAATAAATAAATAAAAAATAATCGTAAAAATCGGACAATTATTAACAAAGATACAGTCCATTAGTTTTGGAATACTTAACAATGTCTTCCTCTTTAAATATATTGCATTTAGGAATAGAATAGCCCTAACACTTTTTTCCTGGCTGATATATTAACTTTATTATTTCTTAAATGCATTTGTTTGTTCTTACATTTTATTTTTTTTAAATAATTTAGGGAATCCCATGATTGGGGCATTATTTTGTTTTTGTTATCTTTCCAGTCAGCGTTTAAAAATGGGTCCTACCAAAGCAATTTGTACAAATATTTTGGTCTATTACAATGGAATATTGTATTCGACCAAGGAAAAAATATTAATTTCTTCCTCACATAATACTAGATTAGAATCATTAGTGATTAGAATCTACATATTTCCATATTGTTTTGCTATTTCTTCATTAAACAAAATTTTCTGCGAATTATTCGCACGGGCCAACTAGTACAATATAATAATTGGTAATTGGTTGACTGTCGTGGATAATGAAGAGAAGAATAGTTGGGGTGCTCAGTCAAAAAAGGAAGGCAAAAAATAAATTATAATATTTATTTTTTACCTATGCCGACGTTTCGACCTGAAGTTCAGGCCATCATCAGGGCTAAGAAAATAACCAGATAACAAGGTATGAGAAACTTAAGTAATGATGGTAAAAAAGATAATAAAAAATGAGAAAATAAAATAGATTAGATCTAGATAAAATAGATCTAAATAAAATAAAAATAAAATAGATAGATATAAAGTAAAATGAAATTGTTAGAATAATGACTAAGAACTAAGAGATAAATAATACAGACTGTTACATAGTGTGGAATGATGAAGTAGGCATAATCAAAAAGGGGGTGACAAAGGTGTTACATTGGGAATCTTAGAAAAAAATGTAAAAACATAAAAAAGAAATATAAAGTTATATAAGAAATGAGAATAAAATAAATAGTAAAATTAAAAACATTGAGAATGGAGTAGTTAGATAGAAAATTGAGATATTGTAAAGTCTATCAAGATGTACAGACAATGTATAATATAATAGTGAGTTAACAACAGAGAAAAGGAATGAAAGGAAGGAGGGAAGAAAATCAAATCTTCATAGTACAATATAATTATTAATTATGTTGTTTATTGAACTCTATTGTGAGTTATTTTTTAATTAAATCACTCTGATTTATTGAAAAATGGAGATTGCTTTTTTTTTTATTCGTGATTAAAAAAAAACTTCAGTGCATACTGAACATGAATATCATTACTGTTGAGTGTTTTACAGGAAAGCATAAAAACTTAAAGTGATGTATAATTAATAGGTATGTTTTCACTCCTAAAATGGCAGGAACAAAACATCATAGGAAAAATTCAACTTTTTGTTTGTTCGGAGTTAACGAGATCAATACTTTTCTTAAGTAAGAACAAAACTAATTAAGCTGGAATATAAAAATATTTGTGAAGTTTACACAAGAACTCAAGACCACAATGAGCTGATTGAACTTCAGTATAAATAAACACAATCACAATGAAGAAGTTTATTTATTTTTTTACACACTAAGAGTAAAAATTGATTTAAATTTACTGAAAGTTACGTGAAATCTAATTTCACATTTCACAGCAATTAAATTGATAACAATTATTTATATTAATTTTAATTATTAAATGGAATTCAATGAAATTGATACTAGGTAATTTCTGTACTATTCTCCAAATTTCCTCAAAGTTTGGGTCAAATCAAACGCGCAGTTTTTAAACTATAGGCGTGTCAAATAATACATTTCCTAATGTGAAAGCGGAAGTATTTATTTTTGGAGTAGTGGATAGAATTTGATAAAATTCGTACAAAGTTGATTATCTGTTTACCATACCCTAACTTCCCTTCAATTGTGAGTCAAATCGAACGTGTGGTTTTAGAGATATAGACGTATCACAGATAAGACGTTTGCGCATATATGAGAGAAATTAGAAGACGGAATTCAATGAAATTTATATTACACTATTTTTTCATCAATGCCTACTTTTTTCCCAACTTTGAGCTAAATCGAACGAACCGTTTCTGAAATAATGGCATATCTAATACAATAAATTTTTGTGTGCGCAAGCGAAAGTGATAAATGGAATTTGATAAAATTGGTATGAGGCCATCCAGGCACGGTAGAAAGTGATAGACACGTTACATCGATTTGACTACAGACAGACAGCCACCGAACCAAATTTGATCCTTGATGTCTGAAATGTTAAACGTGATTGGAAATTTTGGATTCTGAGTACACAATCTTTTTTAATCTCTCGTACAAATACAATGCCTTTATACCTTCCGTAGTGAGGAAACAAAAATATTCTGAAATATGTGAAATTATGTCTCTCCAAAGTAACTGTATTTACAGTAGAAAACATTTTATTATCTTGTGGCTTGGGTGCATTGTGATAAACGATTTACTAAAATACTTCTTTTATCTATCAAAGAGAAAACTAAAAAATTCTATATTTTTTTAATTCACATTTTTGCCAAGAATACAATTTGGTTAAGCAGATAGTTTAATGTAACTGTAATTATAATTCGAAAGATTTTAAAATATTTTTGAAAATGGAATGAGAATATGTTTGTTCGAAATGTTTACTAAATACTCATTTCAGTTTCGAACTTAATGTTTGCTTAAACAGCAAAATGACATCAAGACTTGTATACTTTTTTTACTTAAAAATTATTATGACAAGTTGAATGAAACCGACTTCTGAAACCAAAAACAGCGTCAAGGGAGGAGGAACAGATAGATAAGGACCGAACACCTGTACCTGGACCCTGGGGAAGGTTTAGAGTAAAAACTAGTAACGGGCTTAGTAACTGGTTCTTTTTAGGGTGTTACCAGTTATTGTGGAGTAATAGGGTGAAGTTAAGAACCAATGAAAACCATCCTTGCCCCATCCTGAATATTTGTATATAATACGCCGAGAAGAAAGAAAAGAGGTCTTATGTGGATTTCGGCTTGGGGACTGAAGCCATGGCCCTACATAGATCACACAGGTGGGAGTCTTGGAAAAGTTTTGGGACCTGGCCTTGAAAAGATGACCTCAGATCAGCGGATGCAGCAATGAAATCTACCAACTGCACCACTTCACACACCATAATAGATAAGTTTTGTTCCCAACAATAAATTTACCAATGTTAGAATATTTCATTGGCAAAATATTTCTCAAACAGCCCATCTGAAATCATGCCTTCACAGTTAATTATTGAATTCATTGAATCACGTATTTTGTTCTTGTAAATATAATTTGTATATATTCTTTATTAAACATAGAAATAAATTAAGTTTTTTAGTAAAAGTTATTTTAATTCTGCCACTTATTTATATCATGATGAACACAGGTAATGTGTGTAATTAGAAATCATGATAAACACACACCAGCCTTTGAGAAAAGAAATCCATTTAATTAATTCTGGACCAATCAATATATTATAGATCCAAATTTAGTTTACTAATTTCTATTAAATAATTCTGGATAATTATCCTCAAAAATTATTCAGTGGCATCCCGAATAAAATTAAACACCCCAAAACGTAACATTTCAGACGATAAAATTGAACAACTAGGAATGGTACTATTAAGATCCCTGTGTTTATTATCTGTTTTTAAAGTATAATTTATTGTTAATATTTTTTTTTCTCCAGGTTTTTCTCTCAATCCATTGATGGGTCAGGCACTCATTTTACTGTAGTTGAATGTTTTCCTCATCTAGATTCGACCTATCTCTGACAATCGACGGGAACCTGTGGTTTTTCATTCGGAATTAAAGTGTCTCTGATATTAGACCATTTCTATCAGATAAGATTAACTAACTTTTATCAGAAGTAATTATATACTAATTTATGTCTATATATTTTAAAATATATTATTCTTGATAACACTGCATGAGATGAGATGTTTTTTTCATCAGAGTGGAAGAGCAATCTAATCAACATATTCCGCCAAAAGCTTTATTCGAAACGGCAAAGCTTTTCCAGAAAATATTCTCTCAGAACTTTTCGCGTTATAAAACGTTATTTATGTAAAACGGAGCAGAGAAAATATAGCTTTTTAGCCCGTCTCTGACTCTTGGCTCACCGATGATGTTTTCGGGGGGCGAATAACAAATATTCAGTTGTATTTTTCTTATTTTATGAGAATTCTTCAATGGTACAATTCAATTTAATTTCAGCCCTTCCTTTATATTTGACGTTAGTGAGAAACTGGTGGGAGTGGTACTTCTAATAAAAAATTAAAGTAAAAACTGCGTTGAAAGAACTTTCTTTGATCTATTTCCTTCTCCTGATGGGGTCTCTTTTAAAATGGAACCTCGACTTCCCTTTAGAAATGTCTCTTCTAGACTTTATTAGATTTATTCACTCCTCACTCTCAACGAATAAAAGAAATAATGGTTCATTTGATCTACTTCGCAGTTTTACAGTCGATCTCTTTTCCAATTCCTCCTACAGAAGTTGAACTGATTTTATAGAACCTCCTTTGATCTTGAGTGGTGGAGGCAGTCTAGTGGATAGAGCAATATCGAAGTATCTTAGGTGAAATGCTGGTTGTCTCTCGAACTCTTCTCATAAAAAAAAAAAAAAAAAAAAAAACGAAAATCAATTGCTTTGGCTGGATGTTTATTTTGTTAATTTACCTAAACATAAATAATCATAGATAGATAGTATATAAAGTTTTTGTAACTGTGATGGTTATATTGTTTTCAATAACATATCACATTAGGAGATCTTTACCAATATCTTCATCCGGTTTTTAAAATGGTGTTTCCTGAGTTATTTATTAATTTTACTTCAATAGTTAATCACACTGGTCGAAAAATCAATTGTTTTTGCATATTTATAGGAAATTAAAGATTAAATTAAATTTCCAAAGAGTTTTAATTAAATTACTGAGAAATTCATTGAATTTCTTTATTGATCCATTGGATTAGCCTTTTTCTTAAATATAGAGTTTGTGAGTAATATTTGATTTATACCATAGGAATAATATTCTATAGAATAGATGGCTTTTCAACTAAAACTAAAAATAATTTTATGTATTTTTAGAGGATAGGCTAACATGAGATTTTAGACAAATACAAATTAATAATGACGCAATAATTTTTCTGATATGTAGAATAATCGAATAAACGGGAAAATTTTTCTATGCCGAGCTATTAAAAAAAGGCTTTCGATTTTGTACTTAATGGTCCATTCAAGGTATTTCAAATTTAATGTGATACTGGACAACTAGGCTGAAAATTGGAACGATTTCTACTTGCAACTAAATAAAAATACTGAGAGGTATCATGTACCAAAGGGACCGATTTAGCTCACTGTGTTTTTACATGGCGCTGCGGAATACTTTGTAGGAATAAGATAATCTACGAAACCATCATAAACGACGAAAGGACCACATCTAGACATAGCTGGTACACGGATGTCTCAAAATAAATATACATCGACAAGCACAGCATTTGGTCTTGACAAATTTATGGTGCTTAATGTAGACAAGAGAATGATTGCCAGTAACCAGAAAATTCTTATGAAAGAAAAAAAGTGCATCAAGGAACTAGAAGCCAATGAATTATACTAATACATCGGCCTGCTAATGTATCTAAAACTGCCCGCAATGACAGAAAGAGCTAACAATGTTCAAAATACCATTAAGAAAAGTATTCAAGACTCATCTAACTGTGAAGAATAGTTGGGGTTATAAAATAAAATAACCTGGGTTGTTTAGAGTCCCTGCCTCCTCCGGATTTTAAAGAAATTTAGGCGCAATTCCTATCGTTAAACGAAAGGGTTGTATCAGGTATAACTAGGGTATAAATAATTGGGCTGTACTAGCTTTGGCATCTTAAAATGATGAGGCACCTATCTATAGGAGATGAATCGTCCTTCTCCACTTCACTTACGAAAGTATAGAAGTATCATCCAATATTCTCTAAACTAATTAATAAATTTTGGCGCTACTACTCTCCCAGAGCATGAACCTCCTCACTGACAGCCTGCCAAGCTGGTCTATAGACAGAAACAATTCTCAGCTGTTGCCGGTCTTCCTCAAAGTCGTCCAACAATTTCATCCTAGGACGTTCACTACCTCAGGCACCAACTGGCTTTCTATAAGTTGATTTATGACTTCATTTCTCTTCTTCTTTCTTTGTTATAATCGAGCTACCTCAACCTCATCCTATCCGTGCCCTGTCAGGATGCCTAAGAGACAAACCCTTCACCTGGAGGTAGCGGGCTGATAACCTTCTCATCTTAAATTCTTTTTATCACGTTTTCATCACAGGTAATAACTATTCTCCCAGTCTCAACTTTATCTACAAAAGAAATAAGAAGGAATCTAATTATTTAATATCGAAGCGTGCTGCAAGCATGTCAGGCGCTTCGTTGATATTTTCTCTCAAAACAACATGGTTGGATGTAGTTCAACATTTCATACAACAGACATCACTAACTTTTCTCAGATCAAGTGCAGTCTTAATCTGAGAAAAGTTGATGACTTTGCAATTGAGTCAGAAAGAATGAAAAAAAAGTCTTTCAATGGGATATCCTACAGCCAATTGAATGAAGCACCCATTAACAAGGAAATGTCATTCGAATGGTAAAAAGTAAAAGACTATTTTTCGAGATAGAAGAATTTGTAGTTGGAAATCAAGATCCGATTATGGCCACAAGTTCATTCAGAAGTCGTGCTCTAAAACATATGAATGTCGACTATAACAGTGATGATTGAATCAATCCAATATATTTAGAGTTCACTCACTCGCTTTCTTCTAAGATTATTCAAGTTGAAGAGTCTAACCATAATGTCGTTATCATATCAACCCATACCCGAACGGTTCGAAGTAGCTCTCTTCTATCATGAAGTAAGCGATCCCCGCCAGAAAGGACTTTCATTTTTTCCTCCGGAGTTTGTTTCATAGTGTTTTAAAGGCGGTTAAGGTTCAACTAGGCACTATTGTAAGGCTTGTCTATGAAACTATGTCTTCAAGGAGGATAAGAACGGGAGGCACCCACTGCGTTACAATTTACAATTTAATTTACCAAATTAACACAGCTAAAGTAATATAAGAGTACCCAATTCGCCTATAATCGAGACTGGACGGTGGTAAAGAATTTTCATGAGGTCCATTCTTCGATGAAATAGTCCCAGGTTATGTGTTTCCATCTTTCCAGGCTTCTCTCTTGTAACTATGCACTATTGTAAGGCTTGTTTACGTAACTATGTCTTCGAGGACGATAAGAACGGTAGGCAACCCCCGCGCTAAGACCTCCACCTCTTTGTGAGTTACAGCTCTGTAGTCATTGATTACACGCAGCGACACAGAAACGGTACATATCCGTTCTCTATCTCATCGTCGCCAACTATTCTGCTCTTCCACACCTCCTGTAGTCAGCATGGTTTAGTTTTATTGAAAAGTTTCAGTCCCAGGTAGAGAAACTTACCTCAGAATACTCATCACCAGTTCGTAACACTATCTTCAACGAGTATTTGAGGCTCTAAAATGCGGCGTCACTACGACTACAGTGGCGTAGCACAGTGGGCGTACAAATTTTAATGTAAGGACTTCCATAAAAACTGTAAATTATATAAAAACTTCACGGTCCTGTTGAGACTTACTTGTTGTTATTTTTTTTTTACAGGAATTAGAATATTAATAGTAAGTCAACAGAAATACAATTATATATACATATGTATGTATTGTTAAAAAATAAAAATTCCCTGATTGATAATGAAAAAATCAATACTAAACAACGTTCTTCTTCATAAAAAAAACAACAAGAAAAACTAAATATATGATTGTTTGAAGAAAACTATGTTTCTGTTAAAAGTGCTGCTACAGTATACATTTCATCTGATGCTAAAAATACATTATCAATCATATAAGGCTTTTTTATACTTGACGAAACAGTGTAGATGAAATGAAGTAAAGTAATTGTATTTGGAGGAGATTTATTTCATTATATGATGGTAGTGGTGTTAATTACAATATAGAAAATAGTATATCAATCGAAACTATAATTGCTATCTACAATATCGATTTAAACAAGACAAAAAAAATGCAATTATTTTTATTCTGGAAAAAAGTAAACTGGTTATATTTTATAAATATTGTTAAGTATAAACTAGCTTTTAAACAAATATTGTTTTTCTTTTTACTCCTTTTCTTGTTATTCTTTTCATAAAGTTCTATGACCACTTGTGACATTGTCTTTCTTTATGAACTGGCGATCAAAAAAAAACTCGCGTACCTTGAACTGTATGGCAGGTCAGAAAGGATTACCATGGATCAATCGTTTAACGATAGAATTACTAAGTAAAACGTGGAATTCACACAGTTTGTTTCCCAGTTGCCTCTTCAATCGCATTTCTTTTTGCTTTTGTGTTTTTTTCTTGAAAAACAACATTTTTCAAACATTTTAAAGAGTGTAACATGTTTTTGTGTACCGCGACCGCCACTCAGATTACTGCGTTGATTGAGAACGGCCGATATCAGCGATACGCGGCGGCCTGAGCCCACGGGTACCGAGCACGCCAGAGGATCCGGCAGGCAGGAAGCTACGCTAGGAAGCCGTGGTCATGCCATCAAAGAACGACAGGTTTTGCTAATAACTGGGGAGGGAAGAACAGAACAAAAAAAAAAAAATGTTCGGTGGTGGTTTGGTTTGAAATACGTTTAGAGTTAAGGAAAGACCTCCACGTGTTCCGAAGGACGACGTATCATCACCGACACCCTGGAGGAATATGTCGTACCTTTTGGCCCGTTTATCGTACTTCATTTCCTTTTTATACAGGATAATGCTCGGCTGCACGTCACAAATGTTTTATGGGTTGCACGTCTCATAATCTTTGTGACCAGCTGGGGACGTCCATCGGCCGACAAAAGAAACCTCCATGTGACCTCAAAGTATGTGGGTGGGATCAGATTCAATATCGGGTAGCCAACCTTTTTCGCAGTGTCTACAAGAGTGTTTATTTGCTTTATAATACACTTCGGATTTTTAAATGATTTTTTAAAATTTTATTTGTGGTCTCCTATATAGAGAAGATGTCACACTAAGTTCAGTTAAAAAAAATTGCAATTATTTCCGTTGGGAAAAAAATAACGACAAAATGCGAGGTGCGCCGGTTTTATGACAGCTATCATATATGTTAGTATCTAATTTACATGTGTATGATTTACATATAAGTTAGAATCTAAATTATTTATATGATATAATCCACAACTCTTATTATTTTCTTAAATTTCACATCTTTTGAAATAAACAGAAATTCATTTATAATTATTGAGTTTTTCTTTTTAAAAGATAAATCGATACTTGTCCCGAATATGACAGATTTTAACATATATTATTTATTTATTTATTTGGTATTTTGTTGCCTCTACCCTGTAGGGTCATTGGCAACGCCTTTAAAGTACACTCTGTTGCAGAGTCCTATCACTTTCGTTAACGATTTCGTCAGGGTCAGTTATAATGTCTTGTCCACTCTTTATACCAGGCAATTTCTTTGTTTTGGAGATCCCCTTAATGCTTTTCACTTTATTCCAGAGCTCCTTCATTGAAATGCTTTGATTTAATGAAGATACGAAGTCTTCCATGACGATCTTTTGCTTTTCGGTATATATCGTAATCTTTGTATCTCACTGTTTGAGTTTCTTGTAAGTGTGTTTCTTGGAGACAAACTAGAATAGGGTTCTCTTCGCTTATTGTCATTTTTAGGTGCTCTAAATGTCGGAAAAATCTGTTACAATTCCATTGAATGATTGTTTTCATTTTGATTGGCAAAGTGTTTCTTATTTCCCAGATTATTATTATCACCATGTGTTATTTTTAAATGCTCGGTAGTGTTCAAGGAGTGCTCATTCAAAATCTTTATTAGTTTTGAGGTTCTGATTTTTAGCCCTCTATGTGATACTGTGTCTCTGATATCTGAGAGCATTGTTTTCAGACCGTTTACATTGTTTGTAAACTGAGACATGATATCAGTAGCGTTTGATTAATTTTCTCCCTGAGTCATGTCGAGTAATAGGCATATTTTTTCGTGAGAGGGTAAGTGCTTTTGTTGTTTAAGATCATGGTTCGCACGGGTCCAAGTATGGTTTCAGTGGGATTTCTGGTCTTCTTTGTTTTAATATTTGAGCCGGCTTTTCAATTTTTCGCAGGTAATGATACTGTATCTCTAGTTTGTGAACGTTGTTGGTTTTTGTTGATCCCTTGATTCTGTCATAAGTATGGTTTGGATTTGCATAGGGTTGTAATAGTGTTGTTATTCCGTTTTTGTTTCTGGTCATCACCCTGCATATATTTCTCAGTGTCAGATGTACCTATCAATGTTTCCTTGTCAGTACATTTATTAGTAGGTGTTTTCTCGTCAGTATGTTTGTCAATAGGTGTTTTCTTGTCAATATATTTATTAATAGGTGGATTGCCATAAATGGTTACCTGCCTATTACTATATTCCAAGTCGCCTGGTGTATTAGACTCAATGACCACAGCATCAATCCTTACCTCTTTCTTCAAACTACCCTCTAAATCAACTGTGCTTGAGCATGGCTCGATCTCAGTTGATTGGAGCGTGTGCTCAATATTTACCGGATTATACCCTTCCGGCAGTTCTTTTTCTAAACATTTCGCTGCAAAATGTCCCGGTTTCTTGCAGATGTAACAGACTATAACATCTTCAGCGAGAAAAATCCGGTAATTGATTCCCTGATAAGAAAAGGCAACCGTGCTACTTAACTTAGTTATATCATCCGCCTCTATAAATACCTGTACATGGCTCAGGTTTTTTTCCTTATACCAGAAGCGTAAGAAAGTTGTTGGTGATAATAGCCTAATCCCCAGCTTCTGGATCTCTTCCTCCAAAATTGTTTGAGGTATACTGGGGCAAGCACCGGAAATAATGATCCGCTTTCCTGGATCAACCAGTCGTTTAATTGGTATCTTATGATCTCCTATTGTCATACCGGAGTGCTTCATTAGAAGCATATCAACTTGCTGCTTGCTACTCAAATGAAAGCAAAATCTATTTCCAGAAATTCGAGAGGCATACCTAATGTGACTGGGTTCCATTATCTCAGCGAGTGCTTCGATATACTGTTTCTGCTTCACACCGTTAACAGTAGGAACAATAATGGCATACTCACGGTCAGAGCTCTGTTGGTATGACGGCACTTTGGCACAGGTAGGGCCAGGTTGCTTAACTTCCCAGTTTACAGCCTTATTGGAGACTTCCATTTTTCCTGACTGAGTGTTCTTGAGTAGTCCACACACCTCAGCATGACTTACAGAGTCTGGGCCATCTTGTGATCCCTCCATTACCGAGCCTTGCACTTGAAGTGCCTGCCCTAACAGATTCTTTCCTGCAAACACTTTCCTGTTAATGAGCAGGAGTGTTACGATCGGCAGCCACTGGAGTTGACTTTCCTTAGTCGTTGGAAACCGCCGTAACATATATTAAAATGGGTTATAAATGAACCGTTTTACAGTAATGAATCACTTGTAAATGAATGAATGAAATATATACTATGAAACAAAAAAAACTTAACAATGCAATCAAAGGTGACAGTAATGCCTGAAAAACTAGCTCTAACTCAGGTACAGAAAATGACGCTTAAACACTATTAGATTCTTATTAAAAAAATAAATCTAGGAATTTATAAATCATTTTGCTACGGCTCTTGAAAATTTAATTTTTGCTTCGAGTATTTTTAAGGAAACGTTAACATATCCGATAAGTGATGATTGATTAATAGACGAGATTGCTATGCTTGTTATTCCTTAGTCTGAATTCCAAGCCGCATATTTTCTGGATGTTTAGAATCCCTCTGGTTAGGGATATAGAGTTAGTTGCTCGCCTCTTAACTATTTAATATTAATTCAGGCGGGGTGTGTGTGGGTGGTTTAGTTCTCAACAATTTGAGTGTAGGCGATTCCACGTGAGAATCAAAATGATAACTTTATCCACTTAAGTTGTTTCCAAAAGGAATACTTCAGTCGAGATACTATAGTTATCTGACAATATGCTAATGGTCAAAAGCCTGTTTTTAAATAGATGTTGAACTATATCTCATTTAAGTGTTATAATTGTTTGAATAACAACTTTTTTATATATGTATAAAGAAAGTCCTCACATATCTTATATTAATTTTAATTTCATTTGAAAAAAAAATATATGTCTATATAGAATGGAATTGGAAAAGAAGATCATACGGGGAAGCAATATGGAGGTAATGTTCATACTGTGATAAAAAAATGTCAATTAAACAAAAAAATATTGCTTCTCCTTTTACAGGTAAGATCATTATATAAAATAAATCTTTATAGTGAATTTATCCAAAAACATATGTAATCAATGAAAATACTCTTTTAACAGAAAGAAACTCAATTTAGTTGTTGTTTCAACGGGAACATAAATCTGGGATTACTCAATTATCAAATTATAAAACAACATATACAGCTATTATTTCACTCTAAAATTCCTTATAATTAAATTATAAAACTGTTATAAATTTGTGTTTACTCAATTAAAACATTATAAAACAACATTAAAAGCTATTATTTCACTCCGGATTAGCTTATAATTAAATATAACATGGTTTTCAATTCCAATTGTTTAGCGCCCAGATTCAGCTCGGTTAAGTTAAAATCGGTTGTACTCGACTAATACAGTGTTTTTGCATATGGATTAAAATATATCAAAAACTAAAAATCGTACTTGCATATTGTTAGTGAGGCAAATGTTTATCATTTCATTCTATTTGTGAAAAGCCATTATTTATAATTATATTTCATATTGTTTATCTCGCTTTGTTGATGCTTTCACTTTTATCGTGCGGTCTAAAGGATACACCTTAGTTTGTTTTTGTTAATGGTTTCATATTTTATTTGTTTATGGTTTTATATGTATTTCTGTATGAACATATATACATTATAATCACTTCATTCGCCACATATCATCCCATTAAATTTGTTCATTCTATGAGTCAGAGTTAAAACGTTTTAACATCTCACAACATAGTGGCGTTAATGATTCATTTTCGTCAAGAATGCGTTATTTTAGGTCTTGTATAGCTCTCTTAAATACTTTACTTATCGATTTATTTTATTTTATTGCTTTCACACTACCGAAAGTAGAGAAGCTTTGTTAAAAAAAATTCCGTTCGGAAGGTTAAAAAAATATGCTCAGAATCGAAAATTTCACTCGCGTTTTACGTCTTAAACATCAAAGATAAAATTTGATTCGGCATCTGTCGGTCTGTCTGTAGTCAAATCGAAGTGACGGGCATACCACCTTCTACCGTTTATCCAATTTTCAAGCAATTTTCAGGGATTGTGCGGAATGGTGTCTAGATGGTCCCATATCAATTTCATTAAATTCCATCGAGTACTTCCGGTTGCGCACGAGCAAATGTATTTTCTTAGATACAGCAATATTTCAGAAACGGATCGTTTGATTCGGCTCAAAGCTAGAAGAAATGTGAGAATTAGTAGTATTAGAGCTTGAGACATAGGTAAGCGTGGAACCAATAAAAATGGCGATGAAGCTGTACTGGCCTTGCTCGACAGAGATTTTTTTAAATGTTTGTGGCCGAACAATCAACAATCCAAACCCTCAAAAAAAGTATATGGGATAGGACTGAAGCAATGCACATCAATATGCTGCGAGAAATTATAAAGGAATTTATCTCCACGACGAGGGTGTTAAGAGAAAAATAGTAGATATATATTTTAATGGCGTATTGATAATATTTTATTTGATTGATATTGACAACGAGCATCCGAACAACTTCAGGAATTTCCCCCTTAAAAAAATCGGAAAGAAGTCGGAAAAAAGAAAAAACAGTCGTATTTTAAAGTAGAAACAGCGGGGAAGGGGTGTATAGCACTCAGGTTCTTAAGTGGAGGAAGCTGGAGGAAAAACCACACTGCGATTCTTATTGTTGCCCGTTTTGGATAAGGGGATCCGGGACAAGTTTCTCTTATTTCTCTAAGCACTTCATCAAGCTAAAAGACTGCCATGAATCAGCGCCAATCACCTAGGTGCAACAATTCTTCCACCCGATGTTGCTTTATCTTGCCTCCCCAGTTTATAGTTTTTGTGTTTCTTATTTGATTCTCGGCTGGGAGATCGGGAATAAAAAACATTGAAGATAAAACAGTTTTATTAGGGTTTCCTCCTTCTCTCTGTCGCTACAAGTTTTTATTGTAATGTCAGCAACTATATTATCTCTAGCCGGAGGGTAAAGTATTGGGTTTATGGATTACATACTGGGGTTTGGGGGTTTTAAATTTGTACTATATGTAAATAAATATATTTCTTGCCTTATCTTTATGGAATATTGATATAATACTCTTTCATATTGAGGTGTTACGTTTTGGGTGGGGAAATTTATTCGGGGTGCCACTGGATAATTACTGATGATAATTATCCAGAAATGTTTAATGAAAAATTAGTAAAATAAATTTGGATCTATAATATATAGTAAAATAAATTTGGATCTATAATATATAATGGAATTTGATCTATAATGGATATGATATTGGTCCAGAATTAATTAATTGGAGTTCTTTTCTCAAAGGCTGGTTAGTGTTTATCATCCTTTATAATTACACACATTACCTGTGATCATCATGATATAAATAAGTGGCAGAATTAAAATAATTTTTACTAAAAAACTTAATCTATTTCTATGTTTAATAAAGAATATATACTAATTATATTTACAAGAACAAAATACGTGATTCAATGAATTTAATAATTAACTGTGAAGGCATGATTTCAGATGGACTATTTTGAAAATTATATTGATATGAAATATTCTGACATCGGTAAATTTATTGTTGGGAATAAAACTTATCTATTGTATATGACGTGGTGTAGTTGGTAGATTTCATCGCTGCATCTGCTGATCCGAGGTCTGTCAAGACCTCTGTCACTCTGTCAAGACCAGGTCCAAAACTCTGCCAGGATCTTCATGGTCTATGTTGGGCAAAGGCTTCAGTCAACATACCTCAAGGCCGGACATCAACATAAGTCCTATCCTCAAGCCCGTAAATAAAAAATAATTCGTGTTTTTTTGCATCTAAGTGTTAGAAAGTTTTAAAGTGCACTTAATTATGTTTTATTTTATTTTTTTTTACCCCACGCATATATCTATTTCTAAATCTTCAACCTAAATAGCAGATAATGTTTCATTGTTTATAGACATGTCGTTAGTGTATACAATTTAAAGTATGGGACCAGTACAAAACTTTGGGATATTACCGCTAAAACTGGACGAATTGAAGACGTTTCAGGACCGCTTTCTAATAGTTTTTAGTTTTATTTTTATAAAAATAGTAGTTTTATATATAATTTTCGTCCTAGCACTCCAGCAAT
The DNA here is from genome assembly GCA_928085145.1 of Nezara viridula. Lineage (NCBI taxonomy): Eukaryota > Metazoa > Arthropoda > Insecta > Hemiptera > Pentatomidae > Nezara > Nezara viridula. Next base: position 105,693,153 of record OV725079.1, on the reverse strand, counting down.
ATAGTGTGTAACTTTCTATAATTATGTAAAACAGTTCTTAAGAAAAAGAACAAGATCTTTTTTGATCTGAAAATGCCCATTTAACTTCTTTAATTGTATTTGTAGCAGTTTTAGAAATCAGATGGGTTTGTGTTGTGAACAGTCGCATCGACCCGATAATTATTTACAACACTAAGGCATCTATTTTCTATAATTGGTACTAATACAAATAAAAAAGGTAAATTGGCATTTTTATATCGAAAAAGGCATTTTTAGGCATAGAAGGCATTTTGTAAAGAAATTTTTATATCTAATAATAAATTATTAAATATTAGGTAGAACTAATGAGGAGTCTCAAAAAAAAAAAAAAAAAAAAATGTATGATCGTGAATAGGAAACATAGGTATTATTATGCCCCTTCAACAGCCAGATCCACCTCTTTTCGTTTATATTTTTGCTGGCGATCCATCTTGTGTTTACTCTCTGAGGTACCCCTTAGGCCGTGGGATCCATGGTTGTGCGGAGTCATCTTGATGGATTGCTTGGAGCTATAAGCAACCCCTCCCCCTCCTCCTGCTTCCCTCCCTTTTTTAGGGAATATCAAAACATCTTTCTTTGCTTAAGGTTTGTTGAGATTTTAGTTTGTTTCATATAATTTACGATGCAATAAGATGAGTATTTTATAGAATGGATTATATATATATATATATATATATATATATATATATATAGACTACATTAAAAACAGTCAGATACCCGCTAACCTTTTATATAAAATTACATATTATTCGTAATAATGTATTTACATATAGCTCATAACTGAAATACTTATTAGTAGATTCGACTTTTCTTTTTTTTTCTAAAAGTATATATTTATATTTTACCATTGCACGTAGTTTTATGTGTCTTGGCAAGGTTTCAAGAGTTTTGTATATAGATTTTTTATTTTATTTTATTTTGTATATAGTATGTAAAACTAATATTTTCTTTACTGATTTAGCTTTACCTTTATTTTTTATGTTTGTTTTTATTTGGCCAGATACAACATTTTAATTTTGTAATTTTTTGTTATTCTGAAGGGACTTCGTCCCAGAAAAAAATTATTTTCTATTCTATATATATATATATATATACCGTTTTTCGTTTGAAGCTCAGTTACTGAAATCAGCACATTTTCTTCAACGGCGATAACGTCAATCGGGTTTATTGTCTACGTCTTACTGATACTATGCGAGATGTGTATATTAAATAACGAAAATAATGCTGTAATATATTTTATTTTGATTTTATTGGTATTTATTTATAATAAACTTTAATTTATACCCCTAATGTAAATACACCACTTGTGCGCTTCATGTTAATCTGCCATTGTCTGAAACAGTGTTGAAAAAACATGTTCTGGAGTTGACAGAATACTTTCAGCACTGCTGTAGACAGTAGAAGATTCACATGGAATGTTGTTAGGATATGCAATGGCTCTCATTCAAAATGATAAACCTGGATATTGATAGAAATGATTTAAAAAATAAATTGCTCAATTTATATTACATTGAAAACATTAATTTATTGTAATAAATAAAAATACCAGTAATATATTCTTTGTTTGTGGGGGTTTTAAGGCGTAAAACATTCAGGTCATAAGCGCCTATTAATATGTTCTTTTCATGTTCTAGTGTTATGTTTTTTTTTTTTATGTTCTGTTTTTTGGTGTGGGGTGTATGGCGGCTTGTGGTGTAGGAAATCTTCAATTTATAGTGGAAACATTCACATGATATAGTGAGTTAATATGTTTACACAGACATCCGTGAAGAAGGTTTAAAGAAATTGCAGAAAATCTAGGGCTAAAAAACAATTTAATTTTTATCAGGATAGTGACCCCAAACACACTGCCATGGTAGTTAATGAATGACTTCTTTATAACTCCTCCAGAGCTATAAAAACTACACCACAGTCACCAGATATTAATGTGCTAGAATACCCGTGGGCATAATTTGAGGTAGAAATTAGAAAACACGAAACTTCTAGAAAGAAGTCTTAAAAAATATTTCTCTAAGAGTGGAACAGTTCTTAGACTAGAATTAGCCAAAAAGTTGGTCGACTCCATTAAAACAGACTGAAAGAAGTGGTGGAAAATAATGGCTTACCTGAAAGGTATTGAAATAAATTAATATTATTTAAAAGTTAATAAATATAGTGTGGATGTTATCCTACCCAATAACTAATGTTCAAGAAATAAAAAAGGTTGATAAGAAGTGAGGTGTATCATTTTGACCTTGAGACAAAATTATCCATTTTTTTTTGTTAATTTTTTTAAATAATCGCAGTTGTATATGTTAACGCAGCATAGGCTTATTCTTAATTTTTTCATTATTATTTTTTCTCACATTTACCTCTTTTCAATGTTAACAATAAAATGTTTATTTTTTATTTTTGTAAAAGTTTGAGGTACAATTGTCCCTAAAATGTATTTAAGTTTATGTATTTTTATATTTAGGCTTATTTTGCGATGTATTATCGCTTATTTATATGCACCAGCCCGGCAGTAATACCCTGTCTTAGGGATTAAAACACCAAAATACTGCGATAATACTGTCGGGATGCGGTCTTAAGTCAGTCTGGAGCTGGCCTTCGTTATGGGCCCACGTAGTGGACAATTTCTCTCACCTTCTCACCAGCCGCTCCAGTTAACTAAACCCCACCGGCCTAGTATCAGTGCCCTGTTGTTTTTTTCGGAAGTCTGGAGCTACCTTTCGTATGGAGCAGAAGTCTACCCCCACCATTTTCACCAAGTTCCAGGCTCATTGTCACCTCACCTGCGCCATTTTGAAGGTCCCAGCTGTATCATCGCGAGTCATCGATCAGCACATCGATATGCATATCGATCCCCCCACCATCGACAGCTGAACTTCAGGTAACTAACCTCTTTGGAAATATAGCCTCCAATTTGGGATATTCTTCTCTCACCGTTACCACAGACATTTTTTTTCCCTTGGTTTACTATAATTTTAGAAGTTGGTTTTATTTATATTTGGCTATTAATGGTTAATTTGGTTTATTTTCTCTGCATATTATAATTATGTTTTATTTTATCGCAATTTTACACCAATATTTATTTAACTCTTGTACATAATTAGATTTTTTTTATCTCAATAAATTGTGAGCATTCAAAAGGGGATTTTCATTTTTCCATTATTTGATTTATTGAATATTTCTATTTTTTAATATTTTCAGTGCATGTATTTGTTTTTTTCTCTAATGTTTTATAGGTCTCATTATTCAGTAATTTTTTTTCTCCTTCTTTCCCAACGTTTTTAATTTTTCTCGAATTTTCCCACCATTGAGGAAACGCACCGGGGAAAGATCTGTACTTCGATTTTGAAGTACCCCTGGCCCCAACATCTTTTGGTCCAGTCCGGGCCGGATATACTAGCGCTTTATTTTGGTCCTCCGATTTTTTTATTCCTCAAAAATTTTTATTTTTTTTTATTCGAGTAAAATTATTTTCGTTTTGGGAAACAGTGTTATTTGTTTTTCTAAATCTCTCTAATTCTCTGTTTACGTGTAATTAATTCTTTTCTCTCGTTTTTTAGTTTGTTTGGTGCAATTTTACTATCTCTCGTTTCTGTTATCTCTATAAGTCTCCGTTCACGTTTAATTTTCTCTCTCTCTCTCTTTAATTTGTTTCGTGTGAATTTATTTATCTCTCGTTTTCGAAACCTCTTTAAATCGCTCCGTTCACGTTTAATTTTTTAATCTCTCTCTCGTTAATATTTTTTTTGTGTAATATTCGGTTTTGTGGGTTTTTTTTATTCTTCACTATGCCTCCGAAAATTTCAAATGAGGAACAAGAAGCGAAGTTGGCCGATCTTGAAGATCAATTAGACGACTTGGCCAGTGATATTAGGACGACCACCGTAGTAGGGCTGAGTCTACCCACCGATCCTTCGCGTAAATCTTTGTTTTTGGCTCGCGTTTCTCGTATCGATGCCACATATGAGCGGTTCGAGCTTATTTTTAGTGAAATTAATTCTCTCGCGAGGAGATTGAACGTTTCGAGGGACAAATATAAAATATTAAAAGATGAGGTAAGCGACTCTTACTACGAGGCTTTATGTCTTAAAAATAAAATTGAACGGGACTCTAATAAATCAGATGTTGACAAATCCACGAGTAGGGTTATGGGTAATGAATGTTCGCTTCCACAATTGCCAGAAATTAGCATCCCACAATTTTCCGGAGATATCGCGAGCTGGCAGGATTTCAAAGAAACGTTTAAATCACTAGTACACGAGAGGGATGATTTGGATAACATCCAAAAATTTCATTATCTAAAATCCGCATTAAAGGGTTCGGCGTTGCAGGTTATTTCCGCGATTTCTATATCCCCTTCAGGGTATACCCAAGCGTGGGACGCTCTCTACAAAAGGTATAACAGTAAGAGAATTCAAGCCACGTTCTACCTTACAAAAATCCTGAATTTCGATCCGCTTAGGGGGGGTAACCTCGCTAATTTGGAAACTTTCTCGTCGGTCGTTTTGGAAAGCGCATCGGCACTTCTCAAGTTGGGTATAGACGATCTTCCTGGTTTCGTTTTAAGCACTTTGGCACTTAGGTCGTTGGATGCCAAAACCAGAGAAGGCTTCGAGAGGGAATGCGGCTCCAAAACTGATCTTCCGTCATGGGATGAATTCGCGGATTTCGTTCAGAGGCACGCCGTAAAATTGCAATCAGAGGCCCTTCTCTCCAACACGTCTTCCGAAACAGTGCACCCCAAGTCAAAACGTGAGAAACCATCGAGGCAGGTTTTGATGGCCACCGGTTCCTTAGATAGCTCCACGAAATGCCCCATTTGCAAAGCACCTCACCGAGTGTACGATTGCTCTCGTTTCAAGAGCCTCACCCCGCAACAACGTCGCGATCGTACAAAAGCTCTCAAACGATGCATTAATTGTTTGGCCTCCGGACATTTTGTGAACAAGTGCACCTCTCGCGTATCTTGCCGCCTCTGTGATAAAAGACACCACTCCCTCTTACACTTTTTCTCTCGTGAATCTCGGCAAACAAAATTTCGCAGTTCAAAATCCACACCACGTCGTTATGGTGCAAGTTCGAAAAGTGCACCTTCCCCGATTCCTTCATCTTCCGCTCCTTGTTCTTCAGTCTCACCACCGAAACCCTCTCAGTCCAGCTCATGTAGGAATGTCACATCGTATATCGATAAAACCTCGCTCAGCACACCTCGTTCCACCACCGTTCTCCATAGTGCAACCGCTCCGCACACTCACCCCGAATGCTCCGTGTCACCTACCACTCCACCTGGAAGACGCTTCACACCGCACCGCAATCTTTTGAGGGACTGTTCGTCCAGAATGCATCGGGTTCCATTCGGTACTTCCGCATCGAGAAACGTTTCGTTGGTTGGCCATCCTCTCACCAGTCATGATTCGCGTTATGACCAAAAGTCGGTTCCAGCGTTCAGTCCGTTTGTCGATCCCCTTGGTTTGGTCAGGGTGGGCGGCACACCATGTAACGCTTATTTTAATGGTCGACGCCTCACCGGTCATATATCGCTATATGATCTAAAATCGTTCCCACCATTAAATTCGTTTTGCGTACCCGTTGGTTTGGTCAGGGTGGGCGGCTGTTTATGTAGCGTTCCACACTTACAAGTAAAATCTCGAGTCGTTAGTTCGTTCGTGGACCCTTCTCATCTTATCTTCCCTTATGCAGTTCCATAGCTGTTGCACTAATCGTTTCGATTTCTCGTATGCATCCTCACTCGTGTTTTAGGCAACAGTTCTGTAACTTACATTAGTTGGCAACAGAAGTGTCTCGTTTCGGATTTGTTCTCTCCACCTCACCTCACCATCCTATATACTCCGATCCTGCAGATTGTTTCTCACCCCGTGACACTTTCTGTTCTCTCTCTTCTCTTGTTCCTTTCTCTCCTATCTCCTCTACCTCCTAAATGAGATCTCTAAAATTTCTTGAAATTTTGGTGGGCGGTATGTTAACGCAGCATAGGCTTATTCTTAATTTTTTCATTATTATTTTTTCTCACATTTACCTCTTTTCAATGTTAACAATAAAATGTTTATTTTTTATTTTTGTAAAAGTTTGAGGTACAATTGTCCCTAAAATGTATTTAAGTTTATGTATTTTTATATTTAGGCTTATTTTGCGATGTATTATCGCTTATTTATATGCACCAGCCCGGCAGTAATACCCTGTCTTAGGGATTAAAACACCAAAATACTGCGATAATACTGTCGGGATGCGGTCTTAAGTCAGTCTGGAGCTGGCCTTCGTTATGGGCCCACGTAGTGGACAATTTCTCTCACCTTCTCACCAGCCGCTCCAGTTAACTAAACCCCACCGGCCTAGTATCAGTGCCCTGTTGTTTTTTTCGGAAGTCTGGAGCTACCTTTCGTATGGAGCAGAAGTCTACCCCCACCATTTTCACCAAGTTCCAGGCTCATTGTCACCTCACCTGCGCCATTTTGAAGGTCCCAGCTGTATCATCGCGAGTCATCGATCAGCACATCGATATGCATATCGATCCCCCCACCATCGACAGCTGAACTTCAGGTAACTAACCTCTTTGGAAATATAGCCTCCAATTTGGGATATTCTTCTCTCACCGTTACCACAGACATTTTTTTTCCCTTGGTTTACTATAATTTTAGAAGTTGGTTTTATTTATATTTGGCTATTAATGGTTAATTTGGTTTATTTTCTCTGCATATTATAATTATGTTTTATTTTATCGCAATTTTACACCAATATTTATTTAACTCTTGTACATAATTAGATTTTTTTTATCTCAATAAATTGTGAGCATTCAAAAGGGGATTTTCATTTTTCCATTATTTGATTTATTGAATATTTCTATTTTTTAATATTTTCAGTGCATGTATTTGTTTTTTCTCTAATGTTTTATAGGTCTCATTATTCAGTAATTTTTTTTCTCCTTCTTTCCCAACGTTTTTAATTTTTCTCGAATTTTCCCACCATTGAGGAAACGCACCGGGGTATCGCATCTGTACTTCGATTTTGAAGTACCCCTGGCCCCAACAGTATATTTTAATTTTATTGAGTTTGTAAATATTATTTTTTCATTATATTTTCATCGATACCTATCATAATCTTGACGATAAGCAGATTGTTATTATTATAGTCCATGGTACAGATCCCTTTTTATTGAATTATTAACGTCCGGCTGAAACTTCGTAAATAGTTTCGTCTAATCGTAACCAACAACTATTTTATTTACAAAAACTCTAGGAATTGGGGTGTTTTCAATCTAGAGGTCTGCAAACTTTGTATATTTAATTAGCTACTAAAACCTCGTAAATACTTATTTGCTTTATACTTGAATCGTAAGATAATTTGATCACAGAACCGAGAAAAAAGGTGCCCTGCAATATTGGGCCGTTTTTCCTAAATAACCTAGTTATTATGTAAATTTGGAAGTGTAGGTCTCACCAAACGTCTTAGTATTTTTGAAGGCCACCCTTTCCCCCGATTTTGTGATCAAATTATCTCACGATCTAAGTAGAAAGCAAATGGGTATTTACGAGTTTTTAGTATTTAATTCAATAGACAAAGTTTGCCCCCCTCCAGATTGAAAACGTCCCAATTCCAAGAGTTTTCATTAAAAAAATAGTTGTAGAGTACGATGAGATGAAACTATTTATGAAGTTTCAGGCGGATGTTAATAATTCGATAAAAAGGGGTCTGTATCACGGACTATTGAGAAAATTGGCATTTTAGGAATGAGGAAGAATAGTAGCCAGCAGCAACTCTTCTTGGTCTTGGTTTACTTCCTTAATTCAGAAAAGGAGATCTCTCATCCAGCTCGTCTTCAGTCGTTTCCTGATGGCCATGTCGTTAACAAGTCCGTTGTGATATCCGTGTAGTTTAAGATGAAATCGGGAGTAGAGAGTACATATTTAAATTGCGACTATAAATAAATCTGTTGTAGAGTTTCAGATTTTATTTGTATACTTTAACCATTTAAGTATTTTTCTGCGGCGTTTATCAATTGCACTGTGAGCCACAGTATATCAAAAGTGCTAATAAATAAATATGTATGAAATCAAAATAAGATGTTTTAAGTTCATTAATCTCTGGTATTTTATAGCCATACCTCGTATTTTGTTTTCCTAATTTTGAATGTAATTTAATAATTACGTAGATCATCCTTACAACAATTGATTTAACTTAGAACTTGGAGGAATAAAATATAAGTACTATAAATATTATAATAAATAAAAAAAAATATAGAATAAAAGGAATAAGATAAAAGTATATTAGAAAAATGATATCAAATAAATCTGTAGGCTTTTATATGATAACATCATACAAAAATTACATATGCGATTTATCTTTTCTTAAACATATTATTGCCTTGGGTACAGCTGCACTAAAGAGTGCTGAAATATTAAACGATTATTCGCTTAATATTTAATAAATAATTATTCTATTTCACATCTGACTGTATTTACTGTTGGTTTACTTTTTAAATTTAATTTTGATAAATTTCTTCTTTTTTTTCTCATTACTTGTTAAAAAATATCTATTAGGGATCTTCCTTTAGATTCTTGCATTGTTACACTAACTGGATTAGGCTTGATTCTATCCATTATTTAAATTCATATTTATTTTCATCGTCCTTCTTCTCCCATTTTCTATTCATTATTTGTCTATTTCTACTTGTTTATTTTTTTTCCGTTTTATTACAGCTGAGGTGGATGAATATGTATATCTACTTTAAATTATATTAATTGCTGAATATGATGTATAATATCAGTTTTTTTATTTTATCTGGTATAACGGTTGCTGAGACTTTTGTGTCTGTTTTAAAGTGGATTGTCTGTTCTAATTTTTTTTTTGCGTGTGGTGCCTTCATTGTTATTTTATTGCTATTATTTTTATCAATATCTAAAGTTTCTGGATTGGTTAAATCAAATTTATAGTTTAATTCTAGGCTATGTTGAGATTGAGATCTTGTAGTCATATTTTTGCTGTTGTTGCAATCAGCCTGATATTCAGTCGTTTTGGTGTTAACTTTTTTTGGAAGTTTATCCTAAATAAATTTTGTTACAATTTTGGCAGGTGACTTAGTATATGACTTAGAAATACTGAAAACGATACAATAGACGATACAACATGTTATGGCATTACATGACAACTAGTAGGCCCGTACGAAAAATTCGCACAGCATATTGTTATCAAATGCCAAATTAATAAGAAAATACAACTTATCAAAAGATTAAGGCATCAAATGTTACTTTATCGATAAATATAATCCACAAAGCAAACAAAAATTATTTTAAATCTTCATTTTTGTTTGGAACCAACATGTATACAAATTTCAGTAAGCATAGTATATTTGCTAAAAATTGTCCGATTACGATGATTTATTTTTCCTTTTGTAGGGAATTTAGTAAAATTTTATATAATTATGGGAATAACCAAGGGAAAAGTGTGTAATTTTTCAGTTATTCGCAAATAAAGTTTATTTTCTTTCATAACTTGTTTGCCTGAATTTTCTGGGTGATTGGACTATTTTGCCAGCCTGAAGGAGAAGGAAGCCTTCGAAATTGGTGGCTCAATCTTGAGATTTGGTGAAAAATTAACGATGATATGGCTTGCCGATCAAAAACACCATCGATGAATAATATAAACTCCCCTTCTCTCGATCATAGGGACCTCAAGTTGACGAAATGAGACATGTATTCAATGACAGTACTACAATTAATGTAAGGTTGTGTGGATGCGAACCCTATGCCTTGCGTTACTTATAATAGTACGTTTTTCGGCTTAAAAACGCAGGATCCGATAGTTCCGAGGGAACTATTCGGGTCTTGCTGTACGTTATTAGAAATTAAAGAAAAAGTAAAATAATTTAACAAGGAAGAAAAAGAAAATTTCACAATCCAAAAAGAAATTGTTTTTAAATTTAATTTTTACAAGACGTGAGTTATAAAGCGAACATTAATAAAGAGTCTTCTAAGCCATTAGGTTATTTATTCAACAGGGAAAGGATGGATATGGAACGGAAATCAAAACAAGTATCAATTTCAATTCTTGGACTGACAGTGAAATATGGGCAGTAGGTGTGGCGTCATCACCAGTTATCGTGACTATCAACATTAGGGCTAACAATACATTCCCTGAGAAATAGTTAGGCTCTCAAAAGAGTTGATAGAAAAATTATATGCAGAAATTAACGACGATAAATAAATATATTTCCCTAATATATAATTATAATTTTGAATGTACCAATAATTCAATTCAACAAATTATCTTACCAGATTTTCTCTCCAACTGAAGAGGTGTAAGATCACTTAGAGAGAAGTACAATAAAATCATAAAGCTGCTCAACTGTGTTGAGTGCTAAATGACATAGTATACTAATCAGACTCATCGATAATGTTTATGAAAACAACAAGATAAGCATAAAGTTTTACGAGTCTATCATCATAAACACCAGATGCAATGATTTTATTGTTCTTTTCCTCCTCATTTTCTTTTCCTTTTTGTCTATAGAATTCACAACGCAATGACCAGAACAAAAAAATTATTTTACTTACATATATATGCAACACGATAAGTCATAATAATGGTCACATGCTTATGGCCACATTATCTTACGCACATTACAACAAAATGGTTTGATTGCAATTTTTTATGCTAAAATTGATTTTGTACAGTAGGAAAATGACCAGAATTAATATGATGTTCCTCGCGACCTTTTGTAGATTGTATATATTGGAGTTCTGGCAATTGCCAGATTCTCCACTCCAGACATGAGTGTATGTGGCTAAAGTGCTCTCGATCAATCTCCGCTGGCTTTAGTACCAGTTATGCGGCTGAGAGAGCAGCGCAGGGTTCTCCTGGAGTTCCCCCGCCTGATTGTATATAGGTATGCATGTGTTTTTTTTTTTGCTTAGTTTTAATTTTCTTCTTTTTTTAGGTTATTTTATTTTATTATTTATTGTATATACTTTTGATTATTATTTTACTTCTATTTATTTTATATTTGTTTATAAATATAGTGTGAATGTTATCCTACCTCAATATAACCAATGCCCGAGAGGCAGATTGTTGTAATACTCAATAAATAAATAAATAAAAAAATATGATGTGATGTAGAATCACAGCGTTTCCAAAACAATAGTTTCTGACATTTTTTTTTCCTTTAAGGCTATACGAGATTTTCCGGGGCCAGGGGATGAGGGCGGGGATTTAAAAGACACTCCCGGCACCGGGTTGCTTTGCACCTCTCCCACTTTCCGACATTCTATAGCTGATTCTTTTCAACGCTCAGCTTATCCAAAAAAATTACCAGTTGAAAGAGGAATTGTTCTTCTACGTCCCTCATTAAGTCCCAGAACCGAAAATTCACTTTCACTGAATTCCTTTCTACATTTTTTCTATTGGATCGAAATTCATTTTTTATAGGTTTCTTCTTTCTTTATTTCTTGAGCTCTTGATCCACATCGTTTGTTTCGAATCTTATTGTAGTATCCACTATCAATGCCTCCTTTCCTTTCGTACTAAAGGCCAAGATATCCACGAACCTTGCTGAGCCTTCCGTATCTAGACAATAAACTGTATTATAAATAACTAGGGTGGAGGGGGTACTTCTTGCTCTCTTAACGGTAGACCAACTTCAATTTTACAAATTACATTTTACAACTGTTCATTTGATTGTACTGCAGTTCAGATTTGATTACTTTTTCAATATATATTTTATATATAGATGTTCCAAGCATAAACCATGATACATAGACAAATATAAATTATATTGGATTGAAAATGAAATAAATTAGGGATAAAAAAATTAACAATAATTATGGAATAGTGATAAGATAAACTTTCCTTAATCGAGAAATTAAAATATCCTAAAGAAAAATAAATAAAAAATACAAACCATAAAAAATCTTATCTATTTTCATGAGGGAATTTAAGATCAATTTCAACAACACGAATTTGTTTTTCTCCTCACAACGCTTATAGTCCGTGGACCTTTTTATCAAATTATTTACACCCAACTGAAACTTCGTAATTAGATTCGTCTGATCTTAACATACAATTGTTATGAGAAGGAGTTGGTCAGGAGATGCATTCGAATAAATACTAAATTTTAAAAATAGTATTTTAATTGTATTTATCAAATAAAGATATTTTAATTACGAAAATTCTCGGAATTGGGCATTTTCAATCTGAAGGCCAGCAAACTTAATTAGGTAGTAAAAACTCATAAATACCCATTTGCTTTCCACTTGAATAGTAAGATAACTTGAGCACAAAGTCGAGAAAAAAGGTGGTCTTAATAAATATTGAGTCGTTTGCCATCATCTATATCCTCAAATTTTCAAAGTAACGAGGTTATATAGGCCAAACGGCCCAAAATTTTGTAGGCCACCTTATTTTATTGATTTCGTGATCAAATTATCTGACGATTCAAGTGGAAAGCAAATGGGTATTTACGAGTTTTTAGTACCTAATTAAATAGACAAAGTTTGCAGACCTCAAGATCGAAAAAGCCCCAATGCGGATAATTTTCGTAAAATATTTGTTGTTTGCTATGAGATGAAGCCATTTACGATGTTATGAGCTGTTACGTCTCATTAAAAAAATAAAATAAAATAAAAATAAAAAAGGCTGTCGTATGGATCCATATAAACCAAGCTCCAGATTTCCTTTCTACAACTTATTCATGGTTATACACGATAAATATGTTTTACTATATCACTTTGATAATACTTCTCTGTCGTCAATAGAGCCCTGAAGAAGGCTTAATAAGTAGATGAAAACGTAATCAAAGTAGATATATGTAATCAATTCAATATATGTTAATGGGTATTTAAAATATATTCAGAAACGTGGATGTATCAGAAATAACTTTCCGTTGAAGATGAGCATTGGAGATGGGCAACAGCTATTAATTCCAGGCCCTATCTCGTCAAATTTACTGTTTAACAAGGTCCTAAACAAACTTGAAGGGGCTTGTATTATTGAGGAATGCTGGTGGCTGCTTTTGGTGGCGATGTAGCACTGTATCTTCTGCTAAAGGTGAACTGTAATGGAAGCTTAGGTAGCACTTAAGATACTTGATCTAGACGTATAGAAGGGAACGTATAGAACTAATTTTTCTTATTAACATTTTTTATATCTATAATTATAGGATTCTGGAACTTCAAACAATAAACATGCCATTGTCCAGCTTCGGAAGATTTAGCAATGACTTTGATTAACATATCGTCGTTTTATTGCAAAAAGTCACGAAGTACAATTTTGGTCGATTTGAACCTGAAGGTACGCAGTTGTTAATTTCGATTATATTTGTCGATACAATAACTCATATGGTGGCATAAATAATACAATCCTTAAATACCATAAATTTAATACGTAAGAAAATAGTTTCACAAAGTGCACGATGTTGTGACTTTAAAGAGCAAAAATAACTATCTGGTATTTCATGACTTCTTCATTGGATCAATTCATCAAAAGGTTAAAAGAACTAACTAAGTGAGGTAAGTCTAACTAACATTCTATGTACTTGCAATTTTATAAAAGTAAGTCTTTGGTTAACTATGATGGCGTGCAAAAAGTCATTATGTGGGTCGTGGTTCAAGTTTTTTAATTTTTATTCATTGTTATGTATATGTTAAGTAGTTGAATTAATTGTCAGAAATAGAATACATATTTGGAATTGCAAATAACAAAACCTAAATAATCAAATTGCTATTTAATATTTTTTTTTATTATTTATTTATTGAGTACTACAACAATCTGGCACTTGGACATTAGTTATATTGGGATAGAATAACATTCACACTTTATGTACAGAAACTGCATCACTGGTACTAAAGCCAGCGGAGATTAATCAAGAGCTCTTTAGCCACATACACTCATATCTTGAGTGGAGAATCTGGCCATTGCCAGAACTCCAATATATACAATCTACAAAAGCTCACGAGGCCACTGCCATTTCAACCTTCTTGGAGGATTATAGAGATGGGTAGTGCTTGATAGGGATTGTGCAAGAGGATTTGGATGATACGTAAGGTTCTGGTGAAATTTGGAACATTTTTCTGGGATAAGGTCTAGGACAAACGGGATGTTGAGGTCATGATGTAGGGGTTTGTTGGTTACATAGAAAGGAGCATCGACTATTGTTCGAAGGACTTTTGACAGAAAGGATTAGATGCGTTCGATGTTGGAAAACTTTGTTGTTCCACATAGTTCTAGTCCGTAAGTCCAAATAGGTTTCAGTTATTTAATGAATTAGAAACTTCAAATTCGATTATCTCAAATTCATTAAAGTGTTACTTACTGATTTCATAATAATCCGTATATTGATTATTTATTTGAAACAACAATTTAAATATTTTCAATTTTTCCACTTAGGTACTGTTTTATTTTTTATAAAGAGAGCTTTTAGCTCAGAAAGATCAGAACAACAAATTCATTCGGCAGGATACATCTCTTTATTAAGAATTATGACTCTTTTCTCTTAATGCACCACAAAATAATTTTCAATTATTGTACAATATCAATTTATCAACCGAATAGAAATAAATAAATCAAGCCCGATTTCTTGGACTGAAATTAAAAAGAAAAATATCATGGGGCGCACATATCAACAAAAGAAGAACGTTAAATCTGAGACTACAATTATTAAATTCACTTCCTTCAAGACGTTCAAAATTAAAATTAAAACAGAAACTGCACGCTTACACTCACCTACTTGAGCTCATTTGGATCAAAGCTTCAATAATATATGGGATAGCCAAAAAGACTCACATGCATAAAATACAAACTTTGAACACTATAAATGAAGTTCCGTGGAACTTTAGAATCATTGCTTTACTTAAAGTCGAGAAAGGAAGGAATGCTGTTGCCACACCATCATGCCTATCAACTCCTTACTGATATTATTTTTAACGACAACAAACTCACTGTATAAAATCGTTGATCGTAATCGTTGATCGATTTATCAATACATCAATGATGAGCAATCATTACAGACCGGAAGTAATTAATTAAACTATTGTTGGTTCAACCAACGATCAAATCGCGTGTCCAGAGATATCAGTTGCGATGGTCTTTCCAATTATATTTTACTAGTTTTATTGCTTTGCGATACTGAGAACATAAACTATTACCTTTCTACAGATGAATAATTGGAATAAAATGTCGATAGCCAATTTATCGGCTGGAAAACATTGCTTTGTATCAAAACACATGTCATGCAAACAGCCTCTCCAGCGGATGGGAGGTTTGTTTCCATACCCTTTTCGGCTAATCCACCTTCAAGTGGATAGTGTTTGCGGTAGGGCAGGGATTCTCGGTCTTTTTAGCAGTGTACGTCCCTTCAAGTACCGACAAATTGTTACGCTCCCTTCGCCTACAGGATGCGATGCCTATGTTTTTTTTTATTTCTGTTTGTATCATCTATATATATATATATATCAAATTCTTGATATTTTATTTGGTGTTCTCCTAGCCGATTGTAAATAGTGTATATAGATATGAATGCGTTTAAGATGTTTATTTTAATTTTTTAAGAACATTTTATTCTATTTTATTAATTTATTTTAATTTTATTATTATTACTATTATCTCTTTCCTCATTATGATATTTTATTTTGTTCTTATTTCGCTGTATATTATTTTGTTATTCCTTTATTTATTTATGATACTGTAAATATGTTGTGAATGTGCTCTCTGAACTCTATTATAAGTGACCTTAATTGAGACAGATTCTAATATTTATCAATAAACAAGTAATCTAAAAAAAAAAGAAAGATATTTTAACTACATATTAACTTTACTATCACCCACTATATCACTGGTGTTATCTTATTTCTTTATCAGACAACAGTTTCTTATTTAATATCTACTAATAATTTATTTATTTTATTATCACTGTATTTGCTTAAAGTATAAATTATAACAAAGTTGTCAGGTTTTAAAATCAAATAGGTTTCGATTGATTTATTAACATGTTATACCTTTCTTTACATATATATATATATATATATATATATATATATATATATATCTTAAAAAGTCGCTGCTCACAATCTCCAATTCGACCGTAATTTCATAATAAGCTACCCCAAAAACATAAAAGCCGACCCTGATATCGATTAAATCCGAAAAGTACTCATTAAGGTAAAAAGTACTTTATTAAGATTAATATATCTCAAACAGCATTAATGCTAATACTTAAGTAAGTAGTCGTAAGTCCGCCCAATCGCAGAAAACGAAAAAAAGAAATGGCTGTCGGGTTCACTGAACCGACTATGATTAATATGTGTCAAACAGTAGTAAATGTGAATTCTATAGTCCGCCTAAGCCCAGAAAACGAAAAAAGGCCATTTGAAAAAAAGCAATTTTTTTTTTAAGCTCTCGGCATCCTTGACAAAGATTAAGATGTATCAAACAGCATTAAATAATAAGTCTAAAGAATGCCTAACCGCAGGAAACGAAATGGTGCATATCGGTAAATTTTGTATGTTATTTCAGAACAATGTTATTTCAGAACAATGTTATTTCTGAAATATTTATTTCTGGATTTTTTGCAATAATTTATTTATGAAATGAATAATTCTGAAATAATTTATTTCCGAAATAACTCATTTCGAAATAAATTACTTTATTCCAAAGAATGTTAAAATATTGAAATAATTATTTCAGAAATAAATTTAGTAGTTATTCCATTGAGATTATTTCATTGACAGTTTAAAATATTATTTCAGAAATAACCATTATTCCGGAAATAATTCATTCGTGGAATAACCATATGATTTATTTCAGAAATAAATTATTTCAAGAGTGCCCAGGTCTAGTGTTAATATATAGTTTTATAGCAACAGTACATTATTCATAAGAAAAACGATAGTATATAAAAATTAAAATATAATATAAATAATAATCATATAAAAATGTATTAATGGCGTTGAAATTTTGGGGCAATATAATTTTTTTTTTTTTTAATCTTATTTATTGAAAAATATTACAATCTGTCTCAAGGACGTTTATAATAGTGTTCACAGATCACATTCATACTCTATGTACAGTAAATAAAATAAATTATACAGAAAAATAATATATATACAATAAATAAGAATAAAATAACGTAAAAATAAATGAATAAAAAGAACACATACATACCTATATATAATATAATTAAATAAATATAATTAATAATTAAATCTTTTATGTGTTTTTTTTTTCAAAATTATACGACATGCTTGTTTATCAATTTATTAATTCCACCCCTATCGCTCAGCATGCGATAATGAGCTGATCACACCTGGCTGTAAAATAAAATTAGCATAAAAAAGGTCAGTAACGTCCTACTCTAAATATAAATTAGGTTTCACAGAGTATTTTAGGACACGTTTATGATTGCAAATATTTGGTATATATTTGCTGCAATAACCTTAAAATTCAATTCGAAATCTTATTAAAACTTGCAATACTTTTGTAAAAGTATGTATGTATTATTTTGTTATCGGCTAACCAAAGCGTACCTGAGAAAATTCTGTTGCTAAATCTATTATTTTTTAAGTTAAATCTATTAAGTATTTTTAAAAACTAAAAGAAAGAGTTCATAAGGGTCATATTAAATAAGTTGCATAATTTTGTTAAATCTTTGATGGAACTATATAACGAAACGATTGTTACAGGATCGGCTGAAAGCAGCTGTATGTCTTTGGAAATCATCAAAAATTCTTAAAAAAATTTTTATATATATTCTGATCACTTGGCCATCTTCATATGGAATTTGAGCCTTGTACATTGAACAGTGAATATTTGTTTGAAATAAACGTTGATTATGTAAGCTGGAGGGTTGTTTGAATGGGAAGTACTGTGGTTTTGTTAATTTTTTTTTGTTTAATTTTCTACTTTCAGAGCCATTTTTGATGAAAGTAATTCTGGATAGGAATTGCATTAGCATGATTGAGACTCGAGGAACTTAAGGGACTATGTTTGTACAAAAGGAGCAAGAGATAATATTTTGCGGATAGAAATAGGTAAGGAATTCTGATAGCAGAAGAGGAGGGGTGGATATGAAAGTATTCGACAATGGAAGCAATTCTACACGAGGAAGTATAAAGATCGATAAGTTGGGTTGTGATGTTTAAGGGATCGATTGAAAGACAATAGGTAAGGAGTTCAATGAGTTTGTTAGAAGGTTCCAAAGATGAATTTGGTGGAACGATTCATGAGCTTACAATGGCTGTATATTCCGACGAAAATGAATTCGATTTGTTCGTTGGATAATGATGGTGCTTTGAATGCAGGCGTGTTCTGAAAATTAGCTTCTACCTTTAAGTTTAAACTAAAGTTGTAAGGTAAAAAAAATAAATTAATACGGAAGATAACAAAAAAAAAATATAATAAAAGTTTACTAACTACTTTCGTTTATCTCTCCAGCAATTATTTTCCGTTTCCATAAAAAAATATCTTTGTTGAGGTAATTTTTTTCTTGCATGATCCACCGACATTTTCCACATCCATTGTTATGATCTATTGATTATAACCTAAACGTACTTGGATCTCAGAACTAATGCAAAAAATTACATTGGTTTGAACGACCAAACAGTTCTGAGTTGTTACCCTACAGATGTGGTTCCAGGTAGTGTAGACACTTATATTTCATTCGTACAATTAAATTGTTTTAATAAATTTGAATACAAATGTGAAAAGAATTGGTCTAAGAAAGATACTCGGAGGAACATTGGGCATGACAGAGTGAGGTGAAGTAAACTTTAACGTAAGATTAAGTTGAAATATCCTATGCGTTTGAACGGTGAGTGATGAAGAGGATTTTGGAAAGCTTATCCAATAATCTAGACTAGTTAGGATAATATACCAAAAAATACTGAACTAATTATAATTATTTTATATATTTATATTTTTTTCTTTCTCACAGGCAAGCTTAGCCAATTGAAAAAGTGACAAAGTATTGTGTTCTTATTAAAATAACTAATACCTCTGAAGTTCGATAGCGAATAGCATGTTGCACCTTGAAATACTTTAACAAGATCGACCGGTAGGTGCTGAATTTCCCCTTTCCAAAAATGCCAGATAATAATGATATCAAATGATAATATAGAGTAGTTTACTTGTCCAACTCTATTACAATTTATTAAGAGAAATTATTGAAAGAAAATAGTGATGTGATAAAAAATTCTTTAGCCTAGAACGTGTGCTTGATACAATATATAAATAGACTATTTATGATATAAGTGATGTATTATTTATATTTTAGTTTATTCTCTTCAGATCTTATTCCTCATGTATTATGAATGTGACAACAAGCAGATGTGTTGTGTCGAATTTAGAAAATCGCATTTTAGGCATGTAGAAAGATGGTACCCAGCAAGATGACTTTCTGGACTTCATTTCCTTAATTCACGAAAGGAGATATCTCATCCAGATCATTTACGATTGCCACCGTCATGTCAGCCGTGACCATTTCATTTATAAGTCTATTGTTGTGTCCACGTAGTTTAATATGAAATAGGACGCAAAGTATGTACTGATCGATAGTTGTTATCGTAAGATGGTATGTAAAGTTTTGCTGTTTACGTAGCAGAAAGCAGCTGTTATTAGTATTAAAATTGTGGATTGAAAATGTTGTAGTTTCTTGATTTATGAAGTGGGCATTTTTCTTCCCTAACTTGTTTCAATTACATTGGTTGTTTAAGGAAGGAGATCTGTCATCCAACACCTTTTTTTCCTCTTCATGTTCTGGGGTATGTCAGCTGTGGCCACGTCTCCTATTAATTAATTTTTTATGTCCGTGTAAATTAGTATAAAATCGTAGGTAAAGGGTCGTTATATATTGGTCAACCGTGAGAAGGTGGAGGTCAGTATGTACAGTTTTGTTAGTCACGTACCATGGTGCTTTTGTTATGAGTCGCAATAATTTTGCCTGGAAGGTTTGAAGTTTTTGTTGGTGGGTCTTTTTAACGATACCGTATATTTCTGATGGGTTTAAGTAAGTTAGTATATGTATTCAGTTTCTATCTCAGTTTCAGTTTTGAAGTGTTAGAAAAAAAAGGGGAAGGTATTTTGAGTTCTTATTTTCATTTTGACATGTGGGTCCCAGTATATCTTTTTGTCGATTTGTTAAATATTAGTTAATTAATTACTTAACTTATCTACTATTTATGTGTATCTATATATTTAAAATTATACGATATGATGTATAAATAATATTTGAAAAACCATTAGGCAACTTGTCCGTTTGAGAAATTTGATTATTGTCAATAAAAACTAGAGGGGAAGTGTTTTTTCTAAGAGTAAATGATATATGTTTGGATTTGTCGCGATTAAGTCGTATTTTATACAGTTTGAACCAATCTTGTGAGTTAAGTAAGTGATGTTGTAGAGTTAGTGAGTGACACAACAATTCTTACAAGACACCAAGACCCTACACAACCCTTATTCTTGATTTGAAAAACAAAAAGAGTATTTGTACTCCCTTATTTAAAGTACTTATTTTCATTTTGGCATGTGGGCCCGAGTGTATCTTTCTGTCGATTTATTTAATATTTATTAATTAATTAGTTAAATTATCTATTATTTATGTGTATCTACATATTCAAAATTATACAATATTATGTATAAATATTTTAAAAGTAAAATAATTTTAATTTTTAAGTTTAGAAAAATATGAATCATTATTATATTACAGCATGATATAAAAAGATAATTTTAAAAAGATTTTCATAAACAATTATTATTATTATTGTTGTTTTATGACAGATAAACTCATATTTCACCCTGCATCTACTTAATGTCCAGAGACCAATCTAGAATGAGATTAATCCCGCACAATGTTTAAGTCTTGCAGGCTGCGACTAGGGTAATGAAGAAGGCGTTCAATAAAGACCGTGCAGTCCTTTGTACTTTCATCAGGGTTTAAAACAAGAAATGTATTATCATTAGCAATCAGTCTATATGCAAATATACACATAAAGTAATAAATTAAGTGAATACTACAAAATAAATTAACAAATTAAGTGAAAATATAAATTAAAGTAAAAAATTAAGTAAAAAATAAATTATAGATAGAATCGATTTGTATAAAACCAAATGAACCATAAAAATCATAGAACATATTTTAAATTGTAAATTATGACAATATAAATAGATATTTTACATTATTATGTATTTACTCTGATATTATTTTCAATAACTTTTCAGGGTTTTCAGCCCATTTTCAGAAATAATATTGCATTTAACAAGAAGATGACTTCTAGTTAGCTTTAATAATATTTCTACAGTTTATTTATAACATATATTTATTTATTTATTACCGTTATATTTATTTATTATACCGTTATATATATTTATACCGTTTCTTGACCAACTAACTAATTTTCATTCTTACGTAATATTTTGTTTAGCTTTATAACAATTGTATATGATATCCTCTTGTCAACCCTTTTTATTTTTTTATTTTTTATTATTGGCTGTTAAAAATATATTCATCATAGAACGTTACTGTTCAATATATTATTTATTATATACACCTGTGTAACTGTTTATTTGCTATCACTCATCTTTGAAGTAACGTACTTTTTTAAATTGCCATACTATCATTATCTGTTTGGCTTCCACACGACGAATAGAGGTGTGGGTTGTTACATACATGTTACCTTAAAATATATTCAAATATCATCCGGATGCCCAAACGTTTTGTAATGTGCCTAAATATAAAAACAATGGTTAGTTTGATAAGGTTTGAAGTTGGAGAAAAATTGAATATCAATAAATGGAAAATTGATCCAATATCAATTTTATCGAATTCGATCCCCGATCGATTTTCTTCTACGGATCAGCAAACATTTTTTTAAGGCTCTATGCCTGTATTTCAAATACCACTCATTCAATTTGGCACAAAGTTAAAGAAATTTTATAGGACTGGTCCTGTATCAATATCATAAATTTTCAATTAAAAATATGTAAAGTAATCGTTGTGTATAATTGATATAAAATGAAGTAGGTAGTAATAAACATATGACAATAGGATGTTGCATTAGTTCATAGACTTAATGTGATTTACTAGACCTGTTTTTCTTGTGTTATTCTATCACTTTTAAATAAAACAATATGCTTAGTATAATGTGACTTCTTTTGTAGTATATGTGCGTATTTTCTTTTGTGCCCAATGAAAATGGTGAGGAAGTTATGCTGATTTACTTTGCAGATGTTTTTCTATTGCCTATATTTCAATACTATTTATTATGAAATGCTAATAAAATAAAATACTATAAAAGTAAAATACTTAGTGAACTCAAAGGCCCGGTGCCAATACCATCAATCAACGTCCACGTACTTCCATCAACCGACCGTCGCATACTGGTCCCAAACTCAATTTTGTGGTCATAATTACGTGGCTCCGTTATTTCTCATCTGATATTATTGCCTCTTCGCTTTTTGCAATGAATATTAAACATTCTGTTCTTCTTAAATAAAATAAAATATTTTATATTAAATACTTTTTTGGACACTTTTTGTAAATTTGTCCACTGCCTCTTCTAGTTCATCTGCTGTTTTAATGGAGCCAGGGATTGAAAGTTCTGAATCCAGAATTTCCCTGTAAGCATCCCAATCCATTTTACCATTAAGGAGCTTAGGTGTTCGTGGAAGATTGATGGGCTCATCAAGGATAACCAAATGTATAAGGGAAAGGTCAGAGCAAAGATCAGAGCTCGTATTTATGGTGTAAGGTATGGTGCGCAGTCCTTTGGTTATAAAAAAGTCTAGTAGGTCTGGGGATTTACGTAGTGAAGTCGGCCAATATGTCGATGTATCAGGTGATATAGTGTCTAATGAAAGCTCGTGGATAGCAGCCCTCAGATTTCTTCCTCTTGGTGTGCACAGCCGTGACCCCCAAAATTGGTGCTTTGCGTTAAAGTCACCGCCTACTATAAAGCAACGCCCAAGGCTTCGAAAATAGTTGCAAAACATCGAAGGTGTTAATACGTACCTCGGAGGACAATATACTGAAGCTATTGTTATTGTGTGATGTTTGGTGTGTAGTGTTAAGCCTGTGGTTTGAATGTCAGGTGTAGTAGGTAAGTAAAAGGGATTATGTGATAATGATGTCTTTATTAGTATTGCTGTACCACCATGAGCTGTGTTGTCCGGATGGTCTGTTCTGTAGGTATTGTAACCAGAAATATGAAATTTAGTTCGTGGTGTAAAGTGTGTTTCTGTTATCATTGCGATGTCAATGCGTTTTTCGTGTAAATATAAGTCCAATTCTGTCCTATGTTGCGTTAGTCCGTTTGCATTCCACAGAAGGATGAACAGGGAGCCTACAGTTAGCTGATTAATGGCCATTAGGAAGACACATGCCTTGTGTTATCTGTGAGAGCTGTTGGAGGAGACTAAAAAGGGGCTGAATGAGAGTATTCAGACCATTCAATAACTGGAATAGTTGTGGAGACATGCAGTTTTCAGCTGAAGGTAGCTGGGTAGTTTTTCCCCTCATAGTTGCTGAAGGTTGAATGTTTGGAAGTACTGATGATGGAGGCAGTTCTTGAGCTTGCGGTTGCGATTGCTTCTGTATTTGCTTCTGCTGTTGCACTGGAGGTTGCTGTTGGGGCTGTTGATGAGGCTTCTGGTTCCGCTTCTGCTCTTGATGTGGGCTTTGCGAAGGTTGTGGAAGATCCGGGAAATTATGAAGATTTGCAGATGGAGGTGATTCCCTCTGGTGAGCATGATTCCTCTTGGTCCTCTCTGCCCTTAGATCTCTAAGGGTTTGACACCCCCGATAATTGGCCGGATGTTCGCCTAGACAATTAGCGCATTTAGCTGGAGTTTCTCTAGTTTTGTTGCAAGTGGAACTGTCATGTTCTAGTCCACATCTGACGCACCGTGGGGCGTGGTTGCAATACGATCGTGTGTGACCGTATTGTTGGCATCTGACGCATTGCGGTATATGTTTCTTCCTTCTAAGTTCTTCAATTGTAACCTTTGTATAAAATAATTTAGTAATATCGAATATTTTTTCATTGAAAGTTTCCTTACTTACATCTACAAAAAACATAGGTAGTGGCCGTTTAAAACGTGAGATGGCGTTGGTAATACCTACGATTTTGTATCCGTATATTTCAAGATCTTTTTTAATCTCTTCAATTGGTGTATTGTGATGAAGGTCTTTAATCACCACGCGAGGATTTCTATCCTCAGGAAGCTGATAGGTATGAAATTCGGCTCCGCTGTTTTTCAAGCAGTTGACTATTTGCCTGTAATTGTTTGGGGTCTGGGGGTAAATAGTTACTCCCTTAGAAGTTGTTTTTAGCAAAAAAGAATTTGGTCCTGAATTGGATTGTAAATACGACACAAGAGCCGCGTAGTTTAGGTGCTGCTGGGCTCCATTCTTCGTCATGCTTATCATGTCATTTTCAATTTAAACAGCGAATCTGCTAATTGTCACTACCATGACAGGTGCGGATGAAGATGTAAAGACAAAAAAAAAAAAAAAAATATTAAATACTTTATTATTATGTTGAAAATGAGTAATGAAGATTGGTATAAACATAAATAAAATTTGCGACAATGAATGTCATGCATTTATTATTCTAACGAATTTCTTCTAGTTCAGTTAGCACTGTGATAGGGAATTAGGTTATTTTATTATATTTTGAATTAAACTAATTATATTTTCAAAGATTTGCATATTTTCTCTCTATTTGTTTTTTATATTTTTAAATATTTTTTTATTCAATTTTGTCTGACATACAAATCACAGTACATTACATTTACCCTTCGACATGAATCATGCCCTCCAGTTTTCCTTGACAATACACAGATACCACAGACAACATTCACTAACTTTCAATTCAACCAAAACAACGTTCACTACCTTGCTCTGAAGTTTGATTGAAAAATGACGTGGGACCCACATATAACAAACCAGAGAAAAACTCTAAATCAAATATTAAAAATTCTGAATTCACTTATTTCGAAAAACTTACAAAACTAAAATTTAGACAGAAATTGAACACACATTTACTTACTAAAATCTATTTGGACTTACGCATCACAGATATTGGAACAGCTAAAAAGACTCACATAAAAAAACTTCAAGTCTTTCAAGCAAAAACATTCAAAACAATCACAAATGCATCTCCATATGTCGACTGTTAACCATATGAACTCATTACAAACGATTCTACGGCAACTTACAAGGACATCCTGACACACTCATCAATGACATGGCCTGACTGGTGTGAATAAATAAAAAGCTTCTCTACTTCTGAAGATGTAAGGACTTGGAAGAAGAGGTGGATACTCTGGGTACCGAATACCAAATATTTTATTCAAATTGAATCACTATTGGGAATTCAGTTAATCGTTTGACATCAACAGAAGTGGTAATAAAATTCTTTGGTACTCAAAAAATGTCAACATTTGAATAAAAACTTGATACTCAGTACTCAGAGTAGCATTTGCCCATATCTGCATTGAATGATATCATTCTTAAACTGCATAGGAGTGAAACAGTTAACGTATCGAAGGCAGTGAGGACTTTGTAAGACTTTTATTCATAATGTATGTTACAAATAGCATCAAGCATACAGATCAATACTATAAATATATGGGTTGACTACAAGAGTTCACTCCAGGTCTCCTACAAGAGTATGACAATGAGATCATGGATCTAAGTCTTCTGGCCAATGTGTGACTTCAAGAATGTAACTGCAAGAATCCTTAGATTAGAGAACCATAAGGGTTATATACCCTTGAATAGTAGGCGTGTGAAGGAATTCTGGGAGGTCGAGGAAGCCTGGGAAAGGGCTGGAGTTATGAAAAGTTATAACTGATTGACATTCTTAAGATGAGATCAGTGAGAGAGGGCCTTTGGCTGAAATCTGTTATTGTTCTCTAAGTCTTGATAATAGTTCTTGTTGTGTCCAGTCGGTACCTTTTATATAACTACTTCTAAGCTCTCAGAGATATCTTGCCTGGCTATCTAGGGATAGCTTTGACCTTTGAGTTATTGTCAATACAATACATGATTCACCAATCGGCACAGTTAACAAACTGGATGATTAAACTAGAAGTTAAATTAATATTATTATTTGTTACTGATTAAGCCCGTTCCGTAACTAAACGAAATACGTTTCGTTCTTATTCTCTCAAAGCAATTCTCAACTGCCGGTCACCAACGAGTAGTGTCAGCAAAATAAATCTCAAACTTCTTTAGAAAGGATCATGTGATGGTAGTAATTAGTATTGAGGGTAATTTATTTTATGTACAGCAGCAGGTCAAACCAAAACAAAAACAATCTGGTGCGCGCAACACACAACTTTCACTTACCGATCTACATTGAATAGAAATTATTTTCTCGCAATGCTGGGCTATTATAAATTTTTTTGAAGTGCATTTTAAACAGAGCTAAAGCTTGCAGATAACAAGTCATTAAGACCATTATAATTACAAAATGTCTATTTAATATATCGACGACAGTCAATAAAAATCTATTCACTCTATCTGCTTTTATAAACCACAGAATGACTAACTCCAATTTCAACATTTTTGAGTGATGTCATTTAAGTGATATTTTTAGTTGAAAAATTTATCTAAGCAGACAACGAGTAAGTTGATTCAAGAGGTGGTGATTGCAGTGTTGAAATTTAGAACTGAGAATAAGGGTATAAATTTAGGTACTTATTTCTTATGATAGATGTTAGAAAAGACACTTTATTAAATATCTGTAGAAAAAATGTTTTTTTAGTCTCAACAATTAAAAAAATATATTTTAAATTTATCCAAGTTTTCGCCTCTTCAGGGAAAAAAACTTGAGATCATATCTTTCCTCCTAATTGTCCGTTTTTTTTTAGTGTTTTTTTTTAGGAAATTCCATAAACTTTAAAAAACATATATATCCCCAAAAAAGCGTATACTTTTTTATTAGTTATTCGGAATTTAATTTTAATTTCTTTTCGTTGAAGTATGTTATATAAATAAATTTAAAGGGTATGGAGAAAATGACTTTAGCGAAGTTTTATTGAAATCGGTACATTCGTTTAGGCGCTACAGTCTGTAGGAACGCAGGTTTTTCTGCATTTTTATTTTTTTCTCCTTTATTAATTTATCAAATTCTTTCAAAAGTTATATGTAGCATTTTTTCGTAACTCTAAATAATGTGAAATGGTTAACTTTTTAAAATAAACTATATTAAAGGTACTTTAGAGGAAGACATATGAGAACATTGGGCATTTAAGCCCTGTAAAGTGACATCAACGGGAATAAGACCTAAATGATATTAAAGACCACTTAATTATACAATAATACACCGAGTTTGATCAAAATCGTTATAGTCTTTTTTGAGAAAATTGTAAATTGTGTTTCAGCGTTCATATAATGTGGCTCTTCCGGTTAGCCGATTTTAACGAAAAAGTTGCTGTCACATCCGGTTCATATACAAACCTTAAATACTTAATATCAGTTTCGTACTACTTTTTATTTATGAGCTCACAGAAGAACACACACACACACAGACCATTTTGCGACACTTGGTTATTTGAACTAAGGAGACCTCAAAACATGTATTTCCGTTGAAAACTGAGATTCGAAAATGTTCACGATCGCAATACTTACCCTTACTATACATTACATATATACGTAAGTGAAAGTAAAAAAAAAAAAAACACATAAATAAAAACGCTGTTGCTTATTTGTATAATCTAAATTTTGTTGGCCATGAGTAGTGGTAGCACTTCATTAAATAAAATTTGGTGCATTATATTCTGTATATCATATTTTTTTGAAAAACATTATTATTTATTAGATATATAATAAATATTCTGTAATCTTCTAAATTATTAAAAAATAACGTAATAGCGTAATTAAGCAAAACAACGAAATATTATCCATCCTAATGATTAAAATTAAATATTCTGATCAAATGTTTTTTTTATTACCCAAATTGGAATACCGTCCGTGAGGAAGTGTCGTAGAACATCTATAAACAAGTGATAGGTCGTCTTCCGATACTCTTGGGATTACTCCAGTATCATCCGGAAGCTGATCATCTGATCGACTGTGGAGCTTCTTGCTCTCAAATCCGCTTGACATTTACTGATTTCTCTCTCACTTGTTGGGAGGGAGCTTGTTCATAATGTTTGAAAGAACTTGGTGATAGAGATGGTTCTGAAACACTGGACCTTAGCATTATTTCTATTAGTACTGGGTATTTGTCACAGGTAATCATACGTACCTGGCTGTTCCTGAAATATTAGTTAATCTTCCTCATCTCTTCCAAAAATACTAGCTAAAGCCTAATAACTGAAACCATTATTTTTAACAGTTCTGCGTACGGACGCCAGATTAGAATAGAATATGATCTTAGCACGCAATCGTATGGAAGCCCTCTACAGACATTTGTATTAACAGCCATGTCTTTGGAACTGAATACTGAAAAGTGATCCCCCTATTTATCATGAATACTTTGAAGAAGTGAGATCCTGCTGTAATTGAAAAAGTATAGGATGTTCCATTTCCTGTTCGGTGGATAAATAACGTCTTTCCACTGATCAGATATCTCGACCTATATCCTTTATAGAGGTTAATTGTTGAATGCTAATATTTAGTTTCTGTTTTAATTATAGATTTTATAGAAAGATAGCCAGTGGTCAAATCTTCAGGAGATTTATTGTTAGTCTAAGAGATCTTTCGCCCAACTTCCTTTCTTTCTGCTTGGTCTGGGATCCCAGGAATGCTGGTGATTATTATTGCTATTTATGTAAATGATGCTTGTTACTGTGATAATTTATGATTGTATATTTTAAAGACAGATTGGTGGGACTGCTGAAAAAGATTCAATTACTTATTAGAATTGATTATTTTTTGTATCCTGAATATGGGACTGGATCGTAAATTTACACAAAAAAAGTAATTTACACGTTTCATTGTAGTTTCTAAGATTACTCATTTATTAATAGAAAACAACCACAACATCAGAAAAAAGCAAATATACATTTTAACAAAGTCAGAATCTGCCCTTAAGGTTATAAAAAATTCTTAATCAATGAGACTCTTGGTTACTATACAGAATAATATATTTAAAAACATTGGTGAGCGTTGAATGTAAGTACGAATTTGGTGTTTTCGGGTCACTCTGGTATTTGATTGAATAAGCTAGACGATAATATTGCAAAAAAATTCAAAGAAGAAATAGCAGTAAAATATGCTTTAATTACAGTTGTAATTTCTTAGGTGAAAAAGGTGAAAAATAAAAAAAATCCGCCAACGGTCAATTCAGGTATTATCAAAACAGAAAAAGAAAAACATTACAACAAGATAAGATCAAATCACACCATGACGATCAACCGTACTCCTACCATTTACTAATATTTATAATGTTTTTTTAATTTATAATTACGTATATTAAAAGAAAATTGAAATCAACATGTAATTTAAAAACGGTTAACTTATGTTAGAAGTTGATTCCTGAGTTAACCGCTATTGAACGGTTGGTAAACAAGTGGGTAGCCCATCCATCTACTCAGCGATCTGGGCTCCTTGGCCATCAATCGCACGGCGAAGAGGCGGAGGGTCGCGGAAGGATTAATCGAGTGAATAGGAAATGCGTGATATAGAGAGTGCGCGTGCGCGGCGGATGCTGCCCCGGGCCCAGACACTCCCTTGCTCACTCAGTCCTCCGCCGAGCATCTCTCAGCACCAGGGCTCTGGACCACTCCGGGGATATCAGGTAGGATCGCCACGGCTTATTTAATTTAGAAGAACGGCTAGAGAAATTATTTTTTTATTAATTTAATTATTTTGTTGATAATATCCGACTACGAATTATTTGTAAAAAGAAAAAAAATTAAATAAAATAAGTAGTAGTATGCATGCTTGACATTTTTTTATTTTTATTAAATCAAACAATTAATATAGACATTTTTAAAGAAGCAAATTTATGAAAATTGATCATCGTATCCCCATCCAGTGTCAAGTTGTAACTTAAGGTTTAGGTCAGTTACTGGCATTTGCATAACTATTTTCAGTGTTGATTTACTGTTCGGTATTATTGTATATAAATTACTAATTAATGTAAGTTATATTTAATTATTACAAATACCTGTTAGTAATTATAATACAATGATTGATATATAAATGTATCTATCTATTTTAATAAAGTTGGAAATTTATATTAATATATTCAAAAAGTTAATAGGCCCCAATACAGTTTTTATAACTAAAATATAAAAAAATATATTTGCATGTTACGAAAATGAAATATATATATTTTTTTAAATAAAAAAAAATTATTTTGAAAACTATTATTTCTTAGCATGACTTTAGTATTTTGGAAGTTGTAATTACAAATATGTTTACAATTTTATATTCTTGTATTCGGCTAGTTTTAATCTCTGAAAAAACATTGTTTTGCATTAATTATGTTTTAAAAAACTATTCTCAGATGTCTTGACTAATGAATGAATACACAATGATTGGGATGAAAGCTCTTTCCATGAAATATAAACTTTTTGTTAATCAAGCTCCCTTGTTCTGCTTTTTTAAAGTCTTTTGAGGATGTGTTTGTATTCATTGCGTTATTTTCATGAAGTAAAAAAAAGTAAAATTATTAAAATAGTATTAAATTAAAAAAGAATTTAATGTATAAAAATCATAAGTATTTAATCTTAGTTTAATTTTAATTTTATTGTATTTTTTGTTTAACTTGTTTATATATTATATATACAAATATACATTACTATTATTTTTTTGTTTTGTATATATAATAATTTTTCTTAGAACGGAAATCTGTCAAAATATTGATTATTGAATTATGTTTTTTATTTTTATTGTACATTTTGATTTTAATGTATATTTATTTATTTTTGTTTGTTTTCATTATTACATCTTAATCTTGTTTGTAAATTTATTTTCTAAATAGGGACGATTTTAATTAGTTATACTACTATTGATATATATTGTAAACAAATACTACTTACTTTGGAATTGGTTGGATCTGCAAAATTATTTTTTTACAATTCTGTTTTGATTAGCAGAAGTTAAGCATAATATTCTTAGTCGTTACAGAACTAATTTTCGTTGTGCATTTTTATTTTGTATTTAATAGCTATTATGTGCCTTGAATAAATTAATAGGCTTTACCCTCGCTAAAATAATTTAAAAATAAGCAATATAATGATAGAAACTTTTTAATCTCATGTACATTTAAAATATAAACAATAAATATAAATGTTATATTATTTTAATTTGTTCTTGGTTAATTGTATATAGTTATATATATTTATTTTATATTGTATTATTTATATATTTTTTAATTCTTACTTAAACACATACCCCAATATTTTCATAATTTATTTACGATTTAAAAAAAAAATATTATATAATTAAATATATAACCAATAAAAATCGATATTATACTATTTTATGTTTTTTAAATATATTTTTAATTTTAATGTTATTTTATAACTATCATTACAAACCAGATTAGCCTAGCCTAGTGAGCCCCTTGGTGTCAGATTGGATTGCATAACAGTGAAGTGTCGATAATTCGGATTAATCTATGCTAGTCATAGCCCATATGGTATATATGATTAAATTTATGTAATAAAATTTGAACTAAAATTTATTAACACAAATAGCTAATATTAAAAAAATAAAAAACTATATTTTTTTGACTTCCTCATCCGTTAAATTACGGAACGAGATTATTTTAAATTGGCTAATACCATCTCTTTTTGTTCCCATTCGACAGAAATGCTAAAATGACATCATCTTATGATGATTGTAGCATTGCATGATTTTCACCCGACTGCTTAACAATATTTCGATTAAAATCTTTCTAGATTGAAATCAAGGAAAGCAAATATTTAACATCTTAAAATTTACCTTATTGGTATCCATAAAGTTTCTTAAACCATAAAAAAATTCTTCATGACGTTACATGTGCTTCCATCAACACCGGTCTAGTTATTACAAATATTTTCGGTACGGGTTTTCTCTTTCAATGGTTGAAAGGAACGGATTGAGTTTTTAAAATTCTGGTTTTATACTTCAACTCAAGAAAATGTTTTTTCCGAAAAAATTATAAAAATAAATCTACTTGTTTGACGGTCCAGTTGAATGAGGTCAGGATAATCGAAGCTCTGAAACATTTACAAATCAATCAACAATATATATATATAAGAATAATGATTATTTAAAAACAAGCTTTCTTGAATTAAAATCAAGGGTTTTAACTTACTGCTTATATAGTAGGAACGGCCATTTCTTGTTGGCTTTGTTTAGTTGAATTTTGCGTTTAATTTATTTAGGTCTATTGTATTTCAATTTGTGAATATTTTTCATGTTTTTTTTTTTTAGTATAAATAACTGTCAAAACATATTAAAGCCTGTATAATGAAGTAATATATATTTAGTGGTGAATGTAATGAAACTTAAAACTTAATGACTCGATTACCCAAATATTTGTTATGTTAATAAAACGTCATTTATTTACTTCTAATATTTAGTTTTTCTTTCCTCACCATCAGCCTACTACCATGATTACAGCAATTACTTTGAAAGAAAGTTCCTGACATGAATATATAAATATTTTAATTTATTTTTAATGATTTGTATGTTTTTTTTATTAGTATTAATTATAATATACCATAATAGTAACCTATATTTCAACCTATAATATTAAACTACAATGAAAACCTAAATTTCAATAACCAGCTTTATCATTTTTGAGCTGGCTTGATTAATTTGTAATAATATTTAAAAAACTACGCTCTCTTGATAAAAATTAATTTTTGAAAAAAAAGTTTAATTCCACAATGGTAAATGTTGTTAAGAACGGCCAAAACAATATTCATCAAATCCAGTTAAATTGTTGTGAAATTTATTTTTATTTTTTTATTCATTTAGAAATATAATAATCTGTCTCGTAGACAATAATTATTGTGATATATGTACACATTTACACCATATATACATAAAATATAAAATTAACAAAAATAAAATAATAATTAAAAACTATGTACAATAAAATACAATACAATAAAATAACTTATAGATAAGTAAATTAAAAAAAATATGCTCTTTTACGAAGTAATAAATAATTCTTATGATTCCAAAATATAAAGAAAAGGATAAAGTAGAGAGAATTAGATAAAAGAGATAAAAAAGATAAGATAATATCTTATCCATAATAATTATGGGTAATAAACGGATACAAAAATTAATTAATGCAATTTTTTACATAAATTACTTTACTATGAACTTGAATACGAAATAAGAACTTTTTTAAAAATGATTTTATTATTTTTATAATGTAGTTTTTATATGACGAATCCTCATAAACAGAAACGAACGAATTTTTTTATTTACTACAATTGATATGAATTCGCTACTGCTGTTTTACGTATATTAAAAGAAATGTCCATAAAAAAAAATTCAAATTTAGAAATTAAACTGAAATTAGTTGATTAATGTGTAAGACTGGAGATTATTGAACGCAGGAGAACTTGGTGTGTTCTATTTTTGTTTTGCTTATAGGTCTCTATAATGGATATATTTTATGCGAATATTACAATTCCAAAAATTACTCTAAGAGTCATAATAGCTTAAATTTTGATTGATACCATAGCTTTTCTTTCAAGTTAATGTCAAAAAGTTAAAAAAAAAGTATACATAATGTATATATATATATATATATATATATATATATATATATATATATATATATAGGTGAGTGTGTATGCATCATATGTGATATATGTGCAGATATAAAGAGAAGGAAGCCAATATTCTGCGCTATAAATTGAAAACCACCCTGCCCGTAAAAAGGTACAACGCCAGTTGCATACATAAAATGCCATGCATACATTAAGGAAGGAGAATTTAATGGAATTGTGAAAACTTTTTTTTTGTTCTTTGAATATTTATGAGAATTAAACTGAGATACGACCTTGATATTAAAAAAAAATATGTATAAATATTTGAAAATAATTAAGAGAAGAATAGTTGGGGTGGTCAGTCAAAAAGGAAGGCAAAAATAAATGGTAATATTTATTTTTTACATGTGCCGACGTTTCGACCAGAAGTTCAGGCCTTCATCAGGGCTAAGAAAATAACCAGATAACAAGGTATGAGAAACATAAGTAGTGACGGTAAAAAAAAAAAAAAAAAAATAAATAAATAAAAAAAAATAAATATAAAGTAAAATGAAATTGTTATAATAATGATAAAAAAAAAATATTAATTCTAAAAAAAATAATTCTTTGGATATTAAACTGAATAATAAATTCTAAAATTGAACCATAGTTATATGTATAACTAATTTTTCACGCTTCTATTGGTTCAACCACACAAAAGGCGATCCGCGATCTATACTTATGACTCGCTGCGATATACTGAGTTTTGTAAGATTGTAATCATGTAATGGATAATCATAGAACTAATCCATATGCCTGGCGAGGGAAGTAAAATAGTGTCTAATTTAATTTTACTGGAAATTTGTGTACATTGACCTCGTATTCGAGTATGAACAGTATTAGATATTCCTTGTGATGAAGCAATATCCAAAATTTTTTTTTTATGAAATTTAAATGATTAATTAGCCAAAGATCCACTAGACTTGCTCTGTAATTAGTACAAGTGACACCTAATAACAGCTTAGATTTCAATATATTTGAAATATTGTAGATTGATGGTTATAGTGAATAATTGAAGAGAAGATTAGTTAGGATGATCATTAAAAAAAAAACTATATTTTCTAATTAAGTTTTTTTACTAATTTCTATTAAATTATCTTCTAATTAAAAATTATATATTTTATGATTTTTACTAATCACTCCAACCTAATCTTCTCTTCAATTATTTAAAATATTACACAGCAAACCACGTAAATATTTACTTTTCTTTGAAATCTATTTATTGAATAATAATACAATCAGCCACTGCTGGAGGGCTACAAGCATTAGGGCTAAAAGTTCTCATTCATACAATATATACAAATAATAAAGAAATAAATATAAATATAAGAAGTAAATAAATAATACCGATGAAGAAGGTAAATAAAAAAAAAATAAAAATAAAATAAAATAAAATAAAAACTTCTAAACACAATCATAACTATATACAATATATACATTTGCCCAAGAATCTCCGAGCCAGGCTTTTACCTCCACACGCGGAAGGCAAAGCAAGACTCCGGAAGATCCCAGTGCCACTTTTCCAGTCGCATCACTAGTATTAGAAGCCAGTGGAGACTGAAAGAGGGCAATACAGCCACAGACGCTCAGGACATGAGTGGAGAAGCTGGCCATTGCCAGGACTCCAAAGGCATATTTACAAAAGATCTCGAGGCCACTGCCGTTTCAACCTTCGAGGGGGATGGTATGGATGCTCGGAGCTGGATAGGGATTGCGCTAGAGGATTGGGATGATGAATGAGGTTCTGGTGAAAGTTGGAGAATCTGGATGGGATGATGTCATGGACATATGGGATGTTAAGGTCATGGTGTAGGGTCTTGTTCGTGACATAATATGGAGCATTGACTATTGTTCGAAGGACTTTGGACTGGAAGGATTGGATGCGTTTGATATTCGATGATTTAGTTGTCCCCCACAGTTCAAGTCCGTAGGTCCAGATAGGTTTCAGTATGGTCTTGTAGATTAATAATTTGTTTTCTGTTGAGAGATGAGATCTTCTGTTTAGTAGTCTATATAGCTGACCAAATCGTCGGTTAAGCTCTTGTCTTTTAAGTCTCGTATGTGGGTTCCAAGTCAGTCTTTTGTCCAGAAGGAAGCCAAGGTATCGGACTGTGTCTGAGTAGGGAAGAGGAATTGAATTAAAAAGGATTGGCGGACAGGATCTGCGTCGAAGAGTGAAAGTTACATACTTGCATTTTGATTCATTAATTTTGATGCGCCAGTTGTTGCACCACTGCTCAATGAAGGAAAGGTGTCTTTGCAGGTTCTGGGACGCTATTAGAGGATCCGAGTGGGAGGATAGGATGGCAGTATCATCAGCAAATGTTGCTAGGAAGGTATCAGGACTTGAAGGGATGTCAGCGGTGAAAAGGATATAGAGAACTGGGCCCAAGACACTGCCTTGTGGAACACCAGCCTCAATTGGATAATGTTTGGAGAGTTCAGTGCCGCAGCGGACTTGAAAGGAGCGATTTGAAAGGTAAGATTTGAGGACTAGGTACAAGGGTTGAGGTAAATGGGTTTTGAGCTTGAAAAGCAAGCCATCGTGCCACACCCGGTCGAAAGCTTGAGCTACGTCCAGAAAGGCACCAGTGCAATATTGCTTGTTTTCAAGTGCAGAGGATATGTGGTCCACAACGCGAAGGCCTTGTTGGACAGTGGAGTGTCT
This sequence comes from Nezara viridula, assembly GCA_928085145.1. Classification (NCBI taxonomy): domain Eukaryota; kingdom Metazoa; phylum Arthropoda; class Insecta; order Hemiptera; family Pentatomidae; genus Nezara; species Nezara viridula. Next base: position 105,656,765 of record OV725079.1, on the reverse strand, counting down.
TGAGCGGAATCCAAACTGATGGGAAGGGATATTGTGGGATTCGAGTATGGGTAGGATGCGTTTGAGAAGGATTTTCTCAAAGATTTTGGAAAGGATCGGAAGTAAGCTTATCGGTCTATAGGATGATGTATAATTAACAGGTTTACTTGGTTTAGGAAAGAGGATAATTATGGAGTGTTTCCACACCAGGGGAAAGTGGGTTGTGCGGAGGATACAGTTGAATAGATATGTAAGGAATATAATTGCTTTTTTGGGAAGTTGTCTGAGGATCTGGGAAGTAAGGAGATCGTGTCCTGGAGATTTGCGAGGTTTTAGGTTCTTTAAAAGGAATTTGACCTCAGAGGGGTTGACGGCTGTAGGAGGTAAGGAGAGAGGAATCGATGAAGAGAGGAATTCTTTAACTTCAGCAGTATGGGAGGGATGGAGTTCAGGATGAGGAGTGAATGTGTACGATAGATGTTTAGCAAACTCTTCTGCTCTATTCTCATCTGACGAAGCCCAGGAACCATCATCACGGCGGAGGGGGTGGGAAATGGATTGGAATTTAAGGATTTTTTTTGTTACATTCCAGAGGGAGTTATCACTTGCAGATAGTGAGGAAAGATAGGAATTATAGGATTGGGATCTAAACGTAGCCAGTTTTTGTTTTACCTGCTTGGAATAATAGTTATATGATTTCCGATCATCAGGATGCCTGGTTCTTTGCCAGATGGTCCTAGAGCATCGTTTCCTATTAATAAGGTCCAGTAGGTCTTGGGGTAGAGGATTTATTTTGCGGTATTTTTTAGAAGGATCAGGTGAAGATGCAGTCCAAACTGCTTGTTGGATCAAGGTAGTCATGGAATATACTGCTTCATCTAGGTCTGCAGGTGTTTTTAAGGAAACTCTGAGGTCAATATTATCATCCAGTATTTGACGGAAGAGGTTCCAATTAACTGGCCTCCTGATAAATGAAGGTGGAGGTGGTTTGGGAATTGGTGATGTGGAGACCGTTAGGATTAGGGGACTATGGTCTGAGGAAAGATCATCAAGTCTTGAAATGCTATAATTAAGGGACCCTAGACCTTTGTGGATGAAAAAATCTAGGAGATCGGGATTGCGGTTAGGATCTGTTGGCCAGTATGTGGGAGAATTGGGTGAGAGGATGTTGCTGTGATGGGAATTAAGTGCAGATATCAATGTTCGTCCTCTGGAATTTGTGGTTCTGTCTCCCCATTGCTGGTGTTTAGCATTTAAGTCTGCACCTAGAAGGAAGTGGTGTCCTAAGGAGTTAAGGAAGGAAGTTAATTGGGATTATGAGATAGGTATTTTAGGCGGGGAGTATGCTGCAACTACTGCTATTGGGTAAGGAGAAGTTTGGATTATCACGGCAGTGGATTGTAGGAAATTATGGGTCGGCAAAGGGAATAGGTGATGGGAAAGGGATTGATGGATAATTATGGCAGTGCCAGCATGTGCTGTTCAATCAGGATGGTCAAAAATATTTACTAATATATTTATCTTGATTCGTTTGTATTTTTTCTCAGAATAAAATTTTAATGATGAAATATAATTATCTCTCAAAATAAAATTTACTTTCTTTCTTTCTATATTACATATACAAATTTAGATATAGTTTATAAAAAATATTTATATAGAATTGATTAATAAAGCAATAAAACAGCGGCCTCCTTTATTACTGTCTAATTTAAAGACGGCCTCTATTGTAAAAATGTTTCCTGCTTGTGGTTTACATGAACTGAATTATTAAATAAATTACAATTTATTAGAAATCCAATTATTTGCTTACATAAATTTTCCATCCCATGGATTGCCAATTAATTACCGTTCCCTTAAAGTATTCAGCCCTGCTTAGATACCCTGGATTTTCCTCTGGATAAAATTATGAAGGATTTTCTAAGAAAAACGTTGGGATATCCCTATCCGAAACCTTTTAATCAATGTTTTCAAAAAGCTTATTTTCATGAAGAGCTTAGGGAAGAGCAAGAGCACGAAATTAAACGGCCATTGAAAAAAAGATGATGGATATTTCCCCGTGGAGTAGAGATTAATAATTAAATTTATAGGAGATGAAAGTTTTTGTATTTCAATTTTAAATAATATACTCGGATATAATTAAAGAGTGTTAAAAAATAAGTTGTTAACAATATATTTTTCATGGTTATTGTTTGTTGAATAAAGTAATAGGAAATGCATGGAAATACAACTTAATTAAAAAAAAAAGGTTTATGGTTATGCATTTTGCAAATAATGTGACCATATAACAGTGTAATCTGACCTTCTTTATTCAATAAAGTTCCTGTCTTACCATTAGAGAGAAACACTTTATTTTCATATAAAATCGTACTGCCCAATTATATTGATTTGCTAGATACACAGCAAAATGGTTAATCCTTTGGACAATCAATAAAACTTAAATATAAACATACAGAACTAGTTTAATACATGAGTACAATCAACAAATAAACACACACACACACACACATATATATATGTATATATATATTTTTTCTTGTTCATCGATTTTTTTAAACATTCAATTTCCCTTTCTACCCTTCTCTCTCTCTTGATACATCTCTCTTATATTGTACAAGTATTAAAATGTATAAAATTAATATAATCTTTTTTATTATTTATTATGATATTTACAACTGTATAAAGAATCTAGTAAATTTTAACAATGGATATAATGACATGAAACTACCAATTATTTGCCTACATGAGGAGATCACGGGGTCAAGTTTATCAGACGCCCCGGAGTCTTATCAGGAATTGAAGAGGGAAGCAAGAGGATTGGGACGATTATGAAGTTTATTATGAAAGGATAGATATCTGGATTGGGCCTAATCGGAAACATAAGAAGCATTAAAGTTATTATGGATGATTTTCCCTTACTCAAGTACTGGAGATTTGCGAGAAGGAAATCTGTGAATGATGCTCGATATTTCCGTGGGGTGAAATGCTTTAGGTGGAAAGAACATTTGGAGAGGAGTATCCAGTTCTGATTCAATATATTCGATGTGGGTTGGATTAAGGATATCGGAATGTGGGTTAAGGAAGAGACGTTGGCCGAATATTTGTGCCTTTTTTTCCGTCGGATTTGAATCAGGTGTAGGATTCAGTAAGATTTTTTTATTGGATAACCCCCTACCCACCTTTTCTGGCATTCGTAGGGGGAGAGGAGGAGTATTGTTCTAGAGGTGCAACCAAACCTATTTTAACACCAGAGTGGGGGAGGGTCGAGTTTTATTCCGTTGGTTCGCCACGAAATAAAAGTCAACCACTCTGAGGCCGGATTCGAACCGACGCACAGTGAGACGAGTTAGAGAAAACTCGCGACATCTATTTGAATCTGTCTAAATCTATTTTTTTTTTTTTAGAACTCCAAAAACTAGATAAAATGCTGTATTGATACCTTATGTTGTTCGTGAAGTTTCCGAGCATATTTTCAGTTGGTACAATATACATGTTTCACTGTTTTTATTGAATAGTTCATTTGAAAAAAAACAATTGATTTAGCCGATGCCGCGAGTTTTCTCTTACTCGTCTCACTGTGCGTCGGTTCGAATCTGGCCTCAGAGTGGTTGAAAAAGAGAACGCTCCAACAGACTCGGTCGTCACGACAAAGGCAACATATAGCTGACCGTGAATGCTCAGAACTGTAGTCGACTCCGATGTGCTTAATAGTTTATTTGTACTTTGTATTTATAGAATGACTGTAAATAATTTCCTGTTATGCTATACTAGCTTAACTTCCTTGAGTTTTTCATATTGGTTGAGGTTTATGATTACTGTTACGTTCTTAAACCCGTGGGGGACTTAATCCGTGGGCGTGATGTCTTAAGTCTTCCTCAACAGAAGGTCTAACGCAAAAGAGTTAATTAATTCGGACTGAACGTTTTTGAAATAGGCGTGTTCAATCAAACAATTTAGCATTATGTATTATAATCGATTACAGTATCATGATCTTAGGAAAATAAATAATGAAATCAATATTAAAAATTCGATATTGATTTTTAATTTCTATTTATATTCCTTAATGGTTAAAATAGTAGGCTAGTGTTTGGCTAAGGCAAGAGTGCCATTAAAGCCCTGAGGAACACATTGGGGAGAAGTACTCGATATCCCTAATGACTGGATCACTAATTACAATCAGACTAGTGCCGAGTGGCGTCAGCTTGCTTTACGCCAACGACCCTCTAAGTGAGGAAATTTTATTGTAAGGAAAACATTTTCTTTTAAATTTTTTAATTTTACAATTTTTTTTCAAAATACTATAGTTCAGTGTTTTAAATTATTTACTTATACTTACCTTTTATTTTATAATGACTATCTTTATTCAGACAAATGTCTTCTGGATTGTTCACTTATATTATTTTAAGAGGACCAGGGGTCAGAGGAAAAAACTACTTCTGTTGTTCTGTCACACTGACAATGATTATTATGAGAAAAAAGTACATTCACACCATATATACAGAAAAAAAAACCCAATTAAAACAGAAGGTAAATAACAAATAAATTATAACCAATAATTAATTATATACAATAAATAAAAATGAAATAATTTAATGATCTTTTTTTTTTTACTTTTTTATTAAGAAATATTACAATTCCTCTCAATTAGTGACATTTATCATAGTGTTCAGTGAGCACATTCCACATCTATGTACAATAAATAAAAATAAATTAAACAGAAAAATAATATAACTAAAACTAAATGTATATAAACAAACAAAAAAAAAAAAAAAAAAATAGACTAATCAAAATAATGACTTAAATTCGAACTTTTAAACGATATCTACACAATTCATTCATTCAGGGAGACTCAGCCAAGCCTTACCTCCATCCCCCACTCATGGAAAGAAAGCCATACAGGACTGTAGGAAATCCCAGTGTCTCTCACTCAGCCACATTTCTGGTATTAAGGATCAATTGAGGTTGGGCAGGGGCGCTATAACAAGACATACTTGAGTGGAGAATCGAGCTATTGCCAGAACTCCATGATAAATAAATTACAAAAAACATTACAATTTATTTTATAGGTTCAAATTCATTTTTTTTTAACAGTGCACAGTGAGAGACTTTGACAATCCTGAATGACAGAAATATTACTCTTATGTTATAATTTATTTTTTGTTGATCCTTTAACTCTTGCTACTAAATTGAACAACTTAATATAGTTTTAATAATAATAGCAATGAGAAAAATGTCTAAAAACATACATATATATTTACATTTAAAAAATAAATAGATTTCTTGTCTACTATATATTTTTAAGCAGATTAAAGGGGATATGTTTATCTCATTAACAGATTAACAAAATTATCTAAATTAAAAACGAATTCAATCATAAGAAAATTTTAGAAACATATTACAATATATAAAGTTATTTGGAAAGGGAAGCATTTACGAGTAAGAATATTAATTTTAATTAAAAAAAAGTAATTTATATCACAGTTGGGCTTGATAACGAAAAAAATTCCTAAAAGGTTAATATTTGCTGTACCGATTGGTAAACATCTGACTGGTGGACCGTGGCGAAGGTGGGAAGATTGCGTCAAAGCGGATCTCAAAGGACTTAGTTTGGACGACGAACGGTGGAGGGAGGTATGTAATAAGAGATTGGTGGTGTTGGCATCGAACCTTCGGCTCGGTAAACCTTTTATTATTATTATTAATTCATATCATATCAATGATTATATAAAAAGGTTCGTTTTATGTTTTAACCGTGAAAATTACTGAATAGATCCATAGATGTTTTTTTGCAAAACGTTTCATGTTGTATGATATGAAATCCTCGATCTAACGAGTGTAAAAAAATTAAAAATAATTTCAACAAAGAGAGTTTTCTAACTAAATTTAGTTATGTTTAATCGCGACTATGCGTTGTTATTGTTACATTACTGTTATTACAATTATTTTGTTCTATAATGTGTGGAATTTAATTTTGTAGAAAATGTAATCAGACAAATGCAATATTCTCTCCAAGTTAGTCAAAGAAAACTGAATCAATAATGGTTGAAGAGTTATTTTCTCTGTACCGAGTGTTGATTTGGAAATGCTCCTTATAATAAAGATCATAAATAAAAAAAAACATTCCGAATGAGAATAGTCTATTAATTCTTTAACAAATATTTTGTACTTCTTGCTAACGTTTTCTTTGAAGAGACCAACATTGGAAGGAATTAATGTTAATCAAAGCACTTAAAGTCCTTAGAAACTTTAGCCAAGGCACAAATAAGCATAAGCAAACACTTCGTTGAGTATTTGATGAAAAGCCACAGTTACCGAGTGCTCGTCTTGCTTACTGTACAATTATCAAATCTGTTTCATGTAGGTATGTATATGTTTAAACTAATTAGTTATTTCGTCGACTGGCTAAATGTTTTGAAAAAATAATATTTTTTTTACCTCTTAATAGGATGCAGTCCTGAACTTGATATTTCGTTGTTGACAAATTGAGTATTTTTGATCCATTTTAAAAATTTATGAAGCATTGCAGTCGATAAGGTTTAAGTTTATTTTTATTTTACTTTGGAGATGCTTATTTTAAAGGATGGTTTACCTCCGTTTATTACTTTATTTGCTTTGCAATCTTAAAACACCGAATACTAATTAGTAATGAGTATACATAATGTTTTTAGTAATTGTGGATTTTTTTATAATAAGTATGTAACGAAATAATTTTTAGTATTGAAATTTCCAAGAAATTATTCTTTAGCAACCACCTTGATGGACTTCATTTCTGTTTTGAATATGAAAAAAAAAATAGGTATTCATCAAGAATATCTTTGACGTGTTAAGGATGTCTTGAAGTCTTCGTTAGTCAGATATAAGGAGATCGTTAGACCTTCTTTGCGTTCCTTACGTAATTTTAATGAAGATTTTTTGGCAGTGATTCAAAAACACGAGACTTTCAAATATTTTGTGATTCTTTGTTATCAAGACTTAATATTTACTTAAATTTTAGATTCTTAGTATTTATTCTTAATTTACATTTAGGTGTTACGAGTGACTGTTCAATAAATGAATTTTTAAGATTTTTTAAAAAATATTCTTTTTAGTAATTAATAATTATTTTTCTGTTTGTTAAGAATCAAGTTGGTACAGCTTTACAAAGGTATGTTATAGTTATCAAATTATTCGTAAATATTTGTTTTTGGCCAATGCTATTTTTACCAAATTGAAAGTTTTGCTGTCCGTAGAAGAATTCGCAGAATTTGAAAGTCTGTTGTCACTCTGAACTTTGTTTTTAAGTCTTTGTATTTCATTTACATTTTGATTTTATTTTTATTGTACTCTTTTAAGAGTAGGCTTAGATATTATAAATAATAGTTCGACAATAATATTAGTTATACAACTTTGATTATATCTGCTGTAAATTGAATCAACTTACCAGTCATTGAGGACTTATTTCACACTTTTTGGGGTAGTCAATATAATTTTTCATTCAGAATTTCTTATAATATACTTTTCCTATTGTTCAAAATAAAGATTAAAACATTAAAATTTTAATATGTTCTTTATTATTTCACTAACGTTTGGCATTATTTAATTTTTCTTTTTTTTCAATGGTCAAAAATGAATTATATCATAAGTGAATTCTCTGATTTATTTTTCTTATTTCAAAATAATCAACCCAGAAAACTGTTTTATTGTAGTTAATAATTTTACCTTGATAAACCAAACTTTGGATTTATGTTCGAAATTAGCCAGAGGTGCATTCATATTAGAACCATCAGTTTCAGCAAAGATTCGTTAATCTTTAATTAAATTTTTAATTCCAATTATGCAGCATTGAGAAATAAAATAAATCAGTGAGTAACTATTTAGAATGAATAAATAAATGAAAATAGTCACTTAGGACTATTTAATTTGATGTATATATTTTAAATGTTATTTTAATGTAGTAAAATATTGTTATTCGGCTGATGGCAAGTTTTTTTAAACTTATTTATTGAAAAATATTACAATCTGTCTCTAGGACATTTATAATAGAGTTCACAGATCACATTCACACTCTATGTACAATAAATAAAATAAATTATACAGAAAAATAATAATGACAAGTAATTATTCATTCTGTTTCATCGGCCGTGGATCGACCCTGAGCTGGGAGACCCTTCTGGGGTAAAATACCGAGCCTCTATAAAGCGAGTACTCCTAATTAAAAATTTAATTAGGAAAGATTACCTCTTCCCATCTCAGACACAGTTCGGTATCTTGGATTCCTTTTAGACAGAATACTAACATGGAACCCACATACCAGACTTAAAAGACAACAGCTTAACCGACGACTTGGCCAGTTATACAGACTACTTAACAGAAAATCTAACCTCTCAATTGAAAACAAACTATTAATATACAAGACCATACTGAAACACATCTGGACCTACGGACTTGAACTGTGGGGGACAACTAAATTTTCGAACATCAAACGCATCCAATCCTTCCACTCCAAAGTCCTCCGTATAATAGTCAATGCTCCTTATTATGTTACGAACAAAACCTAACATCATGACTTTAACATCCCTTATGTCCTTGACGTTATTCCATCCCGATTTTCAAATTTTCATCAGAACCTAATCGATCATCCTAATCCCTTAGCACAATCCTTATCCAGTTCCAGTCATCCCTACAATCCTCCTCGAAGGTTGAAGCGGCAGTGACCTCGAGATCTTTTGTAAAGACGTCATTGGAGTCCTGGTGATGGCCAGCTTCTCCTCTCAAGTCATAAGCGTATGTGGCTTTAGTGCCCTCTCTTAGTCTCCACTGGATTCCCATCTTAGTGATGCGGCTGAGAGAGAAGCGCTGGGATCTCTTGGAGTCTTACCTTATCCTCCACAAGTGGGGGAAAAGGCCCGACTCGGAGCTCCCTCGGCTGACTGTAAATATTGTAAATAAGTATGAATGTGTTTTTATTTATTTATTTATTTTTTTAATGTTGTATCATGATCGATTTATTCTGTTACTCCAAGTTTTATTTTATTTTATTTTGTTATAATCTTGTTTTTCTTTTATTGTATATATGGTATGTTTGTATTTCATTCATCCTAAATACTCAATGCCCTTAATTGAGGCAAAATGTATTTTTTCTAAATAAAATATTATATAGTAAAAAAAAAAAAATAGGAGAGAAAACCAGGTGATTGAGCGTGATCTCGGTCTAATTACCTTGTAGAACCGTTGATCAAGAAACAGTACTTTCCTACTGTTTTTTTTTTAGAATATTGTTAAATAATGTATACAATATTAATATTCTTATCCAGCATCAACAAACAACAAGTATAAACAACTGACTCAATCTCACATTGAAGGCAAATATTGATTAATTATTGTTAAATACGATATATGGTTAGCATCGCTATTTAATTAAATTTTAAATTGTAAAATATGAATTTTTAATAAGCTTTTTTAGATGGGTTTGAAGATGATACAACGGCCAAATGTTGCAATGAAAATAGAAATCATGTAATGAATTAATATATAGTGGAAAAATTACAGCCCAAACTATTTCAATACCTAAATAAGAAATTTATTTTAATTTCATTTTATATAAGAATTGGCAAGAAGGATATAATTTATTGATGAAGGAATGAAAATTCTCTCCGTTCAGATGACAATATTGTAGTTACCAAGTAATTTTAATAGATTCTTTTTCGTTAAAATTAAGCCAATAATAATGCCAAAATTAATATCTATACAGCAATTATTTTCTTAGAGGAGTCCATCCAGTAATAAACGATAAGAATTTTATTCTTCCTTATACTTTTCTATATTCTTAAATATAAAGTAAATATTTTTTCGAGATTTCTTACAAAGATGTACTAAAGGATTGATTCTAGAAGGAAGTGCCTTGCAGAAAAATTATTTACCTTCCAGTATTTTAAATAAAATATATTGATAAAACCAAAACGAAAAAATCCGATTTTTTTTCTTACTTTATGGAACTAGAAATACAGATATTCGGCACTTATACTTACTTATTTGCATCCCTAATAAAACTCAGCGGAACCTACCATACGGAATTCAGCGATAGTAGGATTTAGCTTAAAGCGGTAACCACTGATGCTAATTTTTTCCTGGTAAATCAAAATCCATTTTTTTGATCTGTCTTATATTATACAACCTGTGGGTTAGGTACTACTAAAAGGTACAATAAGTTATTAACTATTAAGAATTGGTATCCTTATCTTTTAGAATTGATATGAAGTCTGTGAGAAAGAGTCCTTTCGCTGAAATCTGTTATTATTCCCTAAGTCTTGATAATGGGCCTCTGCCCCGTCAGTACATCCTAGATAACTATTTCTTAGTTATCAGAGATAGATTGACCTGGCTATCTAGGGATAGCTTTTTCCTTTTATCCTTTGAGTTATGAGAATTGTCATTACAATACATGATTCACCAATTGGAATATTTAACGAATTCAATTATTAAAATAAAAGTTAAATTAATATTATTATTATTATTAGTTACGGATTAAGTCCGTTCCGGAACTGTTGGAAATGTGACAGCGAAACAAGCGCTTATCCTTCCAGACCTGGGCGCTGCCATTCTAACACCGCAACATATAAGTCTGCCCCTCAAAAAATAAATAATTCATAGATAGCAATCTATATGAAATGAGAGACCGCCGAACAAATTTAAATATATTAAAAAAACAGTAAATCCGTGGTCAACATCGTATAACCATAGAGAAGAAATTTTCTTAACCAGAATAAGAATAGGCAGCACTAATCTAACCCATTCACATCTCATTAGAAAACAGCTACCACCAGAATACCAACACTGTAATAATATACTTACAATCAGACACATTTTACAGGAATGTTCTTTTTACATATCAAATCTAAATAATTTAGGACTTACACCTCCAGTATCAAACATTCTTAATGATCACGAAGACACAATAAAGTTAATGTGAGATTTCTAATAATAAAAAAAATTGTTAAACCACTTCTTCGAAACTTTAGTAAAGTGTTGTACTTGAACTGTGTCCTGCTTCATAATTTTTTTCACCCTATCTCATTAGTCATTTTTTCATCCTATCCTGCCTATTAGGTTGTACGGGTGTTTGCAGCAAGTGTGTAAAACCCAACTCTGTGTAAAACCCCACTGCTGCCAGTAAACCAATTATAATTTCATCAAGAGTTGTGCACACCTGCGCGTTTCATTCCTCGTTTTGGACTTTGTCCACTTCTACCACTTCTCTATCCGATGACCTCTCTCGTTTCACTTCACCTATAATACCTTATTATTATTATTTCCTTAAAATTAACATCGCAGGTTAAAACATTATTTTGTGTAAGTGATACATTTTTAAACGTGCTCTCTATATGGTTAAAATACGTCAGAAGTTTCGTTCCATGTTTAATATTTCTTATTTCTATAAATTTTTATAAGGCTATTATAAAAGCTCATTTCGAGTTTCTCATTCCTATTGCTATCACAAATTTAAAAAAAAAGAATATGATTCTCAAGGATGAAGAATTGAAGAAGTAATATAACATTCTTTAAAAACACACGATGGATACAGCGAGGAGGGAGTTCAATCAAACCATATTTACAGTAAATATAAATAAATTAAAGAAAAGAAAACAATAACTAAAAAATTAATCAAAATTTACATATTGAAAATAGAAGTGGCAAATAATTTACGAAAGATAAAGACTATTCTATTCAATATATCCTATATTTCAATATAGCCTATTCTTATTCAAATATATCCATTCTACGATTTTTAGAAACATTTTTATAAGATTCCTGATGGAAATAATGCCACATAAGAAGATGTTAAACTATTAAGAGGTTACAATGTCCGAAGCGTAAAAGTACAACTATTTTTTTATCAGTTAAAAAGAATTATTACGAATTAACTAAATTAAATCTAGAAAAGCCTTTGATAGTGTCAGGCACAAGAGCCTATTATGGAAACTAAAACAGCACTTATTTTCTAATTCTTCGATCCTTCTTTCTTTGCAGGCTTTTATGTATTTTCGTAAACTATTCTTCTCCTTACACATCAGCCAGCCACAAGGTAGTGTTTTGAGTCCAATACTCTATTCTTTATACCCATCTGACACCTCTTAGTACCCTTGCACCACCATCTTCACCTTAAATGACAATACAGCAATACAATTGAGTAACATAAAAATCGAACTTTAGCATTGCCCTGAAGTCCAGTTATTTGACCTTGAAAAGTGGTTCTGTAAATGGAAAATTAAAATTAACACTTCTAAATTATGACGTCAGTTTTTCTTTAAGGAAAGCTTCATGTCCTCATTTAAGCATCTACAACAATCCAGTGTCTAAAAAAAAAATTATATTCGGCACCTTCGACTCATCTTAGAAAGAATAGTTACTTGAAACATATAAACAAAACATGTAATTAATTCTCACATTTTTTGTTTTGTCCGTGGTACAGATCCCTTTTTATCAAATTATGAACATCTGCTGACTGATCGACTGAAGACGAGTTGGATGAGAGATCTCCTTTTCTGAATTAAGGAAGTAAACCAAGACCAAGAAGAGTTGTTGCTGGCTACTATTCTTCCTCATTCCTAAAATGCCAATCTTCTTAATAGTCCGTTGTGCACACCCCTTCTTATCGAACTATTAACATCCGCCTGAAACTTCCTGAATAGTTTCATCTCAACGTAATCTACAACTGTTTTATTTATGAAAACTCTTGGAATTGGGTCGTTTTCAATCTGGAGGTCGACAAATTTTGTCTCTTTAATTAGGTACTATAAACTCGTACATACCCATTTGCTTTCCACTTGGATCGTAAGATAATTTGATCACAAAATCGAGAAAAATGGTGGCCTAGAAAAATATTATTCCGTTTGGACTATACCACCTCGTTATTTTGACATTTTGGGAGTGTAGCTTACGCCAAAGAGCTCAATATTTTTTTATATACATATTGTTGACTGGTTAGTATTCGTTTTAATGTTATTATGATTTTTATAATTGGGCTAATGTCTACTAGTAAATCCTTTGAAAGAATTTTGTATATATTTTTTCGGATGAATATTCACAATATATGTAAAATCACATTTATCTATTAAGATGCCTGAAGAGGCGAAAATTTGGATAAATTTAAAATAAAGTGATTTAATTATTGAGACTAAAAAGGGCTTTTTTTTTCTACTGCAAAAAATGAAACTATTTGAAATGACAATCTTTTTTTTTTTTTAAACTTATTTATTGAGAGATATTACAATCTGTCACAATGAAATGACATTTATAATAGTCTTCATAAAGCACATTCACACTCTATTCACAATAAATAAAAATAAACAATACATAAAGATAATAATACTAAAAGTAAATGTATATAAACTAACCTAAACAAAAAGGAACTAAGCTAATGAAAGTAACAACTTAAATACATACATGCTTCTATAAAATATCTAAAAAAAAAAACATTCACTCAAGATCTCCGAGCCAAGCCTTTCTCACCACTCGTGGAAGGAAAGACAGGACTTCTAGGTGATCCCAGCGCCCCTCACTCAGCCGCGCTACTCGTCTAATCTAAGTGTTTTTTTTCATTGAGTAACGATAAACGTTTATATAGTTCATCTATTGTTTTAAGTTTACAAGGATTATTTTAATAATTATTATTATTAAAAAATAATGTGTCCGTCCACCCTGTTTCTCCACTACTAAAACATTCAGCCTTTTTACTAACCATCTTCAATTTATTTTATTATTAGCCATCTCGAATTACAGTTATTTTCACTACCATACACATCATCGCCCTTTCATCGCTCCCTGATTCCTAATGCTTGGAGAATTTCCCTTTCCCCTACAAAAGGGTATTAGGGACCCCGGAGAGTGACGCGCACCCTCTCTCCCCCAAGTTATTTAACTTTCCACTCCGGCTCAGCCAGCCCCTCTGCTCCTTAATCGGCTATCCTCGACCAATTAGGGAGCAAATCGTTTTATGTCTTTCCTCCCCGCCCTCATGTCTATAAGAGCGGCGCTAGAGTCAATTCTTTGTCGCTTCTGGTATTTCGTCAATGGATTTAGGCTTGGAGAGATTGGAGAATTTACGATTATAGTGACTATTTCATTTTTTGAATTTCAACCTCTCATTATTGAAAAATTAATGTCTACAATGAAGTGAAGAGGTAAAAGATATTGGAAAGATTTTGGATCATGCAATATGGAAGTACAACACTAACCACATGATTATTTAGCCACTTGACCGATTTCTTAAACTTCAGTTAAAAATCCAATACTTCCACTGCAGGTACACAACTGACTGTACCAACAACAACAATATTCATTGCAAACGACTACTAGATCCAATATCAGAAACTATTCTGTTTACAATACCTCAACTTTTCTATTTCTTATATAACTTCATATCCCTTTTCTCTGTTTTATATTTTATTCTAAGATTACCATTTTAGTACTTATGTTATCTTATTTTGATTACGTTTACACTTTTAGCCTACACTTTGTAACCGTTATCATTATTTATTTCTTAGTTCTTGTTATTGTCATTATTCTACCTACTTTATTTTACTTTAATGTTCACTTATCTACTTCATTTTAATTTAAGTTTTTTTTTTTACCTACACTGTTTATGTTTCTCATGCCAATTGTTATGTGGTTCTTTTCTCAGCCCTGATGAAGGCATGAACTTCGGGTCGAAACTTCGGCAAATGTTAAAATAGATATTATTATTTATTTTTGCCATTTTATTTTTGACTGATCACTCCAACTATCCTTCTCTTCATCATAAACTATTATTATTTAAAGTTTTATAATGCACTAATATATGGATACTTAAGTTAATATTTAGAATTCTTCATATCAATTTTTTTTGGTTTAAACTTTTTTGGCTTGCGGGTCATATTGAGACCTCCACAAGTCCGGCGGGCTACGCTTGAAAAGAAAAACGTTGAAAAAAAAAAACGTGTTCTATAAATGACACTTCTGTTTTAAAATGGTCATTCAAAGAGAAACTACTCATAAATTAAAGCCTTTATCTTGCGTTTAAGAGATTTACTGAATTTCCAATATTTTAAATATTTTTTTTAAATTTTACTGGGCAATCAAAAAAACTTTCCCCGGTTCAGCTCGTCTTATCTTTATTAAACAGAATATTACTGGGTTAAAATTAGTAAAATTCGAAAACAACTGTTGATTTAGAAAATGAGTATTCTTCATGCCGGATATATTTTTGTTAATAATTATTAAATTATTATTATAATTAAATAAAATTATAATTTATTAAAAATAAGGAATACTTGTTTAAGTTTCTTGTTTCCTAACAAATAAGAGAACCCCTAACTAAAAAAAAGTATTTTGATCAAAACGAATAAAACAAGGAACAAATAGGAATATCCTTATTAATTTTTGCGTTATATATATATATATATATATATATATATGTGTGTGTGTGTGTGTGTGTGTGTGTGTGTGTGTGTGTGTGTGTGTGTGTGTGTGTGTGTGTGTGTGTGTGTGTGTGTGTGTGTGTGTGTATGTGTGTGTGTGTGTGTGTGTGTGTGTATATATAAATAGTATTATGAAAAATATGAATACAATGAAGCACTTATTTCACATATAACTTGCATATATATATATATATATAAGTTATATGTTGCCTGTTTTGAGGTCATGTCCTTGATAAATAACTGACTTTGAAACGTCGAATTATTTTATTAAATTTCAAGTGTAACTTATCATTTTTCTTACTGTCCAATATTTTATTTAACTTTATAGATACATGTAGTTTGCATTTTATTGACTGTTACAAATTTCTATGGGCCTGTAGAAGAAACGAAAAATGTTTCGTGGTCAAAGAGGTGTTAGAACATAATACAACAAAGCTTAGCTTCAAACGGTTCAATGTTTATGATTATCTCAAAAAGGTTACCTTTGTGTTAGGTTAAATTTTATATGGCTATTGACTCCGAGCCTTGTAATACACGGCCCGATTGAGTATATCGAGTTTTAAAAGCGAAACAACCTTTGATAGAACGGAACAAAGCTATTTCCAACATCACATGGCCGGTGCAGATTATTCACTTTTGGCTTCAAAAAATAAAAATGAAGAAATGGAAATGAGATTCCCTTTTTTTCGACATTTTTAATTGAATATATCATCTGACTATGGAATTTTGCAGACGAGTGTTAAGTGTTTTAATACACTTCGACAAGTACGAAGATTTGAAATTATAATACTGGGATCTTTTCATCCCATTACTGCATAAATTCTATTTCAAACATGAAGATAATGGGTCATATTTTGAGGAGGAACATTCGGGTTAATATTTTGTAATAATTCATGAAATAACTCTGCATACGTATACGAGTATTTTCGTTGAGTTTATTAATACCAGGTGCATTTTAGTGCATTATATAAATTTATTGGGTACTCATCTTACCTTCATTATCTCATTAATGTAAGCAGACATATTTATCTAACTATCTACGAAACAGATGATGTTTGGAAGAAAATTAGCTGGTTCAAGGCGAAGTATAAATTTGTTCACTAACACTGAGTAGAGGCTTTTTATCACCTCTCATTAATAAAATATTTTTTTTAAAAGTTTTATTATGATATTTACAACTGTATTAGTATAAATACATCAAGTAAATTTGTAATGAGAAATATTATTAATTGAAACCACGTCTTGTTGAGAAAACTATCCCGCTTGGTAGCACGTATAGATTTGTTACTTGAGGAAGATCACGGAGGCCATCTTCTTTTTCAGACGCCTCGGAGGTGTTATCAGGAATCGAAGAGAGGTTAGAGCAAGACGATTCGGATGGTTTGAGAGTTTATTATGGAAGGATAGAGTATCTGGTTTTGGCCAAATCGGAAACATATGGAGAAACATTTGAAGTCTTTATAGATTATTTATTAGTGACAAAGTAAGGAGATTGAGGATTTTACGAAGGATTTGGATTGTAAGGATTGGATGCGAGAGGAAGTCGATGGTTTAAGTGGAGCCCCATAGTCAACTCCGTAAGTCCAATAGGTCTTATTATAGTCAAGTATATGAGTCTTTTGTTTAAGGGGAAGTTTAGAGCGTTTGTCTAGTGTGTTGGGAGTAGTCGAAACGTCGAGCGGTGTTCTTGTCGTTTCAGTCTGGTATGAAGGTCCAAGTTAGTCGTTTGGCAAGTGAAAGTCCAAGGTATCGGATTGTTAACATGGGATAAGTGGGGTATTATTAAAGGATACTGTGGGACATGAGGTCATAGGTTTACGTCGAAGGTTAATAAAATATATATATTATTTTAGTGACATAATGCTTGACAAGTGAAAAGCTCCATAACGTTAATCGGTCAATGATCAAAGATGAGATCTTTAAACATTGCGTAAGTAAAAAAAAAAGGCCGAAAGGTGATTTTTTAATTTACATAAAACTTAAAACTCAATTCAATCTTTTGACTGCTTTGTCTTATTTCTTTCTGATTTTCAAACTTAACAGTGTAGTCCGTGGGACAGAATCCTTTTCATCAAATTATTAACATCCGCCCGAAATATCGTAAACAGATTCATCTCATTGTAACCTGCAAATATTTTATTTACGAAAATTCTAGGAATTGGGGCGATTTCAATCTGGAGATCGGCAAACTTTGTTTATTTAATAAGGTACTAAAAACTCGTTAATAGCAGTTTGCTTTTTAACTTGAACCGTAAGATAGTTTTTTACAAATCGCGAAAAAAGGTGACCTACAAACATATTGGGCCGTTTGGCCTATATAACTTCGTTATTTTGAAATTCTGATAGTGCAGCTCATGCCAAACAGCCCAATATTTTGTAGGCCACCATTTTTCTTGATTTTGTGATCAAATTATCTTCCGATCCGAGTGGAAAGCAAATCCAAGTGAGCATTTACGAGTTTATAGTACCTAAGGAAAGGGATGTATGTATTTAAGTTGTTACTTTCATTAGCTTAGTTCCTTTTTGTTTAGGTTAGTTTATATACATTTACTTTTAGTAATATTATTTTTATGTATTGTTTATTTTTATTTATTGTGAATGAAGTGTGAATGTGCTCTATGAACACTATTATAAATGTCCTTCATTGTGACAGATTGTAATATCTTTCAATAAATAAGATTAAAAAAAAAAAATTGTCATTTCAAATAGCTTCATTTTTTGCAGTAGAAAAAAAAGCCGTTTTTAGTCTCAATAATTAAATCACTTTATCTTAAATTTATTCAAATTTTCGCCTCTTTAGGCATCTTAAGAGATAAATGTGATTTTACATATATTGTGAATATTCATCCGAAAAAATATATACAAAATTCTTTCAAAGGATTTACTAGTAGACATTAGCCCAATTATAAAACACATAACAACATTAAAACGAATACTAACCAGTTAACAATATGTATATAAAAAAAGATATTGAGCTGTTTGGTGTAAGCTATACCCC
Organism: Nezara viridula; assembly: GCA_928085145.1. Classification (NCBI taxonomy): domain Eukaryota; kingdom Metazoa; phylum Arthropoda; class Insecta; order Hemiptera; family Pentatomidae; genus Nezara; species Nezara viridula. The sequence continues at coordinate 105,638,357 of OV725079.1, read as the reverse complement.
CAAAATGTCAAAATAACGAAGTGGTATAGTCCAAACGGAACAATATTTTTCTAGACCACCATTTTTCTCGATTTTGTGATGAAATTATCTTCCGATCCAAGTGGAAAGCAAATAGGTATGTACAAGTTTATAGTGCCTAATTAAAGAGACAAAATTTGTTGACCTCCAGATTGAAAACGACCCAATTCCAAGAGTTTCCGTAAATAAAATAGTTGTAGATTTCGATGAGATGAAGCTATTCAGGAAGTTTCAGGCAGATATTAATAATTTGATAAAAAGTGGTCTGTACCACGGACTAGTGGTGTATAGTATTCCAAAAGCTTTTTATTTTATATTTAAGATGTAATAGAATTCTAGCGACTCAGAGAAATATGCCTTTTGTAAACCACTTTTTGAGAAATTAAGATTTCTATCATTAGCATACTTGCTTTTTATGCCTTTATGTAATAAAATTATTGAAAATAACAACATATTAAATATCATCAATATGATTATACTTGAGTATGCTTAAGAAATAATGCAGACATTTTAGTACAAAATAGAAGGCTCCAGAAATCTAGCTGTCTGTTTGACATCATAAGTGAAACTCTGTAACGAACTACAAAGATCAAGATGTTAACAAAACAGAAGTATCAGAGGGCGGCACTCTTAATATTGTTTTATAAGATTTTACAAAAATCATGTCCAAAAGACATCATTTATAATAAACAATAAACTTATTAATTTACATGTGGTTATGTGAAAAGTTACTGTTTTATTAATATACAGAGTGTCCCATAAGTAGAGGGAATTTAGGGAATTTAGAGTGATAGCGAACCTGAAGGTATACAAACAAAGTTCAAATTTTCAGCAGAAAGTAGGAAATCCCAGCTTTGTTATTTTTTAAGTAAGTCATGCTTATTGTTGAATAGGAAGCGATAACTACAGAAATATTTAATTTAAGTAATTAACAATTGTTTCACTGTAAACTAGATAAAATTTACTTTAAGCGAATATAGAGTTTGTCGTTGTTAAAACCATTGAAAGAGGGCTTTTGAACGGATAAACTAAGTTAAGTTCTTTTTTTTTTTAATTATTCGAGATTTTATTTTATCATCTTCCAACCATACTGCAGTTACCCCACTTTTAGGAATATCCATCGTTTAATAAGCTTTATGTCCATATTAATTAAGTTGAGGTCTGTTTGGTAAAAAAGATTACATGATGTCGTAAAGCTTTTATTTCTTGTTATTCATTAATCTGGGATGAATTATATCAAACATAATATCCGAAATATATTTTTTATATATACAAATTAAAAATAATGATTTTTCAAATATTCTAGAGATAAAGGGGTTATTGAATTGTGTTCAAAAAAATTTGACTGAAAATATTTTATTATAATGTGAAACGAAATACTTTTTTAGGAATGGTTATCATAGTCCCTGAACTGCAAATATTTTGATTTGACTTTTTTAACTTTAAAACTGCCGTAGAGCATTGTTAGTTAATATCAATTCATACGCATAATTATTATCTTTATTTTATTTTTTTTTACTGAACTACTACAATTTAATAAATAAATAAAAACTTTTTATTTTGAGATATTATTTCTAAATTTCTGAACTACTAGTTAGATCTGTAGTAAAATAAACAAAAACCAATATAAACATTATGATATTTTCTATAAATGATTGATAAATATGCAACGAAATTTTTATGTTACAATTGTGTTTATTATTATTTACAAAATTATTTTACACTTCTTAAAATCGCAGATGATGCGAGTTAATCAATCAATATAAAAAAATGAAGACAAGGATACTTGGGGTGATTAGTCAAAGTAAAAATGGCCAAAATATAAAATAATATTTATTTCAACATTTGCCGACGTTTCGACTAGAAATATGTCAAGCGATCTCTTCGATCTGCCCTAATGAAGGCCTGAACCTAGGATCGAAACGTTGACAAATGTTAAAATAAATATTATTATTTATTTTTGCCATTTTTACTTTGACTGATCATCCCAACTATCCTTCTCTTCATTATTCACTATAGTCAACCATCAACCCACAATTATGAACAATATTAAAAAATTTGTTGCTTAAAATGTCTTTTTTATATATATTTGATTTCAAATATATTTCAATAACTTTTTTACTTCGATTGACTGCAACAAAAAAAAAAAAAAAAAAAAAAAAAAGAAAAAAAAAAGTTTATATATATTCAGGAAATTGGAAACGTCAATCACAAGTGTTTATATTTCTGTCGGATTTAGCTTCCTGTGATGTAAAACATTGGTATACATGACGTCTTTATCTCATCAAATTTCACTGCCGATGTCGCTTTCCTTCATTCCATGACATGAATAATATTGAAGGGATTTATTTGGAAATATAAACATTTTTAAAACATTTTTTTTTATTATATAGGTAAGAGATGATTTTTTGTTGGATTAGAATGAATGCAACAGAAATTGCAATGAAAGAACATTAAGAAAAAATTCAAATAGAATGTAATTGGAATATTATCTTAATATCTCTATAATGCAAATTATGTTAATTAGGAAATAAAATTGTGTGCATAATACTACTACTATTTCATCTACTACCCCACTTTGAGTGTATTTTTACATAAGTGAAAATAATAAATTATACAACTTATTCATTCAAAACAATTGATCGGAATGTGTTATCTCCGGCTGTTTAATCTGTTAAATGCAAGCGGTTTTAGTTACTGTCTGTTACCTTCTACAAAAATTAGTTTTAGACAATATTTTTTTTTTTAAACGTTAGCTTTACCACGCTATATTATATATCTTTTCTTGAAATGTGTATTCAACTTGGGAAATTACTTCTCCTTTTTTTGTCCTTTAATTATTTATATATCTTTTCACAGCTTATATTTATCCATTTTTCATTACTTCTCACAAGGAAGAGAGGTAGGTCAGTGGTCGAGCACTAAGCCTCCAATGCTCAAGGTCGAATCCAGGCTCATGGCAGAAAAATTATTTATTCTGTTCCATTAGTCGTGGTACGACCCTGCGGTAGGGAGATCCTCCTGGGGCACACCCAGCCTCTACAAAGCGGGTTCCCTTAATTAAATAATTGATTAAGGGGAAAACCTGGAGGTTGAGCGTGATGAACCCGATCTCCTCCCTGCACAACCGTTGGCCTTGAAACAGTATTTTCCCTAAATAGCACTGAACCCAAGACCCTTCATGGTTGTAGTGGTACAGGTTTTTTTTTTCTCACAATCAGAAAGGTTATTTATTTCAAAGAAAAAAAATTAAACATTTAAAACATTCCTTTCCTTTTAGATAAACTCAATTTCTAACGACAAATCTTATTTTAATGTCCAATAATTGAAATTTATATAGGAATGACATGCTATTCATACACTCACGCGCGCACATACATATACCATTTTTCGAGACTTGGATATTAGTACTCATAGGACCTTAAAACGTGTATTCAGATGTAAAATCAGATTTGATATTTTTCAAAATGTTCGGTTTTTAACAGTTCTTATAACCGGTTACAATGATTAGCGTACGCTGTTTTTTTAAGACATTTTTCTTTTATCAGTTAATGTTTAGTTGTTCAATTATCATGGACAATTATTTTCTATATATTTTTTTATTCTTCATCTTTATTGTACGAAGCACTACTTTAATTTATTTCTTCTTGAGTCAATAATAAGGTCTATTTTACGTTACTCCTATATTATATGAAACGTTTAACGTTCGGGTGTATTCGGAAGAGTTAAGCTATGCCTTGTCAGTCCGAAGATTTAACAAACCCTATTTATCTTTTTTTTTTTTACTGGTGGCAGTGTGAACTGGTTTATTATTTCAAATATACCAAAATTAAAGTTACTTTAGAGGAAGAAATTTTGATAATTCGCCATTTATGCATTGTCAGACTATTTCAATGAGGTTAATATTTAACAAATATTAAGGATTGTTTTATTAGACATTGATATGTCGAAATTAATCAAAATCATTAGAGCTGTTTTTTTATTAGTTTTTAATTTTTTTTAATAGTTAAAACATACAATAAAAAAAAAACACAAAAAAATTAAGGCTTGTGCTTTAGACCACGCGATAGAGATTAAAACATCAACATGGCGAGATTAATAATATGAAATATAGATTATAAATAATATCTCATTATAATGAGGACGGAATACTACAAATTTCCCTCGCTTACAGTATGCTGGCCCGATTTTTAGTTTCTGAGGTATTTTAATCCACATCTTGCATAAAACTTGTTATTATTTGCTTTTCGACGCTTTTGTTTTCCCTTTTCGTCTATCTAACACGCTTTTGCGTAAAGATACAATTTCGCATAATAGCTTACTAAAAAGAAGGTGAAATGATGAACACTTCCCTCGCTAACGATGTGCAGGTTCGATGTTTAGTTTTTGATATATTTTAATCCATATACAAAAATATTCCAATTAGTCGACTCTCGCCAACTTTACTCGAGCTTTATACATCGGAGATCTGACGGCTTAATTTCATTTTCGTATGACTTTTTTCGTTTCATACCATTTTTTGAGACTTGGTTATTAGGTCTCAGAGGACCTTAAAACATATATTCTGTTATAAAATCAGATTTGATTTTTTTCAAAATGTTAGATTTTTAACAGTACTTATAACCGGTTACAATGATTAGCGTACGCTGCTTTTTAAGGCATTTTTGCTTTTACCAGTTAATGTTTAGTTGTATAACAGATCATGATTATTTGAAAAGCCTAATCGCAAAATCGTAATACACAATGGCAAAACTTTCTCTCTATATTTCATATATAAAAGTGAAGGTAGAAAGGTAGATTTCCAAGCATTCGTTCACTTTGCCTGTGTAAAGTATTAAAAATATTAATGCAAATTAAATGTAGCAGAAATAACTCTTACAGTCCCCAGAATGAGATTTCATAATCATATGAATGATGAATGATGAGAAAAATCATAATATAATCTTCATAAAAAAACTTCTGAAAAATAAACCTTTGAATTAGAGATCAAAGTAGGTTCCATTTCATTTAAAACCTCAACTTCAAACAGATGAAATGACTAATTATTATAAACAATTTTTTATTCTTAAATTTATATTTAAAAAAAATTAAACCCTCTATTCTCTAAAATTTGTAGTGTTATCCGATTGCCATATTACTGATAAAAATCCATTAATTTTCAATTTTTAATTTTAATGAAACTACTGTACATTCTAATAATAATATCATTTTCAGAAAAAAAAAATTGCTTTGGTCATATTCCTCGTATTTTAACGAATTAACCTATATATATTTTACCGTTTTAACCTTTTAATTTTAATTTTAACGTTTCCTAAACGTTTTGCTTGATTTTAGGCAATTTATCATTTAGAGGGAGAGAACAGTACCTAATAAAGTAGTTCGATGAACCTTGAATAATCCTTTTCCATTATTCATTTATCGACGGGATGGTCCTACATTGTCCCTGCCAAGTTATTATGTTTTGACATTCTTTATAATTTTTTGTCTCCATCTGATTTAAAAAGAGTCTAAAATAGTGGTTCTTATTTGAAGTTTAGATTGGAAAATTTGGAATCCTAACTATAAATAAATTTTATTTCAGCATAATAAATAAATTAAATTTTATTTAAATAAGTGGTTTATCAACAATGATGACTTATCGGAGACATTAGGTGAGTACTTAAAAGTTTTTAAGATGACCAAGTAAAATTAAATTTCATTCCTACATCTCTCCTCACCTTTAAATTTCGGCTGTTCAATCACCTCTTATCCATTCAATTCTCATAAAATTATAAATAGATGTTGTAAATATGTATATAAATAATTAGTTTGTTTTAAATACTTTTATTTAATTTTTTTTCTCTCATTTGACGATTGAATGTAAATAATATTATTTTCTTTTACTTATTCAGTATATAAATCTGTTTATTTTCTAATTATTCTCTGAGGCTCCAAAGCCCACATTTCCATCTCTATACATTATTCTAAAGAGACTTGTCCCAGAATAAATAAAGCAATATTATTATTATTAAAAAAGAACTGAGATTATTTTCTGACAATTTTCTTTGCCTGTTTCAATATCACACACTAATAATAAAAATAACATTTTAATGTTAAAATATAAGAAATTACATTTATATAAATTTATTTTAGAAAAGTAAACAAGAACAAATATAAGAGAGTAAAGTATGGAAGAAATGAAAAAAAAGAAGAAAATACAATTAAATAAATTGAATTAGTAAATGATGGTAGCAATGCAAAATTACAGGAAGTTTATATTTTTTTAATAGGTTAAATGAAAAAGTTTAGAGTTGAAAATAGCAAAGGGAAATTCAATAGTTTATGATCCAAAGAAAATAGAAACATTAAATTTGCAAAAATGAAACACTAACGTTCAACAAGAAGAAACAGTATGTAGCTGTTATCATGCGGAGAAGATATCCATAAGATAATTCCCAACGGCCGATCCTGAGGCAGCACAATATTATTTCCTCCTGTCTTGATTCTCTGCAGCTAGTGTTCCATAAAGTTTTTCTTTTTTTTTTTTTGTTCAAAGAGCACATTCACACTCCATTCACAATAAATAAAAATAAATAATACAGAATAATGATAATACTAAATGTAAATGTATACAAATTAAACCTAAACTAAACTAAATAAAAAGGATTTAAGCTAATGAAAATAAATACTAAAAAAAAAATTCATTTACTCATGATCTCCAAGCCAAGCATTTCCCTTTCTCCCCACTCGTGGATGGAAAGGTAGGACTCTAGCAGATCCCAGCAGTCCTCAATTAGCCGCACTACTGGTATTTAGGAGGCTGATCAGAGGAGCTATAATCACACATACATGGCTTGAGTGGAGAATCTGGCCATTGGCAAAACTCCCTTAAATACTTATTCACAAGTGGTCTCCCAAAAAGTGGTACTGGATAGGGATTGTACAAGGAGATTTGGATGATAGATACTTTTCTGTTGAAATTTGGAGAATTTTTCGAAGATAAGGTCTAGGACAAATGAGATATTAAGATCATGGTGTAGGGTTTTGTTGGTTACATAAAATAGAGCATCGACTATTATTCGAAGGACTTATAATTGAAAGGATCGAGTGCGTTTGATGTTAGAACATTTTGCTGCCTCCATAAATTACACTAAAAAAATAGATAAAGGCAAATGCTGACATTCATCGTACCTGAAGAAAGATCCATAGTTATACTGCATATTTGTATTTTACCTAATCCATTACTATTATAATTATCTAGTTACTAATTGCAAGATAAGCCTGTTGAGGGTGATTAATACAAAAAGTTATGAGCACTAAAAATTTTTATTTACGAAACAAAAATTTGTAGGTCTTAAATAATCAATTTCACTTTCGTAAGATTTTTCGTTTTTTAGCTTGAATGATAACATATACAGACACACTATTTTGCGGGACATGGTTATTTGGACTCAAAACCTGTATTTTCGTTGAAAATTCAGATTAAAAATTTTTCAAGATCGCAATACTTTCCCTTTTTATATATTACATATGTAGGCAAGTGAAAGTAAAAAAGTTAATGAAAAATATTTAAAAAATTTGAAATACTCTCAGCTAGTAATAGTCCAGTTGAAATACCCTCAGCTAGTAATAGTCCAGTTTTGAAAAAAAAAATGAGGACCATTTATGGGATTACAAAACATATTATCACTAGTGTTCGTCCGCACCGAATTCTCCACTTACTATCCAGTTGAGGCTGGTGTTCCACAAGGCAGTGTTTTGGGTCCAGTTCTCTACATCCTTTTCACTGCCGATATCCCTCCAAATCCCGATACCTTCCTAGCTACATTTGCCGATGATACTGCCATTCTATCCTCCCACTCAGATCCTCAAATAGCATCTCAAAACCTACAATCTCACCTCTCCTTGATTGAGCAGTGGTGCAACGACTGGCGCATTAAAATCAATGAAGCAAAATGTAAACATATTACTTTCACTCTGCGACGCAGATCCTGTCCCACAATCCTTTTCAATTCAATACCACTTCCCTACTCAGATACAGTCCGTTACCTTGGCTTCCTTCTAGACAAAAGACTAACTTGGAACCCACATACGAGACTTAAAAGACAAGAACTTAACCAACGATATGGCCAGCTATATAGACTACTAAGCAGGACATCTCATCTTTCGATTGAAAATAAACTTTTAATCTACAAGACAATACTGAAACCTATCTGGACCTACGGACTTGAACTGTGGGGAACTGCTAAACATTCGAATATCAAACGCATCCAATCCTTCCAGTCCAAAGTACTTAGAACAATAGCCAATGCCCCATATTATGTCACAAATAAGACCCTACACCATGACCTTAACATCCCTTTTGTCCTCGACATCATCCCATCCAGATTCTCAAACTTTCACCAGAACCTTATCCATCATCCAAATCCTCTAGCTCAATCCCTATCCAGCTCCCACCATCCCTACAATCCCCCTCGAAGGTTAAAACGGCAGTGGCCGCGAGATCTATTGTAAATATGCTTCTGGAGTCCTGGCAATGGCCAGCTTCTCCACTCAAGTCCTGAGCATCTGTGGCTCTAGTGCCCTCCTTCAGCCTCCACTGGCTTTTAATACTAGTGATGCGGCTGGAAAAGTGGCACTGGGATCTCTGGAGTCCTGCTTTGCTTTCCACATGTGGGGAGAAAAGGCTGGCTCGGAGATTCCTGGGCGAATGTATATAGGTATGAATGTGTTTAGAAGTTTTTTTTATTTTATTTTGTTTATTTATTTTTTTATTTTATTTTATTTTTTTTTCTATTGATTTACATTTTTTTTTATAAGTATTATTTATTTACTTTTATATTTATAGTTACTTCTGTATTACTTGTATATACTGTATGAATGAGAACTTTTAGCCTTAATACTTATAGCCCTCCAACAGTGGCTGATTGTATTATTATTCAATAAAAATAAAATATACAATGCTAAAAAAAAAAAAGTATTCGTCCAACCTCCCTTAAACAAGAGATACCAATTTAATCTAGAGAAAATACAATAGGATGTTCTATAAAAATACCACATTTTTATGTTTAAGAAAGTGTATAAGTTTAAACTTGGATTTCTAGATGCAAAATTTTTTTTTTATTTGTTATCCATTTAGTCTGGATGAGGGAGATTGTGAAATGATTAACACAGCGAATTTCGAAGCATTAGCTAATTATAGATAACTTTAGATTTAGTGTTTCCAATTACCCACTGCAGATGCCGTTTAAATTTCTTCATTTAAGGAAATTTCCACATTGTCTAATCCTTTTCAAGCAGCCGCGCCAGGAATCCGTTGGAACTTGTAATATGAGCTCCACCTCGGGCTGGAAGCTCATTGGCAAACCCATGCATGATCAGTGAGGAGCGTAGTCAGTATTCAGCGCATACCACCGATTATTCGCTTCGATGTTTCTGAATGAGATCTACAAGTCCACAAGAGCACTAATTTGAACTGATTATTTTTCTATAACTTTTTAATGGTCAATATCACGATATAAAGGGCATAAAACTGCCTTCTGCCTCTGAGTCGATATTAGTTTCAACACTCCATTGTAATATGAATCGATATGGTGAATGCAGATTAATTATGGATAATTGAGTTGATAAATGTATTTGCCATTCGGTCATGTATTTCCCGAGACCTTCATAGCTGAATTGCCTAAAAAATAGTTATTCCCAAATACAATTGGTATAAAATTAAACTACAACAATGTTTAAGTAAACTTATTATACTATAGGATACTCAATGTATGTTTTCAAAGATATTTGTGTTGTCGAAAACCCTGCAGATTATTACACGATGATTTATTATATACCAAATATTTATATACCAATGACAAAGGTTTATTATTGAAAACAATAAACCAACAAAACAGCTTAATTTTATTTTTTTTAAATTAATATTATGATTCGAATACTTTATTTTATATGTACACAATCTTGATAAATGTCTGAGATAAGGACGTATAATATCTCTAATTGGCCGCCATACTGAACTGAAATGACCAATGATAATTTCGAATTCCAAAGATCATCCTGAGACTTTGGTGGTGAATCTGAAAATATCATTCAAGCAATATGGGAGAACTTTTTTTTTCGAAGGGGATAGGGGGAGGGGAGTGGAAAAATTTTCCTCATGTCAATTACTAAGTTACATTATTGAAAAACCTTAAACAAAATAATGTTAACTGTATTAAAAAAACAAACAAAAAAAAAAAGATGGCTCTATAGTGCCGTATGTCACTACGCTTATGTACTCATTAGGAGGCGACTAAACAGGTGGTAGATGTGAGTCTCCTGCATTACGGAATTGAATTAAGAACAGGAAATGGTGCTGGTTACTATATGTCCCATTGCCTGCCATGCCATAACTGTCATTTTCTCCAGCGCATTTGCTGATTGTCGCTTTCAGAGGTACGAATACAATAAAGAGATGAGATGAAAAATACAAAAAACATCTTAATGACCTGGGTACGATTTATATATAATAAATAAATTATAATTTGATGCAATAAAAATGTAGATAAAAGAATCTGAAGCAAATCTGTGATTCAATCATACATTCAGTAAAGTATGATCTTGATTAAAATATGTTATATAGGAGTATATGCGCAGACGTTTTAGTTAAGGGGGAAGACGGACACCCCTAAAAAAAAAATAAAAAAATAAAAAAACGACAAGGAAAAATAACATATTAGCGTGTAAATTAACATAATCAGGATAATTATTGTAAAACGAACAATACTGTTGGTGTGTCCCTGGCCTCAGGTATCGAAGCTCTATTTTTAAGACTTTGGTGAGTTTTAACTTATAAAAAGAACCATTGTTAACTTATAAGAAGAAAAATACCGGGATCGAAACGTCAATATACACAGAGGAAATGAACATTTAGTAGTTTATTAAATAAAGTGACCTTATTCCCAATTAAATGGTTATGTTTAAATATATATATTGGGCTGGGGTAGCCGTACGGGCTAAGGCGCTTGCAATAGGTAATCGAAGTTAAGCAACGTCGAGCGTGGTTAGTACTTGGATGGGTGACCGCCCGATTTGGGTGATCGTCCACCAGGGGAAAACCATGCTGCCCGAGTCTTCTTCCCCCGGGTATGAGAGACCCGTCAGCCTACTACTGGAGGCAACTCACACCGACCGGGCGTAGGGCTGATGACCCTACCCCGTGTACTTAATCGGGAATCGGGATGTGGTATACCAGGATGATAGTACCTCCCCCTCCCTGAGGTTTGGTCCACAGACAATCTGTTTCAGAGAAAGAAATATAGTTCCTCGTGCGCCTGCTGACTCCGAGCAATCATGACCTATGGATCTAGACCGAATTGTCACTGTCCTTGAACCCGAGTGAGACGGTGTAAAGGACACTGCCAGATTGGTTCCATGGTTCGTAACAACGTGAGGCTGGGTGACAGACTTTACCTATTCTCTTAATTGATTTTAGTTTACATATTTTATTCATTCATGTAAATTAATTGCTATAATTTTTTTATATTTTGTTTTCATTCTTCGAAATATTAGAGAGGGGGAACGATATTATCGCACCCTCTCTAATTTTATTTGTGGGAAATTGCCTCTCTCCTTCCTTCCTCGCCTATGTCTAGGAATATTTTAATTTCAAATTTAATTAGATTTTCATTTTAATTGAATTATCAATGTACAATGTCAGCATCGCATGGGAAATATTGTGAAATCTCATATTTTGGGTTTGCCTTGATATAAGTTAGCAGGCAGGAATTTTTCCTCAACCTTCAGTGATATTCGATTTTACTATAAGGTGAGAAAATGTAAGTGGAATCCCGTGGGAATGAACATATATTTGTTTGTGATTGGTTCGGTGGAGGAGGTTTGTCAAGAGGTGCTCGAAGAGGGTCAAGAGAGGCGGGCTGTAACCTAGAAGTTTTCATTGCGGCCCATTTACTGGCAATGTACCAGAACAAATTCTCCTTCCCAACTCTCCAGTTTGCCCTTTGCCGTTAAAAGATAAAACTATTCCACCATCTTGATTAAAAAATATATAAGTTATAAACCATTTATCCACTCCGATTTATTATTTACTTATGAAAAAAATACGTCAAAAATATTTAGATTGTCACTGGTAAAAGATAAAAAAATCTGGTGTAAATAATCAAACGACTTTCCTGCATATTTCATAAAAGATTTTATATCTTTAAATATGTCCATTAAGTTACAAAAAAAAAAAAAAAAGATTTAGATTTATTTTCCTGGAAATTGAACAAAGAAAATATTTGAGTATGATTTATTCGATAAGCTTAAGCAATGTAAACCGGCTTATGGAAGAACAGTGTAAAAAATTCAATACTCTTCAATATTGCTAATCAAAAACTTTTATTCCTTAGCCCAATTTTGCCAAGCAATAAATTCTGTTAGAAATCTAGAGGAAAGTGAAACTAAGCTTGTGTGATGCGGGCAACAGATTTTCTTACTTTCACTTACTTTTATTTATTTTTTCTCTCATTCACCCCTTCCTGACACCATAATATGAACCCGTAATCTTACATACGTAATTGAATAGCTGTAACTTCGTTAATAGCTGTCAGAAATGAATGATTTTTATACACTAGTATAGGTAGGAAAGTTATAAATTGAAACATGTGTATAAAATCATCGTTAATTCTGATTCGATTCCAATGAATCTATTTGGTTTTGTAGGTGATTTAATTATCTTTCAAAAGTTTTCTTTATAAATTTTATCGTATAATACATACTTAGTCAGTTAGGCCTCAAAAGATTTTTCTTTTCTTTATAAATTTTTTACCTGAAGTTTCTCAAGGATTTAGTACATGTACAAACATTTAAAGGACATTAATTAAAAAATTATAGGAAAGTTTCATAAAAATAGTGAACCGTTTTAGCGCTGCAGTCTTTTACGAGACCTCTCTTTAATCATGTTTTTATGCCTTTGGACTATATTATTATAGAATGTGGTACTGTTTGTATGGATAAAATTGGGTATTAACTACAAACAGTCCTATCGTACGAAGCAGCGGGCACAATCTTGTAGGCGCTCAACACGACATAGCTTAATTAAAATAGCCCGAAACTCTTGTTGGCTCAGAAAATCAAATTTCAATTTAGGACCTATACTCCTTTTCTGTTACAAGCGACTGGGATATTGGTCATAATTAGTGTTCTAGAGTTTATTTGAGACACAGTTTTCATATTTATTAATTTGTTCATTGTTATTTTAAATTAATTATCACATAATAATGCGTCCGCATATATCTATATTTCTAAATAAGCATATTGCACAAAAATATATCTTAATAAAAATATGAATGAGTTTCTTTGAGCCACTTTTGAAGTGAATAGCTTTTACGATCATGACTTCACAAAAGACAATTTTTTTTTACGTAGCCTGCTGGCTTTGACAATGGTCTTGTCAGATTGAGGTAATAAATACAGTAGGCCTCTCGGCTGGATATAAATAATCTTATTAATAGTTTCTTTTACGTTTTTTTTTATTTTCTTCTTCTCTTAGTTTTATGATCATTATTATTCTATATAATACAGATGATTTAAATGTAACCTATTCAGCACAGATATTTATTTACAAGTGAAAGCTTGCAATATATAGCTGACTTGAAAGAAGAGTGCCACAATAACAAAAATTTAATTTTTTTTTCTCTTGAAAGTCTTCTATTCATCTATATTTATTTAGGAAAAAAATATCTGATTTTTCAATTTTAATATTGACTGTAACAATAATTTATTTCGGTTTTGATGAAAATCTGCTACAATTTAATTTTACCATTCATATTTAAATGAACAAAAAATTAAGATAAATTTTCTTTTTAAAACAAATAAGGTGAAAATTATTGATTGAAGACATGAACATTTGACTTCTTCTTTTGTGTCATTAAGCTGTTTAATTTTCTTTATTGTTGGCAATAAAAACTTCCAAGTATAAATGAAATGGTTTATGTGCTATAATCATTCAAAGTTGATGTTTCGGGAAATTATTCCTATCTTCAAAACTTCATTCCCTTCTTTCACAGCAATTAATGGCTAGAAAAGAGTTAAATTAAGTTGAATGTATGTTACAAACTTGTCAATGTAAGGTTACATAATTTGTTATTTACCGAAAACCTCGTGTGCTACTTTGTCATAATTTGAAGTTTTTTATATTATATATAATAATAAAAATAATATCTCGAACATCACATTTATGGGACTAATTATTGGGTGTCTCCTACCTACTTGGGGATGTTATTGGCATTTGTATCTGATTATTTACTATTTTTCTATTGATATTTGTATGACTATCGGTTACATAACTCCATTCCAATTTTACTATATTTTAATTTTGTATAAAATTTCTGCATAATATTTTAATAAATTTTTAGTATCTGTTTTGTAATTTACTGTTATTCTATTGAACATTTTCTCTTTAACTATGGATCCACAAATGTCATGGTATTGGAAATTAGCAGATATGTTGTGATAATGAGGATTGGCATTATAGGCATGAGGAAGGATAGTACCCAGCAGGATCTCTTCCTAGTCATTATTAGCTTCTTTGATTTAGGTGAGGAGGTCTCTCATCCAGCTCCGTTTTAGTCTCCTCCTGATGGGCATGTCAGTAGTAGCCCTGTCGTTTATAAGTCTGTTTGAGTAGTTTGAGATGAAAACGAGAGCAGAGAGTATGTATGTGTTAGTCGATAGTTGGTTGTCGTAAGTCGTTATGTAAAGTTTTGTTGTTGACGTACGAGGGAGCTCCTGTTATAAGTTGTAAAATTTTGGATGAATTTTGTAAATGGACTTTAGTTTTTGTAAATGCGTCTTTTTTGCCGAACATTGAACATTTGACGCTTTGAAATGATTTGATATTTTAAAATGAGTAAAATTTAACTTTTTTGAGTGGTGAGACCATTCTTTCATGCCAACGATATTATAATAAAAACAGAATAAAAAAAAATACTAATCAAATCCAATGGCACTGTCATGGGAGAAGTGTGGTGTGAAATAGGCCATACGCGTGGGAAAGGCATATGCTTCGAAAATAGCCGGTCCTGAAAGCAGGGTCCATTCATATATTATTAACGTTTGAATTTTACAGGTTTGATTTATCCTCTGTGGAAATGAGGGAAAACTGTTTTTCCCATCGTCCTCTCTTTCGGTGATTTAGTGCCTGTTCAGTGGCGTTCTGGATATCGCAATGCAGCGCCAGTGCCTCTGACAGCAATTAAATATTGCTCCTCCACACATTGCTACTTTATTCTAATCACTTTTTTTATTTTTTTGGAGGAGGGGCTAATTTAGGAATCTGTTGTGTATAAAGATTTAGCTTTGAAATATATAACTCAAAAGTGTATAGCGAAGTCATGATAAAAATATTTCCAAAAAACAAATTAGAATTTTATACAGTAGTGAAAAAAATTGTAAAAAAAATTGCGAGAGTTAAAGTTCAATGTTATCAATATATTGGACTAAAAAATTCCTAATTTTAAGGATGAAAAACAGAAGCAGTGATATATTAAATTTTTCAATGTTTCAACTCAAGCATGGGTCTTCATCAAGATTAAAAATTTAAAAAAAGAATATACAATAAAAACACCATAAAATTGAGTTACAGATAGAAGTATATAAATGAGAGAAGTCAAAAGGTAGAAAACATAGACAACGGTAATACAAACATAACAATAAGCCAAGAAAAAAAACTATTTTATAAACAAATAAAAATGAGAATATAAAAAGTAAAAAAAATTCAACTCAATAAACAGCAAAAAATTAAATTAATAAGAACTATGCAAACAATTAAAGAAAAAAAAGGCAAGTAATCACTGAAGTAATTTTTTTTTAATTGGATAAAATAATTGGTACACAATAGGAAACGTTACACGGTAAGATTTAGTAACATCAATACATGCGAAACAACTAATATTTGTTAGTTGTTTTTCGTGTGTTTTTTTTAAATATTGATGTATATTTGCTTTTATTTGTTCAACTAATGTTTGGAATCTTTCAGTGTTTGTGTTATACTTTACCCTTACAAAAATGTCTGAATTTAAAATAAAATGTTTACTAAGCATTTGAAAGCGACAAACCATTTTTCTCCTTTCCTAGATTTACGAACAATCATTTGAAAGTTACAAAATTTTTGTTTAATGTATATATTTAACATTATGTAAAAATTAGTGTAAGAATGTATAATAATCGTTTTAAATGTAACTTATTGTATTATACACCTTGGTTTTCTGTTTTGATGTTATAAACGCAAAACGTTCATAACATCAAAGCACCTTATCCATAAAGAATTAATATTAAAATATTTAGCTGGTAGGTTCAATGAAAAAAAAACTAAATAAAAAAAATTAAAAATGGACTAAATGAAAAAATAAATAGATAACTAAAATAATAGATAAAAAAATAAACACATAAAAAATAAAATAAGGGAGGAAAAGGTAATATATATATGTATTAAAAAACAAAGTAATTAAGAGAAGGCTAGTGATATATTTTGTGATATTTCATAAGTCATTTAATGTACGACTATAAAACGGACAATCTTGGATTATACTTTTTATTCCACTACTATTCTTCTGTTTATGGAAAATTTTAAGATGGACCTATTACAACTAATACTAATAGAGCATTAACTAATGTAATACTTTGTACAGATGCATTGACTGAGGGCATAAAAAATGTAAATTTTTAGATAAACTTTGATTAAGTTCTTTGATAGGGATAGTAGGAAAATAAAGTAACGATAATCATATTTTTTTTTTATTTCAAGGGATTTGATTTAAAATGTTTTTGAAAATTTCTTAATATTTTTTTTCAATTAAACAATTAAATCAGTGTTTAAAAACGATGAAATTCAAACATCTATGATTTTATTTATAACATCATACATGAGGTTTCATACATGATGAGTTCTGCTTGCGATCCTCATTAATATGATCAAAGACATGACATTGAAAGACATTGAAGAATATAACGGTTACAATTATGATGGTATTCCTGAGTCAACTAAATATATCATTATTTTTCTGACAATTTTACTGTAAATTATAAACTAAAACTTATTTTATTGTAAACTAAAACTTTCAGGACTATCGCCAAGGATCTCTGGTAGGTCAGTAATATTACTCTACATAAATACTTACAGATGCCAACAGTTAACGAACATACTACAAAAGATTTCATAATAACTTACACGGACATACCAACTCATTGATTCGAGGCATGGCCACAACTAACATGCCCGATAGCACCCGAAGGAGGCTTAAAAGAAGCTGGATGAGGGATCTCCTCCTCTAACTATAAATATTACACTTAAGACAGAAAGGACGCCGCTGGGTACTCCTCTCCCTCACGCCTATTCCAAGATCTATTAATCTTCTACATATTGACATCACACTCGCTGATTGCCAGAACTTCTGACAGGTGTGAGTTAAAACATTAAGTTAAAAAATAAAAATAGTTCATATTAGTAATCTCACATTGTTGTTGCTACTTCTATCTTGTAGTGTAAAGCTCATACCTTAGTTTTGTTTTATCTTATTCATAAATCGAAAAGTGCTGCTGGGTATTATCCTTTACCATTCCAAATGACATTTGCTTGTCATTGATTGTCAGCGAATTTGTTATTTGTCACTCTTGATAGTAGCAGGAGCGAATAGAAAAATGAAGATAAGAAATAGTGAACATTTTTCGGGACTCCACTAATTGAGACTGTAGGTGCCGATTAGCTGGAGACCAACCACGTGCTTAGGAATTCCGTGAACTAAACTATCTAGTTCAAGCCCGGAAGATTCTTATCAGACAAGTTCACAGCTCTCAGTATTCTCGACTTTGTCTCGGGGTTGGTTTGAGATGGCAGTATTTCTGTTCAGAAGGAATTTTTCGAATTAATGATAATATTATATGTGTTAATTTTTTATATAATCTCAAAAAACAATAGAAATAGAAATGAATAAAAATAGAAAATAGAAACATGAAAAAATCTTTTAAGCCTTACTGTAGATTTGTTGTTTGAATTCAATGATTTGGTTATTATTGATGAAAATCTTTTTGCAGAATCATTATGTAGTTTTATTCATTGTATCCTACTACAATGGGGCAATGGAATATGTCCTTTTTACAAGATCATTATCAAAGTGATGAAAGATAAACGTTAGAAAAACAATCCTCGGAGAGAGAAATACGAACTGTAAACATGCTAATACTGACCGTATAGTATAAATATATTCTTTGTGATGGTAATAGTCACTTTCATTATTTTTTTTATAAGTATAAATATTTTGAATTAAATATTTGTCAGAAATTTAAATTAACCTCCAGACTTGTCAAGATTCTTTAAAATACAAAATAAAATACATTTTTTGTATTTTATACTTAAAAAATTAAATATAAAATACATTGTTTGTAATTTCTGTTTTAAAATACAAAAAAAATGTATATAAAATTGTATTTTATTTCTAAGATACTAAAATAAAAAAAAGATGTATTTTGTATTTTAAATACACAAAAAAAAATTACTAAATATAGTAGTTTCCCTGTATTGTATACTGATTGTTCACCAGAAAGTATTTGTTTTTTTTTAATTAAAGTAAAATATATTTTCTGAAAACAATATAAATACTTTGTAACTAAAATACATTGTATTTTAAAACACAAATATATATGGTATTTTTAATTCTGTATTTTAAAATATTAAGATACATTTTACTCAGATCTGCTTTCTATGGAACATGGCTGGCCTACCAGTCTTGTCATATGGACGAAAGACTTGAAAATCTTGAGTCATGAAAATATAAATTTTTTATTTCTTAATGATATTTAGAACTGTATTAAATAAATACATCTAGTAAATTTGAACATATGGATATGATATAATTGAGTAACTACTCAATGATACCACTCTAAAAAATATAAATAAGTTGAAGATATCTTAAGAGTCATGGAGAGATATATGATGAAAATTGCGTGTAGTGATCGAAGAAGCACCAAATGGATAAGAGGAATGAGCTACCTTTCTAATATTATTACGTTTGTCTACAATGAAAACTGGAAATGGACAGACCATATGATAAGAAATAAAGATGAACGTTGGGCTAAGAAGATCATGGAACAATGTAAAAGAGAATAATGATAAAAAAGAGACCGCCTCAAACTAACTGAATGACCGAATAAATGAAATTGAACTGTAGTGGAGTATTCATGCATAATATTTTCTTGTGATGTAATACAAAATCACTACGGACTCATACAATATATATATATATATATATATATATATATATATATATCAGTGCGGTAATTGTAGTTGAATTCGCACAAGTATTAAATGTCACATAGTTCATATTTTACAAAAACTGTTTTAGTTTACATTGTTATATTTTTTCCTGTCATCTTAAGGGAAGTTGATGTTATTGAGCCCATGTTCTCCTTAAAGGAAAAAAAAAAGAATGGAGGAAGGACGCCTCTTTTATGATATAATGCTGGAAATATAGGCCCTCCTCTGTATTCTGGATGAATACATTATGAGACACGGCGCACAAAGGGATCTGGTTAACCCGAGACTGCATTATGAGACTATTCTCAGGCTGATAAAGTAACGAGTCAGTTTGAAGACAGCGACCACCTCATCTACTGTTCTTCAAGAGCTTTTCTGATATAATCTCAAAGAAGAGACCAAAATTGACTTATTAGTCTCAAGGCAATGATAAAATGAGTGATAAAAGAAAAATAAGTGCTCATTGTCCAATTTTTGAAAAAAATATATATTCTTGTATTAACTAACAAACAGTCAGATATTACGACATTCTTACGACTGATCATTATACTAATGAACTCCAGGCATTTAAATAAAAGAATATCCATTGATAAATTGGGAAGAAGGATATGTTATTATAGTATATTTTCTTGTATATTTTTTATAAGAATTGGAATTTTTTTAATGAATATTTAAGTTTCATTCTGAAGATTAATTAATTATTCGACTAATATTCAACAGAAGAATGGTCTGGGGCCCCCAAGTCAAATTGAAACTATGACTTTAATCAAGCAACTGAAAATACTATACTCTATTTTTTCCAAATCAAAATTGGAAATCATACGAATGCTAAGTACGTACACATAACTACTTAAACCCATTTGGATATTCGCATTATAGATATACTGTTCAGCAAAAAAGAGTCACTTTAAAAAACTACAATTTTTTCACTCCAAAAATTTATGAATAATAACAGCAGTTCCCTGGCACGTGAACAAAAAAACTTTACATACCGACAACCAACTATCGACTAACATATACGAACTCTCTGATCTCGATTTCATCTTAATCTACAAGGACACTACAGACTTATAACAGACATGACCACCATTGATATACCCGTTAGGAGGAGACTGAAGAGGAACTGGATGAGAGATGCTTTCCTGATTTACGGAAGTAAACAAGGACCAGGAAGAATTGCCGCTGAGTGCTGTGGTTCCTCATTTCTGTAATAGTATTACCATCTATAATCCCATAATATCTGCTGATTGTCACTCTCATGATTGGTGCAAATGAAGATATTTTCTTTTTAACTTAATTTTTCAACTTATACCTGTCAGAAGTTCCGAAAATCGGCGAGTGTGATGTCCAAGATTAATAGGTCTTGCAATAGGCGTGAGGGAGAGTATTTACAATTAGTGGAGTTAATCCCTCATCCAGCTTCCTTTAAGCCTCCTTCGGGTGCTATCGGGTATGTTAGTTGTAGCCATGCCTCGAATCAATGTGTTGGTATGTCTGAATAAGTTATTATGAAATCTTTTGTAGTATGTTCGTGTGTGGTTGTTAACTGTTGGCATCTGTAAGTCTTTATGTAAAGTAATGTTACTGACGTGCCAGACTTTGGTGATAGTCCTGAAAGTTTTAGATTGAAAAGTTTGTATTTTACGTATGAGTCTTTTTGGCTGTCCCGTATATCTGTGAAGCGTATGTCCAAATGGGCTTAAGTAGGTAAGTATACGCATTCAATTTCTGTCTTTTCTTTCAATTAATGTCAAGTTTTAATTTCCAATGTCTTGCAAGGAGTGAGTACAATAGTCGTAGTCTTAGGTTTAGAGTTTTTGTTTTGTTTTTGATATGTGGGCTCCATGTCATTTTTCTGTCGAAGGCCAGTCAGATGAAGATATGATGAGAAAAAAAAATTAATTATTGTTAATAGTTACTGTGGGAAAGGAAACTTAAATGGAATCTTTTTAATAGCTAGTTTGTTTTGATGACGTTAAATATTTAATAACTTTCCAATATATGTTTCTCGCTCTTTCAACTTTTGGAATTCTCTCCCGATCAAATTTCGGCATGCCCCCTCCCTATACACATTCAAAAACCTCCTATTCCAATTCCTGTTCCATAAACAGTTAGGTACCAGCAAACTATTAATACTATATATGTACTGTGTAGCAATCATATAATCATATGATAATACTTGGTAAGAGATAGTACATGCATTTCCTACTATCGACGTAGGAATTTCAATACATACATTTTTTTTTTATTCAATTATAATTAACTGTTTATTTTTATGTATATACAAGTAAAGTTTTTTTTATGAAATTAACTCATTCTATCTCTTTTTCGTTCTTCATTTCTTAAAGTGTATGTTTATGTTGTTCAACCCTTATATATAGTTTTGTTCATAGTTCAAGTGATTCTTTCATAGTTTTAATTGTTTTGTTCATAGTTTTAAATGCTCTGTAGATAGTTTTATCTGTATTGTATATAGCTTGTGCGCCTAAGGTTTTCTTTACTTTTTAGTTTATTTTATCAATTTTATTTATTGTTTCAAACTATTAGGCCAGTAATATTCTATTCTTTTGTACAATATTGTTATTCTAAAGGGACTTAGTCCGAGAATAAAGTTTTTTTTTCTATTATCTATCTATCTATATCGTCGCATACGTGACAATACCAACTTTCGAGGAAGCAACATCAGCTAATTAATTTTCAACTTCAACAGCAACATCAACATAAGCATTTCTTTGAGAACTGAAAACTATTGTAAATTAAGTGATTGTAAAACGGTCAGGTGGTCCAAATGAAGAGCAAATCATACCAGAAAACCTCTACAGTGAAATACCAAAAATAATGAGTAGTTTGTTGGCTCTTCTGAAAAATCGACAAAACTGAAATAGCCGGTTGTGCCACTTGAGCTACGAGTATATTTTATGCATTATATATTTTAGCACAAGCATAATATTATTTAAGATAACTCAACTCCAGGGATCTATAAGAATAAATCTATGTACAGCTGCGGTCATAGAAATTTCATATCCCCGTAAAAATTTAATTTAATTTACCAGATTGATATCTACAAGTTCTCCGGATGTTTCTTCACCAGTTGTGAATGATATTTTAAAAACAATCGCACAATTGAGCGGCGAAATCGTTCGTTTGTTTTTTTCTCCTACCAGTTCATTCCTATCGCTCTCTGGTGCCTTTTTATTTATTTATTTTTTAACAGGACTATGGTTGATTGGTGGTACCTTATTCTCGTTACTATCTTTCGTGAAAATTCCATCGTTTCATGTAACATCACAATTTTAATATTTTCTGGCGTGGATAGTTTTTGAAAAAGGTCATAATCACAGTGTTTATCTTGCATTAGTTAAAACTGAACTGAGAAACACTGTAAAAGTTTTCTTGTAAACTGAATAAGTAACTAAAAACAAAAACCAATAATCAAATGGAAGCAACGTTATAATCAAATGAAATAGGTGTGCGATTTCTGTGGCCGTGGGTGTGTATATTAAAATGGTAAATAAGAAAATTAAAAAAAAAATTTTTCGATGTGATATATAACACAAACAATGTCTCTTCTAATTTTGAACAGAATGTTAATTAAAGATTAATATAAATAAGAATATTAATCTTTATATTTTGAAAAATGGACATTTTTATTAAAAACATAGCCCTTTTTATTTCAACGTTTTGGAACAACTTGATCCCACTTTCAAGTACAATATTTTAAAGTGTATCACATTTTATATTTTTTTTGGCCCAATAAATCCTTTCAGTTAAAAATATTTCTTTTCCAAATATAGGTGGACCGTCAATTAGAAAATTTATAATAAATTTATAAGATTTTGAAATATTGAAAGATATTGATTTGTAATAGTTAAAGTTTTAAGTTTGAGCACTTAACACCCTTATACAACATATACCCAATAACAGAGTTAGGAAGCTCAAAACAAGGTGGATGCGGGGGTTTTTCGCTTAAAAACCCATACTGAAATCAAGACAGAAAGGGATGCCGCTGGGCACTCCTCTCCCTCACACTAATCAATGCTAACACTTATATCCTTCTCGACAATAAATTCAATGATTTTCAATATTTTTGACTGGTGTAGCTTTAGAGATAAACATATAAAAAAAGTTTGAAATGATTTTTGTTTTGTATAAACCTTTTACCAGACAACCAAATTATTATTAAGTCTTCAAAAAAACAAAACAACTTAATTCTGCGTTAGACTTAAATATATGTTGAAGAACAACGTAAACTATTGACATTTATGGATTTTTTTTTTTATTTGTAATCGCCTCTACCCTGGAGGGTCATTGGCGGCTAGTTTTCTGTACTCTATTGTAGTATTTTGTCTCTATTAAGAATTGCAATAGGGTGGCGACTTCATCTTCGTTGTCTCTCAATATCTCTTTTATTGTTGTTTTATTGTTCTTTATTGTTGATTTGTTTTTATTATAGATATAATTAATACATTTTTTACAGAACTCAAAGTAACGGAATCGTCAAAATCCTTGAATTAAATATTCTTTGATAAATAAAATTTATGGCTATCGCAGAATGTACAGTTTAGAATATGAGAAAAAGAGAGAATAAGAGAAGATAATAAATAATAAGAGAATACGGGAGAATAATATAGAATAGGAGAAGAAGAGAGAATATTGGCTGAAATATAAGTCAGGGATTTGTACAAAATAACATCGAGTCCCTGAAGTTCTCTGAAGACCTAGGTCCTTTGAGAAAAAGGAAACCTAAGTAGCTAAGTTAGAATAAGTTTAGTTGGTGGAGGAATTGTCTACAGGAGGGAGGTGGGCTCACCGTTCAAACGATGTGTTCAGTTTGATTGCTTCTCAACTTTTTTTCCGCTTGTTCTCCGTTAACTTCAATCCCAGGCTCCTTACTCACCTCAGCCAATAGACCTAATTTACTGAAATCACGGTTCTTTCGAAGCTAGATATTCCTTTTTTTTTATTATGTTTATTGGTAATGGTACAAATTTTATTTATCAAAGAATATTTAATTCAAGTATTTTGACGATTACGTTACTTTGAATTCTGTAAAAAATGTATTAATTATATTTATAATAAAAAACAAATCCGAAAATGTCAATAGTTTACGTTTTTCTTAACTAAAATTACTTAATAATAATAAATCTTAATATAGTAATACTTAGCGATTTAATATTAACTTGTATATCTACTGATACTTAAAGGTTCGTTAAAATTTATTTACTTTCCTGAAATGAATCATATTCAATAAATCAATCTGTTTTATAAACTGAAATAAATGCTTAATGTGAATGACATATAACGAATAGTTTCCGGACTGTTTAGCAAAAATCATATACTAATTATAAAAAAGTAAATTTCATTTTTTATTAATTATGTTTCTACTTCTTTCATTTTATTCTAAGATTGGGTCATAAACATGGGTCATATCAATAACAATTGTACATTTTTTATGACAAATGTTTTATTCTCTCTTTACAAAGAAATATGGAAAGAAAAGAATCTAAATGTTTTTTTAAATATCCGAAAATCGTTTGAGGTATTTCGTATCAAATATGCGGAAGAGAGTCGGAAACTTATATTATAGAGACGAAGGAAAAATCGCCAAAATATTTGAAAAGAAAACAAGGATATTGTTAGAAACTTTCTTTGGTGGAAGAAATATGTATAAGACAGATAAAGAGAGCAATACATGGAGCTAAATATTTTAATAGTAGTATTACTTTATTAGTAATGGTATTGGCTAAAACGGTAGTGAATATAAACTATTATTTTTACCACATTTTCATTACATTCGTAATATATAATTTTTTAACCAAAAAATGAAATTTAGGTTATAATTTTTAGGAAAATAACTTTGTTTAAATATAAAATATTTATATGTTTGCTTGTTATAAATTTGAGGGTATGCTGCATCATAAAAAAGTCTGGTTTGGCGCTTGCATCATACAACTTTCACTTACCATCCGACTTTGAGTAAAAATAGGTCTTTTCATCATTTGATGTTGTAGGCTCAAAACTTGTGAGTCATTTGAGCCCCTAATAAAGTAATAACACTATTAAAATATTTAGCTCCGTGTAATGCTCTCTTTATCTGTCTTATACATATTTCTTCCACCAAAGAAAGTTTCCAACACTATCCTTGTTTTCTTTTCATATATTTTGGCGATTCTTCCTTCGTCTCTATAATATATGTTTCCGATCCACTTCCGCTTATTTAATGCGAAATACCTCCAAAGATTTTCGGATATTTAAAAAAAAACATTTAGCTTCTTTTCTTTCCTTAGTTCTTTGTAAAAAGAGAATAAAACATTTATCATAAAAAACGTATAATTTGTTATGATATGACCCATGTTTATGACCCAATCTCAGAATAAAATGAAAGAAGTAGAAACATAATTAATAAAAAATGAAATCGACTTTTTTATTATTGGTATATGATTTTTGCTAAACAGTCCGGGAACTATTCTTTATATGTCATTCACATTAAGCATTTATTTCAGTTTATAAAACGGATTGATTTATTGAATATGATTCATTTCAGGAAAGTACATAACTTTTAACGAACCTTTAAGTATCAGTAGATATACAAATTGATATTAAATCGCTAAGTATTACTATATTAAGATTTATTATTATAATGTAATTTTAGACTGTTTTATGAGATCAGCATTTTTTTACCATTGACATTCTTTATTTTATTTTAGAAATCTATTAGAAGAGTATTTATAACCATATTAATCTGTTTTTCTATTTTGTCTATTTAAAATCATTAAAGATTGTAACAGCGGTCTTGTTCTTCGTCTCATATCAACTGAACTTCTACGAGAATAGAACTCCTCTTTGTCAAGTTGACATAAGACGAAGAGCAAGAACACTGTTTTAATCTTTTATGATTTTAAATAGAAAAAGTGGTACACTAAGAAAAAATGGTTAAATATGGTACACGGAAACCGAAACTACTCTTCTAATAAAGTTTTAAAATAAAATAGGAATTGTCAATGTTAAAAAAATCCTGATTTATTATTGTTAATTTATAAATATGACAATAAAGAGTGTCTTCAACACCCTGTGTGCAGGATATTGGGAGTAAAAAAAAAAAAATGTTTTGGATAATTAAATTCTTACATTAATTTAATAAAAATTAATGTTAATAAAATTTTTTACTTTTTTAATAAAATCAAAATAATATACTCCTTAAATAGTCGGTCGGGTCCGACTGTTTATAACCTTACCACTGATAATTTTGATAAAACATTGTAGTTCCTAATTTCGTATTCATATTTATTGTATTATATTCATATTATTGAAATTGTAAACAAAAACAAATGTGATAATAAAAATATATATATTAAATAGACGAAAAGAAATGTAATAATAACAAAATAGTTTGATTAAATACTTTTACTTTATGATTATTATTTATTGTTATTTTGCTTCTATTTATTTTATATTTTTTGTACATATAGTGTGAATGTTATTCTACCTCACTATAACTAATATCTAAGTGGCAGATTGTTGTAATGCTCAATAAATAAAATAAAAATCTTTTATTTTACAACATATATATTAAATTGACGAAAAAAATGTAATAATAACAAAACAATTATCCCGGCGTTAAAACAATTATCCCAAAACAAAATATAATAATATATATATATATATTAAATAGACGACTTTTATAATTCCTATATATATATATTAAATAGACGAAAAGAAATGTAATAATTACAAAATAGTTTGATTAAATACTTTTTTTTTACAACATATATATTAAATATGTTGTAATGGTGTTATTTTTACTTGTTTTAATTTAATTTTATTGAAGATACTATATATTCTTTAAGATTGACTAATGTAATTTTTGGGCAGATGTAGTTTTTATTTTTTGTTCATATCTGTTATTCATAAGGGACCTTGTCCCAGAATAAAGTTTACTCTCTATCAATCTATCTATCTAAATAGATGAAAACAAATGTAATAATAACAAAACAATTATCCCGACGTCTTGGAAATATTTGATAGCCTCTTCTTCTGAAGACGGTAATTCCCACAGTGTAATAAAATTTGGCACATCCATTATTTGAAGAAAATGGAACAAAAATAAACGATGGAATAACTCGAGAAGGGAGGTTATGTGATGTAACATTAGATAGCAAGGGAGGTTTCGTCCCGACCAGCTATTTAAGGAGTACCCAAAATAATATACTAAAAACATTATTATTGCACTATAACTGTGGTGTGGCAGTAGACAGTAAGCACTTCCTCCAGTACAGCTTTCCGCCAATTAAGTGCATTTTCTTAAGAACCATTTCAAATACTTGAAAAAGTAATCATTGATTTAGAAAGAGAAGTTTATTTTCTAAATTTGTATTTCTGGACGTTTTTCGTTATTGCGGGCCGTTTAATTACTAACGACGTTTGATTTTCAACTTGAATTTATTTTTGAAAAATTGATTTTACTTGTATTTTCTAATGCCAATTATGTTTTAATATTTTTTTGTGTTTTATAATTTTCAGACTATCAAGCTTTAATAAAAGGCCAATTATGACACCATTACGTCAATTGCTGATTCTGACAAAAAACTATCTCACTCAAGTGACCAAAAAACAAACTCTCTCAAGTCAAAGTCATCAATCTGCCATGCTTGAACTCCATTTAGGGACAGTCCGTCCACTTTTTTGTGTGGAAACATTGACTTTTTTTAAAAATAAATAGTTGTAAGGAACACAATGATATGCAATTTATAGAGATGTGGATAGTTATTTTATACAATATTAATTATAGTTTAATATAATTAATCATAAAATAAGATATTCTCCCATAAAAGCTTCACCTACTGCTCTCAGTTCTGGATTTCATCATTCTCTCAACTAAATATTAGACTTCTACTTTACTAATTGGATATTGGATTTCACAGATATTTCCTCTTACCTTAAGAACAATGTTTTGTTATATAACATTTTACGTTTCTACTTACCAAACTAAAGATCTCTTTATTGATTAATATTAACTTTAATGTTAAAAATAAATACATTAATCTAAAATAGAGGCTATTTAATTTTATTTTTAAGATCACTTCATCCATAATTCAATTTATTATTTAAGCAATTCCATTAATAAGAAATCTATAACCAAACTAAAAAATATCCAACTTGCTTTGCTTTCCTGTATTAATAATTATAATACAATTTTTAAAAATCTAGATAAGTTGTAGTATATCTATTTTTTATTTTCACTTACGTATATATGGAATATATATAGTAAGGGAAAGTATTGCGATCGTAAAAAGTTTTAAATCTGTTTTCAACGAATATACACGTTTTGAAATCCTCTGAGTCCAAATAACCAAAATGGTCTGTGTGTGTTAACAATGAAGCTCAAAAACAAAAAGTTGTACGAAAGTGAAATTAGATATTTATGGTTTTTATATTCTAGAGATGTTGCAGCAACTTTTCCATCAAAATCGGCTTACCGGAAGTGACACTTTATATAATGGATTAAACACATTTTTACGATTATCTCGAAAATCGCTCAAATGATTTTGATTAAATTTATCACATCAGTGTAAAATGAAGCAATTTTAAATGGAATGTAGTTATTATTCTGATCCATGTTCTTTAACAGGTCTTAAATGGCTAATTTTCAATATTAGCTTCCCCTAAAGTACCTTTAATTTTTTTTGTTTGAAATAATTGACAATTTCACATTAAATTATAATATAAAAATGGTTAAATATAAAATATGAAAGGATTTGATAAATAAATAAAGGAGAAATAATAGATCGTAACGGAGAATAGTTGTAATTGAGGAGCTAAAGGAATACGAGCGCACCCAAGCTCGCCCGAAAGATTAGAACATGCTTCCATACGTAACATGAGATGTAATACGGACAATATACGATATATAATACGGATAATATAATACGGACTCCAACAATATTATATAAATATATTTATATGTGGTTTTCATAAATGCTATTGTTGGTATTATTTAATATTTAATTGTATAAATTACAGCGATATAAATATTAAAATTTGTATATATGAGGATACTGATACGAATAAAAATACCCAAATTGAAATATAAATAAATATAGAGTCTATAATTTTTACTTTCATTTCGCTTTGTCTGAAAATACTTATTTCTGCTAAGAAGAGGATGATAAGTGAAAGTTGTGCGATGCGCGCAGCGCACCAGATTGTTTAGTTTAGCATTGCTGCTAATTCTCTAATTAAAAAAAAGAAAAATCCCTCTAAGGAAAAGTAAAATCTTTATTGTATTAATGATATGCACGGTTTTTATTTAAATATATATAATATAAAACTTATAAAAATAATGTTATTATATATAATCTTATATATATATTAATAATTTATATTAATTAATGAAGAACAGTGTGCCACATTTTATGTGCCCCTTCAATTGCAGCTGATACAGTATTGCAATACGAAACGAAATTGCGGAGCTGAAACATAAAAATGAAGGAGCAAATGGTGTTAAACAACTGGAACCTAAATTAATGACTTATTTTAACTATGTAAAGCGAAAATATCACGTAGTTATATAATTCCTGATATCATGTGTCTACTAACGGTTTAGAAATAGAATATTCAATTC
This sequence comes from Nezara viridula, assembly GCA_928085145.1. Taxonomy (NCBI): domain Eukaryota; kingdom Metazoa; phylum Arthropoda; class Insecta; order Hemiptera; family Pentatomidae; genus Nezara; species Nezara viridula. The sequence goes on along the minus strand of OV725079.1, from coordinate 105,608,445 downwards.
TTTTTTATGAAAATAATGTGGTGAAAGGATGAAAGGGAAAATGATGTGAACAGATCTTTCTATTATCATAAATAACAATAAAACTAATTTAATATCTGTAGCAAAAGATTATGAAGATTACATATTTAATCCTGAAATATTTATTATTAAATCAAATTACATTAGCCATAACGTTATGAATAAATAACTCTTTTTTTGTCCAGGTTCTACTTTTTATCTCTGTGTGTACCAATGTGTGTATGTTTGTAGTATGTATGTAGTATATATATATATATATATATATATATATATATATATATATATATATATATATATATATATATATATATATATATATATATATATTACCCATTACACTACAAGTATTCTTGAGAAGATCTTTTTTTTTATTTCTTTTAGTGTTTGAACAGTATTATGTAAATCATTGTAGCTATTATGACATTTGGATTAAGTAAGTTTTTATTAGTCTATTGTTTATAAATTTTGTAGTTATGTTTGAATAAATGTGTGATTCGTTTTTTTTCCCCTTACAATAATAAGTATTTATACGATTATATATATATATATATATATATATATATATATATATATCTATATGTATATCATAAAATACGCAAATAAAATATGGGATTATTTGTTTTGCAATCCATTCATTTGATTTAATATTTATTGCAGCCAATAAGAAAAACCAAATACAAAACAGTGTAATAAGTGTAAAAATAATAAAAATTGGGCTCATAATTTATTTATTCTGATACAAGACTCTTTAGAATAATAAAAAAAGACAAAAATGTGGGCTATAGAGCCTCAGACAAAGTAAATAAATAGTTATAATAAAAGAAGTAATGATCCTAATGATGTGATGTAAAATGATATAGTCTAATTCTTTAAATTCACAGAATCCAGACAACTCTTTGTCAACAGCGAAAATGTCGACTAAATCCACAAATAGTGTTAGGGGGCACACAAATTTAAATACATGGGATTGATAAAAGATAATAAGCTGTCATGGGTCCTTTTTATTATTCTTAATTTTATTCTTAAACGTTTAAGAAACGAATGCACAAAAAGGCTAGAGATTCTGAAGTTTATTGCCAATTCAAGCTGGGGAGCCGATAGGCTTTTCAAAATATACAATAGTGTGATTAGGAGTAAAATTTACTATTGAGTCCAAATATATGGAACGGGCCACAGAACAACACTAAAAATACTAGATTCCATCCACATTTTGGCTCTTAGAATCTGCGCAGAAGCTTTCCGAACTTCTCCAGTTGAAAGTATATATGCTGAATCTGGAGAACCTTTTTTAGAGATGACACAACATTATTTATCAATAAAATATATCTCAAAATTGTAAGCACGTCGACAACATCCATTAGCTTCAAAACTATTTGTTGAGGGATACGAAAAGCGCGGACTTAAAGACATATAGAAAAATAAATTTAAATTAACGGTTTATAAAACTGTATGTGATATGAACATGAATCTGAACACAATGCCCATATTGTGTCGCTCACAGAGAAATTCCTGAGCTCAAATTACGTAACTGGAAGAAATGCAGACCTACTGTAGACATATCGATGAATAGATATTCCGAAAAATACCCAATAGAGATCCAAAACTTTTTCTTTTGATTATTAGAAAGGTACAGTGGTTATAAGATCATTTACACCGACGCCTTCATAGTAGAAAATTGTGTTGGTAGCGCTCTCTATACCGAACACCAGCGGTGGAGAAGCAATTGCGATACTGAAGGTCCCCTATTGGATATAAAAATCAAAATAGAAAAACTGGATCATAGCAACAGATTCCAAAAGCGTCGTGGAGCAACTCCATTAATAATAAAATAATAATATTTCTATAAATAAATATTAAACGTATTGTGGGAGATGAGAAAAAGATTAGTGAGCGATGTCTTTTTTCCAATTTGTTCCCATGGGGTTCCATCCCATATTGCGGCATATTGGGCAATAAAAAAGCAGACCAAGCTACTCATATAGCAAGGAAGAGAGAGGTATTAGGCATAACACGAATAAATTACATCACCCTTGAAGGTTGGATACACGAGACAAAAGAAAAGCTATTAGAAAATTTTGAAGACCAATGGAAAATAAAACCAGGAAAATTATCAGACATAAATGTCCAGCGCAACAAATGGGCCACAAACTCCAGAAAATCGAGAAGGAAGAAATAATTTTGTGCCGAATGCGAATTAGTACCGAGGCTCGGAGAAGAAAATGAATATTTATAATTAATAAATCATATATTTTTAAAGTTACATATACATATATTATAATTATATTTTGTGATTTATTGTATTTTTAAAATTAAAAAAATAAATAAATAAAAATAACGGTTATATGTATTAATATAGACAGAAGTTATAAATAGGTATCTAAAATTATGCTTTTTATGAGATCTCTATCATTTTCGAAGTTAATTTATTGTAAAATTTAAAAATTCCTAGGTTTGAACAATGAAACAGGGATTTTTTATTTTTTTTATTTTCGCCAACATTTTAAAATTTTGACGTCATTTACGAGTTCTAGGCCCATGCCCACCAAAAGCCGTCCTACTGTGCGCCCCCCAAACGTGTAATTAGTGTATATAAGTTTTTACTTAAACTGTCTATTTTACTTTTCTTTTTAAGTTTTAATTTTATTTTTAATTTTTGTTTGCTATTTTATTTATTAAAATTGTTTTACTTTCATTTTTTAATTTATTTATCTTTGAATATTACCATACCTCTTGCTTAAGGCAGAACATAATATTATTCAACATTTTATTGTCCTTTGTCCAGAATAAAAAATAATAACTTTAATAAAACAAAATTTTCTATCATAAATAATTTTATTCATTGCTTATAATTTTCTTCAATTTTAAAACATGATACATTAAAAAAAAAATACTACTTTTTATCATATTTAAATTATATTATTGTCTATAATTTTGGCGCACTTTCCACTTTCTATCATATTTCAATTACTTTATTGTATCAATTATTTCTCTACTTGTGGAATAGTATAACATTTGCACGAACTGAAAATGTAATTAATTGAATATTTACTTATTTCGCGTTGGGAAAGGTTATCTTATTTGTTTTTTCAAAGCTGAAATCCCACTCAATCAGCATGTTTTGCACTGTTTAGCCTCGGGCTATTGCTTTCCAATTTTTCTACATGTAGCTCTGAAGTATTTCTGCTTAGGCTGTCTCTATCTATCTGGGTTTAACGGGGTCCTTTATCAACTGGTGTAGTATTCATGGGTGTGTAGAGTTGCCTTGATGGATCGCTCCCACCAACATGCTCTACCCGTCTTAACCCGATTTCCTCCAAACTGAAAAACAGATTCGCTAGTTTATTCAAGGAAATAGTCTTAAGCATTATCTTGTTTTTCAAGTAAAAAAAAAGTTTCATCGCGTTAGGTATACTTTAGAAAGCCAAAGCTTGTTTCAAATCATTATTTAGAGTTTTCATAATGTCTCAAATTTTATTCAAAGCGAAAAAGTTAAGTTTAGACCTTTCACAAGCATTTTTCATTTTAATTTTGACTTACACTTCATCGGTTATAATAATAATAACAATGGTGTGCTTTATTTTCAAATTCCTGGGGACAAAAAAATATAGATGCTTCCTCGAAGTTTATTGCCTGGATACGGAAGACTCAGCAAGATTCGTAGACATCTTGACCTTTAGTGCAAATGGAAACTAAGCTCTTATAGTCGATCCTACAATTATATATGAGGCGAACGATGAGCAACACCATATCAAAATACAAATTGAGAAGGAGGAAATATGTAAAAAATGCGTTCCGTACCTGAAAGAAAAATATAGATCAGAACTTGAGGAGAGAAATTTTTCGGTTAGAGAACTATGGTTTCGAAGTGGAGGGGTAATTCCCCTTTCAACGGGTAGTTTTTTTTAGCAAAGATAGGCGTTGAAAGGAATGAGATACAGAGTATGGTGGAGTCCATTATTATGAACTCACTGGGAATCCTGCAGCATTCCTCTATTAAATCAGGTCATTGCTTTATGGATCCGGGTGACAAATTAAGCAGAATGAGGATGAACAAAGAAAGGAAAAAACAAATGACATTTTTATATACGAAGTGTATCAAACTGAAGGGTTAGATATTGTTAATGCTCTGTTATATTAGTTAGATACTGTCTATGCTCTGTCAGTTAGCAACTTAAAATAGTGGAGCAGCATTACAATTTTATGGTAGTTTTATCTAAGGGAATAAATTGTTTTATAACAATATGTCATGCTAAAGTCAAAGATTTTTTTTTTAATTCCTTATGACATTTACAACTGTATTACATAAATAAATCAACTAAATTTGGACATAATAGATATAATGACATGAATACACTTGCTGAGTAACTACCCAATGGTAGCACTCTAATGATATGACTACATTAGGAGATCACGGGTCCATCTTATTCTCAGACGCCTCGGAGGGTTATCAGGAATTGAAGAGGAAGCAAGGTTATAAACGAGAGGGTTGGGATGATTCTAAAGTTTATTATGGAAGGATAGGTATCTGGATTGGGACAGATCTGAAACATAAGGAACATTAAAATCTTTATGGATAATTTTATTAGTGACAAAGTAAGGAGCAATGAGGATTTTACGAAGGATTTTGGATTGTAAGGATTGGATGCGAGAGGAATTCGATGGTTTAGTGGAGCCCCATAGCTCAACTCCGTAAGTCCAAATAGGTCTTATTATAGTCATGTATATGAGTCTTTTGTAATTAATGGGAAGTTTAGAGCGTTTGTCTAGTAAGTGCTGAAGTAATCGGAAACGTCGAGCGGTTTCTTGTCGTTTCAGTCTGGTATGAGGATTACAAGTTAGTCGTCTGTTCAGGTGGAGTCCTAGGTATCGGATTTGCTCAACAGGAAAGTCAAAGATAAAAAATATTTGTGATATTAAAGTAGGTCACACACATTAATCAATGGCCTATTTGCCCTTCTGACCAGTTGCCCACTTTTATAATTTAATTACAAATCTTGAGTTCTACCAATGGGTAGTTTCTCTTCATGCTGTACATGTCATGTTACCAATGTCACATTTACTTATTGTATTTTCCATTTAATACAGTTGTAAATCTTAATAAAATAAAATTTAAAAAAAATTACAAATCATTATATACGTATAATTATAATCATTAGTTAAAAGATTAGCTTATAATAATTTAAGACCAAAATTACACAAGAATATAATCATTAACTAAATTGCAAGGCATTATGACTATACATACATTCTATTAATAATTCCCATTTCTTAAATAACAACTCCATATAAAATTCGAATATATATAATATATAAATAGCAACATTGCGAAATAAATAATAATACAAAGAAATAAACATTCAATATAATTAATAATAATAAAATAATAATCCAACTAGCTTAGAAATATTTAAATAGACGTTCTGAGTTATAGAAAGTTCTGTTTATAAATGCACACATATGAGTAGTTGAATTTGTTGTTTTCTATATTTAAACCCAATGGTCGTGTATTTGTATAAATTGTTCCAGTAACTGCCGTCAAGATAATCCATTACTTCTGTGCTTTTAAGCAATTTTTTTTCTAAATAGTTATTTCAAAATTCTTTCACCACGAGGCATGTACCAATGAAACGCATTGTATCTTTTATTTCTTTTAAATTACACATAGAGCAGAAAAGTAGATATTCCGACATTTCAATGGAATAATTTAATTCTAAGTGTTCACTTGAGAGTCTAATTATGGTATTCATAAAATGCTTTTTTCTGTGGTTGTTAAAATAATGTTTGTCATCCAGATGAAAATTTAATTCTTTCTATATCAAATGAAATTTAGCAGAACATACATTATTTATAATTTTTTTTTGTTGAAATCATTTTGCATTGCCAATAATAGTTTAGATATTTGTTGATGGCTATATATTAGAGTGTGTGATTATATATGCTAAAATAAATTATTTTTGGTTATATATTTAATTATTACTTTTGGAAAACGATTATTTGAGAATTTTATTTATGCAACGTAGATGTAGCCGGTATGTAAAATGTGTTAGAGGTTCCTCATTTGTCTGACAGCATTTTTAAGTAAAATTTTTGGAATCTGTTTATTTATTTTGGGAACCCATTTTCGCCGAGTAATATACAATAGCTCTAGACATCGATTTATACACATTGTATTTGGAATCAAGGGGAATATTATTTTTATTTAGTAGTTTTTTCATGTACTTAGAACACTAAATTTTCTTACTCTGATTTCTTTTCAACGAAATCCTCTTGTATGGTTAATTGCAGAGTTATCTTAAATCCAACATATTTATAGGTTTTTACTTTTTCAATTTTTGAGTTTTTGTACGTCCAAGTTTTTTTCTCTCGATATTTGACCCCATCAATAAAATTAGATTTTTTAAAATTAACATTTAGGCCTCAATTATCACATTAGTTTTTTACTTTATTAACCATTTTTTGAATTGCTAATGGGTCATTGGCAAGTAATGCTATGTCATCTGCGAACATAAGCCAGCTTATATATTCTCCTTCCAAATTCAAACCACTTCTTATACACTTTGAGGAATCATATATAAATAGGTTGAATAGCATTGGTGAAAGGATTGTTACTATGTGACATAAAAAGAGGCTTGTTTTCCTCTATACTCAATTGATTGAACAATCAAATAAAATTTCAAAAAGTAATTAACAGTTTAATTATATTTTACTGAAGTTGATAAAATTCTTCAAACTTTCATCCTACTTCTATGAATATTGTAATTTTAAGTAATTCAGTTAGTCCTTCAATTACATTTTGCAATATCTACGTACTGATTAGTGCCTCGCAAGAGTTTCCTCCTGTTTTCTCGAGGAATATATTATCTGCGTAAACATGAATTGGGTCTATTATTTCGACACACACAACACCCCTCTTTAGAAGAGCTTCAGTTACTTCTCATATCAATGTGCTACATTTGTTTTAGTAATGCCTTCATCTGTCTCTAAATTGTTCCGGAGATTTCTTATTAGGCCATTGACAATTTTAACAAAAAATATATATGTATATATAAAACATATAACATTTGATTTACATGGGTAGTCTAGTTTTATTATTTTTTTTTTAATTTCTAGTTTATTTCATAAAAATACTCCGTCTACTATGGTTTTTGGTTTTTATTTATGAATTAATATACAAACCAAGGACCAATCGAGAATCCTGTACAAATAGTTTACTTTTTCTTTCTTTGTTATTGGTCGCGTAGAACTCGCATGTTCAAAAAATATTATTTTTAAAATTTTTTTCACAACCAAGGTGAAGCAATGCAAAGGGTTATTAGTTTGATTGCTAAAAGATACGAAAATATTTTTGGTTACCATCGATTTCGAAGTTAGATGAAATGAAATGAAATGGAAATATATTTTATTATTCTGGTACTGTTGTCCCTCTAGAATAAATTATAAATACAAAAACCATGTCTGTGTGGCCATAAATAAATTAAATATTTACAATAATAGTTAATTAAAAGTAAAAATACAGAAGAAAGAGAGAGATAATAAGAAAAGAATTCATATCTATATGACCAACAAAGGAAACTAAAATAACATGAATAAACAGAAATAGTCTCTGGGAGTGCTTAAACAGTTCTCTTAGGTTTATTTCGTAATCAGTCAAATTGAGAAAGGAGTAGGTGTTTAAAGAGGAGAGGTTTGAAAGAGGAAAGTGATTGTGCTTGCCGAATATCGGGAGGAATGGAATTTCAGAGGGCTTGAATTGCAAAGGATTTGTCAAACGCAGCAGCTCGGTGAGGAGGAGGATGAAGGTCGGAAGTACGAGATCTGGTGGGACGGAATCGGGTGGAGTATTTAAATTGCAAGCTGTGAAAAACATGAGAGGGTCGATGAGTTATAATGACCTGATACAGAAAGGTAGCTAGGAAGTGCTGACGGCGATAGTATAGACAGAGCCACTTCAACTCAAGGTGTAATAATAATGGGTAAAATACGAATCTTTTTAGAATCCGAAAACAAAACGTGTTGCTCGATTCATTAGGCGTTTAAGTTTGGCTTCAAAATCTTCCGAGAGTCCAAGGTACACCAGCCATAGTCGAATGGGGGAGGGGGGGAAGGACAAGAGAGGAAATTGGGAGTTGACGATACTTATATGGAAGGAGATAACGTAGACGACTGAACTGTTTTTGGGTGGGGAAAATGCGACGTAACAGCTAGGTTTTTAACGAAAGATTGTTCAAATTATACATGTTTTAAAATAATTTTAGCTCAAAATTCTAAAACAAATATTGAAGGTATTTTCAAATTTTTGTTGGTTTCATATCATATAGTGTATAAGATCGTGATCATATGGGTTGAATATAAATTTTACATAATTTTAAGACGGCGAAGGTTCTCATAAAAAGATAGTAAAGAAAAAAAAACCTCAAAAAACTACAGTAGTCCAGAAATCCTATTCATCACAAGGGAATGTACTTGTATATCTACTAAAACCCTTGGAATATTATTAGAAAAAATGGAATTTACAAATATTTAAACTTGGCGAAGTTTCGGGTACCTTTCACAACACTTTAATGTGACAATAGAATAATAAATTTTGGTGCATACACATACAGTTAAGTTCAGGAGTGGAAGGCATTCAAAATTATTACACCACGTTTATATATTCGAAGAATTCAATTTTCTCTACAGTCTAGCATGATATTCACGTAGATTAGGATTTCTGTAGTAGTATTATTTTTAAGTTAAAACATATTTGTTATATGAAGTTTAAACGTTTCATTTAGGGTACGATCATGATAAGAATTTAACAGATACAGCTCATACATATACATGTTATGTTATTATTCTTGAATATTATAACAACGTCTCTTGGACAGAATTAAAATGCAAGCTACAGACAAGAAAATGTGGGAAAAAACTCCGAACATCGTTGTCATTATAATATTAATTAATATTCATTACCATAATAACCATTAATATTTAAAATTACAAGAAAATTTTAATACATTTATAAAACGCAGATAAATTATGGCTGGTCTAGAGAGAAATGTAAATATGGAGCCTGTGCACCCTACTACCACTTGGGGTGATTGTGTGGGCACCAGTATAGCTTTGTGTAGTAAGTGGGCTCTGAAGCATATATAAGCTCCGATGCTCAATGCTTAGGAACACATTATATAATCATATATGGATTTGAGTCCAAATAACAAAGAAAGTTAACAAAACTTTTACTTACATTTAGCTCTGTATAATAAAGGATTATAAATATTAATTATTATTCATTAAATATGTGTTAGTATGAGATTATTCATCTTAATAAAATAATCATATGTTTTTAATAAATTGCATTAACGATATTGGTGTATGGATCGTTTGATTTGAGTGGTATTTTAAATGTTTATTTAATTTTCAGAGGAAGTCACTTAACAATATTTTTATTGGTTGACAATGACCGGAGGAAACGAATGAAGTTGGAATGAGACATGCATTTAGGGGCGATTTATCAATTTAATTTATCCATTTAATTTCAATTTTATCAATCAATGAAATATTTATTTTAAACTTTACGTTGATAATTACTTTCATTGCTCTTTATGAACTTAATTCTTTTAATTATATCCAAAAATATTTAACAACTATTTATTATTATTCCATTTATTTAATATACTTTTTAAAAATAATAATAATTTTCGATGTTCATCTGTCATTAGGTCTTCACCTTCATTTCTGTATCTGTGTGGTAAAGAACACCTTGTCCATTTTTGTATTTGTTCAGGGGAGCCAATTTTCCATAACTTGTATCTTAGTTACTTATTTATTTAATTATTAATTAGTTAGTTGGTTAATTATTTATTGGACTTGATGAAATTGACCTCCGAAGCACATATGTAAAGATATAAAATATATATTCAGTAATAGAAGAACGTTCTTTTTTAAGGATAAAAATACCATAAAAAAGTGACCGAAAAAAAGAAGATTTTTGTCATTATGAAAAACTAAATTAATTAGGATGATAAACATTATATTAAGATGAGATGGCTATGATAAAAAAAAAAAGTCCGAAATGTTACAAATGAATAACGTTTATTGGTTTATGTTTTTTTGGGGATAAAAAAGGATCCTAGTCCTTAATTATTAATTTATCATCTTTTTAATAATATTAATTTATATATTTATTTATTATTTTTATAAATTAATAAAGGCTTATTAACAAAACAACAGTATTAAAGCATATATGTCAACGGGCATGCATTAATATCCATCTTTCAGAAAGTCATTTGCAGAAAGCAAGAAATTTCTCTCAGCAGGACGAAACTAATCAGTACATGTCAAATCATGTCAAGAAGGCTACCTTCGCTTTAATATTATATGTTCTTGCCATTCGCCTGTCAAGCAGTAGGTATTTAGGCGTTTCACCGTTAGGCCAAATCTGTGCAAATTCCTGCCTACACCACAAATGTAATTATTTATAAGTCAAGTTTATATCCGGCCTGTTTCAGGATGTTGCTCAGACATTTGATAAAGTCTGACACCAGGGACTCTTCAAATTTAAAACTGCATCAACAAATCTACTTATTGTTACAATGATTACAGGTGCGAATAAATACTTGAAGAGAGAAAACAAGTTTACACTCAATGTATTATGCTCCTTTTAAATCAGGATTAGGAAGTATAATTATTGTTCCAGAAATTAATTCGTTCATTTCTAATTTGAAATCTTACATTTTTTTTTTGTTTTAATTTTATAGATGAGTTATCTCCTTCCTTAGACAACCTACGTATCAATTCACAATACCACTTATTTGCTGACGATCTCCAAATCTATTTTTCCTTTTGTCCTACGGAGTCGGAGTCGATGCTATGACTAATTATGACTAAGATGCTTGAGACGATCCGAACACTATATAACAATTATTGTTACTTAGGCAGCGAGTAATGATTTAAAGTTGGACCTTGAGAAGACCAAAGCCTTTTCCATTGGTTCCAAGCTTCTTTTTAATTCCATTCCATACTATCCCCCTACTCTACCTCAATGGACTATCTATTCGTTTCATACCTCCGTTAGAAATCTCGGAGTAATTTTCGATCAGTACCTGTCCTGGAGAAATCATGTTTCCTAAATTATCCGAAAATCTATTGCTACCTTAAAATAGTTTCTGAGATTACTCGATTCCGTGCCCCTAAAAACTCGCCAACTCCTAGTTTCCTCACTTCGATTATGTCTGCTTTATATGCAGTGGACTGTCTGGTGGGCTTGAGACCAGATTAAGAAGATTAATAAATTGTTTCATACGATTCATTTTTGGAATCCCCATGCGCTACCATGTCTCTGGTTCGTATGCCGAGTTGAAGTGGCTCTATCCTGTTCCGAAGGCAATATTTCCTAGGTGTATTCCTTTTCCAAACCTTTAAAACCAAAAAGCCAACTTACCTTCTTGATTTACTCCTTGTTCCTATGTTCATTCGTTTAAGACAAGATCTCAGTCCATAAACCTGTTTGTTCCCTCTCATAGATCCGTTTCCTTCAAAGAAACCCTTTGTACACCTTTTTTTTTGGAATACCTTATCTAACTATATACGCAAATCCTCTACCTTAACCTCATTAAAACAACATTTATTCATCCACCTCCTCAGCAATTAATCTTTAGCCACCGAATAAATGTAAGACTAAAATTTGGTATTTAAGAGCTGTTGCCTTCATTTGACTGTTATCTTACTGTTACTAGCATATTTTCAATATTGTAAATCAGAAAAAATATATCTATACACACTTTTATATATATATATATATATATATATATATATATATATATATATATATATATATATACACAAATAAATTTGTTTACTTGTACTTAATTGAGTTAAATTTTTAGGATAGATTATTATGTTATGTTAACTAATTATTTTTTTATAATGTCAAGCATATTTCATCTTTTTGTTCACTATAATCATTCTTAGGGGACTAAATGTTCCAGCGTAAAATTTACTTTTCTTCTTCTTAATTAATTGCTATTGTACATAGAGTGTGAATGTGATCTCTGAACACTATTATAAATGTCCTTTAAAACATATTGTAATATTTTCAATAAAAAATAAATAAATAATTGAAACAAGACAGGGAAGGGGTGCTATATCATGTCCTATGGGTACTGTAGTTATATCTTGTTTTTTTTCAGCACATTTAGTGGTAGTCAACAAAAAGTTATAAATAAATAAATAAAAGTTATAAATATTTTTAATATGAATGAATTAATGAAAAATTCTGTATTTTGTAATTAGTATATACATAATATACAATTAGAGGAGGTCGGGCTCCATTAAATACATTATTACATAAAAAAGAATCAAAATAAAGTACTATAAAAATATAGAAATAAATCGGAGAAATATTTTTTTTTTCAAGAATAAGATAAACTAGCTATATAAATTGTGATGTAAAAAAAAAAAAAAAAAAAAAAAAAAAACAGAAAAAACAGCAAAGGAAAAATAAACTGTATAACAATATAAATAAAAAGTATTCACTTTGAAGATATATAAAAAAATCAAATAAATATATATTCAAGGAATTTTAAAACTAACAATAATATATTCTTACAATACAATGTAGCAGATTACAACAATACATATACTCAACTTCGTAATCGAAGATAACAATGTCTTGTGGTAAATATAAACATAGACATAAATATTGCTGGCATTTAATCATTCATAATGAATGATCTTATTTTAAGGCTCCCTTAAAATGAGATATATTACTGTAAAATGAAATATATCATTTAACTTTGCGAGGTTTTCTATCGTTAACAAATTACCGAGCATTGAATGGTTGTCTTCTTTACTGTTCCCTCAAGTCTTTATGAATCAGACATCCTATTTAAAAATGATATAATTTTTCTGGCTTTTGGAGGTTGTATCTAATACAGTTTTCTTCTCCTTTTAGTGAATAGGCCGTTCCATTAAGATAAAATGAAGGTTTCGTTAAACTGGCTACCCTAAGTTGGCTGACTGTTCTATGTTTGTTCTTATGTCTAAATATTCTTCTCTGTGGCTTAGACTACTCATGTTTCTGTATTCTTAATTATATTTTGAATTGACGACTGAATTTATATCGTTGCAAATGGAGTGATTTTCAAATCTATTTATAATATCTTTGAGGTATAGTTGAGAAATTTCAGGATTAGGGCCATTGTTGTGTTGAAAAATTGAAATATTTTTAATATTAAAATAAATCTTATAATTGATAATCTCAAGTCGGTCTCAGAAGGCGGTTTTAGTGGCTTATCCAGTTTGCTTCGACTGGTGTCACCGTAAGAATAAGTGGATTGTTTGATTAGGGCTGCCTTTCCTTCTTTACTGTCCAAGATCTGAATCCCGAGGATGGTGTACATCTTGCATATGTGATTTAGAGAAGCTCCTCTTATCAGGTTGATCCTACTCAATGTCAAAGGACTGCGTCAAGAACAAAGGGACAGGGCTGGTATCAGCTGAGTCTGCGCCTTCCACTTAATATTGATATTAATATAAGATAATATTATATGATATTTTTTTATTTAATCCTTTTATGACATTTTAAATCAACTAGTAATTATGATGTTAAATGATTAGTTTCTGAGAATTTTTCTTGAGAATGGCCTTGATTTATTGAGCTAATGTTGAAGAAGAACAAAAGTAAATTTTATTCTGGACATTTAGTCCTCTAAGAATAATTTTAATGAACAAAATGATGACAATTGTCTGACATTTAAGAAAATAAAAAAAAATGACTAGCCAACATAACATAATAATCTAACCTTATAATTAAAATAAATTAAGCTCAAGTAAACATATCAATTTGTACATAAATATTAATGACTGTGTTCACATATCTGATTAATAATATTGATAATATATAAGTAACAGTAACATAACACTCAAATGAGGGTGACAGCTCTTAAATACGAAGTTTTATTCTTACATGTATTCGGATGATTGATTGCTAAGGAGGTGAAAGAATAAATGTGTTTTTAATGAGGTTAAGAAAGAGGATTTGCGTATAGAGGTAGGTAAAGAATTCCAAATAAAGGTCCAAAAAAGGCATGCATGGTAAAGTTTTTTTAAAGGAAACGATCTCGTGTTAAAAGAATAAATAGAGGAACAAGGAGTAAGAAGAAAATATGGCTTTTTTGGTTGTCAGGGTTCGGAAAAAGAAATACACCTAAGAAACATTAGCTCCGGAAAACTGTAAGCACCAGGTTTCTTATACATTTTCTTTTTAAAATGCTTCGAACAGATAACTGGGAGGAGGAAATTGGTAGAACGAGTGGAATGAGGTAATTTTGGGCTGAAGAATGAAATGTTGTGGATTTATCATGGACGTAAGATCTTACTGCTGAAATGGTTGTGTCGTTGTGAAGTATGCCCTAACGCGTTATAAAATTTCCGATGAAGTTTGTATTTTGTTAATATGTGTTGGTTTTGCTGAACTCTAAAGTTTTTCACCGTATTTCCAAATTGGTGACAGTATAGTGTTAGTCGCGAGGAAGAAGTAATAGTTGAATATATCGTCATGTCAGTTCTTAATTTCTAAATCAGTAGTAATTATATCTTTACATTTAATACATCATAGTAGTTTTTTATTTTTATTTATTGTTATATTCCACATCTACCCGAGCGAGTCATTAGAGGCTTTAGATGGAATCAAATTTAATGTCGTCTATAAATTCAAATACTTTTTGTATCTTTTCTTTATCATCTGAAAGTGCGTGAGATATGTTAGAAGGTATATTTAAATTAAATTTTGTTCTGGTGTCAGAGTATAGTATGCAAGTTGTTACAATATGTTTCAGTGTAAGTGATGTGTTGCATGTTTTACAAAATGGTGGTTCCAGGCTTCTCATTAAGTAGCCATGGGTAAAGGCTGCATGTTCAATTCTAAGCCGAGTTAAAATTATTTCCTCTGTTCTGTTCTTTTTGAAAGAGGTCATCCATAGTTGGATATCTTTTTTAATTTCTTGCAATTTATTTGTAGATTGGTTCCACTTAAATTTCCATTGTTCATTTAGCATTTTTTTGCATTCCAATCTCCAGTCAGCAGTGGTCGTTAAATTGATCATGAGGTTCGCAGCTCTGTCTGCAGCTTCGTATTGAATAGACGATATATTCAACTATTACTTCTTCCTCGCTTAACCTACGGAACAAGAGACTAACACTATATTGCCACCAATTTGGAAATACGGTGAAGAACTTTAGAGTTCAGCAAAACTAACACATATTTCCAGATATGCCACAATGTGAGGGTACCCATGTGAGGACGATATATAACTTTGTAATAAGCGTTGAAGATAAACAGGGAATACAATTAAACAAAAATAAAAGTAAGTCTTGATAAGTTTTCAGAACTGATTATCAAATTATTATAAATAGAATATTAATAATTATATCAAGAATTATCAATTTTTGCAATAATATATTCAATCTTTAAGATGGATGTGAGAAAAATTTGGGAAAGTAAATAGAAGAAAATCAGGAACAATAAATAGAAGCAAAGGAGTCTAAATTTAGAGAAATAAAAACCAACTGCTCAAAATGAGAAACCTCTCACCGATCCTCTAGAAAAGAGGAGACAGCCCTCTGCAGATTACGAATTGGACATTGTGAGTTCTCACACGCCTGCCTACTAAAAGGACTTGATCCTCCGACCTGTGAGAGCTGCAATGTCCAAAGAACTGTAAAACACATTATTCAAGACTGCCCTACACTAAAAAAATATCAGAGAAAATGTGGATATAAAATTTGGAAAAAACTTAGAACTTAGAATTTATACACATGGTGAAACTCGATAATTTAGTTATAAGGTGCATGCAGGGTATAGGCAACACAAAAAAATAAATAAATAATCAATATTTAATGCATTTCAATAGTATAAAAAAATATATATATTAAAGTAATATGAAAATAAAACTTATTAATAATAATTTTTTATAATAATTTTATAAATGGCAATCCCATTCACGTGTCTTATTCATTAATTCTGTGTTGGGTCAAACCATGAAGATCTTCAAATTGCTATTGAAACGTTTGGAAATAATTGATGAGTTTGTCCTCATTACTAAGTCTTTATTTAATCACGGATATAATTGTGAAAATGTCTTATGCTTCTCGATTTTGTAGAAAAGGATGAAGCCACATTTTCCTTCAACTTGATTTTCTCCTTTGATAATCATCCTTTACTAAATGAGGTTGAACAAGAAGTCCACCTGCTTCCTCTGGTTCTATTATCCGCCCTGATATCTGTAACCTTTTAAAGGGCAGACCACGAATGTTGCTTCTACTAGTTGCCTCAATGTCTTCATTCTTAATTCAACTAGTAGATTGATAAAAAGGCAATTGTAGGTCAATCTACTAATCTTTTATGAGGCATCAACTTTATTAATTAAACAACCAAAAATAAAGATCCCAAATTAAAAAAAAATAGAAAAATACCCTTTAGGTCTATTTTTTCATGTAACATAATCATTAAACAGATCTAAATATTTTACCCGAATTTGGACCAAAGGTTCTCTTGCTCAAGAGAATGGCTTAATTTTTTTAATCCATTTTATGGACCCTCTAAGACATTTTCATAACTGTGATTACTTTATAACAGATATTTAATTAAATTAAAGAAAATATAAATTATTAATTTCTTAAAATTAAATGTATAAACTTAATTACAAATGATTTAAAAGAAGTAAATAGGAAAGTTTCATAATAAGTTTTAGATAAAAAATATCGTAATAAGAATTTTAAAAAGTAACACACCGGAGTTTGTTACATGTCGATTCAGCAATTAATGCAAATTATGTATATATGAATATAATACAAGTTTATATAAAATCGTTGGTAAATGGGTCGTTATATGTTGGTCAAGTATTGACAGGTGGAGGTCAGTAGGTAGAGTTCAGTTAAGTCGCGCACCTAGGTGCCGTTGTTTTGAATCATAATAATTTTGATTGGATGGTTTGAACTTTATATAATTGGATCATTTTGGCGATACTATATTATTGTGATGAGTATGTTCACATGGTTTTAAGTATTTCAGCTTCAAAGGGTTAAGAGTATTCTGTTGAATTTTTATATGAGGTCCACATGGCAATTGCCGAAATTTATTGCAAGATTAAGTACCGTCTCCGTCGTTAGTAGAATTTGGTTGTTGTCTATAAAAACTGGAGGGCACGTTAAATAAACTATAATATATATACACATACATATACAGTGGTGTGAAAAAGTCTTCTATCAAATCAAATTTTTATAAAATTATGTTCTTGATTGGAAAATTATTTAACCATGCAGACAATGTATACGTAAAATATATTTAAATTAGTATTATTTTCACATAATCCCAGCTCACCAGTTTCGATTCCGCAGATCCCATTCCACTATCCAGCAATGCCATCGTGTGGTGGATGTTGTCTCCTCTGCATTAGAGCCCGGAATGTACTGCACATGAGTCTTTCTCGATGTAGAACAGGCTTTTGATTGAGTCTGGCACCCGGGACTACTTTACAAACTCCTTAAATTCCTACATCCTACATACTTCCTCATTATCCGTTACTATCTAACTGATAGATACTCAAAAGTCAATCACAATAATGCTTATTCATCCCTCTTTTCCCATTCCGCTGGTGTTTCTCAAGGTAGTATCCTTGGTCCTATCCTTTACACAGTTTATACAGCTGACATCCCAACCCATCCTAACACTGTTATTATCACATATGTCGATGATACATGTGTCCTATCCGTTAATAATGACCCAACCATTGCATCCCAAACTCTTCAATCGCACATCACAAGCCTTGAAGAATGGTGTCAAAACTGGAGGATTAAAATAAATTCTAATAAATCCCATCAAATCACCTTTACCCTTCGACGTAAACCTATGACCTCATGTCCCACAGTATCCTTTAATAATACCCCACTTATACCTGTTGAACAAATCCGATACCTTGGACTTCACTTGGACAAACGTCTAACTTGGAATCCTCATACCAGACTAAACCATCGAATTCCTCTCGTATCCAATCCTTACAATCCAAAATCCTTCGGAAAATCCTCAATGCTCTTTACTTTTTCACCAATAAAATAATCCATAATGACCTTAATGTTCCTTATGTTCCGATTTGGCCCACTCCAGATACCAATCCTTCCATAATAAACTTCAGAACTATCCGAATCCTCTCGTCTCTAACCTTGCTTCCTCTTCTATTCCTGATAACCCTCCGAGGCGTCTGAAAAGAAGATGGCCTCGAGATCTCTTATTGTAAATACATTTTGTTTTTAGAGTGCTACCAGTGGGTAGTTTCTCAACAAGTCATTTCATGTTATTATTTTCTGTTATAAAATTTACTTAATGTATTTAATATTTTAATACAGTTGTAAATATCATGAATAAATAAAAAAAAA
The DNA here is from genome assembly GCA_928085145.1 of Nezara viridula. NCBI lineage: Eukaryota > Metazoa > Arthropoda > Insecta > Hemiptera > Pentatomidae > Nezara > Nezara viridula. The sequence continues at coordinate 105,590,013 of OV725079.1, read as the reverse complement.
AAAAAAAAAAGTATTATTTTCAATTATCAACTAGCCCAGAGGGCCATTCCGTTGAGTTGACGGTTTTAGTCTTGTGAATGATACTATCTTATGGTTCATATTTCACTATTTTATATGTTCACTTCAGTCTTTTTCTTTATTGTTAACAACAAGAGCCATTGTCAATACTCTATACAGCTGAGTGTATCTGTGAACTTAATCACTAACTAACTTAATCAACTAACTAAGAACTTAATCAGCGATACGGACTTCTTTCTAGGCTACTTGACAGACGTACTAAATTATCTGAGACTAATAAATTAACTATTTACAAAATCCTCATCAAACCACTTTGGACATATGGAATCGAACTATGGGGAACAGCAAAGACATCAAATATAAAAATCATCCAGTCATTTCAGTCAAAAGCCCTTCGGAAAATTGTAGACGCACCCTTTTATGTTTCAAACCTTACGTTACACACTGACCTTAACACTCATTTCATCACAGCAACTGCCACAGGCCGCTTTAATAATTTTCATTAACTCTAAATTAAAATCCAGTTACTCAAGCTCTATCTACTGCCACAGATCCATAAAATCCGCCCAGAAGACTGTTGAGGCGCTGGCCAAAATGTATAACTTTTATTCTATTTGTGCTAAAGGTGACATTTTGTAGTCTGCAACTGATATAAGTAGTCTTCTACTATGGAAAATAGCAGAGGACAATACATACGACCTTGTGCACTATCAGTAGTGAAATGCATGTTCAGTATGCATTGGTATTTTTTTAAGTTAAGAATAATCGATATGGAATCTTCAAATACGGCACTCTTTCGCATTTTAATATTAGCTGTTAATGGAAATTCGTAAATATCAAACCCGCGAATGTTGAAGGGTAACTGTATTTCCGAAACGGCTTCTCTCAGAGATTTTATTCTCATACGAAAAATTGTATGCCTTGTAATATAGATATATTTTAGCCAATGAAAACGGTGGGGAAGCTATATTGACCTTATTTCGCAGACTTTTTTTATTGATACCATTTTAATTTATAAACAGTAACCTATCTGCAGTTACAATGAACATAGACACGATGCCCGTCATTCAAGACATAGCCTGTAAATGTGCCCGCTGCTGAAAAAAGTTAGGAACCTCTGCTCTTCAGTGTTTCAAATACTTATAATACAAAATAAAATGTTATAATGGAAACAAAACATCCTTCAATCATTGAAAAGTATCATTTTTTTGTCTGCTCGGACTTTATAATGAACTATTTATAAAACAATGTTTAAAATGGTTATCTAATTCCGTTCATCAGTATAGATTTTTCACTCTCGGAGATTTTAATATAAATTTTCTCTTCTCTGTTTTTATTTCTCTATTTTTTTTTTCATACCATACGAGTCTTCCTCCGATCTCTAATTATTCAGACCGTACGAAGGCATTGAAAGATTAGATGCTTATGCATATTCATAAACAAGTTGATTAATCCCAGAAACTCCTAGATAGAATACGTAAATATCTTTAAATTGGTATATCCCGGGAACCTCTCATTGGGAGGTCGGCTTCAATTAAGCGACTCCATATTTCTCAATTGAAAACGTCTGGCTTCTATAAACGGTTTATTATTTACAGTAATTAAATTCAAGAACTACCCACGCGAGGGATGCAATTTAAGCTTCAATTTCCAAGCAGTAGAAACATCGATTTGCATAGATATTATCAGAATTATTCATGCCGAATGATCGAAATTCCTTAAATTGGAATCGGACATTTCGGGAAACCAGAGTGAAACTATGTGTCGCTAAATTTTAGTTATGGACTTTATAAAAAAAAATATAATTGGTGATTATGAAGCTCTGTCCATTAAGCTTTTTTAATCACATCTAGTTTTTGCTTTAATCGTTTCTTACATTCTGTTATATTGATAATGAACAATTTTTACAAAAATTCCAATTTTTTTTCTTTTCTATATCAAGTGTTTGTTTAACATAGACAACTAATTCCACTTCTATCCTTAACTACTTTAGCATTGTTTATCTATAACAGTATTTTTATTAAAGGTGGTATAATAATTGTATATTGTATAATAATTATAATTGTAAACACGTTTCCTATATTAATAATAAATTTTATAATTGTTATAGTGATGATAATTTATTGATATTAACAGTAATATATCCTCAAACTAGAGCTGAAGACATTTCAATTATCTATCACGTGACACCTATTATAGACAATGGATCGGGACCTATACATCATAATCTGATACATCGATCTGATATATACTGTAGTATAATTTACATTAGTACATTATACTGAGAATATTTCTTATTTCTATTCTCATTTTTTCTCAAGTGTTATTTTTCTTATTTATTTCCGACGTATCCAAATTTATTGTATAAATTTTCAATGGTGTTTTAATTTTTTAAAATTATTTTGAGTCGTCCATTGAGACCACTTTACTACTTTATACTATACTACTTTACTCATTTTTTTCCTAATCTTCATAACTAAAACTGAGACAGAAACTAAATATATACCTGTACTTAATTAAACCAGTATGGACTTAATCCTCGCAGATATACGGTATAGCTATAAAGACTCGCTTACACAAACTTTAAACTTTCCGAAAATATTACGACTTACAACTAAAGCACCTTGGTACGTGACAAACAAAACATACAGACTTCCTCCTGCCTATAGTTGACAAACACATAAGAACTCTGTACAAACGATTTCATAATAATTTATGCGGATTTACTAACATACTAATCAGAGATATGGCTTCAGCTAACGTACCCATCAATATGAGGAGGAGACTAAAAAGGTGCTGGATGAGAGACCTCCTTTCTTGAAAAATCATGGTAATTGATACAGGACAGGGAAGAGGTACTGCTGGGTGATATTCTTCCCCATGCCTGACATGTCAGTTTAATTAATTTTATCAGACCATCTGCTGATTGTCAACAGATGTCGATAGGTGGAGATTAAAATTTAAAGATTTAAAAAAAATGTTTAATGAAAACTTTGAATTTTTAGATGTTGCTCGATACGAAAAGAAACGTTTAAAAAAAAATTAAAAACCAACCACATTCTACTGGTATCCTACAGATATATGTATATTACAGATGTTATCCTATAGATATTATCTATGTTGCCTATTTGTACGAATATGTCAACAGACTCATGTATATTTATCTACAATTTAATAAGTTTAATTGTGCTAAGCTATTTTTAGTTTTAGTTCATTAAACTAATTATCTAACCAATTAAGTTAATTAATTATTTCTCTATTGTCTTATAATGCCAGACAAATGTAAGTAACTTTTCTGTTCTTTGTACTTAATTTGGGGACTAAATATCTCAGAATAAAATTGACTTTTCTTTCTTTCTTAAAATAATGTGCTTTAGGAAAAAAAATGGTTACATATTCCTAAAATTTATTTCCTTGAATTTCCCAATTGAAAAATAGGGTATTTCCAAATTGCTAAGTACGTTTCTATAATTTCGATGCTTTGTGCTCTCCTAAGTACGGACTATACCGAAACAAAATAATCAATCACTTGGGATGTGCATTCATAATATATAGGATATTGACACTATAAACTTTCACCTATAAACATTATAATCTTGACAACTACTCTACAATATAAATCTCCAAAACCCAAGGCTTATCTACAAAATGATTCTTAAACATATTCTGATTTTACATGCCCTTCATTTGGTTGCTGAAAATAAAATAAAATATGACAGACATACCATTAAAAGTATACCTAGTTTTTTTTTTTTTTTTTTTTTTTTTTTTTTTTTTTTTTTTTTTTTTTTTTGTTCTTCCCTACCTCGCCTTTTAGGCTATACGGGATTTTCTCGGGCCGGGGGTGAGGGCGGGGAATTTAAAATCCCCTCCGGCACCGGGACGCGAACTCGTAATTTTTCATCATCTCAAATCTCTCTTATCCGGTTGCCAGGCAACTAGCGGTGTTGTGCACACGCTTTACCCAAGTATACCTAGTTTATAAGACTGTGGCTGTACCGTTCTTATTCAGCCTCCGCTGGCTTTTAATACCACTAATGGCTTTTAATATCTAATGATAAGTGGTTGAGGAAGAAGCACAGCGATCTCCTGAAGCCTCGCTTTTTCCTCCACAAGTGGTGGTACAAGTCTGGTTTGGAGTCCCTTTAGCTGATTGTAAATATTGGATATAGGTATGTATGCCTGCGTCTAAGATGTTTATTTAAAAGAAACATGTTATTTTATATATTTATTTAAATTTTATTATTATTATCTTTTTTCTTCCCTCATAATGATATTATATTTTGTTCTTATTTCGCTGTATATTACTTTGTTATAATCTAATTTATTTATGATTGTATAAATATGGTGTGAATGTGTTCACTGAACTCTATTATAAGTGTCCTTAATTGAGACAGATTGTAATATTTATCAATAAACAAGTGAAAACAAAATTTATAAGAGTAAATCTAGTTTTAATTTGTGAAATTTTAAATGGTCGGTTATTAAATTTTTTTTAAACATATATATTTTTTTCATAGCCCCTTTTTATATATCTTCGTCTTCAATCCTTGGAATTTTTGTCCTCTTAATGATCCTTTTACTGTTGAAATGCATAGAAAGGTGTATTTTGCTTTTTTTTATAGTTTCTGAGCAGTTTTTCTAATTCTATTTATTTATTATTTATTGTTTCTTAATGATATTTACAACTGTATTAAAGAAATATATTTAGTCAATTTGAACATATATATGTAATGACGTGAAAACACTTCTTGAGTGACTACCCAATGGTAGCACTCTAATGATACGCCCACATTAGGAAATCACGGTGCCATCTTCTTTTCAGACGCCTCGAAGAGTTATCAAGAATTGAAGAGGAATCAAGGTTAGAAACGAGAAGGGTTGGGATGATTCTGAAAGATAGGTATCTGGATTTGACCAGATCTGAAACATAAGAAACATTAAGGTCATTCTGGATGGTTTTATTTGTAACAAAGTAGGGAGCATTGAGGATTTTACGAAGGATTGTAAGGATTGGATACGAAAGGAATTCGATGGTTTAGTGGAACCCCATAGCTCAACTCCGTAAGTCCAAATAGGCCTTATTATAGTCATGTATATGAGTCTTTTGTAATTAATTGAAAGTTTAGAGCGTTTGACTAGTAAGTGCTGAAGTAATCTGAAACTTCGAGCGGTTTCAGTCTGGTATGAGGTTTTCTAAATCTGAAATATAATCGGTCTTGGGGCTCACCTTAGGCTTGAGTTGAACTTATACCCTAGAGCTTACAACTAAATTAAAAAGATTATCTTATGTAACTTGTTGCCAATGTTTTAGGATGTTGGCTGGTAATAAGGTGTTGAAAAGAGGGTTTGCCAATTGTTGAGACTTTTCGAAAAATTATTTTTTTTGTTTTGCGAGAAATTCTTTTAGTGTAGATAAATTTAGCGCTGCATGTATATCCAATGTTTTCATTCCCTGCATCATGGTTTCTCTAAATATTTTCCTGATTATTCCATTTTGGAAATATTTTAAACTTTTCTCAGTTCCTTTGCTGACATGATCTAAACAGAGGTGCACCATACAACAGAGCCGGCCAAATTAGTAAATATTCGGCCGTATAAAAAAATATTAGTTTCGTTTACATTGCTAGTTGTATTGCGAGAGAGAAGTGTGATGGGAAGGTGATCGGAATTTTAGAAGGACTTTAATTAACAATTGGCCCAGGGCTCATTTTATTAACACTTCACTCTACCCCCGCGCCAACTAGGCGGCAAAACAGTGAAATTTCAACCGTTTAATGGAAAAACTTAATGAGAACTTTACCTAATTAATTTATAAAATGCCATTAAAACTTTACCTCCACGCCGCCTGGTCAATTTCTCCACAAAGAATCATAAAAAAAAAATATGAATTACTCCTCTCTTGTAATAAAATATACATCCACTGAAAAGGAACTAATGAAAGGTTTTCATCAAAGGAAGAAATGGAAGAGGGTCTCAGATACTGAGATGTATAGAATTTATAATTCAAACGGTGATAAAAGGGGATTATTTTAAAGGTCTTTGCCGGAATGAGAAAATTTTCCAAAGGCTGCTTCCAATTTCCTGTTTAGATCAATTAGCCTGATTCTCAAAGGGAGATATTCGTTGCAAATATGAATTCTTGTTTAGCTTATTTTATTTAATGATTTTATTAAATGGGTATTATTTCGCTCTCATACCTACAAGTATGTCTACCTTTGCCGTGTTGGTATACTATTATATCTTTTTATAAAATTATTTATTAATTGAAATTTACAACTGTATAAAAATATATCTCGTAAGGAAATTTGAATAGTAAAAATCATTTATTAGCAACACTTTAATGATTATTATAATTTAGAAGATCACCTGGCCTCCTTTTTTTTCTGACGCCTCGGAGTGTTGTCGGGAATAGTTTGGTATAGAAGATTACTTATTAGAGGTAAGGGATGGCCTAGAATTTGGCAATTAAAATATATATGCAAAAAATGGAATATTTAGGTCTTTATGGATTACTTTATTTAATTTAATGTGGATCATCAACAGTGTATTGGACGTTTAAAGAGTTTGTCAAGTTAATTTTATTGTACGGTAATGAAAATCTATGGTTCATTTCTTGTAGTTTCATTTTAACAAATAATTTCAGTATGTTCGATTTGACATAATAAATAATAAAAATGCAATTTTTTTTGTAATGAATTAAGTTAAAAACTTTTATCAAGTAAATGTTGAAGACCCTATCAATGTTCCATAGATGGAAGGGTCTTTACTCACAGATAACACATGTCTCATCAGGTTATAGAGTGTGGACAGTGTTAAGATGGCTGAGGGGTTGTAGATAGGAACTTAAGATGATAACTCGAAGAACAACTTAGCAGTTATAATTTCAAATTATATATCTAACTATCAACTGCCATGCATTGAAGTATATATATAAATAAAAGTAGATTAGTATTGTGTTTGTTATTGCAGTGTGAATATAGAAGAAAATATCATTCATTATCGTGGTATTTTGCTGTATTATTTAAAAAAAAAATATGTGCTGGAGAAGATCATAAAAAAAAGCAGTGTTTATGGAGATGATCTCTTAACCAAACGAACGTGTCAAATTAGTTTGTCAAATTTCGTTCATGAAATTTTGACATCTTTGAAGCTCATTTGAACATCAACGGTTTGGACGCCCACAAGAAACGACGATTTAGTACTATATATAACTAAATGACTATAATCGAATAAGTTACTGTAGGTTGACTGCCGAAACATTCTGACAGGACTTAAATGAATAATGGGTAGTGATATTCAACTATAACGGGTGAGATTGGGGTAATGACCCGATAAACCCTTTATTTGTTTAGGTTGGTTGTTATTGAGTTAAGGCGTAAAACCTGTAGATTGTCAACGCCGTTAATTCAATTTATATTGGTATATATTTTTATTTATAGTTATTTCCGCTAGTTATAGATTATCAGGTATAACCATATAATTTGGCATGGCCATGTATTATGTAAGCCATATAATTAGGTATAACCAATGATAATTAGATATAACCATTTAATTGCATATCGTATCGTATTGCTCCGATTAAGATTGTATCTATCAGGAAAAGATTTATGTTATCTAACAATCATAAATATATTAAATTAGTTGATAATTAATTAGGTCGAACTTGGTTTACTGATTATTTTCGATAGTAGTAAATATTAATATTCCACTATGATGCGCCGATATTTTCTTTACTGTACAGTTTTTTCTTTCCAAACTACCGAATGTGGGTAACATGAAAGGTTGCTAATTAATGTATATATTCCAGGGTTAATAGAAAAATCTCCAACATTGCACTAAAATAATCTGTCGATTCTTATATATTAGATAAAGTAGCTCTTCTATTTTTCTAAGTATTTTAAATATTGTCCATAAAAAACATTATATCAATATTACATTGTTAAATGAATATTAGTAATGAAAAACATAAAAATAACTATAATAATCAGAAACACAGATTATAATGAATCATGTACGAGAATAGCATAGGACTTCTTCCCCCTCCTCTTATCACACTTGGAATATCCAAGCTACATTTCCCTCGTGACTGATTGGCACATCCCTGCTCTCAGTAATCAGTGAAGGACGCTACTTCTCTTCCCGAGTGGAGGCGCATAATTGTACTATTGTGCTTCGGGCTGTCGAAACGGGATAATCTCTGTACCGAATTGATTGCATAAATTGTGGAGAGGTGGGTGTTAGCATGAATGGGAAGCAGTGTATACAAATATACTGCCTTATCGACCGATTTGGGTAATCAGGCTTTCCCTCGTGTATGAAATGCTCGCCTCTGAGAGAGGAGGTTGTACTCAAGGTATAATTAACCCAATTCTCAGATTTCAATGTATCCTCGTACATGGTCTGAATCGGTATGTTCTAATCGACTTGGGGGGGGGGGGAGTCCTTTACGTCTTTAAATGTAAATAGAACACCCTGTCACAGAATATTGGAGGAGAAGAACGGTAAGTGCAAAATCCTTTCAGGTCTTGAAAGAGACAACTCCGACAGGAAGTACTCTTAGAAAATATTTTCCCACCATCGGTTCTCGGTAAGCAGCAAAATGGGTGGAACCTGGTTATTGGGTCTCCCAACTACTCACTGGACATGGGGGCTTCCGAGCAAAGCTCTTCTAATTTGGAAAGAATATCGACCCCTTGTGTCCCAGTTGCGGAGTCCTAGAGACTGCCGAGCACATTGTCGTAGCATGTACTGCCTATGAGGCACAGAGAGCAAAGCTGCTGAGAGAAACCGGTCTCTACATTTTGACTGAAAGAGATCTCTCTCAACTCATGAGTGAGGAAAACTATCCTCATTTTAAAGATTTCATTGCAAAAAGGAAATCCATTATAGGCCCAACTCATTTCTCCTTGGGAAGAAGAGGAGCTGCACCGCCTGGAAGACCGCCGGACGGAGTAGCAGAAGAAAACCGTGACCAAACTTAGAAGAAATGTAGTCGAAATATGTGGTCTATAAATATTGTTTTTCTAGCAGCAGTGTGTTGTTACGCGGAAACGCTTAACATCTCACTGCTGCTAAAACCCGTATTGCCTATCAGGCACGGCAGGGATGTAAATAAATAAAATAAATAAAAGGTCTTGAAAGAGGTTAAGGCGTGGTGAAATGAAAGTTACAAACGATTTTCATTCTTGTGAGAACAATTCATTTTTCTTAAAACATTAAATTTTTGATAAAATAAAGAAATTCATTTTCATCAATTAGTGCAGTACAGAAACTCTCAACTTTATAAAGCTCAGTGATTTAAACAAAACTTCAAACCATTAATGGGTTTTAGTCTTGAAGTATGTGTGACTTTAACTCTTTTTGTTTTTTACAAACAACAAATAAAATACGTTTACATATAAAGAAAAAATAATTCTATAATTTTACTTTTGAACACTCCTTTAAATTCATATATTTTCTGGCGTTATTACTTATCTAATTTTCAGGCATCCTTCGTTCTCCTTATCTACTGAACAGTTTTCGATGAAACATTATGGAAGGATCGTTGGGTACGGGATTAATGCATTCTAGAGTTGAGCTTCGGGATTAAAATGTACCTAGGACTTGTATACTCCGAGAAATATGTTTACATGGTGACAGACTTATAATTAGTTAACTACTGTTCATTGACAACGATAATTTTTCTTATATCTACATAAAATTATTAATATTAAATTTTCAAGACTATATGATTAGTCAATATAATTTTATTGTTTCGAGGAACAATCGGATTCAATTTAACGTAATACCAAAGTTTAATTTAGAATGTTGTTAAAATTATTACGTTTATAGTGATTTGTTATTTTTATTGTGATTTATGACGCTGTTGTTAACAGGTTTGTATAAATACAGCCTCTTTATTATAATAATTATGTAAATTTAAACGCCTCTTTTTCGAAAAAAACCACATCAATTATAGTCCATTTTATCAATTTATGAACAACCGCCTAACATACGTGAATGGCTTCATGTTATCGTAACCTACAAAAATTTTTTATACGAAAATTCTCAAAAGTGGAAAGTTTTCTCATTAAATTAATTAATTTAATGAGGTACTAAAATCGCATAAATATCCGCATATATCTCCTTTCCACATGAACCGTAACACAAAATCGAAAAACAAAAGGTGACATACAAAAATATTGAGCCGTTTGGTATTTTGACATTTTGGTATTTTGACGATATAATCTCATTATTTTGACATCTTGGGGATGTACGTTACGCCATACAGCTCAATATATTTTTTTTTATATACATATTGTTGACTGGTTAATATTAGTTTTAATGTTATGTGTTTTATAATTGGGGCAAATCCTCTGAAAGAATTTTGTATGTATTTTTTCAGATGAAAATTCACAATATATGTAAAAACACATTTATCCCTGAAGATGTCTAAAGAGGCGAAAATTTGAATAAATTTAAAATAAAGTATTTTAATTATTGGGACTAAAAATGCCTTTTTTTTTCTACTGCAAAAAATGAAGCAATTTAAAATGACAAATAAACTAAGTTTAAAGGACATGTCAAACGGCCAAATGTTTTTGTAGGTTACCATACGATTCAAGGGGGACAGCAAATGGGTTTTCATGAGTTTTCAGTACCTAATTAAATAGAAAAAAGTTTGTGGATCCCCTGATTGAAAACTCACCAGTTCCGAGAATTTTCGTTAATAAAATATTTGTAGGTGACGATGAGATGAAACTATTCACGAAGTTTTAGGTGGATGTTAATAATTTGATAAAGAGGGGTCTGAGACCACGGAAAATTATTCTGGAAAAAAATGTACATGCACTAAATATTATCTAAGCAACAACGTATACAGTAAAAACATCGTTCACTTAGCATCTCATACAATAAATAATAACAATAATGATAGACACATAATTCTTTTTCTTATTAATTTGCAACCTATTTATGTTTTATGGTCATGTAATAATTACAATTATGAGCTGAATAGTACATTGAGGTTAGTTGAGGTTGGCCAGTCTATTAATATCAGTTAAAACGAGGTTAGAACTTGCGGGTGTTGAGGCATACACTACTAGTACCAGTTCACAAGGGGGCTGATTTACTACCAACTCGCTGACCTGCTCAGCCACAAAAGGAGGGGAATTTATGTCAATTCCTTCATCGAGTTTCATAATTCATTGCTGTTCGGAGTTGGTTATTCGCTCTGTTTTTACAACGTTCACTTCCCCAAGTCCGCCTTGTTATAATGCTCATACACTAAGTGGAGCTCATCGGTAATTAAAAAATCAAAAATTGTTGTCTCACATTTACTTATAAACGTTTTGTTAAGATAAATCTTAAATATTACTCCAAATTTGCTGAGTTTTCGCCAGCTTATATTTAGTTTTTAGACAATTTCTGTGTCATCGCAATTACGAACAAGCCTGCAAATATTTTATTTAATTCTGATACTCATTATTGTTAAAGTAAAGAAAACCATAACAAAAGTTTTCATAAATAATTTATATCCGACCACTACAAAATTATGTGATATTTATCCAGCCCGGAGGACCATAGTAATGTCGAATCAATAAATATTTATAATGAAATCATTTTCCATCTTATAGCATTAAATTCAATATGAAAATAATTTTTCGAATCGAAAATATTTAATTCAAAATACTAATGTTAATGTTTTTATGAAATGTGATAAAAAATATCTGGTGTGTCTACTCACACGACGTTTCTACCTATTTCAGAAAAGTTTTTATATCTTTACATATGCTCATGAAGAAACAAAAAAGAATTGAACTAGATTTTTTTCTCCTGAAAATTGATAAAAGAAAAGATTTGAATACGATTTATTTAATAAACTAAAGCAATGTAAACCGGCTTAAGGTAGAATTGTAACAATTTCAATACTCGCTAATATTGTTGATCAAAAACTTTTTGCCATAGCTTAGTATTGTCAAACAATAATTTCTGTTAAAATTAGAGGAAATAGTGAAGCTTGTGTGATGCGGGCAACAGATTTTTTTATTTTCACTCAGTCATCTTTTTTCTCTCATTCGCCCCTTTCTGGCACCAGGATATGAATCCGTAATCTTACATAGGAAATCGAATAACTGTAACTTCGTTAATAGTTGTCCAAAATGAACGATTTTTATATAGTTTTGTAGGGGATTTCATTAACTTTCTCAGGGGCTCTGAAAAGTATAGAAAACCGCATATCGGACATTTGACCCGATTGCAATACTTTCCTTACCTAGTATAGGTAGGAAAGTAAACATTGAATTATTAGTTCTCATTTTGAATTTCACAACTGCGGAGTAAACTTTTTTGTTGTTTCTATCAACACTTCTCCTGAAAGGAATGATTTATTTATTTATTTTATTTTTTACTATCCACTCAGTTGAACGCATAGTAAATGTTTGTTAAAAACAAGTAATTGGTAAATAGGTAATATTAAACAATAGTTAAAATAAAAAAAGCTTAAAAGAAAAGCAAACCAAAATAGTTAATAAATAATAATGACAGTTAAAATTTAATATAATAACAACCCAGTATCTTATCTCATGCAATTTTTTTTAATGACTTAATGAAGCCTAAAACATTACTGAAAGGAAACACACTTGTTTTTGGAATATGGATGTAGGTGTGTATTTATTTAGCTTAGTAAATGTAAATATGACGTTTTGAAAATAAAAAAAGTTGACTTTAAATCTAAAATGATTTGGAACGAAAGAAAGGGAGGAAATACAGTTTTAAACAATATAGACTTATCTAACAATTTAACTTGATCCGATAAAGTAACAGAATAAACATGGAGTATTGTACCAGAGGGTGGGGTGTATTTGACATCTCTATCGGATGCACCTGCTATAAGAGCTAGAGAGCATTTGAATAAGCTTCTGGTATAACACAGTTAGTAGTGTCTATAACTTTAGTGTTTTTTCTTCCACACTAACAAAGGTTGGGAAACTTGTTTATGTACGAGAGATTAAAAATTTTTCTGTCTTAAAAATGGAAAATTTCTTCTAACGTTTAAAGTTTTAGACATTGGTATCATGTCTGTCTACGGACAAATCCATGTTACAGTCGTATTACCTCCAGTTAGACAGCGATTAGTTGGATTCCAAAGAGTGGAGCTTATATATTACTATTTACTTATATATATATATATATATTACCTATGTTTGTGCGAAAATGGTTCCAAATTAGCTCTTTATGGCGAGTGGTGGGGGTAGATCAGAAGATCTAAATAAAAAATAACGCTTAATCCGTAAAAGCGACTCTTCACTCGTTCTCATTCCAGCACTAGTATCCATACAAGACAGATGCTCCGAAGGCGCCCTCAGGTAACAAAGAGAAGTATCCATTAATTATTAACCCATGTTGGATTTGGGAAACATGGTGTATAATTTCCGTTTTTTTTTTTTTACTTGTTACTTCACATTTATCTGTTGCATTATATGGGAGACGAAGATATACCGAGGAAGCTGTTAACATCTTTTCGGAAGAAGACGGAGAGGACAGCCAAAGCTTCGACGGACTGATGGTGTGGCATAGGATGCTAGAACTACGCTTAGCACCAGGTACTGGATGGGGGCTGTCACAGACAGATGTATGGAGGAAGCTGTTTGCGGAGGCCAGGACTCGACACCGAGTTGTAGTGCCCAACCAACAATAATAATTTTATGAATAATATCGTAAATTTCAGTTACTGAAATTGTTATTTTTTCCCTAAATAATTTCTATCATCTTCTTTATAAAAAAATTTGTAAAATGCAGATTTTGTTTTCATTCACCATATAATCGACGAAGCTACTTAACATTACATATTCAGAGTCGAATTATAGCTTGTCGACAAATCTAATTATGATACTTAGAGGAGGATCAATTTGTAATTCAAACAAAAAGTTGAATGGAAGTAGGAAAAGGTGGAGTTGACAGAGGCTAACTGAGGGAAGGGGCAATAAGATAGGAAGGGCAAGTGGGAGGTGCGGTTATTGCTGTTTGTATTTCATTATCCGAGCCCCCTCTCCTTAACCGCCTTCCCAAATCCCATTCTTCTTTGTATAGAGATCCAAAACAGCTCCTCTGTTGACATTCCTCCTCCTTTTGGATGTTGGAAACAACACGATCTTCTCCTGAATGTTTCATTACGGATGTTGTCATAGTAAAATATATTTCTGTAAATATTCGGGTGGAAATTCTGTGTAGGTAAGTAGCAATGTTTTGAAAATATTTTCTGACTAAAGTAAAAGCCGTAGCGGTCCTTTAAAACATGTATCTAAGTAACCTATCTAGAGAACTACGTTCATTTTAATTTAAATTAATGATACTTATGCTGCGGTTGTCATGGATATATTATTATTGTTTGTTTTTATTGTATTAACTGTTCTGTGCGTCTAATCCAAGGAGTAGAATTAAGGGAACATCGTATGAATTATTGGAGGAAGTTAGTCGACTGTTCTACATATCGTAGGTAATAAGTAGCCAGGACGCAGTCATTTTTAAGGTTTTTGTTAGTGCCGACGTTTCAATCCATACATGTGGCTGTTCAACAGGTGTTCAAGTACTGAGTACTTGAACACCTTCAGTGATTAAAACACCTTGATGATGACCCACATGCTTGATTTAAAACTTCGGCAACAATTTTTTTTTATTCATTGGTATTTATTACTGCATTATAAAAAAAATATATACATCTAGTAAATGTGTACTTAGGAATATAATAACATGAATCGCTTGTTGAAAAATCACTCACTGGTAGCACTCAAATAATAAATTTACACAAGAAGATCAGGAGGCCACCTTATTCTCAGACGGCTCATCGAAACGAGAGGAGACGGATGGTATTGAAGTTTGTTTTGGAAGGGTAGTATCTGGATTGGGCCAAATCGGAAACATATGGAACATGGAACATATAAGGTAATTATGGATGATTTTATTTGTGACAAAGTAAGGAACATTGAGGATTTTACGAAGGAATTTGGATTGTAAGGATTAGATACGAAAGGAATTCGATGGTTTATTGGAGCCACAAGCTCAATTTCGTAAGTCAAAATAGGTATTATTATTATTATTATATACGAGCCGTTTGTAATTGATTGAAAGCATAGATCGATTGTCTAGTAAATGCTGGAGTAGTCGGAAACGTCGAGCGGTTTCTTGTCGTTTCAGTCTTGTTTGAGGATAGAGTCTTCCATGTGAGTCATTTGTCCAGATGGAGTCGTAGGACACGGATTTATTCAACTGGAATAAGTGGAGAATTGTAGGATATGAAGCCATAGGTTTGCGACGCAGAGTAAAGGTAATTTGATGGGATTTATTGGAATTTAATTTAATTCTCCAGTTTTTACACCATTGTTCAAGATTTGTGATATGTGATTGGAGAGTTTGGGTTGCAGTTGATGGATCGTTATTAACAGATAGGATACATCTGTCATCAGCATACGTGGTGATGACAGTGTCAGGACGGGTTGGAATGTCAGCTTGCACTAATAAAAACCTTTAAAATGACTGTGTCCTGACTGTTTATCTCCTAGGAACATCATATGGATTTCAAGAACATTAACAATATGCACATGTAAGAAAGACTTTAAATTTGAAATAAAAAAAAAATTTGAATATTTTTTGAACCTCAGCTACTTATTGCATAAAGTTTATTTATTTACCCTTTAATGGTATATATTATTATCGTGGCTCTGTCAGGAAGAAATTTAAGTTTTTGATAATTTTCGTGTTTTTCGCTCAGTCTTTACACCAAATGCTGTAAAAGGCGATAAGACAGTAAGACCCAATACGTACAGGTTCCAATATTTATTTAAGACAATCAATCTGTCCTGACGCTTGAAGCTCCTAATTTATACCACCTTACATACATAACATACATACATACTACCATTATATACCAGGTTCTGTTGAATGGTGCACAAATTTTCGATCATGCTAGCAAAACAAGTTGTAATATTTCCAAAAGAAAATAATGAAAGTAGTAGGAGGGACTTAAGTGCAAAGATTAAAAACAATGGGTATTCAATCAGCTCAAAATGCACTTGCAGTTAGAGAATTTGGCAGAGAACATAATTTTTTGATACGTCTGAACAATTGTCCAACCCTATTTTCAACAGCCTGACATCAGCAAATATTCCAAAACGTTGGCAATAATCAACATACGATTAATTTTTAAATTTAGTAGCCTCTCAGATTTACGGTTCGGCAAAAAAGACGCACTTACAAAAACTACAGTCATTTCAATCCAAAATTTTACGACTTATAACAGGAGCTCCCCTGTCAACAACAAAACATTACATAACGAATTACGACAACCAACTATAGACCAACACATACCTACTCTCTATTCTCGTTTTCATCTCAAACTACACGGACACACAAAAAGACTTATAAACGACATGGCTACGGCTGTCATGTCCATCAGGCGGAGACAAAAAAGGAGCTGAATAACAGATCTCCTCATCTAAATCAAAGAAGTATAAAATGACCAGGTAGGGGTGCTGCTGGGTACTATCCTTCCTCATGCCTATAATGCCAACCTCATCATCAAAACACATCTGCTGATTGTCAATAGCATGACAGGTGCGGATAACAGTTAAAGAAAGAAAAAAAAGTTGTAAGAGTTAGATTTTAAGGACCATATCAGAGTTACATGAAACTTACAATAATGAAAAAAATAAAACTACAATACACCTTACAATGCTTTTAACAGTAAAAAAGGTTATTAAGTTAGCAGAAAATTACCAGGACTCAAAAATAAAATGTATATATGGGAGCTATGAAAAAATAAATAAAAGGCTACATATACCTATATATTTTGTTCTATATATAAAAAATATATAGAACAAAACAATCGAAACTATTTGAATATAAAAACGGTGTGTAACAAATAGACAGACTACAACACAAGACAATCGAGTCTTAAAGGAATGAATGGTATCAAAAACCATAACAGCAATGAAGAAAAGTCGCTACTATAATACCTAGAATATAATAATAATAATAAATTTATTTATTGAGCAATTTTAAAAATACCTTTAGGCATATTTTGTAAATGTAATGTTCATTAGCGAACTCCTCTCGGGGATTAGCGTGAATCCGTGATTGGAGAAACATCCCAATGAAGACACTTCTAACATGACTCTTTTTAATGTAGCAGATCCCTCCTCCAGAGATGAATATCCTTGTTGGATACCTTTCTAATGCGTCCGTTAGTAGTGTTTGTACAAGAGGATTAGAATATCCAGCTAAAGAGTTATGTAATATTTCTTAATTACGTCAGTCACATGTGGTATTTGTATGTCTTTTTGAAGTGATTTATTGGTTATGTAGATGGGAAAATGAGTGACACACCGGATAAATTTAGATTGGAAAATTTGAATAGTATGTAAGTTTGTTTTTTTTGCATGAACCCCATACCTAGATGAGAGGCATACGTCCATATTGGTGTAAGTAGCGTGGTGTGTATAGTAATTTTGTTAGAGAAGTATTGTTTGTTTTTATGGTGTAGCATTCGTCTTAGTAGTGACAATCGATGGTTCAATCTCTTATTTGAACGTTTTTTGTACTCTGATTTGATTTTTGTACGTTATTTTTTGACACCTAAAAAAACTAAATATTTTAATATAATAGACACTAAAAAAAGCAACTACTAAGGCTGCAAGTAACATTACAGCTATTATTTTAAGCTTTATCATTTATTTATTATTATCTTTAATTGCTTGTAAGGATATTTTGAATACGTTTTCATATGATTTTCGTGAAAATGAATGAAGACAACCTGTATATTTTATTTCTGATCCTAATTATAATTAGGATAAATATGATTTAATACTAAGACAGCCCTCAATAATATCATTCTCAGCTGCTGGATCACAATAAAGAAGTTCTTACATTGCTAATGTTAAGTTAAATAAATAGACAAAAAAAAAAAAGATTTATCTTGAATAAATGAAATAATCATCAACTGAGAAAATCAGTAAAGAATTCGGTACTTTTCCGTTAGCCGAGCGTAAAATAAATAATGTAGGATTCTGCCAAATTTCTTACAGCTATAAAGTTCTTTCTTACAAAGGTTATTTCTTAAGTTTCCTTCTTTTCTTTCATGTTAATTTTTTTTTCAAATAATGAAAATTTGGCATTTAGCCCGAACAGAAGAAGATGCAGTATCCTTTTTTTTTTTTCAAGGGAGAAAGAAATATTGGCAAAGAATGCAAAATACGATCAGAATCATGAAATGAAACTGTGTTTTTGTGACGGAGTAAATTGGCGGTGCAATCTTTCAAAATGCCGTACGAAGAAGAGCATTCGCAATAGTACATAGCTCGAATCATTCAGATTTATAGTTCCAAACCGTTCTTTTCCACTACTGTTAGATGTGATAACAAATCATATCGAAGAAGATTCAATCATCTATTCCAACTCCTGGAAGGAAGTTACTGCACAACTAAAATGGAAGAAGCTGATCATTTCAAAGTCAATCACAGGTACAATTTAGTTGATCTAAAGATTGGTTAAGACACTCAGAAAATCGACTTACTTTGGAGCAATGCCAAATGGAGAATTAAAAAAACCTCGGGGAACTTCTCGCCATCATTTGGAGTTGTACCTCACTGAATTTATGTAAACGAGGAATAAACGACCCATTTGAGATGATTCTCTAGAACATCACCGTAAGGGGCGGTGTGGTCGAGCTGGCTAACGTTTGTGCATTGCACCGCGCGTTGCCCGGAAAAAACTCCGGATATCCTAAAAAGACGAGATAGAAAAGAACAAAAACAAAATCACCGTTTTCTGAAAAACCCAATAATAATCTTCTTTTTGGGTAAAACTGTTTTGTTTACAATTAGTGAATATTTGTTTATAGTTGTAATTGTTTTGCTTACTATTAATTAGTATTTGTTTATAGTTGAACGTTTTCGACTTTTATTCCGTTGACTGTTTTGTCATTTTCTTCCACACACGAAAAAGTACCAAGAATTGATTAAACCAAGGTTAAATGGGTTGCACAATCTTATCACAAACACTTTATCGATTTAATATGAAACAGTAAATGTTATACACTTGAATATATGATTAATATATGTTGATATTGTTAATCACAATAATAAAAGATACAGCATAATATAATACATGGTAATATTATAATGAAAAATATAAATATTTTTGAGGTATTATTTTATTAAAACTTTTTTTGTTTATCCAGAGGAAGTTGGGCTTTGAGGCTGCCCTCAACTCGCACATTGTCAACATACAACAGGGCTGTCTCTTGTGTTATTGTTGAATGAAAAGGCCAAGTTTCTCGTTGCTCTCCTTCGTCTATTGTTTGTCCAAGACCTCAAACTTTGGGTTTCCTCTATCAAAGCAATAGGAGCGCCACGATGAAGGCTATCTCCTCATCGCAGTTTGCTTAAAAAATTTACTCTTTGTTGTTATTTTAAATATTAAGTCTTAAAAAAATAAGTTGTTGTAATCTCCCAATACGGAAATCACAAAGTGGTAATATTGTTTATTTGTGAATAGAGTTGGCCGAAGATGTGTCTATCTTAAGGTGTTGAGGTTAGTAATAAATAGGTACACATAAACATATATATATCAGATTTCCATCGAACATTTTTTTTTTAAGAATCTTGAATTTCATTGTATTTAACAAATGTTTTACGTATATATTTTTTTTTGTCTATCAAAAAATATATTTGCGCCTGTCAACTTATTGTTGACAATCAGCAAATGTGATGGCGATACATGATATAATGACATGAAAGGCATGCGGAAGGAAAGTACTCAGCAGTACCTCTTCCCTAACTTGTTCCGATTACTTAGGTTGTCTAAGGAAGGAGATCCCTCATCCAACGCCTTTTTAGTCTCCTCCTCATGTTCTGAGGTATGTCAGCTGTGGCCCGTCTCTTATAAGTCTGTTATGTCCATTTAAATTTGTGTAAAATCGTTGGTATAGGGTCGCTATATGTTGGTCAACTGTTGGAAAGTGGAAGTCAGTATGTAGAGTTTTGTTAGTCACGTACCAAGGTGCTTTTGTTATGAGTCGCAATAATTATGATTGGAACGTTTGAAGTTTTTGTAGGTGGGTCTTTTTAGCGATGCCGTATATTTGTGATGAGTATGTCCATATGGGTTTAAGTAAGTATGTATATGTATTCAGTTTCGGTTTTAGTTTTAGTTTTGAAGATTTAGAAAAAAGAGAGTAAAGTAGTTTGAGTCGTTTGTTAAGTGTCTTACATTTCATTTTGACATGCGGACCCCAGGTCGAAGGTGAGTCCAAGATAAAGTACCGTGTCCGTTTGAGGAATTTAATTGTTGTCAATATAAACTGGAGGGCAGGTGTTTTTTCGAAGAGTAAATGTTGTATGTTTGGATTTGTCATGATAAGTCGAATTTTCCATAGTGTGAACCAATCTTGTAATTTAAGTAAGTGATGTTGTAGAGTTAGTGAGGCCTGTGTAGGATCTTGATGTTTTGTGAGAATTGTTGTATCGTCTTCATAAGTAGCTGTCAAGATCTCATCGTTAATAGGTATATCGTAAGTTAATATAACGTTAAGTAGGAGAGCTAGTATTGAACCTTGGGGAACTCCTGGCAAGATTGGACGAACTGAAGACATTTCCGAGCCCTGCCGAACTGAAAAAAATCTGTCGAAGAGGAAAGATTGAAGGATAAGATAGTACGTGTATGGTCCTGTAGTCTTAAGTTTAAAGAGAAGACCCTGGTGCCAGACGTATATTGAATTTAATTTCGATATATCCAACAATATGTTACAAAAAACATTTTATACAACATGTTAAAAATATTTTTTTAAATACGAACTACTAGTAATGCGGCTGAGTAAGAGACGCTGGGATCTCCTAGATTCCTGCCTTTTTTTCCAAGATTGGGAAGAAAGGCGTGGCTCAGAGTTCTCCTGAGTGAATGGATTCTGTAAATATTGTGTAAAAATATGCAGGTGTTTTATTTGTTATTTTTATTAGTCAAGTTATTTTGTTTATATAGATTTACTTTTAGTATTATTATTGTTCTGCATCATTTATTTTTATTTATTGTAAATAGAGTGTGAATGTGCTCTCTGAACATTATTATAAATGTCCGTAATTGTGACAGATTGAACTAATTCTGAATAAATAAGTTTTAAAAAAATGTCGAATATTATAGTCTCTTTCACAAATTTAACGTTTTCTTCTTGTCTTAATATACCTCATTTCAACCATTAGTGGAAAATAAATTAAATAAATATGTTCCATTTCTTACTCCAGCAATGTATGTTGTCTAGGTAGTGTTGGAATTTTTGAGAGGGTTGTCTAAAAAACTATTTTTCATGTTTGATATTGATATTTGCAACGACGGTAACATATAAATATAAAATATTTTAAATATAAATTTTACAAGCTTAAATGCGTTTCAAAGCTTTCAATTGATTGAGCATCGTCGAACGATCTCACTATGTCCTAATAACAAATTCTAAACATTATTTCCGTTTTTATAGATTAGAAAAATGGTATTATTGTACTTTCGTTTTATTTACAATATATCGTAAACCAACGACTGCCTGTCCTACAGTTTCCTTTAACAATACTCCACTCATCCCTGTTGAGCAAATCCGATACCTAGGACTCCACCTGGACAAGCGACTAACTTGGAATCCTCATACTAGACTGAAACGACAAGAAACCGCTCGACGATTCCGATTACTTCAGCACTTACTAGACAAACGCTCTAAAATTCCCATTAATTACAAAAGACTCATATACTTGACTACAAGAAGACCTATTTGGACTTACGGAGTTGAGCTATGGGGCTCCACTGAACCATCGAATTCCTCTCGCATCCAATCCTTACAATCCAAAATCCTTCGTAAAATCCTCAATGCTCCTTACTTTGTCACAAATAAAATTATCCATAAAGATCTTAATGTTCCTTATGTTTCAGATCTGGCCCAATCCAGATAAATATCCTTCCATAATAAACTTCAGAATCATCCCAACTCTCTCGTTTCTAACCTTGATTCCTCTTCAATTCCTGATAATCCTCCGAGGCGTCTGAAAAGAAGATGGCCCCGTGATCTCCTAATGTAGTCATATCATTAGAGTGCTACCATTGGGTAGTTACTCAGACAGTGTATTCATGTCATTATATCTATTATGTCCAAATTTACTAGATGTATTTGTGTAATACAGTTGTTAATGTCATTAAGAAATTTAAAAAAAAATTTACAATATAAAAACATTAATAGATTGAAAAGAATTGATTGAACAAAATTGTGAATAATTTTCGAAATCGACATATGAACGTTAATGAGTAAGGAATAACACGTAACAATCAGACAACATCATCAAAGCGACGTAATTATATAAATCAAGGATGTTGACTCAGCATAACGGCAATTAGTAGGAGGATCGGCAAATACTGTCATGTTTAGTCGAATTTTGCCGGTAAACAACAGGAGATCCAATCAGGAGAGGCAACTGCAACGGTCCTGCTCTGTATTTAACTACCTCATGCAAGTTACTATCTATGTTAAACATATTATGCTCCTTAACCAATTGATCATAGTTCAGATTCACTGTTGACGATTGAAAGAGTATAACAAACCTTATTTTTCTTGTTAATTAGTTTCATTAATGAATCTTTATAATTATATAAAAAAAATAAACACATCTCTCTAAATCGTGTTTTAGATTTCAGTATAGGTAGAATCCGTCTTTCCTCCACAACTACTGGACCAATTGTTATGCTGTTTGTTACCAATGTTAGAGGTCACCCGAGGAAAATCTTCGGGACCAGACATTACCATCCGCTCTTTCCATTCAAGATAGCGGCCAACAAAACCTGTGTAGCGTCTATAAGGATATGACGATTTTTTTTCCGATTTTTTATATTTTATACGATTTATGTATTTTGATTATTAATTATTTGAATAACTCAAAAAGTATTTTTTTTTTTGTTAGTTAACGAGCAATTGAGATTTCTGTCTATATTTATTTTTTACAAAAAATGAAGAAAAAAAAAGTTTCTTATGTATGCCAATAATAGCAAACACCTTTATTATATTTTCCACGAAGTGGTAAGAAAATTAGTGTTACATTTGATATAATAAATCATAAAATATTTGGAAATAATAAACCATTGTGCACTCATTTGAAGGGGTTTGATTTTAGGATTATATTATTGGTGATTGTTTTGTCCTAACTCGAAGTTTCCTCAATTAATGAGTGAGGAGAACCCTGCATGGTTTATATTTATTTTAAAAAACAATATTCTTTTACAGGCCAATATTAGCAAACACTTTTCATTTGTTTTCTCCTAAGTGGTAAGCCAAGTAGTATTAAATCTGATATATAATAGATTAAAGTTCAAACACCTTGTTATCTAATTATTAACATCCACCTAAGACTTCGTGAATAGCTTCATCTCATCGTAATCTAAAAAAAATTAATTACGAAAATTCTCGGAATCCGTTTTCAGTCTGAAAATCGGCAAATTTTGTTTATTTAACTTGGTACTAAAATCTCATGAACACCCATTTGCTTTCTCTTGAATCGTAAGATAACTTGATCACAAGGTAGGAATAAAGGTAGCTAACAAAAATATTGGACGGTTTAACGTGTCGTCCACCATGTCAAAATAACAAAGTTACATAGTCCAAACGACCCAATATTTTTGTAGGCCACCCTTTTTTTCTCGATTTTGTGATTAAATTATCGTAAAATTCAAGTGGGGAGCAAATGGGTATTTACGGGTTTATTTACGCCTCATTAAATTAATAAATTTAATGAAGAAACCGCTCATTTCTGAGAATTTTCGTAGGTTACGATAAGATGAAGGTATTCACAAAAATATTGAATAACGAACCAATCCGTAATAATATGTAGCGTTTTTAATTTAGGATTAAAAAAGGGATGATGGTTATTTTACTGTTAGTCCTGACTCGGAAGTTCCTACAATTAGTTAGAACATTACGCGATTCAAAGATTACGTTCGTTGTTAAAATAAAGCAGTAACACTGCAATTAAACCGAAGGAGAAAATAACAAGTGCACACACTGGGGCAGTTGACATAGATTTGTGAAATAAATTATTATAACTAATTTTTACAAAAAAATTTTGGTTAAATATCTTGAAATGATCTATATTACAGGTGGGGAACTGCAGCCTCTGAGGCCACATGTGACCTCCGTGAGCTAGCTCTGCGGCCTCTAAACGTTATCCCGCGATATTTATTAATTTAGCGCTTTAATTAATTAATATTTTATTATTTAAGTTAAGAAAATTAATAGAATTAAGTTGAATATATCTATATGAGTGTGTGTATTTAGTGATAAATAGAAATAGCAACAGTAAAATATAAAGAATGCTGCGGTCTCCATTAGTAGTGCTTAACCTTACAGCTAAAAAGTCTCTAATGCTAAAAAGGTGGTCTAATGGTCTAAACCATAAGTGGAGAATCGCGGTCTCGTAGTTGCAGCTTCCAAACGTTTTCGTGAGATATTTATTAATCCAGCGCTGGAATTAATTAATATTTAATTAATTAAGTAACGACAATTTGGAAATCAATAGAATTAAGTTTAATGTACGTATAATGATGTGTGTATTTAGAGATAAGTACAAATAAAACGGTAGAATATAAATAATTATTGCCGTCTCCATTAGCACTGCCTAACCTCACTACGACCTCTAATGATAAAAAGGTTATTTATGAGATGGTGGGCAATGTGTATTTTTTTGCTTCCTCACTACCGAAGGTAGGGAAGCATTGTGTTCGCGAGGTTAAAAAAAAATTTGTGTTCAAAATCGAAAATTTCCACTCACGAAGTTTCAAACATCATTGATCAAATTTGGTTTAGTGCCGGTCTGTCTGTCTGTCTATCAGTCTCTCTGTAGTCAAATCGATGTGACGGGCATGAATTTTTTAGAAATTATGCGGATTGGTCCCTATGGATATGGTGATTGCCTAGATGGTCCCAAATCAATTTTATCAAATTCCATTCAGTACTTCCGCTTACGCACGCACAAACGTATTTTTTTTTAGATATGCCAATATTTCAGTAAGGGCTCGATCGATTTGGCTCAAAGTAAGATAAAAGGTAGGTAATGGTAAAAAAATAATGTAATGCCAATTTTATTGAATTTTGTCCACTAATATGCAATCTGCGTATGGGAGACTATTACGAATTTTTTTATTCACTGATAAACAAAGCTCGTGGATATCAAACCCGTATATGTTGAGGGATTATTCAATTTCTGAAAAATGTTTCTCCAAGATATTTTATTCTTTTACGACAAATTTTAGACTTTGTAATATAGATATTTTTTAGCTAATACAAACGGTGAGGAAGCTATACTGACATTCCTTGGCAGACTTTTTTTTTCAATATGAATCGCAGATTTTATAATATTTTAAATAAAATGGCAAAGGTATAAATAAGAAAGAGATACGTTCGTACAGTAAAATACACCGTTATTAATTCTAAAATTAATAAAATATATTTCTATGGGAAAAGGGAAAACTTCCAGTGTAATAATTGTAATTAATTTTACATAGTTTTCTTATGTTAGATTCATTCATTTTAAAATTAGTAGCGATTTGGGTTATAACTAGTTATAAAATAAGTTGAATCTAGAGTTACCTATATGACATTAATTTTTTTCTTACTTCCAAAGAAAGAGATCAAATAAGATAACGGCAATGATATTTTTTCTAACTCTCTCTCTCTCTCTCTCTTCTCTCTCTCTCTCTCTCTCTCTCTCTCTCTATATATATATATATATTATTTATATATATATATATATATATTATATATATATATATATATATATATATATATATATATATATATATATATATATGTATGTGTGTGTGTGTGTGTGTGTGTGTGTATTATTATTTATTTACGAGGCATAGTTGAAAAATACAATCATTATCTAAATAACATTAAATTAAATTAACAATAATTTCTATTAAAACGAATTCCTATTAGTAATAATTTAAACAAAGCTATTAATTAGATAAAAAAAGGATTCTAATCATTGTGGAAATGATTCTAAAAATGAAGACAGATCTAATAATGCTGTTTTCAATACCAATATCCTCTGTCCCGCCACGCTCCTAATTAAGTTATGAACTGTTTACCTTCTGCAGCATGGTTGACTCAATTCTTTCCGGCTTAATATCATCTAGTTGGCTACTGGTCTCTGTGCGGTCCACTTCACTCTCGGTCCGTTATTATTTAAATCCATATCAACAGTGTTAGTATTAGTTTAAAATTATAATATGTGTTCTACCGTACTAAAGTGACTAATTTGCTTTGAAGTTTCTAAATTAAATTAAAATATATATAAATTATTAATATTTAATTGCTAAAAAGTAATAATTTAACAAACATCTTTTTTTAATTCATATTTTAAATTTCGTACACACTCACACACACACACACAACTTTCAAAACACAGTATTAATACATTTTTTAAATAATCTCTTAATTAACTAATATATGTTTTTGTAATGATTTTCATTGAACATAAATTAATTTTGTTGATTTCAATATTTATGTTAAAAGATCAAATTTATCTTCATTAAAAATGTTAATAAATCAAAATTTTATTTAATCTTACTATTTGGCATTTAGTAAATTACTAAAGAGATAATTTTATTATAAAATAAATTTTAAAAAACATAAATGTCGACATATTACAAATAATGTGGTTAAATCATATTTATTTAGAAGTGTATAAAAAAATGATTATATTATATCTAACTTAAACATTGAAATCTATTTTGATATATCAATTAATTTCCAATACATATTAACTTTAAAAAATATTAAATGTGAGAAATAATTCGTGTTACATGGTTTTATTCTTTAATAATCACAATGAATAAAATAATTGTTAATATAATACCTGTGGAACAGAACGATACAGCTGCTGTAGTTGAGTATGGAACAAAACTGAATATTACCGGTTTTTTCAATCACTGTTTTGGATTTGGCGGTAACAGCACTGCTCTCAGCCAATCACATGCCAGTATTCTCTGTAATCAAATCAGCTTCCCTTACACAACTGTTTCTCGATTTCGAATTAGATTCTCTCTGGTACGGTAGCGGTGTTATCAAGTTGTTAACTTCATTTATAATGTGTAAAAAGTGTTATAAATGTGAAAATGGTGATTTGTTTAAGTTTCTTCAGTGATTTTTTTATTGTGTTCTTTCTTTTCGTTTCGCAATATGCTTCTATGTAAAAGCGGATAGTGAGCTTTAAGAAAAATGGCCATATTGGAACATCCAAATGTGAGTAATGAATTTTAAATAATGCATGACAATTATTCCGTTTATATAATTTGTTCGTGAAAAAATGAAATTTATTTTACAATTTCCTAAGACATAATATAAATACTAAGCGTTACTCTCATTTACCTACTTTCTCATTTATTTGTAATATTAGTAATTTAATATATATTAATATAGGTGGTTTGTGCCCATGATCGTATTTTTAATCTCATTCGAAGGCTTTTAATTTTATCGTTTTATATCGTTAATATTGTTTTAGTTTTTTAAAAAGAAATATGGGAAATTTATTTTTTTTCATTGATATATTTTATAATCTGTTAAATGTTAAATGATTTCCCCCTATTTTCTATTAATAATTCTATTAATGTATTTTTTTAATAAAACCTGTTTTAAAATATAATGTCTTGTTAAAATTATGTATATTCAGTACTTTATGTACATATTTTTCCGAATTTTTTTTAATTTTAGCAATCGAATCTCATGAATCTTTAATGAATTTGATATATTTCAATTAAAAATTATATAAGTTGACTCTTTCATTAACATATTAGCACATAATAACGCTATAAATAACAGTGGTTATAGTGAAATTAAGAGACCGCCAATTTGACTGGAAAATTCCACAGAACTTCATACCTTGCTTCTCAAAGCCTACTGTATATTTATTTTAGGATTGTTAGAAAATTTTGCTATATGGTTTTAATTAAAGAGAGAAAGAAATAAAAGAAGTTCGATATAAATATTTTATAAGCTACATGATCTAAACTACTATAATAAAAATCATGTAAAATTTAATATAAGAGAAGATTGTTTGGGGTGTTCAGTAAAAATAATTTAACAATAAATATAATTTAAATATAAACAAATAGTTGTTCATGAAATTATATATTGAAATACATTATACTAGATAAAAAATGTTTTTGGTAAGTTCACACTTGTTATGTTACTAGATAATGAGCGACCAGAGTTGTAAATTATCCTTGTTTAATTGTTATTTGTAGATGACTTGATAATGAGATAATCAGTTCGAAACGTAGTCGGAAGTAAAATAAAAAATTGAAATTATAAGGGCTTATATATTTCTTGAAGACACTATATATCAGTCAACCATCAATCTATAGTCATGTAAAATTTAATATTATTTCTTAATATTTAACAATAATTCATTGTAAAACATATGTATTTACATACGAATCATTTTCTAATGCAAGAATTCCCAACCTTTTTTTCAGCAGCAGACCGAGATATTAATTTTTTATGTTCAATTATTATTTTTGAATATTGTATCAATATACTCTTCTTATATTTTCAAATATACATATTTAATATTTCTTAAGAAAGGAGTTGTAAAACATTTGAATTGAAAACTCGTCTATCTGCAGCTTGCCATGTAAAAGAATTATGATGGTTTAAAAAAACATAAAATAAATTACATCTTTCAAAGTGAGCATTCATACATAATCTACGATTAATTATTAGATATTTATTAAAATAAATATTTAATATTTAACAGATAACTTTTCGATCTACAGCTGGCAACAGAAAAACTGTAGCCAAAGCGATATCCGATAAAAGGTTATGATAGAAATAGGCGGGTACAAGTTTGCTCGTGGTCACGAGTGACGTCACGTTGGCAAAGTGTCTCTCTCCCCACTGTAAACCCCTAGTCTATTCAATAATATAAAACCTCATTTATCTCAATTACGTACAACGGTATATCCAGTAATTGATTTTGGGGGAAGGAAAAAATAAACAATTAAATTAAAAATATTTTTTAAAGTAATTATATTCTATTATGATTTTTTTTTTTTGTTTATTTAAAATATTACAATATGTCTCAAAGGAAATTTGTAATAGTGTTCAGAGATCACATCCACACTCTATGTACAATAATAATAATAATAATATATATATATATATATATATATATATATATATATATATATATATATATATATATATATATACAATAAATAAATATAAATTACCTTAAATAAATAAATAAAAAATAACACAAACATACCTATATACACTATTTACAATCAGGCGAGAGAACTCCGAGCCAAACTTGTCCTTCTAACTGTGTAGGGAAAAGCATGACTCCAGGAGATCTCTGAACTTCTCTCTCAACCGCGTCACTGGGGCTAAACCAAGTAAAGATTGAGCGAGAGTGCTTTAGCCACATAAATACATGTCGTGAGTGGAGAATCTGGCCATTGCCAGAACTCTAATAATTAGAATTATTAAGATCATTAACGACAAAAATGTTTATTAATAATCCAAACCGCGGTTACCTAGATGAATATAGTTACATTACTAAGACATTTCTTCGTGGAATCCGTCGTATTTCAAATAAAGGGGAATATGTTTCACAATACAAAATTACTTACTTATGTTAAATCGTCAACACATTAAATAGTGCCGAACTCTACAGTTTTCTTCCACTTAGTTCTTTTGAGCCATTTAGTGAAGTAGGAGGATATTTTCAAAATTATTCAGTCTAACAGAGCTATAGATTTTTTTGATTTTTTTTTTTTTAAGGAATCTACCCTCTGACTGGTTAGATATCTCTTATTTGTTTTTAAATTTTGAAAAGAAAATTGATAATTAATGATAATGTTCTCATAATTTAATTAACAGGCAGTTTATACCTTCATAAATCGCTTTTTTAATATGTTATAACTCATCCATAGTTTTTTTATTCGATGACTTCATTGTCTCATATAATTTCCTTACAGTCTAAAAATAGATACGGTATCTGCAGGAAAATCTAAGATAAGAAGTCGGATGTAAATTGCATTTAAAATATAAGTTCTGTTTATTTTAGCTGATTTTTTCCGATGTTTCCTGAATCACAATTGATTCAATAATTCCCTTTTTTTATCATGGTTTTTCATTTACGAATATTTGTATTCGGCGTCTGAAGTTGTAATGTTTCAATAATTGCGTCTTATTTTATTTTTTTAATTATAATAAAAAAGAGGAATTGAAAATAGTTACGACAATGAAGAATATTAATTGACATTCTAAAATATAATAGTTGCTATTAATGGATTACTATTTATGTAAAACAAATGCCATTTAGTTTCACAGCTTATGTAAAAATAGATGGTATTTATTGAAATGTAATAGCAATTCTTATGTTTTTCTTTTCTTTTTATCTAAACTTGGCTTAAGAGCTATTTAATAATCAAATAAGATGGTGGAGCAGAATTTTGAAAGTTAAGATCATTTAGTTTAGGAAATGAAAAGTAAGTTATCATTTCAATATTTGTAACAGGAATATCAAGGACATTTACGGAAATCGCTCAAGCGAT
This sequence comes from Nezara viridula, assembly GCA_928085145.1. NCBI lineage: Eukaryota > Metazoa > Arthropoda > Insecta > Hemiptera > Pentatomidae > Nezara > Nezara viridula. The sequence continues at coordinate 105,559,374 of OV725079.1, read as the reverse complement.
ATCACAGAACTTGTGGATAAGGACCAGTATTATTCTGTCACACAATAGACCGAAAGCATCTATTTGGGGACAAAATTCAATAAAACACAAACGATATGAGATATTTAACCGTTGACGCTTGATAGCTCTGCTTGTGCTGAATCGATTGATTTCTAAAACGTATTCATGCGACCAATTGTTATTTATAATTTTTAACTTAAAATATTAGAACTTAACTGAAATATTAAAAAAAAATCTTACTTTTTCATTTGAGTCAAAAAATTTCATTGCTAAATATTTTTTCGTGTATTTATGTTAAAGTTTTTAACGTATTCTACCGACTAAAAATAACATTTTTAAAATTGTTGTAAAACTCTACATCTTTTTTGGACGTTACATAGGTATAATTTCTATGCAGTTATAAAATATATACATATAATACGCAAAAGTAAATATAATATAAAATTATAAAAAACCCTGAATTGATCATGCATAATGATCTATCGCATCTCAATTTCGACTACATGAATTTCTGGACGTTTGGTAGGTGTTCTGGCTTTCTTAAACATAGAAGTATTCTTTTCTAAACTATATTGATATTTTGTTTGGTAAAATTGCATCCAAAAGCAAAGATTCTTCATTTGACCAAAGTTTTCTGAACGGTGGGCATTCTTTGATAAATCATATGAGTGGTATTAATAATTCGTTCATTCGATCTGACATATTAACTCTTAAATCTTCTCCAGTAACTCTTAAATGAAATATTCCGATTGGGAATATCTTTTCACAGATGAGTCAAAAACTCATATATGTACTAAAGAACATGAGTGTATGTGGCTAAAGTGCTCTCGATCAATCTCCGCTGGCTTTAGTACCAGTGATGTGGTTGAGAGAGTAGCGCAGGGTTCTTCTGGAGTCCAACTTTTCCTTCCATAGTTGGAGGGACAAGCCTTCCTCGGAATTCCCTCGCCTGATTGTAAATAGTGTATATAGGTATGCATGTGTTTTTTCTTAGTTTTAATTTTCTTATTTTTAGGTTATTTTATTCTATTGTATGTACTGTTTAATTATTATTTATTGTTATTTTTCTTCAATTTATTTTATATTTTTTGTACATATAGTGTGAATGTTATCCTACCTCACTATTACTAATGTCCAAGTGTCAGATTGTTGTAATACTGAATAAATAAATGAAATAAAAATAAAATGCATTTTAAAAATAAAAGATCGAGTATTTAGAATAAATACATTGTTTCTTTACTTTTTCTTTTCTGCCAAAATGTCCTTAAATTTTGTCGCGGTTCTTCAACTCCCAAATTTGAAATATAATTTTTCGTTTCCTCGACACATTAAAAAAAAAAAAAAATGATTTCAACCAGTACTTGTAAACGAAGTTTGTTTCTATACATCTCATGTTAGGTTACATTTCTCTAAAGTAGGTTTCCACAAAATAATTGCAATTTAATAAAAACAATATTTCAGAATTGGTTCAACTTCTCATACTAATGTCCATAGCTGAATAAAAAACAAATATTTTTAGAAAGAAAAGTTCCTTACTACTGAACCAATGAAACTTAATTTACTAATGGAGAAAATATAAATAGGTTTCTAATAGGTTTCACAGCGATTAATAACTCTTAATAAATGCTCTTATCTCTTAGAAAAAAAAACTGGTCGCGACTAAATTGTCTCTGGACGTATTTACTACTATCTCAGTCCAAAATTAGATATGCATTAATTAAATTTTAAAAAAATAAATAAAAATACGAATTTTTTAAACGCTGTTACTGTCATCGGGTATTAATGTTAGTGCGAAAAAGTACATACAGCGGTTACAATAAGTATTCAGCACTATTATTGCTTAGGACTTTTTCGTTTCAATTGAGCTGTAATATAATATAAATCGTTATCACATTTCATTCAAATTTACTTTTCCAATAACACCAAAATTGGAGTTAAATTTCATCATGAGAAACATTTTTAAAGTGAACATTTTTCCTTGCACATTCGATGCCACCAGCTACCGACTTCAAGAAGATATAAAACTTTTTAAAAAAATAAAATACTTGAAAATTGGTATTTTGTCCCCGATTTTACCGTTTTGGTCCACTGTCCGTCAGTCCATTTTAAATATTTCCAGAATAAAAATTGGTCGTTGAGAGTTTCGAAGCAATTTCATATTTCCCATTCAAATAAGAAAATTCAAGATACATGTTTCTCCTGTTGGAAAGAAACGAAAAGTCGAAAAGACTAAAGCACAGGGAATATCTTCGCCTTAACTTCACCAAAATGGAGTTTCCATGAGCCTAGTAATTATAACCGAATTAGGCTCATGAGGCTCGCGCCTCGTTTGTCATCATTAAAGTCACATTCGCTTATTCGTTGGAATCGATATGAGGGGCACATACTGTACTTCGTTTATCTTCACAACATTCAGAAATAATTTGGATGATAATTCATGAAGCCACTTATATTCAGATAAGCCTTATGTATAAGTACTTAAAACCGGATGGTATACAGCGCGGCGCACATTGGTCTGAGAGCGGCTAAAATAACTATATTGAAGGTGATAAACCCCCCCCCCCCCAAAAAAAATGTACCACTATAGCCCATGAAGTGTCTTGGGTTCAGTACTGTTTAGGGAAAGCGCTCTTAGTCAACGGTTGATCGAGGAGGTGATTTGACTGAGATCACGGTAGGTTATGCCTCTTAATTAATTATTTATTTATGGTTACCCACTTTATAGAGGCTAGGTAGCGGATTTTTTCAACATGAACTAGTGCAATATCATTGAAGGACAAGAAGTTGTAGGTTTACGACGAAGGATAAAGGTAATTTGATGAGATTTGTTGGGATTTATTTTTATTCTCCAGTTATGACACCATTCTTCAAGGCTTGTGATATGTGATTGGAGGGTTCAGAATGCAATTAAATGGTCATTATTAACAGAGAGGGTACAGGGGTCATCTGCATAGGTGGTGATGACCGTGTTGTGATGGGTTAGGATATTAACCTGTATAAACTGTATAAAAGATAGGACCGAGGATGCTCCCTTGAGAAACACCAGCAGACGGGGAAAAGAGGGATGAACATCCATCATTATGATTTACTTTGAAGTATCGATCAGTAAGGTATGAATGGTTTGGAGGTGGTAGGAATTTACGAAGTTCGTACATCAGTCCCGGGAAATTAAAAAAAATATATGGGTATTACTCTCGCATAACTATTTTTTCATTTTCTTTCTTCAACTAAAACGAAATGGTAAATATTTTTTTTTTTTTTTTTTTTTTTTTTATTTTTATTGAATAATAATACAATCAGCCACTGTTGGAGGGCTATAAGTATTAAGGCTAAAAGTTCTCATTCATACAGTATATACAAGTAATACAGAAGTAACTATAAATATAAAAGTAAATAAATAATACTTATAAAAAAAAATGTAAATCAATAGAAAAAAAAAATAAAATAAAATAAAAAAAATAAATAAACAAAATAAAATAAAAACTTCTAAACACATTCATACCTATATACATTCGCCCAGGAATCTCCGAGCCAGCCTTTTCTCCCCACATGTGGAAAGCAAAGCAGGACTCCAGAGATCCCAGTGCCACTTTTCCAGCCGCATCACTAGTATTAAAAGGTAAATATTAGAAATTATTTGTCGCTGGCCGTGTACTAAAACAAGGCAGTTAGAGAGACAACAAATTCCGGACAGACACAACTGGCGAGAGGATTAGAACAAAGCCCCAGCTGACTGGCGGGATACGGTACATACACCAGCCGGGTCCCATATAATCCCACGTCGGCTGCCCGCAACCCTTCCAACATCTCCTCCAGCTTGAGCCAGTTATGATTGACGTTTTTAACCCGCTCATACATTTTAAATTAGCTGGAGTATCGTCGAGTTATTCATTAGTACTGCTTCAACATGCTCTCAGTTCAAATGTTTGTTCTATCACATACCGTAAAAATAAACTGGTATAAAGGGTATATACAGGGTGTCACAAAAGTAAAGGAAAAAAATTTAAAGGATTGATAGTGGAGCTCCAGAGCTACTAAAACGATATGTAAGCGATGGTCCGATTTCCCGCAGAATAGTAGGTAAGTAAAAATAATAAATAATTAAGGCAATTAATAATTGCTTTATATTTAAAAAAAAAGTCTGTCAAGTAAGGTCAGTATAGCTTCCTCACTATTTTCATTGTATACTACAAGGTATACAATTTTTCGTATGAGAATAAAATCTTTGGGAGAAGCCGATTCAGAAATACAGTTACCCTTTAACATTGAACAAAAGAGTGCCGTATTTGAAAATTCCAAATTATTTGATTATCCTTAATAAAAAAAAAAATGCACACTGAACATGAATCTCAATACTGTTACTGCAAAAGGTCTTATGTAAACATTTGTTGTTTTACAAAAGTGCATAAAAACTCATTATTTCTTTATGCTTTAATAGTATAATTTTATATTTTATTGTCATCTGCTATTTTCCATAGTAGCATACTACAAAATGTCACGTTTAATACAAACATTGTTGAAACATAATACACAGTTGAAAATTTTTACATATGACCTTTTGCACTAATAGTAGTGATATACACTAGTGGATCCAGATTTAATTTTGGGGGGAGGGTGAGGCTTCAGGCCGAAAGATTTTTTTTCATTTACATATATTCCGATTCATTGAAATTGGTATATTCGTTTAGGCGTTACAGTCTATATAAACGGGCATAGCATAGTAGCCCATATATAAGAACAACTAGAGGACAGAATTAAATAAAATTGACATTACATTATTTGTTCACCAATACCTACGTTTTATCCAACTTTGAGCCAAATTGAACTAGCACATTCTGAAATATTGGCATGTCTAAAAAAATAGGTTTGCGCGTGCTTAAGTGGAAGTATTGGATGGAATTTAATAATCCGCATAATC